>CM045497.1:27761924-28426071 GCA_024704745.1 Rosa lucieae | reverse complement strand
GATGGACGAGATCATCGCATACAAGCGCAGCGGAACATTGCCAGAAGATAAGGTCCAGGCAAGGCAGCTCCAACGAAGAGCAACCCGCTACAACATCCAACGGCAAACTCTACCGCCAGGGATTCACCATCCAAACCTCCGCTGTCTAACCCCAGAGGAGGGAAGGGTTGTCCTAACTGAAATCCATAGCGGAGAATGCGGAAACCACTCGGGCGCCAGATCCCTGGCCAACCGCACAATGCGACAAGGGTACTTCTGGCCCACACTTGGCGATGACGCCCGGCGGATTTCGAGGTCTTGCCACAAATGCCAGCAATTCGCAGATCTCCCACACGCACCAGCAGAGCCACTGTCAATCATCGTGGGCCCATGGATTCATTCTACGTGGGGCCTTGATCTGATGGGCAAATTCCAAACTGCCAAGGGCCAGTTCAAATACATCATTGTTGCCATCGATTACAACAGCAAGTGGATAGAGGCAGAGCCACTGACGGCAATAACTACCGCCAAGGTAATTCACTTCCTTTGGAAGAATATCTATTGCCGCTACGGTGTCCCGCACACAATCATCACAGATAACGGCACACAGTTCAACAATGACGAGCTCATCTCCTTCACCATCAACTTGGGCACCAAGCTGAGGTTTGCATCTGTCGCCCACCCCCAGACCAACGGCCAGGTCGAAGCGGCGAACAAGATAATAAAAAGTTGTTAAAAAAGAAGCTCGACGACGCCAAGGGTTTATGGGCGGAAAAGCTCCCAGAGGTCCTGTGGGCCATCCGAACAACTCCAACTTCCGCCACAGGAAAACCCCTTTTTGCATGATGTTCGGCACAGAGGCTGTCTTACCCATTGAAGTTACCCAACCCTACCGCTAGAGTCGAAGGCTACTGCCCAGAGACCAACAGCGCCGGCGTCAATTTAGACGGGGACCTCCTCGAAGAGAAAAGGCTCGAGGCCCATTTGCACAATCTACAAAACAAGCAGCGGGTATCACGTTTTTACAACGCCAGAGTCAAGGCCCGGAACCTCCAACTGGGGGACTTGGTCATGAAAGAAGTCATTCCGCCACCGACAAAACTCCGCCCAACATGGGAAGGCCCATACAAAATTGTGGAAGTCGTTAGCCCAGGCACCTTCTACTTAATGGACAAGGACGGCGTCACGACGCCCCGCCCTTGGAATACTGAACACCTTCGGTATTATTACAAATAGTCAAACCGCTACCCATGCGCATCTTGACTTAGCTAAATTTTTTGTTCGAATGTTTAGCTAAGGGAAGCTACCCAACGGGTACTACCCCACTTTTGTACGCTGATCAGTCAGCCATCAATGAAACGAGGAATTATTCAGACCATTGTTACCAAGTCTAGCACCGAGGGCAACTGGCAACGCCAGCAATCGTCGGCGGACTCCGTCCGCTACGCGGTGCACTTGGACCAATCTTAATTCCTTTAATGTTCCATTGATCGACAAAAGAAAATATAACTCAATAGTACTACACACACATCATGGCAAACCAAGTCAGAAATACTTCATTTCACAAAATTCGGTACAAGCTAGTATGCCTCAGCGGCTACACAAAAAAAAAAAAAAAAAAAAAAAAACTTCGGAGATCTCAGATAGGTTCAGCGGTTGGCTTCGGCCTCTGCTGCTTCGACGGCTGGCGGCGCGACCGATCGGCTCGCTTGATCGGACCCTCGGGCTGTCGGACTGGGAGTCTCTATGGTGCCGTCGGCCCGGGTGTGTGCCTCCAGAAACCCGGCACGTGACACCTCCGACGGGGTCTGCTGGGGGGTTTGCTGGGACCCTTCCGTCGGATGCGGGCCACTTTCCCCGCTGCCTGAATGAGTACCTGCAGCTTGGGCAGGCACGACTTCTGGCTCCGCCGGGGCACTCTGGACCAGCGGCACGTCAGGCTGTGACGCCTTTACAAAATCAATGGCACCCTTCCGCTTCAACATGTCTACGTTTGCTCGGGCGCCAGCTTTCGCCGCCTCAGTCATCGCCTTTTTGTACTCCGCCGACAGCTTGTACGCTTCAACGGCGGCGGCTGCAGAGGCACTCTGTTCAGCTTTCAGGCGACCAACCTCACCATCCAGCCGCTTCATCTCATCCAGTCTGGCGGCGACTCCCGCTGCACTATAATAAGCTTCTTGTCCTTGGGGCTATCTTCTCCTTCAGCAGCCCAATCTCCTGCTCCAACTTGGAGACATCTTCATTCCTCTCCAGATCCCGCCGGATAGCCGCATTCAGTTTGCCACGGGCGTCCGCATAATCGCACTCCGCCTTAACCAATCCCCGCTGGATCTCCGCCACTCTCTCTTGGCCTCCGCCAACTCCCTCTGGAGACCTCCGATTTCTCCCCTGAGCTCCGCCTCAATCTGGGGCTGCTTAGACGCCGCCACGAACATATCGTGTAACCCCGCCGATACTTGACCAAACGCAGAGCTGAAGGGCGATTGGTCAATTGCCGTCGGGCGCGATATGCCCGCCAGACCCCCGAACCCCAGCCGCTCACACAGATGGAAGAGGAACTCTCGCTCCCCTTCTGTCATGAACGGCGCGTACTCGGCAAAGGAGTCCAGATCACTGACGGGGGGCGCCTCTCCCTCGCCACTGCGCAACCTTCGATGCGGTTTGTCGGGCCTTCTTTTGTTGGCGACCCCGATAACCACCTCTTCTTCCTCTTCCTCGGCGGGGGAGTCAGGCTGCCGGCGCCTCTTCTCCAGCGCCCCTTGTGTGCCAGCAGCGGTCCTCGTCACCCGCACTGGCGGCTCACCCCTGGCCTCGGTAGCAGTCTCCGTTGAAGGCACCGCCTTCTTTTGAGGACCGCGCCTGGTGGCAGGCATCCGCTCCCGCTGCCCGGTAGCAACAGTTCCCCTCTCCCCACCATCCGCCTGAGTCCCCGCCTGCACCGTAGGCAGACCATCTTCGCCAAGGTGAGACTGGTGTGGCATTGCCATCTCCACCGGAACCTCGGAGTGACTCAACGCCAACGTCTCCGGGTTCACCACGGTCTGCTGGGCCGCCAGCCCCTCAGCATACATGGCCTCCAAAAAGTTTTCTATCTCCGCCCGATCCATCGCCTTCTCGAACGCGTCGCGACTTGATTTGTTTCCCGGCGGAGTTTCTATAAAAAAAAAAGAGAAGGGAAAGCCAGCCACCAGTCAGACACAATTCAATTATAAAACGAAACGACAGGGTAGGATCCTCACCAACAGAGCGTGTTAGTCGCAGGTCGACCAATAACTCCCAACCAGTCAGCAAGCGGAAATCAAGCAGGTTTCGGTTCCGCCAGCAACCTCTGATCCTCGCCACCCGGCACTCTTCTGCACGCGTCAGCGTATACCGGAGTCCCGCTGCACAAGACAAACACGTCGTAAGAATACAAGTTCAAGCATGTATGCACGCCAAACATTTTCAGCGGACACCGGCCACCAACCTCGAATAGGTTGGAACTCGGACTTAATCCTAAATGACGGCCCCTCCTCGTTAGACCTAGCGTGGTACTCCCAACCGTCGGTAGCGACGCAAAAGGTCCCCCGCCAATAGGACATGGAGTCCCTCAGATTCTCGATCAGCTTGGGCGCTCCCTGCCGGCGACTCAAATTTACTTGCCCGTGGCAACCTTGGCGCTTCACATATACTAACTCGTAGAAATGGAGCACTTCCGCCACGGTAGGCCCCTCGCACCCCGACAAGCGCCACAAGGAGTTCATCGCCAACATCAACCGCCACATGTTTGGACAGATCTGACCGAAGGCAAGGCCAAACTCGCAAACAAGGATTTGAAGATTGGGCACTAGCGGAAGTGTCACCCCTTGGCGGAATATGGCCTCGTGCACGGCCGCACACCCCGTCGGGAGAATCGACGCCTTCTCATCAGCCGTCGGTGGTCGCAGCTTCACACCGACCCCGGCAAGCGGAACGCCTGCTTCAGTCGAGCGACAGCAGCACCGCTCATCCCCCCTCCCGCCTCGTCAACGGCTGTCCCATCCGGGAGGAACCACGCCGACTCAACATTTTGCTCCGCTGTCCTCTTCCTCCCCGGCGGAGCCGCTAGCAGCACTATTGCTTGCCAAGCGTTCGTCGCGCCTAGCCTTGGCGGCAGCGGCCTCACCCGCCCTAGAGCTCTCTGAACGCGAACCACGGGCCATAGTTGCTTCCCAGGGGATAGTCTGTAACGGCTCAACTTCTAGCGGTTCTGGCAGTGAGGATCCTGCATGGGCAGACGGACGCAACGAATCAATAAAAACCCCATCCGCCGCGCTGAGCGACACGTCAGACCCGGAATCCTCACTGCTCGAAATCTCTATAACGCTAGCCATCCCAAAACCCTAAAACCCACATCAGTTAGCACAAACATAGATCTAACCTATTCTCGCATCAGTTATAGCCAAAATAATCAAGAACAAAACCCAGAAAACCCCAAAGTGTAAACAAACACACAACCCAGACTCGACTATCCAAATTCTAAAACCAATGAACGCAGTGACCAACCATCATTCAATCCCCCACAAAAAAAAAAAAACCCCCATCTCACACCTCAGAGCACTACAAAACCCAGAAACTAGCAGAAACAAATAGCAGAAGACAGAGATCCGAATACCAACCTCAGTGGTGCAATCTCCAGCACGGTGGTGCACAGGAACGACCGACGTCTCTGGGAGTGGTGTATCCAAACTTCGGTAGGCTCCTTCTCCGGTTTCGAACAAACGATGGCTAAGCTTTCAAAATTTTCACGAAGTGTCGAATCCCCCAGAGTTTCCCCCCTTTTTATATAGGCCCCAACGCGTTCTCGACCGTCCGCTCCATACCGACATCCCTTGTTAGCCATACACGTGTCGTACATCTCCACTCACTCTCCGGATTGCCCGAAGCGTCACCTCGGTTACGAAACCTACAGTTACTGTCATTAAGGGCCAGAAGACGGACAGGCCTGGAGACAAGCCTACGCACGCTAACCCGCTATAGATTCGACACGTGTTAACCACCATAGGGACAACTTCGTAAGTACCGCCAGCGGAACTTCTCCCTTGTCATCCTCCAAGCGACGAAGTCTCCGCTGAGCGAAACCCCGCCAGCGGAACTTCTCCCTTGTCATCCTCCAAGCGACGAAGTCTCCGCTGAGCGAAACCCCCCAGCGGAACTTCTCCCTTGTCATCCTCCAAGCGACGAAGTCTCCGCTGAGCGAAACCCCGCCAGCGGAACTTCTCCCTTGTCATCCTCCAAGCGACGAAGTCTCCGCTGAGCGAAACCCCGCCAGCGGAACTTCTCCCTTGTCATCCTCCAAGCGACGAAGTCTCCGCTGAGCGAAACCCCCCAGCGGAACTTCTCCCTTGTCATCCTCCAAGCGACGAAGTCTCCGCTGAGCGAAACCCCCCAGCGGAACTTCTCCCTTGTCATCCTCCAAGCGACGAAGTCTCCGCTGAGCGAAACCCCGCCAGCGGAACTTCTCCCTTGCCATCCTGCAAGCGCGATGTCTGTCGCTACACACCTCTGGCGGAACCCCTTTTTCATCTTGCAAAAACAACCGCCAGCCAGGCACGTCTATCAGACGCTGCTTCCTGCTGCATCCAGCGGGGGATGTCCGTCAAACGGAAAATCCCGAGGCTACGCCTCACTGACAACGACCGCTACGCGGCGTTACCGTCAGACCGTCCCTACGGGACACGGGGACTAGTCACAGTCTACGACTGCCCTGATCAGGCAATTTGACCCCCGTCATTTGGGTGCTAAAACATTGGGCTCGCTACCCAACACCCTCTGCTCCGTGCAGCTCCCCCTCATCAAACAATTCAACGACCATCCGGAGGTCTATCTTCGCCGGGGAGTGGGGGACTCCCTGGGGGGCCCAGCAGGGGCCCACCCGAAAGGGTATAAAGCGTTTGCTCAGTAAAACCAACGGTTGACAACGCACTGACGCTAATTATGCTCTTGCAAGTCTAGCGGAGGAAAACGCTTCAAACCGCCGAACAACTCCCCAACCAAGATTGCCCTCCTTGACTGGGGACTTGGGGGACTTGTACATACATGTACATTTGCAAGCATAATTAGCTATAATGGGCCATGCTCATTGTACCGCCAAAGGTACTAATTCCAACCAAGGGAATGACATGCGAACACACTGCCAGGCGGGCTACAGCCTCGGCGTCGGACCGCCTCCAGATCGCCACCAACGCGCCGCCACGCGCCGCGCCAAGTTAGCATCAGAAGCTTCTGAAACTAAGAACTGAAGCATATCAGTCCCACATCGAAAACAAAGACAAGATCAGTCTCTTCCTCACCTATAAAAGGTTCTCTCCTCTCTCCTCATTAATTACGCATTCAATACTTACCTACTGTTACTTTGTCAACATAAATACATTGACTAACTTAGGCATCGGAGAGTTGAAGACCGCCCAGCGCGGTCTCCCTCTGACGCCCGTTGTATTTTACTTGACAGGTAACGGGAATCATAACATAAATACAAGTATCGATCCGCCCACCGGATCAGCGTTAACTAAGGTTTGGCTACCGCTAGACTTTGACATTAACAATCAGCAAGAAATTCATCTTCAGTAAATTAAATTCCTCGAAGGACTGCTGTTAGTTTTTGGTTTATATTCTTATACAAACTAATACCATCCAACAACTTGTGACGGCGAAACAAAAAATTGTTTTCCTGAACAACAATATCACCTTCTAATAGAAAATTACATTATATAATCTCTCTCTATATTACACATGATCTTATATATGGAAGCAAGAAAATTACCTAAGAAGACAACAAGGAATGACACTGATGATTTTAAGATTCATACAAAATAATTTTATGATCATACAAAATAATTTTAAGATTCTTATAGCAATATCACAACTTATATGTTCAAGTGAAACCAAATTTAACAGCATAAAAGTAAACAAAAAACAAAAAGTTGACATTCAGGACTAAGAGATATATTAATGAGTTGGCAATTATAGAATACTAGAATATACAATCCTTCAATCTCAACTGAACATAATCAGAACTTTAAATCAATTACATTCGTCCATTTCAGTGGAAAGCGATAAACAATATGATAACCCTTTCAATAGAATCAATATTGTTGTCTGGCATTGTAGTAAGAGATAGCACAAATTGCTCAAGTGGTTCACAGAATGCAATGACAACCGTTCAAGAAAGAGATTCAGAATGCAAAAAAAGTTTGTAAATGAGGGAAACAGGTGAATTAGCATACGTTTTTCAAGTCCATGTACATATGGATGCCTATTTCTGACATTATGAATAAGCAAATTTGATCCAGGATTGACATCTACACTAGCTAGTGGCATCTCCCTGAAATCCATTTAATTTAAAAGGAAGAGCAATCCAGAACTCACGTTCTTCCTGCAAAACAGATTAAATCCCAACAAAACCATCAAATTCAAATTCAAACACTCAAAAAAAAAAGGGGTAATTTTCTTAGGGAAAGATTAAAACTAGAAATCAAATTGTTTTTTGTCTCCCAGGGTTATCATATTGTTTGTTGAACTGGAAATCCGAAATTGAACCCATTTCAAGACAACCCTGCTCTTTCCTCTCCCACTCATTGAGACCCAGTCAGACCCTAATACAAGACAACAAGGAATAGACCCACTGACTCAATCAAATTTGCAATTATACCATCAAGATCAACTGGAAATCCGAAATCGAACCCATTTCAACAATTGAACTATACCATCAGAAGAGAAGAAGAGGAGGACTGGAGGAATTATCAAGCTGGGCCTGGGTTTGTCCCAGAATTTGTGTTGTGGGTTTTAAAGGCAAGAGCAATCCAATCAATGATGGGAATACCAACAACACGGAGAACACATCAAGCTTTACTCGATACCTATTCACGGATAAGTTAAACCAGCAAATTAACCCGCGCAATGCTGCAGGTTTTTTATTTTTTTTTTCAAATTTCACATGTAATAGATGAATATTCACAATTTAAAAAACATCAGCGCTACATATTCTATGATTTATTTTGTTGTTAATAATAGATTAGCAACAAATGAGATACAATAAAAAAATTGTTCAAGTAAATCTCTATTTGTGTATCTGGCCCAGACTCTAGGTTACTTGACCTAGTGGTAATAGGGTTTTAATTAGAGAGAATCTCGGAGAATATCTTAGAGATATCCATTCATTGTATGATTACCTTTCCTTCTACAATTCAGATTCTATGCATTGTAATCCTCTATATAAAGAGGCCTCAATTATCAATGAGAACACACAGCAATTCTCTCTCAAATATCGTTTCCCTAAAACACGTTATCAGCACGAAGCCCTAACCCTGAAACAAATAGCCAAACCCTGATTCAAGAAGCTAAAAACCTTGAATCCGAATACAAAACCTTGAAGCCTCTTCTGCCTCCACCTCACACCTTGAAGCACTCGATCCCAGGAGTCCAAAACCGGCAGCCCCACCCCAAGAACAATCTGAAAACCTACCGAATCGGCCACCTGAAGCTCGATACAACTCGCAGCAAATATTCCACCGGTTCACCATCTTCCGGACATCCAATTTTAACGAAATTTTTTCAGCAGATACCTCTCAATCTGAAGATTTAGGAACCAGAAGAAAAAGAACAAAAACCGGCATAAACGTGAATGAACCGGCTGACTGAATCTTCTGCAAAAAACCAGCAGAAAAGAGAAAAAAAAAGGGAGGAGGCAGCCCATGCCACGGCCCACTGACGTAAGCCCAGAGGCCTGCTGACGTCATCGTCCACGTCATCCCTGCACTGCCACTTCAGCTCCAGTAGATCTGCCATGTTAGCTACTGGTCAACTCCAGTCAACCCTCCGGTCAACGAGTTCCGGCGACATTTCCGATGATTTTCAGATCAGTTTTCCGATGACTTTTCCGGCCAAATTTTCCGACTACCTATTTCAATGTATTTTTTACTCAACGTTCCCCTTTTTTTAGAGTTTTTTAATTCAATTTCTCATCTTTTTCGGGGACTAGCAACCTCCCTTCTTCTATCCCCCTTTCTTCATCATAGGGGAGACCAAATTAAGCCAAACTGTGGGGGTTCGTGCTCACTCCAAGCTTAGAGCTTGTTGAGATCTCCAAACTTAGAGTTTGTAGAGAATTTATTATTGACCAAGTACATCATTGTTTCGATCTAATCCAATACCTCTTGGAATTTAATTTCTTGGATGCAATTACGCTCAGAAATTCCTAATTTCTTGGAAGTGATTACGCTCAGGAATTTTATATGTTTCCGTGGTAGGCCTTTAAGATCCGAAACTAACCCTTTTTTCTTGTTCTCTTTCAGGATGAGTAACCTGAACAAATTGGACTTTGCTCCATTGGGAAAAACTGGCTCTGGATATCATAGGTGGGTTCGCGATGTCCACTAACATCTCAAGGCCAATGGAATTCTAGATACGATTCTCGAGCCTAGCCAGGACGTGCTAACTGTTGAGCAAGCTCAACCTTTGGAAGCAAATAGAGCTGCCTTAGAGGTAAATAAGGCGAAATCCATCATCCTAATGACTCGTCATATGGATGATTCGCTCCAGTATGAGTGTATGAATGAAGAAGACCCCAGAAGGCTATGGGTCTCACTCGAAGAAATATTTGTCAACGTCCGTGACTCCCTACTTCCTGACCTAGAAGTGAGATGTGATAGGAGCATTTTAATGCGATGTTTTAATTATTATTTCCTCATATTTACTTAGTTATTTCCTTAAATAAATCATTCTTGTTTAGGAAAGTTTCCATCATTAGAAAGTTTCTATTTTTAGTAATTTTAATAAAAGATTCTATTTTCTAGGTACCTTGGAATAAATGGAGCTGAAATGAGTTGAAATGAAGAAATGGAGTTTTCCTGGTCCGATTAGGAATCCCAGTCAACGCAGGAATCCTGATGAGGCTAGGAAACCTGAAGGCATTAGGAGACTACATGATGACGTGGGAGATATTTTGGGAGATTAAATCTGATTTTTGCATGGAAAATCAAGGAGATTACGTGGAGAATATCAAGGGAGAATTTTAAGGAAGAAAAGGTTCAAAACAACAAGTCCAGATTCGTTCCTCAATTCCCTCAAGATATGTTGGCTGAAATTAGAGAATAAAATCTTCAATTTTAATGTGAAAATCAAGAGAAAATCAAGGGGAGGACATTAAGGATAAAGCCATGGAGAGATTTAAGGGAGAAAAGGTCCAAAATGCGTCCGGATACATTGTCTAGGTTCATGCCTAGATATTTGGCCGAAAATGGTGAATAAAATCAGATTAAATCTTGGGAAAATCAGCAATAATATATTTGGAAAGATTATGGATTTATTTTGGAGCTTTTTGATTGGTTGAGTGACATGGCAGAGCCGACGTGGCATTAATTCATTGGTTGGAGCTGTGTGGTGCAACCAGAAAATTTCTTAGAAATTAAATTCATGAAGCCATGCGATCCCCTATATAAACCCCCCTATGCTACACCACAAAACACACCTCTTCATTCAGAAAATTCTCTCCATAACGTCAAGCTTTCTCTCCATCCTCTAGTTTCAAGTCTCTGCGTCTTCAAGCAAAGAGAAGAAGAGAAGAAGAAGCCATGAAGCCTCCTAGCCGCCATCATCCACCTTGTGTCGTGAAGCTTTGGAGCCTTGCTTTCAAGATCCAAGACCAACGTCTCAAGCTTTCCACCATTCATCCTTCATGGTGTAATTCTATCTTATTCCTTGTAACCTTTTTGGTTTTCTTTGTTTTGATTTCGTATGAACTTGATTTCTAGTTGACATAAACATTAAGGGCAAAGTTTAAAGCCTATTTATATGTTTTGAAATAAAGTTGTGATTTCTATATGTTGATTTATATGTTGCTTATGTGAGATTGCTTGATTGATTTTGGATTACAGAAAACTTTTGCATGTTTGTGTTCTTTGGTGGCCAACTTAGGATATATGCATGTAATTGGAGCTAGATTTAAGTAGTAAAGGCTTTGGACAAAAGTCGAAATCAATTAAGGAGGATTGCAAATAGGTGAACTTATTCATAACTAGGTTGTGCACTTTGGTTGACATCCTTTCTTTGTTCTTCATGCATTGAATGTGTTCTTGATTAGCTAGCTTTCTAGACTATGATTGCATGTTCAATAGGATTGATTTGGGTGCTTTCACTTAGATTAATTATTCAAGGAAAGTAAAAAATGGGAAATCGTTTGCTTTCTAATGTTTCACATTGTCAACTTCTTTCTCATGACATAGAAAATCAACTATAAGAATTGTGATTGGATTTCTTGCATATGATTGTAGTTTTGATCTTTATTCCTTGCGTTTCACCCGTGTATATATGTTTTTACATTTTATTTATTTTATTTATTTAACTTTTAATTTAATAATCCTAAAACCCCCTTGTGTTTGTTTTATTTTTGTAAATAATACTTTATACTTATTTTAATTCTTTATTTGTTTTTGCAATTACAAGTGTACCCTCAATCCCCAGCTAGAACGATCCCTACTTGCTTATACTACTAATGATATTTATAGGGTTAAATTATGCGCTTGCTCAAAGCGTATCAAGATGGCATAGCCTCCGCTTTTGTGATTTCAACTTGGTTCTTGACTACAACTCGGAAGCACTTCGCATTAAATTCTTAATGGAATTCTGTGGTAAAGAGATCACAAATGCGATGTTGATTGAGAAGACTTTCTCTACCTTCTTCGTCTCTGCATTGATGGTTGCTAAGAACTATCGAATCGATGTTACTGCAAGACGGATCACAAGGTTTCATGAGCTCATTGGAGCTATGAATGTCGCCGAAAAGCATGACAACTAATACGCTCAAAGTTAGCGTATAATTTAACCCTATAAAATGTCATCGTTAGTATTAGTAAATAGGGATCGTTCTATTCTGGGGATTGAGGGTGCACCTGTCATTGTACAACAAGTAAAAAATTAAAATAAAACAAAGTATAATATTAACAAGAATAATTACAATTCACGAAATTAAGGGGGGATTTAGGTTTTATGTTTCGAAAATTAAAAGAAAGAAATATAATTAAATAAAAATAAAAACACAAGTACAAGAATGAAACATAAGAAACAAAGATAAAAACCAATTCCATAATCAAATTCGAATCAACCCTACAATTGTTCTTCCAAGTCATGAGAAAGAAATTGATCATGGGAAAACATTTGAAGCAAACGATTTCCCATATTTTACTTTCCTTTACTAATTAATCTAAATGAAAGCACCTAGATCAATCCTATTAAACATACAATCAAAGTCTAGAAAGCTAGCTAATCAAGATATGTTCAACACAATACACATAGAGAAAGGTTATCAACTTAAGTGCACAACTTAGCATGAAAAAGTTCATCTAATTGCAATCCTCTTCAATTAAATTCGACCTTTGTCCAAAGCCTTTACTACTTTTGATTTAGGTTCACAAAACTATTAGGTAAATCGTTTACCTAAATCTAGCACCAATTACGTGCAAATCCTATCAGTGTCGACCCAAATAAGATAAACACATAAAAGATATCAATCAAGTAAATTTAATTGAACAAACTCACAAAAGCAACTTAGAATCATAATCATAGGAATCGAAAATATCATTCAATCATAAAATTTCGGAATTAAACTTTGTTCAAATATTATTGTCAACTAGAAACAATTCCACAAAAATCAAATAAGGTTACAAAGAAAGAGGTTGAATTACACCTTGAGATGGAGATGGGGATGGAGAAGTTGGCATTATGGAGTCTTGAATCTTGGAAGCAAGTCTTCAGGATGGATGATGACGCTCACGGCTCCTTCTTCTTCTTCTTCTTCCTTGCTTGAAACTCGTGGGCTTGTGCTAGAGGATGGAGAGAGGAAGACTTGACGTTATGAGAGAGTAATTTTCTGAATTATGGGATGTGTGGAGTGTCAAGAATGAGGGAGTATATATAGGGGACGTTGGCCTTGGTCTCCAAGTCTTCATGAATTTTCTATTATTTTCCCAAAGAATTATTTAATAATTCTGCATCGCTTCGACCAACCATGTAGCGCCATGTAAGTCCTGGTGTGCCATCCAACCAATCAAAAGCCTTCGAAATAAGTCCCAAATATATTATTGCCGAATATCCATGAATTAATTCTGATTTTCTTCTTTATTTTCGGTCCAAATTCCTTTAGGAATTGTAGGAACGAATTTGGACTTGTTTTTGAACATTTTCTTCCTTAAATCTCTCCATGGACTACCTTTAACGTCATCCCTTGATTTTCTCTTGATTTTCATGACAATATGCAGATTTTATTCCTTATTTTCATCCAAAATATATTGAGGGGCTTTAGGAACGAATCTGGACTTGTTTTGAGCTTTTTCTTGTTGCACAATCCCTTGAAACTCTCCCTATAATATTTCCAACGTTTTCCCTTGATTTCTTCTTGATTTTCCACATTATCTTCATGATTTCCCATGGCAAAATCAGATTTAATTCCCAAAAATATCTCCATTACGTCCAACAACCCAAATTAATTGGGCTTTTCACCTTTTTGCCGAAAATTCATAATTAATCTAGAAGATTCTTGGGCCTTGTTGCGTCATCTTCAAGCCTTGATGATCTCCGACGACATTTCCATCATTATTTCGATCAAGTTTCTTGGTTGGCTTCAGAATCTTGCTTGGTACACTTAACTCTTTTGAACCGGGTTTCCTGGTTGGAACAAGAAAGCTTCATTTCTTCATTTCTACTCATCTGTGTAGCCCTTTGTATCTCATCTTCACACCTCTTAACGTTTGCTAGCTCCTCTTTCCTTTCGTGAGTTCATTTCCACTTTTGAGCTCCGAGGACCTGAAAATAGAAACTATTACTAAAATTAGAAACTTTCCTAAAATGAAAAATAGAAACTTTCCAAAAATGAAAAATAGAAACTTTCTAAAAGTGAAAAATGGAAACTTTCCTAAACTAAAATGGAAACTTGCTAAAAACGGAAAAAGAAACTCTCCTAAACTAAAAGGATTCATTTAAGGAAATAACTAAGTAAATACGAGGAAATAACCGTTAAAACGTCGCATTAAAATGCTCCTATCAACAACATCCTTTTGAATAACTATAATTCGAGATCCGTGGGAACAGAGTATATTCTGGAATCCAATTATAGTTGCGCCCCAAAGAGAGGGTGCTGATGCGGCTGAAATAGCCTCACAATTTAACCCTGCAAAATGTAGTTGTTAGTATAGGATAAGCAGGGATCGTTCAGTCCGGAGATTGTAGGGTACACCTACACAAAAAGGTCAATTAACAAATAAAAGAATAAAATGGGGGTTTTGAAAGTTGGTTCCTAATCTACTTAAAATAAAAACAAAACAAATAAAACTATATACAATGATCGACTTCCCTAACCTAGACCAATACCACTAGGAAATTACTAAGTGTAAAAACAGAAAATTCATTTCAACATGCTACAAAAACGTGCCCATCTTAAATGCCTAGATAAGAGCCCAAATGAAAAGCCTTCGCGGATCAATCTATTTATCTGATTCGTTCTAATGTAGGATTGGATCGGAAAAGTCCTTACCTAGCCTAATACTACTAATTTTCTAAAACACTCAGCGTAGTTCTCTTAACTAGCAGTATTATCTAACCCTCGAATCAACTCACACGTGCAAATTAACCATTAAACATAGAATTTAACACGTAATTTCCAAAATCGTTTAACCATTGAACATGGTTTTACCACTTTTAGAACTAATTGCTACTTGTTTAACTTAGCGCCTTCAAAATAACAATCACTCTTGGCAAATTAAGCAAACACACAAGAACTCTCACCGTTATTCTAGCATGCAAACTTATTAACCTAACTCTGAAATTACCTAAACACGAAAAGGGCACAAGATTGTAACATGCATCATAAAAGAATTCTCGAAATTAACTCAATAATAAACTGAAAATCTCAAAAATATTAATAAAAATATTCTGAAAATTTCATGTCTCCAATTACACAACTCACAAATCCAAATACAAAACCAAAATAAAAATTGTAAGTAGAGTCATAGTTACACGTTGAAGCTTTCCTCAATGGCTTAGCAACAAGGTGATAAACTCGTCTCTGCTATGGTGGTGGAGCGTCCTTGACTCAGCGCTTAAGAGCTTCGTAGATTGATGGATGGATGGTGGTCACGGTCTTGTAGGTGATGGAGGTTTGAGAAGTGAATTGGGCAGAATCTTGAAATAGTTTTTGGCCAGGAAGTGATAGGCAAGGAAGTGATCGGCCAGGAAGCGATAATAATTCTGGTCTGGACGTTGCCTATTTATAAGGGAGTATTGGTTGGCTTTTGTCGATCATACCCTTTATCATTTGGACAGATGGGATTGCATCATAATTCCTTTAATTTCCCAGCTGAAACGTCTCCTTTATGGCCTTAATTTCTCTCATAACGGGGTCTCTTAACAAGCTGAAACGTTTTTCTCTTATTTATTTTCCTGTTGAAACATTTTTCTCCTTTATTTATTTTCCAGCTGAAACGTCTTTCTCTTTTATTCCCCTTCTTCATTGCTTGGTCAACCTAATTTAGTAAAGGGCACAAAATTAAATTCTTTTAGAAAAAATAAAGGGAATTAAAACAATTTAATTTTAGAAAAATACTCCCATAAATTCTCTCCTAAGGCCCACGGATTAGCATGACGGTGAGGAATCCTGGTCCAGCTAGGATTCTTCATGAATTTTGCGTTTTTTGCCTATTTCACGCCAAATACTCTACAAGACTCTTAAAATGACTCGATGACTCAAAACAAGAAACTAAATTACGCTTTCAAAGCACCTCAATCAATGGAGTTTGAGCAAAGAGATGTATGTTCTCGATGTGGAGTGTCTGATCATTGGGCACACATTTGTAGAGCTCGTGAAGAACCTGTCACCGCCTACAAAGCATATTGTGAAGCAAGAGAAGCTCACTATATGGAACAAGAAGATCAAGAAGATGATCTAGAGTGAAGGGTTGAAGACTACAAATCTGGCTGGGATCAATAGATCACCAATTCTATTTAAATCTTTAGTTTTCTAAGATATGTAATAGGCAATTGCCATATACTTCGTACTAAATGCCAATGGTTTAGTCTTTCTTCAAAGTAGGCTCACCCCGAAGTAAGTGTGATGTCTAGGAAGGTTCTGAGATTAGTGATACTTAAGTGAGCCTTGTTCCACCGACATCTCTCTACTCAACTGGTCACATTTATTTTGGCATTACCAAAAGAAGTTGGACGACTACCATTGTTTTGCATTAGCTAGCATTTTGGATTAGATTTTCTTTGGTTAAAGAGACAATGATGTAACTTTGTTGGCTTATGAATAAAATTTCGAGTTCTTTTCATTACGACTCAATTTTAATTTTGAGCATATTACTTTGTGACTACAATGGCTAGGCCATTAGTATTAATTCAAGGACATGGAATAGCCCATGTTCACTTGCCAAATGGCACCTTGATTACTGTCACAGAAACTCTCTACGATCTTAGGGCAAATCGTACCCTATGAATAGCCAACGTGACAGAACCCACCCCTATGCATAGCCTGCGGGGCCCACCTTAGAGATAACTCTATCGAGAACTGGCCGAGTCACCCCTAAAGTGGACTACCCAAAACAGTAACCCACAATAGATCAGAGCCAAACGAAGAAGTGCGGAAGCTATTCGTCAACTATGCCTCGAACCATGTACGCCCGACCTCAACTAATAACGCCTGCAAACTGGGCAGTTGAAACCGAAAGGCCCAAGGGAAAGTAGACAAAAAACGTTAGCGTGGGTGGACAAAAATAAACAATTTAAAAGAAAAAGGATTTCATACTTTCCCACATCTATTCCTTAAAAAACTCGATGCATGCACAAATGGTAAAACACATTTAGCTTTAAATCCAAGGATTTCAAAACGATAAACCGACTAGCCTCGCTAGTCACAACATTCAAAAAATATATTGTAAAACCGAAATCTCGTTTCTCAAGAAGATAAGACCAGCCCCGCTGGCTACAGTGAAAATCGGACTAGCCCCGCTAGTCATGCAACGATAAGATTTCAAGGTGAATCCCCATAAGAAAGAAGGGAGGAGTACTAATAGGCTATCTAGCAATAAAATATAGCGACCCAGGTATGGTGGGTAAAAACCATTCAAATCCAATAAATCTATAAGGCTTCCCCATAAGTCCCGTGAATAAACAAAACACGGGTACGATTGCCAACCGTACCCGAAAATTCTCTTAGTAAGTCACAAAAATCAACAACGTGTCCCACATGCTAAAAGAATAATTAAATCAATCGTTTCCTCGACAAAAATTCCATTTAAAATCCAAAAATAATTCATTCCCGAAATCACTTTATAATATTTCATAAATCTCAAAACCCAATCAAATCCGAAATCACTTTATAATCCGAAAACCAAAATCACTGTCGATAGCAAATCATACTTTATTTCGAAATTCGCAATATCCTTTTAAAACTTAGAGCCAAAATCATTCTAAAATTATAACCGAGATAAATCAATTTATATTCTCAAATAAATAAACGTAATAATTAATTACGAAATAATATTGCATGCATCACTTAAAATCAAAAGTCCACTCACAGTACTGGTTGGCGACCACGCAAACGAGTTCCTTCGTTAAGCGGTAGCTCAATATATCGTCCTATACACATGTACACTTCTATAAACGACAATTCGAATAAATAATTACGAACGTAAACGAAACCCAAAAATCCCTATCTCCATTACTTCTCAAATTCAATCCAAATCACACTCATAACACCAATTCCTCAATCTACATATTCCACAACGAAAATGAGGGAAATCTGACAACCGAATTTCCCACAATTCAATCACAAAACTTCCGAACTTCGGAAAATCAAAAACAATTCCAAAATTCACCAAACTTCACATACAAGCTCTACAACATTTATAGGATTTAATAGGCTAAAAACCTAAGCCAAAAACCTGCCTTACGCGCCTCCATGCGCCACCCACAGTGGCGGCACGTGGGGCCCACGCGCCACAAGTCACCACCACCGATGGCCACCAAATTTTGACAGCAACAACTACTCAACACGCCCAACACTTTTCTCAACTACAACAAGTTCCAATTTTACCTGTAAGTGATCGAAATTGGCCAGTGAAGTTTTTCCAGAAAAACCCAAGAACCTTAGGATTTGAAATCGTCAATTCGACCTCCACACTGCAAATCGTGGCTCAAGGCTAGGGGCAAAATGATCCTTGGCAAAAACCGAACCTTCGAAGCCGGTTTGGTGGCCGGAGACGGTCGGAATCGCCGAAAATCAATGAAAGTTCCGATCTGCTACAGTGAACTTCACGGCTCAAAATCAAGCTCCTCCGACCGAATTACTGCAAAACACCACACAGATGTGACAAGGATGAAGAGGCGAGCTTGCTAGTGCCCGGATTCCGTCGTGGGTCGGCCGGAGAAGGAAGAAATCGGAGGAGGAAGAATAGGACCAAAGAGGAGAAAAGGATCGGGGAAGAAGAGAGAGAAAAACTGGGTAAGTTTCCAAAAATGGCAACTTACCACAGTAACTTTCTATATTTATAGAAACTTACCATGAACAGTAAATTTTACATTTTGGCTTATAACTTTCGCATACGAATTTCGATTTTTAAGTACCACATATGCACGTACTCGGTTTAACGTCTTCTACAACTTTCATGAAGGAAATTTTCTCAAATTTTGACCTGAATAAAAAGTCAACTTTTAGGGTCACTAAAAGTATCGAAACAAAGTAAAAAGTGAAAGTAATTATCATTTACCGTCCAAATGACTAGTAAACAGGTAAATTGAGATACGGGTCGTTACACAACGGATTCCATGTGAAAACGCATGTAGAGAACAGAAATGAGTTCCTTTGCAATACCTCTAATGATTGCGAACAAAGACGCATCTTAGAGAAGTTTATGTGTCTCTCTAGTGGACTCTATGTCACTATTCTAGCTATTAATCCAATAAAAGTTATGAGAGAAGATCTCTTGGATTTAGACACATATTGGATTTGTCATGACAGGATAGATCATCCTAGTCATGATATGATGATCCATCTACAAAAGACTTCACACAGACATCCATTCTCTAGAGCGAAATGAAGCATGAATCAAAGGTTGATTCCTGGACTAAGTGTGACCGACGCTGCTGCCTAGGGAGTAGCCTCAGTCCACCACTAGCCTAGGGCTGGTGTAGTCCTTATCCATGACGCCATGGATGGCTTCCATCATGGTGAATGCACCCCAGGTGATGCTGCAATCACCAACTTGCTTCAACTAGCATTTCAGAAGCTCAGGTCTAACCAAAATTATCATTGGTTGCTTCTAAAGCCTCTCGCTCGTTTTACAAAGCCGTTCCTTGGGGAAATTAGGACTGAGACCTTCTGTGAAGACCCGAAATTCTCAGTTAAATATTTCGTAATTAGGCATTTGTTCAATTTTTTGATATATGAATTTTAGGCATGATTCGTATGTTGTTGTATGAGAAATTTGGTTTCGAATGAGTTTATTTTCGAAACAAACGTTATTTAGGGGGGGTCACTAAAATCAACTTTTTGTACGTACGGAATTTGGGAAAACTTCCTTCATGAAAGTCGTAGAGCCCGTCGATACGAGTTCGTGCATATGCGGAACGCAAGAATCGGAGTTTGTACGAAGAAGTTATCGTGTTTGGATTCCATTTTGGGTATATATACCTAGCTATTTTTGGAAATTTCCAAAAATAGCTAGGGTTTCTTCTCTGGCAGCCGCACGGTTTCTTCTCTTTCTCTCTCCTCTCCCCGAGCCGAAAACAGTTCTTTCCTTCTCCGGCTCTTTTCTTCCTCCTCCAGCCACCAAACCGCACCAAACCACTTCCTTTAGCTTCGCCTCAACCTTTCGCAGCTGCCAGTGGCAGCCTTGCGCCGCGGCACGGCCTGTAGCAGCGGCGGTAACCACGTTTCCATTTCCGGCCAAACTGAGTTTTCTCCTAGCTCCGGTCACCAAAACCCGAGTTATTTAGCTTGTTGAACTCGTATCAAGGAGTAGAACACGCAACAAGAAGGACCGGACCCGAAGCAATCGTTTTCACGGTGAACGGAGGCTCACCGGAGAACTGCAGAAATTCCGGCCACACACGACTGTTTTGGTAATTTTCGGCAACTTTCACTCATTTTCTGACTTCGTGCTAGTTATGTCTCAGATCGATGAAACGAAGAGGAGTAGCCTACCCCCGACGCCGTTGGCGGTGGTCGGCGGCGGCTCTGCCTCTAATTCTGGCGACCATTTCCAGCCACTTCCGGCCACCTCAAGGGCATTTTCTGCCCATTTTTGTGTTCTACATGTCGATACGATCATTTCAACATACAACACTTAAATTTTGGATATCGTTTGATTTAGTTAAGAATTTTACGATTTCGATCATTCGGTTTGTGATCCGTGAGGATCAGGCCGTCCGATCGACTTGTAGTTTTGCTATGATAATCGTAGGACTGTCCCGATGACTTGGGGTGGTCACGGGTGAAAATCCGACCGTTGGATCTTCGTATAAGTGCATTTCTTGATTTGTGCATTAAGTTAAATATCGTTTTGATTAGGTGTTTGACGGATTTGTTAGCGGACGATTGAGAATCGTATTTTGAGCTGTAAGAAGACGCAGTGGGAGTTTAGAGGTGAGTAAATCTCACATGGTTCATTTACGAACCGAATTTCCTTATTGCACGATTATTTGTAATGTGTAAAAAAAAAGGGTTTTAAGAAAATGAAATTTAAAGTATATAAAAAAATGAATTTCTTGGTTTTACTACGTGTGAACTATAGTTGGTATTAGTGGTCATTCCTGAGTGGATGATTATGTATATATATATATATATATATATATTTACGTGATTATATATGGAATGGTGTGATATTGAGGTGTGTGTGGAATTGTGATAACTTGGTTATGATATGATATTGTTTTGATATTGCCATGATTAATTGTGATAATGATTATTGATAAGTGTTGTGATATTCATGACGATCTTGTGAGTTGATTTGAAGGTAGACAATGTAGGATTCCGAGGATCGAATGGTCCAAGGATCTTTGGTTAATGATAACCGGAGTGTATGGTTCTGAGGACAGGGAGGTCCAAAGTTCGACCGTTAAATAACGGGGATATATGTTCTGAGGCATGAAATAGTCCAAAGTTCGCGGGTTACTGAATTAACCTGGAGGTGTCGTTGCTTGACCCTAGGCCAAGGTGTCAGAAGTAAAAAGGCGGTTAGAGCTCTAACGTAGTGCCAAAGTGGCGATAGTTGTGATTAGGTGCCAAAGTGGCGAGAGTTGTGATTTCGTGATTGTGGAAATGTGTTCCATGTTGTTTTCTGTGTGTCAGATTGATATTTCTTTGTGGATGTTGAGATTGTTGGATGTTTACTTGAGTTAATTAAAGGACTTGTGGTTTATTAAATCAATCATTCATTTCTTATTTACTCACGAGCTTTGCAAAAAGCTAACTGGGTTTTGTGTTGTTGCAATCCCGGTACACTATTCAAACGGTGTAGCGGATAACCCTGCAGGTCAGGAGTATCAGGGTCGAGATCGAGCGGAGTAGGACATCGGTGTTAAGTGCTGCACTTAACCTATTTTGGTGTGTTGTAGACTCTTTCGGACTTAACGTTTTATCTTTGTTGGTATTGTAATATTTGGCTCGAGAGATAGTTTGCTACAAGGTTTGTATATATGGTTTGCGAGACACTGGTTAAGAAAAAAAAATTCAGGACGTTATTTGTGTTGGTTGTTATTCATGTTTTGGATTTGAATTTGTTATTCAAAATTCGGGGCATGACACCTTCCTATGCAAAGGATATGAAAATACTCATTTTGTTCTTACATAGAATCCGTGGGGATTATGTGGACTGATTCAACCAACTTGCGGACGTTTACATATCTCATGATGTTGGTTGACACGCAAACACGCTGATCACTTGTTGTGCCATTGTCCACTTGTAATGCTGCTTATGCTATACTCCTAGCACATACCATATGACAACGGGCTCACTCCCTAGATCATCCTATTCAGTCAATTGGATTTGACATTGTTAAAGAGTTTACATCGAAGACTTTGGATGGTTATTGCATTGGGACTGATGTTGGACATCATATTCCCATGAACATACCCAAATGGTCTCGTAGAAACTACTACGATGGTAGTCCAGACATTGGTAATGCGCACCAATCTCCTTATATCCGCTTGGGGTGATGCAATATCGCATGCAGCCATGCTAATTCGTCTACGACTATGTATATCTGCGTTACAGCTAGTGACTGGGTACAAGTATTTTGCACTTATGCACATTTAAGTAAGCCCTTTATGTGCCCATTGCACCGCCACAGCGCTCTATAATGGGTCCTTACTGACGAATGGGCAACTCAGTTGGATTTGAGACTCCAACAATTGTTCGCCACTTAATGCCCTTGCATGGCGATCTCCTTACCGCTAAATTTTCGGATGTCACTTTGATGAGATAGTCTTCCCATCGTTAGGGGGACATAAGAACACGAATGTTCAACAGGAATGATAAGAATTGTCGTAGTCTGTCCTCACTATGTCTCATCTCGATCCCTGTTAAAGTGACGAGATCACACAAATATGCTGCAAACATGCCTGCAAGGAAGTACGTCCGTACTAGAGGACATAGCACCACCCTACACGGAGGTAGGCATGGCGCCAATGCCAAAGAGAGTGGAACTCTGCGTTACAGGCCATGGCCCCAGCTAGGATGAGTGGGAGGCCCGTGGGTTCGAAGGATACTTTGACACATTTCAATCATTTGATCATCGACATTCAAAATCCGTCTCATGAGTATCTTCCGGATTAAGGTTACCGTTGGGGGACGCCTCAACGTCAGAACCTATTCTTGAGAATATAGAGCTCTATGAAAATTGCACTAGTGTACATGAGACGTGGGATAGAAACTCCATCATAATTAATGATGTAGTCGCGCATTTCATTGCGCATGAGTTTGTTGAGTCCGATGATATCGAACCACGCTCCGTTGATGAATGAATGCCAACGTAGAGAAATCTGGCCTTAATGGAAAGATGTGATCCAGGTTAAGTTGGATTCTCTAACGAAGAGGAAGGTTTTTGAGCCAATGATGCCAACACCTCCTAACATAAAACCTGTTCACTAATGGGTCTTCGTTAGAAAGCATAGTGAGAAAAAGATATGGTAATCTCGCCTTATGGCGCAAGGCTTCTCATAAAACACCCTGAAATTGACTACGATAAGATATATTCTCTCGTAATGGATGTCATTGCACTCCAATACCCTGTCAGTTTGGTAGTTTTCGAATAACTGATCATGTAGTTTACAATTGTGGTCACCACGTATCTATATGGGGATCTAGATATGGAATATACATGAAGGTTCATGGTGAACTTCATTTACCCAAGTCAAGTGGCTCTAGAACACAGAGCGCGTTTGAAATAAGTTTGAAATGCTCACTAAAATAACTACTTGATTGCGAAGGGATATGCCCATGCGTTTCCATAACAAGTTTCGGATTCTATCGCGGTTCATGTTGGACATGATCTTCATTAGAAGCCCTTAAAGAGTTAAGGGAAACCGCTGAACACTTGAAATCTGAGTTTGAGATGAAGGATTTTGGAAGAACACGATATGTCTCAGTTTGGAACTTGAGCATCGTGTTGATAGATGCTTAAGCATTTTGACAATGTCAAACCTTCAAGCACCCCTATGATCGTCCGTAGTCTTGATCCTGAAAATGATTTTCTTCATTCAAAGAATGATGACGAAGATATGCTAGAGGCAAGAGTGCCTTACTTAAGTACAATAGGCGCATTATTGTACTTAGCTAAATGCACAAGACCGGACATCTCATTTGCAATGAACTTGTTAGCTAGATATAGCTTTGCACCAATGCGACAGCATTGGATTGGTGTAAAAGATATCTTTCGATACTTGAGAGGTACAATTGATATGGGCTTGTTCTATCCCTATAGAGAGATGATGGATTCGGACCCATCACACACCAGGATAGTCGCCAACACTGGCCTGCGTCCAACATCCTCATCCCAAAACGACATGTGTTTTGGAAGCTTTTACTGATATTGGGTATCTCTCTGACCCATACAAAGGTCATTCCCAAACTGATTAAGTGTTCACCATGGGTAAAGACCGTGATATCTTGGAGGTCTACAGAAATAGACCATAGTCGCTATATTTTCTAACAATACAGCGATTATTACTTCTCACGAAGTGATTCGTGAATGAATATGGATTGGATCCATAGTTACGCATGAACAATTGTGGTTTGAAGTCTACCACAAATGAGCCTACGAGCATATAGGATAATGCTACTTGTTTTGAAGCAAGGCTACATCAAAAGCGACTACACCAAGTATAATTAGTAATAACAAACTCTCCTCAAGATCAAAGTGAACTAGGTTCGATCTGAGGACAGTATGGCAGACTTGCTTACTAAGTCATTGCCTAAATTCCACTTTCGAGAAACATGTTGGTAGCATCGTTTGCGGAAGTTATCCAAACTTCAATGACCGTAGTCGTCAGGGGGAGGTGTCTACATGTATGGAGTCAAAACGTGAAGGGTGTGTTGTGCTCTTTTTCCCCTTCGACCGAGGTTATTTTTGTCCCACTGGATTTTTGTTACTCAGCAAGGTTTTTAATGAGGCAACGAGAGGAGCACCACGTTTGGGTGACATAAGGGGGGAGTGTTCAAGTAAATCTCTATTTGTGTGTCTGGCCCAAACTCTAGGTTAGTTGACCTAGTGGTAATAGGGTTTTAATTAGAGAGAATCTTGGAGAATATCTTAGAGATATCCATTCATTGTATGATTACCTTTCCTTGTACAATTCAAATTCTATGCATTGTAATCCTCTATATAAAGAGGCCCCTATTATCAATGAGAATACACAACAATTCTCTCTCAAATATCGTTTCCCTAGAACAAAAATAAATTTTTTCCATGATTTGTAGACATTTACAAATACAAAACAGAATTGTTCTCCCTTAAAAAAAATTTAATTAATAAATAAATAATTAAAACCTAAAAGGATATGCCAGAATTGCAAAAAAAAAAAAAAAAAAAAAGAGACTAAATATGATACGCCCCGTATCCGATTTATTTGTTTTTACTGTGTTTGAGTGAATTACTATACATTTTACCGTCCTTGGTTTCAGTTTCTACCATTTAGGGGGGTGCTAGAAGTTGACTTTTTAGGGGTTAATAATTTGAGAAAATTTTCTTCTTGAAAGTTGTGGGGGACGTTAAACCAAGTCCGTGGACATATGGTACACTTAAATCAGAGCTCGTATGTGAAAGTTATAGCTTAAAATGTGAAAGTTACTGTTCATGGTAATAAGTATATATATGGAAAATTACTGTTGGTAGATTTCTATTTTCGGAAATCCACCCCTCCACCTCAGTAACTCTCTCTCCCCTCTTTCCCGATTTTTCTCTTCCCCTTCGGCCTCCTTTGATTTCCAGCCGATCCTCTCTTTCCAACCACCCAACGACGAACCCAGGGCATAGGACGACGCTCCTCCTCCTCCTTGACACACCTACGGTGGTGATTCATGACGATTTGGCCGAAATTTCGCAGATCGAGCTTCCAAACTTTACTGTAGCAGTCGGCTTCAATCACCGATTTCTTTCAATTCCAGCCACCTCTAGCTACAAAACCGGGCATTCGAGAAAGCCCAATCCTCCTAGACGAATCTCTCCAAGTTTCACAATCCAATTTGAGGTGTGGAAGGAGAATCAAAGAATTGAAGTTGCCACTGTTCATTTCGGTGTTCTTCGGATTTTTGCTATGATTCCGGCAATTCCAGGTATAATTAGGCTTAGGTGAAGTTGAGAAAGATATTTGGACTGTTGAGTTGTGTTTGTTGGTAAAATTTGGTGGCCTGTGGTGGTTTTGCTGCGACGCGCGGCGCATGGTGGAGCGTAGGGCGGAGTTTTGGTTTCAGTTTTTACCTATTTAAATGGTTTTTGAGTTGTAGAAGCTGAAATTTGTGAGTTTGGTGTAGTTTAGATGGAATTTGTTGCGGATTGAAGGAGTTGGGTTAGGAAGGGGTTTATAATCTGTATTTCTAATTATCGTAACTTTAAATTCCCGTCCTGTAACTATATTTTTATAAGTGTTATTCATACAGGACGAGAGGAGTCTCCATACGAGGAGAATACTGATCGATGATAGGACTAGCCTAATACAGTGAGTGGACGTTTGAATTTGAATATTGATGCATGCATTTATTTCTTAAAGTAATGCTTTATTTAATTATCATCTTTATATTTTGAGCATATGATGATTTGCTATCGGTAGTGATTTCGATTCATCTCCTGGATTTACCTTCAATGATGATTTTCATGAAGTGATTATGAATTATTCCGGTTATGATTTTCGGATATTAATTTTGTTATGCTCGGATTCGAATTTATAATTTATGTTGATTTTTCGACGAATATATATTCCGAGGTGATTTCGGGAATTGCATATTATATTTTTATTCGTCGATTTGAGATTTTTTAAATGATTTTCGAAATGGGATTTCGATGGAGTTATATTTTCTTATTTATTTATCAACCTTCAGTTTTGGCATTGGGAATGCCTTGATGATGATCTTGGAATTGGTTTTGTTTCGATTTATGGAGATAATGTTTTATTATTATTCTCTCCTATTTATTTTTTTGAACTTGAGTTTATCTTGGCGTGTGGGACACGTCGTTGGAAATTCATTTGTGAGAGTTGGGGAAGCCTTATGTATTTATGGATTTATGTGGTTTTCGGATTTTCTTTTGCCATACTTTGGGTGACTTTTATCATTGCTAGCATTGATGTCCACCTTTGTGGCGAGGTGATGGGATCACCGAAGCCCATCCGCCTTTGTGGCGCTAGTTACTGTCTTTGTGACGCTGGTTACTGTCTTTGTGACAGTATTAATGCTGAAGCCCAGTATCCTAATCGCTACACTTAGTGGCGTGTGGGTATATAACGGGAGTATATGGGAGTAGTTTAGCCTGGGAGGCTATCACCCTAGCCTGGGAGGCTCATTCCTATGGTTATCTTATTCCCCTACTTTTATGTTATTTTTGACTAGCGGGGCTAGTCCGATTTTCCTTAACCAGCGGGGCTGGCTTGTCCTTACGAGGTTCTCAATTTAAATGATATGTTTTACAATTATTGCATGCATCGAGTTTTTAAAGGAATAAATGTGGGAAAGTATAAAATCTTTTATCTTTACAATTAATTATTTTTGTCCACTCACACTAACGTTTTTATGTACTTTTCCCCTGGGCCCTTCGGTTTCAAATGCCCAATTCACAGCGTTGCTGCTCGGCGCATTAGGAGTGAGCCATAGTGACCGCACCTGCTTCCGTCATCTCGTATAGTAGGTTACTTGTTTAACCTACTGAACTTTTATAAATTTCTGTTTTAGACTGCTCTGATTACTATGGGAAGTGTGACCCGGACTTGTAATGAATTATATTTGAGGTCCATGACATAACTTTGGTGAATTGTTCTATTTTAATTATGGAGCTTCGTTGGACTTTACGTATTTGAAATACTATCATTATTCTTGAGTTTGAGTTGGTTGGAATATGGGAGCAGGGTGGCTCCAGGAGGTTACGGTTGGGTTATATTAGAAGTGTTTTTGGCTTCTTATAGGTTTGGGTTGCCTACTTTTAGGGGAGGTTCTGCCGAAATTTTCAGTAAAATCTTCTTTAAAAGTGGGTTCCGCAGGGCCACTTCGGATTTCAGGGTGAAACCAGGGGCGGGCCCTGTCAAAATAGAGTGGCAGGATTGTAATTTCAGTCAAAAGCCGAGGGCAAAACCATATTTTCAATGAATATGAACAATGCTAACAGCTTTACTGTATGAATAATTTCAAGGACTACACTGTTGACGCAAGATTTTTGCACCTTGTCAAAACCAATGGATAGCGGTGAAAATTTTGAAAGTGATTTTTGAAACTTAATGAGATATCTTGTAGAGAATGAGATATCTTGTTGAGGTGGAAATATTAGTCGAGGAAAAAATATCTTATTGAGAAGGACATATCTTTTCTAAGAGGAGATATTCTGCCAATGAGGCAATATCTTGTTGTGAAGGATTTCAATAGAATGAAACCTTTCAAGGAAGATCTGAGTGAGGAGAGATTTTCTCAAGAAGAGAACCGAGTGAGGTACAATCCCTTTGAGATGTAATCTATTCGAGGCGCAATCTCTTTGAAGAAGAATCATCTCGAGGTGGATGCGAATGAGGTGGAATCAGTCAGCGTATTAGCTCATCTGAGTCCGTAGCAAGCCGAAGCACTTTCTCAAATTGTCCAGCGAGTGGCGTCATGGGTCTACTCATGCATAACTTGCAGACCAAGCATACCATTACGTGCACTAGTCTAAATATCCGCTTGAGCTCGCTTATAAATACTTGTTGAAGTTAATTTTTTAGGTAAGCAATCAATACCATCCGCACTCATTCCAACTCAAGTCATTAATGACTTGGGCATCGGAGTATATGTTGCAGGTGCCAGCCCCATTTTTCAAATTTGACTTGCTATACACAAAATCAAATATCGTAGATTGCTAACCAATTTCTCAACCGCAAAGCTTTTACTCCCGCTCTAGTCAGAAAAAATAGGTGAAGAAATGTTCTACAGAATTTTTCCGCACCAACAATTTTCAAACCCCAGATCCATCCCAACAAAAACAAAGAAATGCATTCCACAATTTACACAATAAATACAATAAGCAGCTTCTTGGATATGAATCCCTCTGCAATTGTACATCAACAAGAATGGCTGACGCAGTTTTCACCTATAATCATCAAAATCAAATAGAAAAAATTCTTGAAACTGAGATGCTGCATAAAAGAAGAAGAAGAAGATCGAAGAAAGAAGTGAACCAATTATTTGGTTCGTCAGGAAACAAGGCAATGTTCTCCGTTTGGAGTAGCAAGTGCAATATGTACTATTTCCATGCTTAGCTCATCTGCTTAATTTCAAAACCTTCATAGCAATTTCATTGAAAAATTGCAATTGAAATTAATAGTTGCATGTCTGCCATTAACACTCTAAAACAGAGAAGAAGCCACTAAACTTAGAACATGTTAACTTGAGTCTTTGAAGAACAAGTTATCATGCCCATACTTGCAACAATTGAGGACATTGTATATGGCTGGCCATGATTGGCCATATCCAATATCCCTTTATTTGGCCCCAAATGATGAGAAATGGGGAAAAAGAAGAGAGATAGTGATTTGGTGTATGTGTGTGTGTGGGATGAACAAAAATTGTGAGAAGATTGGACCTACATTGAGAGAGAGAGAGAGAGAGAGAGAGAGAGAGAGAGAGAGAGAGAGAGAGAGAGAGAGAGAGAGAGAGAGAGAGAGAGAGAGAGAGAAGAGTTTTCCCAATGCGAGGTAAAAACGAAGAAGATGAAACGGTTAAAATTTTATCATACAAGTTAACTATTTCAATTATTGCATCCAAAGGTCGGTTGAGCATTTGTTCTTCCTCCATGTAATAGGTCTTCAAAGATATACTTTTCTTTATAACTAACGAACAACTTAGATAACACTAATAGGTACATCGAGATTTGGTGCGATCTAAAATATCGAAGATGAAAAATGACAAATCCTTATATTTTTCTTTATGTTTGTGTGTGTATCCGACACACGAAGAAACTAGTCACTAAACATGGAACCTCCAAAATGATTTGAAAATGGACAACTATTGAGTAAAAATTGCACACAATGAGCGTAAATGTCACACAACATAATTTCACTCATATTTATTTAGTGAATAGAGTTTTAATTATTTCGGGTTCGACCCATTCAAGACAGAATGTGTCTCTTAATTACAATTCCTTATTACAGGGAAACACCATTTGATTCCATTTATGAAGAAACCAATTGTAGGGATATGTGTGTTTGTTTGTTTTTGTGGCTACACCCAGATATCTGAATGGGTTGCCTACGTACCCTTATAGAGGGATCAAGTCATTCATAGTTCAAGAATTCCAATGGGTAAATGACTCATTGGAGGGGTATTGCTTTTTGGAATAGCAATAGTGTTTGGACGAATTTGGTACACCAAACTAGGGATTCGATTTGTTTGGAAAGACTGTGATGTTTCCTGGTGTTTAGTGGAATTTGACTGATGAGGTCAGAGATTCGGATTGGATAAACCAGGTAGTCAGGGATTCTGTTTGGATTTGTGTGTGAATTTGACTGATGGAGTCAGTGATTCGATTTGAAATTGTGGTTGCATCTAGTAGGTCGCTAGATTGCCTACATACCCTTGAAAATGGATCAAACCGTTGTAGTTCACAAGAATTTGTATTTCTGCCTTTGTACCAACTTTTGGGTTCGACGGGTATATATCTTTTGAACCCGTCAAATATACTTCTTTTGGACACTCAATTTGGTAGAGTGTTCGCTGATTTGATTTGGGCACCCGCCGTGCTGTGCTTTGAGGTTGGGCTCTGAGACTTGAAGTGGGCCTAGCTAACACTGCTTGACTAAGCCTGAAACTCCGAAGAGTGTAAAGTTGATTTGGACACCCATTGCGAAGAGCCGAGTCGAACTGATGTTGGGCTCAGGATTTGAAGCAGGGCTATGCAGGTGGCTTGCTTGGCCTAATTCGGAGAAGAGAACACATCCCTGTAGTCTCCATAAAAGGGAGGACTCCACCATTTAATTCTACCTCTGCATCTGTCCTCGATCTTCAATTGCAGTAGTTTGGTCGATCAATTGGTATGCGTGCGGCCCCCCTTCTCCAACATAATCAATTGAACTTGCATTTTATTTTCTTATTGACATTGTACACCACCATTTCAATCATTCAATTATACTTGCCGACATACAGCAAGTTCAAGGTGGAATTTTGTCTAAACAATTAAGCAAGTTCAAGTTTGATTTCATGTTCTAATTAAACAGTTAAGTTTGCCCCCCTTTGTTGTCTTTTGCCGATCAGACCACCACTTCAACAAAGCAAAACTTTAATCATTCTTTATTTTGCATTTGGGCATCTGAGCCTTGAATTCTAATTAACTTGCATCCACACACACTGACAATTGCTTTTGAATTTCTAAGAAGGCCTTAATCGTTCCTCCACCAAGCTTTTCACCGCCAAGACATCATTTTGTTTGATATCTTGCTTGGTGTGTTTTTCTTTCGGTTTTGTATAGCTTGTTTGGAAATGGTGTGAGGCCATTTTATTATCATGGTGAATGGGAAGACAAAAGGCTGGAAAGCTCTTTGGCGGTGGCTGATTTCATTTATTTTTGAGAGGATTTAGCATCGAAACACGGCTGTTCATGAACAACCAAAATTTTCCGACGCATTAGATTTGCAACACCATTTGGGAGGAGTTTTGAGCATTGAAACGAGGCCATTCGTGAACAACCGTTTTGTTCCATTGCGTTAAGGATTTAAGAGCAGCAACAATGTCATTTCGACGGACTTAGAAGAACTCTAATAAGAAGGGTCGTTCATGAACAGCCTATTAGAGGTTTGGAAGCCACAGGACGTGGAGGATTAATTGGAGAGGCTTCACAGGGAAGGCAGATGTATACCTGCAGCTTTGCTTCTGTGGTGACTCACTGACTCTTCTTCTCTGCTGCGTGTTTCTTTTTTTTTTCCTTCCTCTCTCTCTCTCTCTCTCTCTCTCTCTCTCTCTCTCTCTCTCTCTGTTGCGTATGCTCTGTCTTTTTTTTCTTCTGCTCTAGTTGATCATATATAGCACCCTTCACCGTTTCGTGGACCATGTGAGAGAAAGCAAAAGCTTAATTGGATATTCTTCCAAGCACATGGACGGCCTTCTTCCTTTGTCACTTTGTTTCCGTTAAAAGAAAGAAAAGCAAAGCCATAGCCCGCCGCTTTAACAATTATGCTCAATATTTTTTTTAAATTACATCTTTTATTGATCAACCTTATAGTTTTTAGATTTTAGACAATTTTTCATAATAGAAATATAATTTATCTTTGAACTTTGAAACTATATGAAAGAATACTATTAATATTTTTTTGCTAAGGAAAAATAATAGTATTATTGTTAGAAAAAGAAAAAAAAAAATATTAGCACATTGCTGAGAAGAAATATGGTATTAATGTTAAAAAAATAAAAAATATCATAATAGAAATATAATTTATCTTTGAACTTTGAAACTATATGAAAGAATACTATTAATATTTTTTTGCTGAGGAAAAATAATAGTATTATTGTTAGAAAAAGAAAAAAAAAATATTAGCACATTACTGAGACGAAATAATGGTATTAATGTTAAAAAAAAATAAAAAAATAAAAAAAATAACTCGATGCTGCTACCACAATTCAAACCAGGGACCAGGCTCACATACAGATATCAAACCAGGGACCAGGCTCACATACAGATATGCCTCTACCACTACAACGAGGCTTCATTCAATGTTGTTATGAAACCAGATACATATATATATATATACTAAAACCTCACTGGGGGCACGGGAGCCACTGTGCGCCAACGTGGCTCCGCCCTTGTTTATATGCCTTCAACGTCTTCTTTTCCTCTTGGTCTAAGAACGATAATCAATTGAGCTCATTCATCATTACAATGATTAATTATTCTTATTTAGGGTCATTGCTGAGACGTGCATAGAGCTTGTTTGCACCCTCATCTAATTGGACTTGTGATACTTTTTTTGGTTTCAACAACAACGTAAACAGCAACCGAACTGAATTGTATAGAGATAACCTACCAACCCTTATATGTCTTGCTTCACCAAGAATCATGTAAAGTAGCTCTTATGTCTTCTTCAACCATCCAACGTTTCACTTCCCTTCATGTTCAAGCATTAACCCAACAGATCAAGACCAACTAAATCAATACTATAAAATCTTACATTATATTTCCAGGAACTTCAACCTCGATCATCTTATTCTCTCCCCTAGAATTCAAGCACGCAAGACCATATCGAAAGCATGAGTCGATCACCAAAAACCTATCCAAGTTTCAACTATAAGCTTCTTCTCCTCGGAGTTTTCCTGGCTTTCGTTGTCCTCTTTGTCTTAAGATCAAGCTTCTCATCATCTGATTCCAATCAAAATTCATCTACCATCTCACCAAAGGTACCTTTCCTCAATCCTTCGGCTAAAGATTTAAGTAGCACTTCTACAGACTGCTCATCACCAAGTACTATTCCTTGCAACAAGATCCCATCCTCTCTAGTTCAAACCATAATCCACTACACAACCTCAACCATCACCCCACAACAAACCCTCAAGGAAATCTCAGTGACAGCAAAGATTCTAGACCAGAAATCACCATGCAACTTCCTTGTCTTTGGCCTTGGCCACGACAGCCTTATGTGGAGTGCACTCAACCATGGGGGTAGGACAATTTTCCTAGAAGAAGACGAGTCCTGGATCGAGCAAATCCGACGCCGCTTCCCCACATTGGAATCATACCATGTCACATATAACAGCAAGGTGAATGAGGCTGATAATCTCATGGATGTTGGGAAGGGGCCTGAGTGCACTGCAGTTGGTAGTGATATTAAGTACAGCATGTGCCAATTGGCTTTGAAGGGTCTACCGAGTGAAGTTTATGACATCAAATGGGATTTGATAATGGTGGATGCACCCACCGGGTATCATGATGAAGCACCGGGAAGAATGAGTGCCATATACACAGCTGGAATGATAGCCCGAAATAAAGAGGAAGGGGAGACTACTCATGTGTTTGTTCATGATGTGAACAGAGTTGTGGAAGACAAGTTCTCTATGTCATTCCTTTGTAAAGGTTACATGCAAAAACAGGAAGGGAGGTTGAGGCACTTCACTATTCCTAGTCACAGGGATGGTTCTAGTAGGCCATTTTGCCCTGAATGATCGGCATTTTGTTGTTTTATTTCGTCAATTTCTTTTGGAGACGAATTGTTTCAAGGTTTATTTCAATGCTACTGGCTTCCGTGTGTAAGATGAAGGTGCTACCTACAAGGCTACGATGCGCGCAACAACAGTTTTGATAAAATTGCAATAGAGATTGGCTCTCTGTAAATGCTTTTCCACATGCATCCATTGTACTAGTCCTTGCCAAGTAGGAATAGATATCTACATATGGCAGTTTGATGTCCATTCTTACCCGATGAATATTTTAGTTTTTTTCTTCCTTTGGTTATTTTCGGTTTGTTCTTGTGTTTCTGTCAAAGATCAAAATTGAAAATCTTGTTTAAGATGATATATGCATATATATGTGTGTGTGTGTGATTCATGATGTGATTTCAGCAACTTACGTGGACAATGAGGGACTACCTTTTCTCGCTTCAACATCACTATGAAGGTTTACAACAAGTCTATTTGCTTGAACTGTTATTGTTATTGATTAAAAGTCGAAAACATGTACATTTTTTATTTGGTTTCCAAACTAGCTACATGAGCAAAAGTCACAGAGGAATAATAAATAAATAAATGGAACTACTCTTAATTAATTCTGATATATATTTAATATGCTTCCTAACTAGGCGCTTCACAAAGTAATCTGTATTCATGCTGGTGGCCACGACCAGCTTATTTCAATCATTTGAGACACACTCTTATTCCATATATGTTGACATTGTTGTAACGTTAGTACTTTTTTGTGTAGAAGCTTGTTGACAAATTATAAGGTAATTACTCCGCCTACAACCACTACTAGCAAAATTGACTATACACACTTATTGAAATCAGTGAATATAAAATCTAATAGTCACTTATATCTGTGTGGGAAGCCCAATAGCTATCCTACACTCACACATTTTTTTTGAATTGAAATACTTCATTAAGGGCTACGCCCAACAGGCCAAAGGCCCAAAACAACATAAATGGAAAGGTTACAATCCACCTGAGTCAACTAGACAAAGGGAAAACAGAAAGAACCTAATCTGAAAAAAGACACCAGCAGCTATCTCAGAGCACCTCCACATGAGGACAAGGCAATTCATCATTATTGAGAACCCGAGACAAAGAGGGTGGTGACTGGTCAGCCCATCTTTGAAGACCCACCCTCCGATTGGCAAGTGCAGCTGTAGTGTAACTCACACATTAGGGGGATATGGCCTTTGGTCTCTCCCCACTGATAGAAAAATCAGTGTGAATTATTTTGTGGGATCCATTCATATCTCACATTATATAAATAAAATTGTAATTTAAATTTAATTTCAAAAAATTTGTGAGAACTATTACAAAACTAAAATTTGTGAAATAGTATAAAACTAAAATCTGTGAAAGGTGACATAATGAAATTTTCATTCTCCTACATCCGTAACTTACTGCACAGTAAAAAAAAATTAATTTCAACTACAAAGTAATTTTTTCATTCTCCTGTATCAGTAACTTATTGCATAGTAAAAAACTTCATTCCAACACATTCAATTGAAATCATTACAAGGAAAGATAATTCTTCATTCTAAAATATAATTATTCATATAATTACAAACTACAATTCATATTGTTTCTAGGATAAACTTCTAATACATTAATGGCACGTTTACTTACTTGGAATGGAAAATAATCATGAATCAGAGACAACTGGAATGGGAGAAGAAAGGAATCGGTATTGATTCCGGAAGAGTTGATTCCTAAACTCATCTCCCCCCTTCGTAATCAAATTCCTGAGTATTCAGGAATCGATTCCTTATAAGGAGGTGGGACCTACACCCATTCCGATTCCTTCATGTGTTAGTAAGCGCGGGAATACTTTTGCCCGGAATCATTCCGATTCATTTATGTGTTAGTAAACACAGGAATAAATTTACCCCGTAATCATTCCCTCTATTTTCATTCTCATTCCAAGTAAGTAAACGTGCCATAAGAGATTTTCAAAATAAGGTAAGGTAATTTTTGATGAAGGTGGGATGAAGGTGGAAGACCATTATGACTTTCTCCTTCAAAAACAAATTCCTTGTCCAAAAACATCACTATTCTAGCCCATCTATATTTACCTATTAAACTTCCTTAATTTTTTTTTTTTTTTTTGAGAATCAATAAACTTCCTTAATATTAGATTGAGGATAGTTTGGAATAAAAACAAAAAGCTACTCTCATGACATTTACATTAGCAGAACTTACCAAATCAGTTTGTCAAAGTTCTGGGCATTTTGGGGCAATATCCATACTGCATGGATGGAGTTGGGATGACTAAAATATTACTTTATGGCCAGGTTGAAGTAACTTGTGTGATCTGCTGTACAAATGCTTGTGATACCATATCTATTATGAAAATCCAGCTTCTTTCATCCATTGACCCATTCTTAGTTGCTCTTTGCTCCCCCATCTTCAAGTTCTCTTCCACTAGTGTCGTCTGATTCCTTCTAAACTTTTCTATCTCTTCAGCCATCTTCCTCTCCCTTTTAACAAGTTCAGATCTAATCCTTTCCTCTCTCGTAGCAACCTCAACCTTCTCCCTTTCAACTTCACTTCTTATTCTTGCAGTCTCTAACTTTTGTTCCTCAAATCTAGCTTGCAAAGTTTTCCACATTTCTTGAAACTGCCTCCTTTTGAGTATGAATGTAAGAAACATCCTGCCATTTGACTCATGCTCCAAGCCTCGTGCTTCTCTACCCCTAAGAACTTCCCCGTATATCCATATTCTCTAACTTGTGGAGTTATTTCAATGTTCAACTTCTTTCTTTCCTCCTCAGTATGTTCATATTCCATCTGCAATCAAGTAATTCAAAGTATGAAGTAGTGATTTAATGGGTAGATGCAATAATTTAACAAGCTTGAACATCAACTGCAATATGATAAATGGCAATGTTATTTTCTGCTATGATTGTTTTACAATCTTATCTATGAAGGCCCGTGAAATTCCGAACGTCACTTTTGGACGGAATAATTTTTCGTGACCTCTGTTTGGCTAAAGACTTTTGGAAATAGCTTGGGCTTGGGCCTTAGGCCCAAAAATAGCTTAAGGTTAGAGTCCATAATTTACTTTGGACACCCAACAAACGGGTATGCTAGTAAACCTAGCCCAATAAGTTAGTTAACATTTGACCCGAATATCTCCCTTGACTCAATAAGGTTCTTGTAGCTCATGACAGCATCCTTGCATAATCTTGAAATCTACTTGTGCATGCATTTACGATTTTCTTATTTTACTTTATTTCTTAACAATTGGTGGAATTTCTATTTGTCTTACCCGACGCTTACTCATCAACCATCCCTTGGTCTTTCAAGAATACTATTTATTTACTTAATATATTTTTCAAACTCTAGCAAATGTCCGACAAAACTTACCTTGCCATTTTTTTGTCTAATACAAGTTTGGTAAAACCAAATTCTTATTTAGTCTTGTCAACATTTTAATTTTGAGTTTTTCTTGTATTTATCTATTCTACTTTTATCTCCCCATCATTTTCGTTTTAAAACCTATTTTCCTATTAGCTGATTCAAACCCTTTCACAGCCCAAAAGTTGAACCTTCTACCTTACACGCAAAGCCCAAATCTTCTTTTTCTTGTTCCCGTCAAATTCAGCAGAGAGAAAGGAAGACCTAGTTCAGCTACTCTATTCCACGTTGCCACTATGCATATGGCAACGTCTCTTGGAAAATCATACCAAGCCTTCAAAAGGATCAAAGCCAGAGATTGGCATTCATCTCTCTCTTCTCACCCTTCCTCTCGTTCCTGTGCATATCAGTTAGCTTGTATGCCCAAAACGCCTAGTTCGGGACCTCTGATCAAAATGTCTTCTTCATCAAAGTTGTTTGTCTTTTCTCTTCTATCTGAGCGCAAAATTTTAGCCCTATTGGAGTCGTTTTGATAGCTATACACCAATCGAAGTGATAGCTACTCTGAAATGAATCTGCTCCGAATTTCTGCTTGTATTCCTCCTCTTGCTCTACCCGAATCCCCCAAATCTTGTTTGAGATTGATTCCAATAATCAGTAAGGTCATTGTACAATCAAATTCCTATCTCCTTCCTCAATCTTTAGGCTCAATATGTTTAAACAACTTTCCTACATATTGAGAAATTTCAGTTTCACTTTGCATGTCCGAGATCAAGTAAACTTCTTAGCATGCAACTGGGCTTAATCAAATCAAATTCCCTCAACTCTCTTTCCAGTTGAAGCCCTCAGGAAAACTCACCTTTTTTATTGTTCTTCGGTGAGTATCATGCTTTCCATAACACTATGTTTAACTTGGTTGTTGTTACGAATTCTTTAAGATTAAAAATTTGTCACTGCTGTTGTTGGTATCTTGCTGCTTTAACTTTTATTTCTCATTCACGCTAATGTCTAGGACTTTTGCTAGGTCATGGTCATATCATGATTATTAAAATCGTACTTGGTTCAAGGGTTTGTTTGTTATTTATAGTTGTCCAAACATCATGTTTCAATACATCATATCATTGAGCTACAACACCCGCCCATACAGTATCAGACAGTGACTCGAGCTTTTGGTCTTTAGAGGCGTTAGACATATCCCTTAAGTGTCTTGAGTTCTCTTTGGCTGGCCATATTGGGCACCAAAGAACTTTGAACAAAAGAACAACTTTCTGCAATTTTTCAGTTTTCAGTACATTCTGACCCAGCTGCATTTAGTTCAAAACTGATGCTAAACCGTTGGGAATTTTGGATCAATTTCTTCCACAGAAAGATAGTAGACACAAAAATGAACGTTTAGAATTTGAATAACTCTAAAAGCATTTTTCTAGAATTAGTTATGGAATTTTGAAATACGTGTACAGAAACTTTTATTTATGGAAAAGATCTGCACATTGTTTTACTTTAGCCTTTAAGTCATTTACTCTTTGAATGGCTTAACCTGAAATTCAATAACTATTTCAATCTTACTGAGTTGATTGTTAAACCATCATTATTTCAAAATTTTCTCAAGAATTTACCTCTAGTATTTTGAACAATTTTTCTTGACCTTTGACAATTCCTTCTTAAGCTCTGTTTTCAGCTTTTAGCAACTTGTCTTTTAAAAGTGTTCTTACCACTTTTTCCTAACAACAAACTCCTTGGAACCCAAATGGTCTGGTCATTGGCTAGTGGATTAGATCACAGGACGGGTTTTCTTCGGAGATTATTGAGAATGAATTGCTAGCCTTGTTTACCGTTGCTTGTGTCGCTTATTTGATCTGAGCTAGGCATCTTGGTAGGATCTTGTAAGGGTGGTTGCTACAAGGTTGCATTGAGGCCAAATACTGCAAGAGAAAGCTCGGATTCCTGGTAGGGGATGCCTTTAACTCTATCTATGCTTTTCTTGCATATGCTACGTTTTATATGAGGCCTCTTGCATGTTTGGAAATTATCTGTTTTTACACTTGAAATGGTTTACATGGTTGGAACGTTGTGTTGGCAATTGATGGGATTGGATATCCCAAACCACCGGTGGTGGGTAGCGTGCACGGCCCGCGGCTGATGTATGTTATGTAGGGCACAAGTACATCCTAGTAATGTGGGATGGGCACCGACAGTAAGTCATGCGTCTATGCTATCCTTGTTATTGATTTTCTTCTCTGACTCTAGCCTTGTAATAATGACTTTCTTTCACCTAGAAACTAGAAAGTAGCAGATGAACTCAGTACAACCTTCATTTGGTTGAGTAGAGCACTGACATTTGGTAAATAGTTCATCTCAACAACAATACAACAACGAAAAAGAAAAGAAAGAAAAAAAAACTTATTAAGACCGACAAATTAAATGGTGATTACACACATCCAAACGTTAATTATTTCAAATTGAACAACATTGCACACCTAACATTATATTTTATATGACATTGTGAGAATAAAGCATCCAGATAGTCAATCAGCAAGAAATTCATCTTCAGTAAATTAAACTAGGAATGGCACCCGCGCTTTGCAGGATTTGTCATTGGTAATAATTTACAATAATGGAAGATACAATTTCCTTTTTTTATTTTTTTTATTAGCTTATCCCAAGTTCCATGTAATCTAGTACTCCAGATTGAGTAGGGAATGGAGTTCACATTTTGGTTTAGCCACCATTGCCATTTTTGATATAATTGCAGCAAGCACCGGTGTAGTTCATTACCTCAATATATTATGCAAAACATTTCAATTTGGACAATAAATAACCATGACCCTCTCACAAATTAAAGTATCTAAAAATAGAGATCATTCTCTTCTAAAAAGTGTGAAAAAGCAAGAACAATTCAAAATTGAAACAACAAAATCAAGGTCCAGGAAAAAAAAAAAGGAAATTTGGCTACTTTGTCACCTTTCATCATCAAACATACACAGTTCTCCCATAACTTTAAGACGCCTCTCTCGAACCTCACTGATCTCAACACTAATAATGCCGAATTCAGAAGCTTTCCTTCAACACAGTCAACCCTGGACTCAATCAATAAAAATAGTGCATAATATTAAACCATGAATTAAGTGATCCTACAAAGACGCGTCCTATGATTTCAAGGTTTTCAATGTGAAACCATAAACCATCCAATTTGATAAGCAAAGACCATAAATCAGACATGTCGATAGTCATATTGAACGAATACAATGCGAAATAGAATCACTGGTGACACTATATTGAGCTGAATCCTGATTTCTAGGGCTTTCTACTGAAAAAGGGTTTTTGTAAAGAGCAATCCCAGATTTCTATACGATCAAATATATCACTTTTTGAATTCAATCGATAATACTACATAAGAGAGAGAATTTCGTTTTAAAAAGAAAAATGAAGCACCATAATCAAAAACTCATTACGGCAAACCTAACCAAAAACAGAAAATAAGAGAAATTCAAAGAACCTAGTAAGGAAATGAAATCAAAGTTGCACCTTCAAAGAAAAAGTTGACAATAAAAGCCATAGTTTCTGGTAAAGCAATAATAAACAATTAGGATCTGTATCTTCACATTGAAATTTAAACACAAAATGAAGTTTGGTATTTGAAAGGTGTAAATTGTCAGTAAAGGAGGCAAATATATTTGACTCTGATATAAATAATGAAACTAAAAATTAAGGGTTTAGGGTTTGAAGGGTTTTGAGTCATTGCTTTCTGGTGGTCCATAACCTGGAAGACAACCACCAGCATCCAAAATCAGGGTGTAAATAAACAAAATCATGAAAGTAAGAGATATACGTGATATACAGAACCACCATTCACCACATCTACTTGGAAACACTAATCAGAACAGGAATCACAATAACACATTAAACCGGTCTCATAGTAAGACTAACTAATTTATGCTTTAGCAAAGTACCTAAATCAAATGAAGACCCCAGCAAAACAAAACAAAAACCTAAAACCTTTATAGCTAAGTTCAATTCCCCTATATAGTTTACTCATAAAAGGTAATCAATGTCACAAAATGTGCCAGCAGTCCAGCGACCGAAGTATCTTCCAAAACAAAATAATGCGCTTAACAATCTGGAAACAATAAAGTTAACTCCTTTATACACTTTGCATATATGCAGGTGCTTTTTTAATAGAACCATTTCAGCAAACACATGATGGGCAATTCTAAGCAATTACAGACCATGGCACATCAAAATTTCAATAACCAATTTCATAGAAAAACAACAACTTGCTTAACACAAATAAACAGAAACAGCCTCAAAATTTCACAAAAATGGGAGATAGTTTCAGGTAATATAGAATTTAAAAAAAAAAATCCAAAATAATCAAAACCCAGAAGTACAAATGATCAAAGACTGAACCCTAAAGGCCAGTTTGGTAGCTCGACAACCAAAAGCAAATAAGCAAGTTCAATCCTCCAAGTTTATCATGGAAAAGGAGCAAACTTGGTTTGGGTAGCCAACACTTTCATTCCTCTACTACATATCATCGGAATTAAATCAAAACCCATAATCAAGATTTCATTTTTCCTATTCCTTCATTTAGCCACTAACCAAACAGAGCTCCACACACAATCAAATCCCTCAAAAGAGGTTGAAGATAAAGCCTTAGCAAATGAAAACAATCCAAAAAAATCAAAACTATTTGAACCGAATAATAATGAAAACGATAATGATTTGAATCAAAATAAGCGATCGATGGTAGCGTTTTTCGAAGGCTACCTTGTCTGATCGACTCTCTGAAACGAGTTTTGATTGGAAATAGCATAATAAAGATGGGCAGTGAGATCGGACAGTTGATGCTACGCCTGTATCTCACAGCTTGATAGCTACAGTCGATGGAACGAGCAAATACACTGACCCTTTTCTCCCTGCATATAAAAAATAAAAATAAAAAACACCATGGACAAAAGCGTCATCTTACTGTTTATATGAACAGTAGTCAAGCACAGTATAGGAGCTTTAGTATGTGGGTAATTCCTCGAGGGACTGCCGTGAGTTTTTGGTTTATATTCTTATACAAACTACCTAGTCTAATACTATCCAACAACTTGTGCAGGCAAAACAAAAAATTGTTTCCTGAACAACAACATCACCTTCATCAAGGTGCAAATACAAAGAATAAATATATAAAAATAAAACAAAAAATTTAAGAAAGAAAACAAAAAACCATTGCGCAACAACCAAGAAAGCAATAAGCCCTGGATGAAAGAACATTATTCAAATTTAATCCTTTGAAGAAGAGACACAGAACCTATTTTATAACTGGGAGAGTCACAATATTGGCCATAAATCATTACAATTAAAGGAAAGAAGAATTGGAATAGCAGAACGACGATAGCAACATAAGACATCAAAATCATAGCGGAAGAAAGTAGTAAATGAAACGCAAGGGAGATCAATGGAGAGCTTACAAAGCCGAGAATCGTGATCTGGTGAAGTGCAAGCATATAATTGGAGAAACGCCCAAGGAAATCAGCAAACCCTAACTTCTCTCTCAAATTCTCCATCAGGTTACATGATGCTTGTATAGGACAGAGTTTCAATGCTAATCTTCTGTGTACTATAATAGAAAGAATGTTTCAATGCTAATCTTCTGTGTATCTACCTCTAGATGTAAAGCTCACATAATAACCTGATGCTAATATGCTGTGTATTTTGATGTACACCCTCTTTTGGCCCATTCTTGCTTTGCTGCAATGGGTTTTGAACAGAATATGAAATGTATCCTACAAAAAGTATCTGAACTATCTCTCGTTCATCTTCCAGCTTTCTTCCAAACTGTGCCAGAAGTTGAATAAAACGAATATATTCTACTCTCTACTTGCTGGCTCAAAGTCTCAGATCTCTCCATCCATATTGCATGTTTCCTGTAAAAGAGTATTACTGTGCAGTTGTTGCTTATGGCCACAAGTCAGCAGGAATCGCTTGTGAACCCTGTTGCTGGGGAGAGGTTGAATTGAGGACAAACCGTGCCATGAGGGCAATATGATCTGATGACCAAATAGGAGATGGAATACCAACACCCAGATTGTCATGGTCAAGTAGCTCCAACACACCATCAAGCGTCAAACTATCCTCTGTCAGCATTAAAAATACAGTCGATGAAAGATTAATAAATAAAATTCAAAACTGGAACAAGCTGGTCAGTAATACTAATTTTCAAAAATCCCAAAGAGCAATACTGAGCAAACAGTCCTTACATTACAAGTAAATACACTATAATCTTAAAGTCCAAAATGCATTCTAACCAAACATCACAAGTCCTGGATGTTAAAAGGGGAAGATTGGCTACACGGTGCACATGGATATAAGAACTTTCACAACATATCAAAGGCATTCAATTCGATATAGTTTTCACAATAAATGTCAAACTGAAAGGAATGATGTGAAAACAAAAACAAGAAAAGAACACCGACGAGCTTAAAGACCAATGCCCTACATAAGCCAACCTTGATCCTTCCAGGCTTGCAGATTGCAGAGAAAACAAATTTATAGTTGAAACAGTATTGTATAACCAATCAAGCCAAGGAAAAAGAAAATTGATTCCAGTTTCCGCACTGTCAACAAACATAGAGAATTCAATGTTTCAGACCTCAAGAGCAAATACTTTGCTAAGCACAATGAGACAAGGAACATGCAAATTACTTCATACATAGCAAACAACCAAGTCGAGACAAGGCACTATTAATGTTTTCACATGATCCAGAACAATATAACAACTACTTTCATGCATTGGTCGGGACCTAAACACTGGTAAGTAATCAACATATACATGGATCCATGTCAAAAGAGAAAAAAAATCCAGTTAGTCTTTTCCCTGTAAATTTTCTGAATCAATGTAAAAGAAACTAAAGCATGGTTACAAACAAATATTTCAGTGAGTGCTGAAGACACACCTACTTACAGATCCATAGCTTCTTCTTTTTTTTAAAAATAAATAAAAAAATTTGAGTTTTTTTTTTTTTTCCCTCCTTTACACAAAACAAAGCCTTCTTTAAAAAAATATAAAAGAATAAAAACAGCGAACAAGGTGCCACTGGAAGATGCACAATGAGCCTTGAAATGCTACACCTTTTCAGTTTTTATAGGATGCTGGTCTTCTGGATCAAGAAACAGCAGACACCACAAAAGAAACTAACTAGACCATTAAAACATAGTAGTATCCAGTCCAGCATGGTTCTGTATACTCCCTACATTCTGAAGGAGATGCCCTTAGTCAAGCATAACCGTCCACCAATTGCAGAAATGCTCTTGGTTATCCCATGTTACTAGGACTGGGAACAGCCTAGCTTTTACATTGCAAAGAATGAACTTATCCACGAGCAAGCTTTCATTTACTCTCAAGTTCCCATGGCTACTAATTACTGTAAGCCACAGTACACCATCTATGTATAAAGGCTTCCTGTGACTGGCTATTTCTGCAGTGGGAAGAAAGGTCGCTGAACTAGAATTAGCTTATACTTGATTCCCACTTCCAAGCAATGCCACTGTAACCATATGTGTGCCATCTCTGACAATAAGGTTATTCAATTACCACACCATTAATGGAGAAGAGAAGAGTCAATATCAAATTAAAGTTATCTGGAAAGATAACTCGCGCCTAGATTTAAAAACACTTGGCTCTCTAGTGACGGACATTCAACTAAGGTTAGGAACCCCACCCCATTTATTGGTTAGGCAGGTCACATTCTCATTATATAAGTCAGAAAAGTTCGTTTCAAAATACCTGTGTAGAATAGGTAATCTAGGGTTCCTGTGAAACTTGGTGTGAAGTGGGTGAACAAAGGCTCCCTGCTTTCAGAATTGAACTTCCTATGTTGTTCCTCCTCGATACCATCCGAGTTATAAAAAGATGCATATGCACTTTTCTGAAAAGTACATTTTCAGCATTAGAATTATAACCGCAAGTTCCTATGCTTCACACAAATATAAAAATGCTTGCAGAAAAGTGCTTTATATGTGTGGGCTGGGAATATGTCTATGTTCCAAGCAGAAATAAAGATGCTAACAGTTCAAGCAAATCTTATGTAAAACAAAACTGAGATACGGATAATAATAACCATACCAGTGGAAGTGAATGGTGAAGCTTTAGATGCTGACATATGCCAAATGGATCAGTATCGTTGGGAAGATTGTCGACTCTGCCAGCAGTTATGAACTTATGAGGCTCACTGCAATGTTAATAAGAATATCAACCATAAATTTGTTCTGAATACAAATAAAAGAAAAAATGATGCAGGACAAGAGGCAAAAGTACTGCAGAACTGGGGTTTATTTGCAGCAGTCTCAATTGTTAGAAAGAAAAGGGTTTTAGAATCAGAAACTTAAGAAGAAAAGGGATCAAACTACCAGCATCACACCAGTAGGGTTTCTACGCATCACACCCAGAGAACTTAGGCATCACACCTAAGGTTAGGTTGCATCACACAAACCTGGAGAGAAGTAACAGCTTTCAATTTTTATTAACTCAAATCTGCCAATAAAAGACTACAAAGGCCTCTATATATAGGGAGGCTAAGATAACTCTAGAATAACTAGGGATATCCTTGAAGAATCCTAAAGAAATAATCCTAAAAATTATAAGAATCCTAATAATAAAAACCTAGATATATTTGAACTACTTTCCAAATCTTGACTTAAAATATTCTGCTTGTATTCTTCATCAAAAAAGTTCCCAAGGTTTTAAACTATATCGCAGAAAAGATGAGGTCAGCTTGTTGGGCGGAAATGGATAGAATCACAAGAGTCATCATAGGGGCCAAACGCAAGAACAAAAACAATTCTACAAGGACCATAATTTTGTTTTTTGTTCCAAATTTTATTATATACCAAATCGTCCAGAGTAAGCCAGTCAGTAAGAGCAGAAGACTAACCTCAGAGGAAGAGAGTTGAAATCTCCACAAACCAACAGAGGAATTTTCATCTTGGAAATTTTGTCCAGTCCAGCAATCAGGTCCACATTCCACAACCTTGTATCAGAAATAAAGCCAATTAATCAATACTGTATTTAAACTTAAAATTCATAGAAGGCAGGGCTATTGAGTTTTAAACTGCACCTGGAACAATTTTACATCTGGGAACTTTGGATTTGCAGATATGTGCGTATTTGCCTATTGTTAAGAAGCACAACTGTGTCAGAACTCAGAACACAAGGATTAATGATATAAAACATATCTTTAATTCAAATACACATAGTACCACACTAATTCTAGGTTGAATTCCATCGCAAGTGCCCTCACTTTCCAGTTTTTCTAATATAACAAGTGCAACATTGTCCTGCAAATATATGAATAACAACAAGTGCAACATTGTCAGAACTCACATAAACAAGATTTTCCTCATTTTCCATTTTTTCTAAATGCAACATTGGCCTACAAAATCACATATAACTAGTTGATAGAGCAAATAGATAATGCAGAAACATATCCACAAAACATAAGACTACAATGAAATATATACCTTCTTCAGCCTTATACAAGCTCTATCTCTCTGTTGAGGTTCCAATGGCTACAATGCTTCTATCACTCTCATAACAGAGCTATCAAACGCACACTACAAAAGTAAATCAGAATTATCAACCATGGCATGTAAAATTTTTATCAATTTCCTCACTTTCTCTTTTTTTCCTCGTTAGTAAAATCAAGAGCTTCCTCACCTCATATTTTACGATTTCTTTGAATACATTTCGGCAGTAAAATGTAGCACAACCATCCATGCAAAACCCGTCTCTTGCAAAAAACTGAAAATCATCCATTCAATTTAGTATCTTGATATGGTGTCATCAAGTTCAAAAGCTCACCAAGTGGATTTCCTTTTATTAGACCAACATCTAGCAACACATATGTCACTAAAAAAATTTTAAAAATTATTCAGACGCAGTTGTTTGGAAATTTATTGTATTAATTTGATAAGCACAAATCTTGCAGAAAGCACAGTATGACAGGGGCAGTATTAGCTTGATTGAGAAGCCAAATGCACAAACTCTGTATTCGGAAACATTATTTTCATAATTTGTAAAGCACAAGATAATATGAAAGTCAAGTGTATAAGGCTTAAGGATTCAAGGAACACTCTTCTCAAAAAAAAAAAAATTATATATATATATATATATATATATATATATAACAAAATAAAATAAAATAAAAAGGAGCACAAGAAAAATGGTATGCTTATATGCACATGTTTTTGGTGACATCAGTAACCAGCAAAATAAGAGACCTCCAGGGCCTTAACTGAGCTCCTGAACAAGTAGAAAATTAACACAATCTACGAAAATGTGCTTCTTCTTTTTTTTTGTTGTATAAATAATGCACTTGAACTGACCGGACGGTTAATACCTACCCTAGCACCAATTACTGAACAGTTCTTTATTCGGTTCACCATTTGAAACTGAACTCGTGCTCGGGGGGGACTTCATCGTCCTTCTTGGGCACACGAGCTGTAGGGTCGATTCTGCAGCCGAAGACTGGTGTAATTGATTGTGTGGTGCCCATCCTCACGTTGAGACTGAATCTCGGTAAGCTCAAAGAAGATGAAGAAGAAGAACCCACTTCAGGTCTTGTTGAAGAAGAAGAAAAACCCACTTCAGGTCTTGGAGAAGAAGAGGAACCCACATCAGGTCTTCGAGAAGAAGAAGAACCCACATTGGGATTTTGAGGAGGATCCATGTCAGGTTCTTGAACAGAGCAAATGGGTTTTCAGTTCTTGGAAATGGGAATTTTGGTGAAGAAAGAAAGAAAAGAGAGAAATGGGAGAGAAGAGAATGAAATGAAGGGTGCTTTGGTTTTGGGGGGTTTTGTCGGGGGGGGTTGGGTTTGCAAGAGAAACTGGAAAGATTATGAGTGTGTTAGGACTTAGGAGAGCGTGCCTTCTTCTCTCTATTTATTGTCTTATTATAGGGACTTTCACACAAGTCATCAAGCATGCTAGGAATAACTTGTGGAGGGGGTTGCTCCATGAATTAAGCTCTAATCTCTGCATCCAAATCAGCTTTGGAGAGAATGTCGGCAACCTGATTTACTTCACGATAGACATGCTTAAGATCATAGCTGTGCAATTGTCTTTGGAGAGCTTGGCAACAATCAATAATAGTTTTTAAGGGGTGCAAATCATCCACACCTTGCTGAATTAGGGAAACTAACACATGAGAATCACTTTCCACTAGAAGATGACGACAATAAATGTGTACGTCCGAGTTCACCAAAATAAAATTTTATTTTCTAGATATTTTCTCTTATATGATTGGCTGGTTTTTGTTCTTTTATTTCATTTTATTATGAGAAATATTATCTGCATTTATGCACTTCCACTGGCGGACCCAAGTAGGGGCAAGAGGGGGCTGACGCGCCCACTCAAATTTTGTAGAGAATGTATATAATTGATACTTGTTGCCTTGTTGGTCAGAATCAACAGAAGTAGAAGTATAGAGAATGCCCCCACTTAATTACTTGTTGCCTTGTTAGGTACTTATTCAAATATTACCGGGAAAATGATCATTTACCCAATTTTAGGCTAAAAATTGCCCACTTGCTCCACCAACTGTTTTTTAACCCCATTTACCCAAAACACTCTAAGGGATTATTTCCCATTTACCCAATTAATTCTTTTTCCTTTTTTTTTGAGACTTTTTTGCCCTCTTCTTCTTTCTCACTTAGAGAGAGAAGTCATCCTCCACCTTGCTGTGCTCCGGTGACAAGTGGCCGGCGCGGTCTCCGGCGACCGGCGACCGGCGACCGGTGACCGGATTCTGGCGAACGGTGACCGGGTTCCGGCGACCGGTGACCGGAATCCGGCTATTATTGCCCCCCAGTAATCTATTACTGCCCCCCAGTAATTATATTATTGCCTCCCAAAAATCATTATTGTCGTCCAGTGAATTGTATGAACTCCAAAAACCAAAATGAATACACTACAGGAACAATTGATCAATTTGTAATCATATTACTGCCCTCCAGTAATCATATTACTGCCTCCCAATACAAAGTCCAATGTCTCTACTGCCTCCCAATAGACCACAAAAAATGCACATTTTTGTAGGATTCACAGATAATTTGACTTTAATACACAGAAAACAACATGTAACTTATCAAAACACCACACTATAGTGATCCCTGTCCCGCGTATCAAAGTCTACTGGGGGCCAATAATGTGTCTACTGCCCCCCAGTAGACCATCAAAATTAAAAAAAAAAAAAAAAAAAAATTCCTGACGTCCTACCCACCAGATCGTCCTTCGTCTCCGCCAGCCCATAAGTAACTGCAGCACCGCCTCCCCTTCACCGGAGTCATCTGCAGCACCGATCCCACCGCCTGCGGCTTCCGATCCAGCCTCCTCACCGGAGCCTCCCAGACTTTGATCTAGCTTCTAAGACCTTGGCGCTGACGTGGCGGGCGAGGTCGCGGATCTTGGAGGGTGAAGGTGAATCGGAGGACGGAGATGGTGAATCGGAATCTGGCTGGGGAGAACGAGTTGGTGAAGAGGAAGAAGCAGTGAGTTGGAGTAGGAGGAAGGCGAGGAAGAAGAAGCGGAGGTCGCAGACTCAGAGATCGCCGACGACAGTGGCCAGTGGGTCCGATTCGAATTCCGACGAGGGCTTTCCAGAAGCAAGGGGAGGAGAGAGGTTGATGGGAGTCGAGAGAGAGAGAGAGAGAGAGTATGAGGGCAATATTGTCTATAGATGCTAGATTGGGTAAATGGGGTTAAATAACTCTTGGTGGAGTAAGTGGGCAATTTTTTGTCTAAAATTGGGTAAGTGGTCACGGCCCCTAATTTTTTTTATCTATGTTTAACTACGCCCCCATAGAAAACAAAAGCTGGGTCCGCCACTGTGCACTTCCTCTTCATTTCTAGATATCATAGCATTTTGGATAGATTTTACGACGAGCGACACCTAAATGTTACCGGTGCTTAGATTCAAATATTAAATCGCATTGACGTAACACATTATGTTTTTACGATATGTTTACTTATTTAGCGGTCCAATATTGAGTAATAACTTAATACGCGTTCTTCGTTGTAGTTATCTCAAATGACTTATAATCATAAATTTTTAATATTTGGGTACTACGGGAATTAACGAAAGAAAATAAATGTTGTATTCGTTGTAGTTACTAACTTATGACCAAATTATTGATTTATAGAACTATTCCGATAATCCATCAATGATTACTTGGACACATCGTATGTTTTGTTGTAATTTCTCTTCTTTCATGTATCATCTTGTTTTGAGTATCTACATTATCTTTAGCTTGCTCATTTACTAGTTTTCATCAGAATGCCAAATCCTCTATTCACACTACTAGCATATGCCTTATAGAACACTTTAATTTTTATGTATCTTTTGCTCTAGAGAATATGGATAACCGTATCAAAAAGTCATTAGGTACGGTGCAGCCACGGAATGAAAAAGTGTATCCTCTATTGCAGGCTCCAGTAACCAAAAGCCACGCTTTTGACTTTGGTGTCTCTATTTTTTATTTTATTTTAAATGTTATATTAATGTTTTTCTTTCTCTCTCTTCATTTTCTTTTAATTTCTATTTATATATTAATCGAAATATAAAAATACTTGTTTTATACGTATACGATACTAAATACCTTAATATTTCATTTAATATTATAAATTTTTATATAATGTTAATTAAGCAAAGCTACGAATCTTCTTCAGCATCTATTATGCGTTGGATACCCTATGACAAAGCCACAAAGGTATCATTTGAATTTTTATATTAAAAAAAATTATTGAAACCTACCATTAATATTCAGAGCAAATTTTTTTCAAAAAAAATCTGCTATTATGAAAATTCAAATTAGCAATAATCTAGCATCTCGTTATCAATTGTTTCATGATTACAACAATCATAACACCTGCAAAGAAGAGCCTCAATGAAATATTCACTAACATTTAAAATCAAATCCACTAACATTTAAATTTTACCATAAGTACATAAATAGTTTTGTTATTTATAAGGTCTACATAATTTGAAATAAATGCCGAATTGAAATCCTAATCTAGTACTGAATTGAAATCCTAACATGACATTGAATTGAAATCCTAATAGTCTTGAAACAATGACCACCATCTCCACACGATTAGCTCCCGTTCTAGTTGCATAATGGATGATAGAGGCATGATTCCTAAACATATGGACCAAGTTAAAGAAGAGTTACTGATCAGAAATAGCATATGTACAAAATATAATATGAACTGTAAAGTTCCACATCCAATAAGTATAGTGTGGTGACCCGAGAGGGGGGTCCCACAGCGCCGCAACCCTAAGCCAATGAGAAACGAACATGTCACAAATAACATCCTGATAACTCATCAACCCGAAACCGCAAGGCCTTTTGGGTACAAACTGTTGGTTTACAAAACACTTTCTTGGACAAGTCGTTCTAGCAACCAAACAACACATTTTCAAAAGTGGAATTTGAAATGGGCTAAAAGTTTTGGGCTTACAAACGGAGCCCAATTTAGAAAATAAAACAAATCACTAAGTAACAACAAGCTAGGGAGACGCGCCCCCAGGGTTACGGGTCTCCCGGAATATTTATTTTTGTAAACGAATAGGAAATAAATAAAAAGTAAATCAACAAGCTACTTCAAAATATGATAAGGGACCAAAACCCTCTTTTAACAAAGTCAACGAGAAATGCGCCAAGCCGAGCCATGTGCCTCCTCTGTATGCTCACCGACCACATACTCGAAACCTGCACATTGTTGTAGGGGTGAGCTTTCGTCCTCGCATGCCCAGTAGGGGCCGACCCAACCATGCTAGGTTTGAAAGATAATACTTGAAAATATTTACTACATAATATTGTGCACGTTTATCAAAAGATGCTTTAAGAAAAGAGGCAACCACAAACATTTATTTCTTTTATAAAGCACATGCAGTATGCTTCACACAATTTGGAGCTCCGAGATACTTACCTGCGGGCTAAACTCAAACAAATCGGTGACCGACCTGGTTCGTCATTCTTCGAGAACCGGCCAACTACTCTGTAGTCCTTGTAACTACGAGCAGCGAAAGTGTCGATTTCCTGGCCCTGAGTCTCCTATGACTGGTTCACTGTCTGTACTCACTCTTCCTCGACAAACATAGGAGCACGGCCCCCTCCGAAGGTTCACGGTTATCGACACCGTGGGATCCCTAGGAATCTACGCGTCTAGCTCCCATTCACTTTCAGGTCACAAGTACAAACATACAAGGGTACAGTATCTCAACATGTAAGGTTTCGCAATTAGCAATTATCAGTTCTGAAAACACATGTATCACGAGGCATCGACTAATGAACAACCAAAAACGTTCTTGCAGGCAACATACTATCTTAGTATAGCATTCCACATATACTGAAAAGCCTCTAACAAGGAAGGGACAGCTCACCCTACCTAGATATGGACTGCTCGCCCAAACTTAGCTTCGTTTCCGACTTTGGATACTTCGTCCAATTCCATGTGCACACGCTTGAGTCCTTTATAATAAAATTAAACCAATAAGTAACTTGACGTCATTATAACTCAACTAACCGAGCAACCAAAGCATTTACTTAATTTCCTTATAGTCCATCGGATTATCCTTTAATCGAACAATGATCTAGAACTTGTGTTTGTAGGATTTTCCTTTAGTTGATAAATTCTATTACCCATTCCCAAACAATCCAAATCCAAATGATATAGCATTTGAATCATTTAGGTTATGGTGATTATACTTAGAACTTTCACCTTCATTTCTTTAACCTTTTTACTTTCGGAAAACAAATCACAATTTCCATTACCGAACAATTCACTTAATGTGACGTCCCGAACCCGAATTTACCAGTTTACAAGTCTTTCGATGGGTAAACGACATTTACATTTACTTTTTGGCTCCGTTTCGATAGTTTAGGGGGCCCTAAAAGTTGACTTTTTGTTTGGGTCAAAATTTAAGAAAATGTTCTTCATGAAAGTTATAGAGGACATTAAACCGAGCGCGTGCATATGTGGTACGTAAAAATCGGAGTAGTAACGAAGAAGTTATAAGGGTTTTGAGTTAGTGGCAGTTTTGTAAATTTTTGGAATTCATGTCTATAAATAGAAATCTGGACTTTCCATTTCGGGAAAGTCCGAAAATTTCCAGTTTTCTTCCTCTCGCCGACGTAACTTTCCGGCGTCGCTACCACCTCGTCCGGCCACCTATGGCCATGAAATTGGTGTCCATCTCTTCTTTTTGAAACAAGGTTTCTATCTATATATGCCTTGCACCCTATCATTCACCATAGACGACGAATCGAAGCCAACAAGTTCACTGTAGCAGCTCGGGTTTTCTGGAAAATTTTCCAGATTCCGGCCATCTCCGGCCACCAAACCGGCGTCGAAGGAGCGGTTTTTCCCAAGGATCATGTTGCCCCTAGCCTTGAGCCACGATTTGCAGTGTGGAGGTCGAATCGAAGGTTTGAAATTCTGAGTTACTATTCATGATTTGGGTCCAAACTTCTCTTTAATTGTTGAGGTACTTCCGCTGATTTTCTAACTTGGTCACAGTTGAAAGAATTAATGGGTGTGTTGAGAAGGTGCTACTGCCAAATTTTGGTGACCACCGGAGATGGTGGCGGTGGCGGCGGCGCCGCCACTGTGGGCAGCGGTAGCGGTGGCTAGGGTAGCTTTTTAATTTCAATTTCTGGCTAGTTAAATTCTATAATTATCATAGAGCTTGTATGTGAAGTTTGGTGAATTTTGAAGAAGCTTGGAATTAATTATGAATTTTTGAAGTTTAGGGTTTCGATTATCGAATTACGAGAATCCGACCGTCGGATATCTCTCGGTTCTGCCTTGGAACCTTTAAATTAACGAATTGGTATTAGTGGTATAATTTGGGTTGCATCCAAGGAGAAGTGGAGATGTAATTATGAGGAATTGATTTTAGGAATCGTATTAATTTGTCGAATAACTATTCACGGAATATAATTGTATACAGGGCGATGTACCGAGCTATTGCTCGACGAAGGAACTCGTATGCATGGTCGCCTAAATAGTACTATGAGTGGACATTTGTTTTTAAATTAATTCCGCATGCAGTATTATTATTATTTTCTTACAATTGAGATTTAATTATGTTTTGAATATTTGAGATTTAGTTTATCGAGATTTATTTATAGATTACGAGTTTAGTATTGAAATTCCTTCCCGAGGGCTTTTAGTAGATTTTTTAGATAGTCATTCATGAGTTATTGAGTTGGGAAATGATTTTCGGGAAGTGACTGATTCGGAAAAATATTATGAGAATTATTGTTTTCGAATATCAGTTTTTATGAAGATATACGAGTGCGAGGGATTTAGCAAATATTTGAGCATGATTGATTTATCGAGATTTATTGGGTTTTGAATTCCGCACTTATCAGACTTGGGTTAGATGGAGCTTTCTTTCCGAAAGCAATTATTGAATTATAGAGTATGTGATTATGCTTTCGAGATATCGAGGATTGAGTTAGTGAGTTATTACTGAGTTATGCTTTCGGTGAATTATTATTGATTTATTGAGGTAATATCGAGTTTTCTTCCGAAAGCAAGTGATTGAAAGAGGTTATTTTCAGTTCTTGTAGAGGCTATTCAGTTTATTAAGGAGGCCAGTTTTGGCGCATGCGTATCTTACCTAGTTGGCAGTCCCTTCTAGGTAATAGTCCGGTTGGCAGTCCCTTCCAGACTACAGCTCGGTTGGCAGTCCCATCCGATGCGTCACCTGGTTGGCAGTCCCTTCCAGATGACATGAGGTAGTTAGTCGGCAGTCCCGTCTACTACCTGTGGTTAGTCGGCAGTCCCGTCTACTACATGTGGCTAGTTGGCAGTCCCATCTATCCACCGCCTCCTATTCCGGTTGGCAGTCCCTTCCGATGTGTCATCTGGGTGGCAGTCCCTCCTAGATGGCATGAGATGACTAGACAGCAGTCCTTTCTAGTCATCAAACGAGCCTCATGAAAATGATGTTTTTATAAGGATTGAGGATGAGATTTTAAGAGGTTTCAAGATGTTCTTGTTACGTGATTGAGATTTTAGTAAAGAGGATGATTAAGAGTGTTTTCAAGATTGTTACTGCATGCAAGATTTTAGAGAATAACTTGGGAAAGCATTAAGTTTTACTTATACAAATAAAGTACTTATTTTTCGTCCACTCACTCTAACGGATTTTAAATGTTTTCCCCTGGGCCCTTCGGTTTTAAATGCCCAGTTTGCAGGCCAGTTTAGCTTGAGGTCGAGCGTACTTGGGGTTGAGGCATAGCTGTCATAGCTTCCGCATTATAAAAGCATCGGTCATTTATCTTGCTTTCTATTCTCTTGTTCGCCTATATATTAGATTGCTCTGATAACCTATGAGATTAATATTCTTAAATTCTGAATTGTTTATGAATGAGATATGTGAGATGTTGTGATATAGGGAGCAGGGTGGCTCCAGGAGAATAAGGATGGATGATTTAGAAGTGTGGATGTTTTTCTACAGGTTTTGGGTTGTCCATTTTTAGGGGAAGTTCTGTCAAATTTTTGGTAGAATTTCTTCTAAAGTGGGTCCCGCAGGGCCTCTTCGGATTTCAGGGTGAAAACCGGGGCGGGTCCTGTCACTTAACGTAGTAAGCTCATTCGATAGATGGTGATCACACTTCTTTCCATGTTAAAATTCTGATCAACCGGTTTGACCTCATTTTACTTAATCATTAAATACTAGCAACTAAATAGTAATTACCATTCCCGAATTATTACATTCTTACGATAACTTCGGGATATGGCAACACTAGAATACTCCGATTTTTAACCTTATTTCAAGAACGTTAATCCAATATCCTAACTTAGATCAATTAAATAGAATCCACCATTTTCAAAGTTGATATCAGATACACCTTCTTAATTGACAAAACCAACTAGGTCACATTCAACCAATTTCAATCTCAACTGCCAAACTGTTTAAGCATTTGACTCAAGAATGTCGTCTTAAATTAACTTCATTCAATCCATTTTCCAACCCATTCCACAACATGCTCAAATCACCATGAATTCATAATTTTGCTCAATTCAACCACAACAATCTCAAGATCACCAAACCAGGTCCTTACCAATCTTCTCATTCAAACTAGAAGCTAATTTGTCGCTGCTGCAATCCACCATCTTTAACCTTTCGGATCCCTAACAAGTAAAATACAATCAATAATCAACCCATTACCAATTTTTGTATCCAAATCAAAAACTACAGAATGTCCTTACCATCCTTCAATATCGACCAAACTGATCCAGGACGTAGCTTCTCTTTTCTCCAAAATCTCCAAAGTAGAAACCAATTCGTCAAGCTGCACCCTTCCACCACTGTCAACTATTCATATTGCTAGCAAGCAAAACACTAGTTAACTGACAACCCTCATCCAATTTCGTATTCAACAGAGTCTTGGTGCGGCTGAAATAGCCTCACAATTTAACCCTGAAAAATGTAGTTGTCAGTATAGGATAAGCAGGGATCATTCAGTCCGGGGATTGTAGGGTACACCTACACAAAAAGGTCAATTAACAAATAAAAGAATAAAATGGGGGGTTTTGAATTTGGTTTCTAATCTACTTAAAATAAAAACAAAACAAATAAAACTATATACAATGATCGACTTCCCTAACCTAGACCAATACCACACAGAAATTACTAAGTGTAAAAACAGAAAATCCATTTCAACATGCTACAAAAAATGTGCCCATCTTAAATGCCTAGATAAGAGCTCAAATGAAAAGTCTCAGCGGATCAATCCATTTATCTGATTCGTTCTAATGTAGGCTTGGATCGGAAAAGTCCTTACCAAGCCTAATACTACTAATTTTCGAAAACAGTCAGCGTAATTCTCTTAACTAGTAGTATTATCTAACTCTCGAATCAACTCACACGTGCAAATTAACCATTATACATAGAATTTAACACGTAATTTCCAGAATCGTTTAATCATTAAAGCATGATTTTTACCACTCGTTTGAACTAATTACTACTTGTTTAACTCAGCGTCTTAACAAATAACAATTACTCTTGGCAAATTAAGCAAACACACAAGAACTCTCACCGTTATTCTAGCATGCAAACTTATTAACCTAACTCTGAAAATTACCTAAACACGTAAAAGGGCACAAGATTGTAACATGCATCATAAAAGAATTCTCGAAATTAACTCAATAATAAACTGAAAATCTCAAAAATATTTATAAAAATATTCTGAAAATTTCATGTCTCCAATTACACAACTCGCAAATTGAAACACACAAAAACCGAAACAAAAATTAAGTAGAGTCATAGTTACACTTTGAAGCTTTCCTCAGTGGCTTAGCAACAAGATGATGAACTTGTCTCTGCTATGGTGGTGGAGCATCCTTGACTCAGCGCCTTAGAGCTTTGTAGATTGATGGATGGATGGTGTCACGGTCTTGTAGGAGATGGAGGTTTAAGGAGTAAATTGGGCAGTCTTGGAATGGTTTTTGGCCAGGAAGTGATAGGCAATGAATTATCTTGGCTGAGAAGTGATCTTGGCTGGGAAGTGATGCCAATTCTATTCTGGACATTGCCTATTTATAGGGGAGCATTGGTTGGCTTTCCCAACTGAAACGTCTTCTTTATGGCCTTAACTCCTCTCATAATGGGGCAATTCCTTTAATTTCCGAGCTGAAACGTCTTTCTCTTATTTATTTTTCAGCTGAAACATCTTTCTCTTTTATTCCTCAACTGAAAAACGTCTTTCTCCTTTATTCTTCAGCTGAAAACGTCTTTCTCCTTTATTTCCCTTCTTCATTGCTTGGTCAACCTGATTTAATAAAGGGCACAAAATTAAATTTTTTTAGAGAAAATAAAAAGAATTAAAACAATTTAATTTCAGAAAAATACTCCCATAAATTCTATCTTAAGGCCCACAGATTTGCATGACGGTGAGGAATCCTGATCCAGCTAGGATTCTTGATGAATTTTGCGTTTTCTGCCTATTTCACGCAAAACACTCTACAAGACTCTTAAAATGACTCGATGACTCAAAACACGAAACTTAAGGGAGAAATAAGGCTAAAATGAGGCACATAATTAATAATATCGTCACACTTTTTTGCTCCTATCAACTACCCCACACTTAGCTTTTGCTAGTCCCTTAGCAAAACAAAAATATAAAACAAAACAACTACTCAACAAAAAAACAAGTAAATGACTCTACTTCCCCTAACTGTTGTCTCAGAGACTCCAAACTCATGGCTTTCACGTTAAACACTTAATCAAAATTGCATAGATAATTCCATGGTTAATAAACCTGTGACATTCATATGACTAACCAAGATATGGAGAACTTAAGTTATACAGTGAATGATAGCATGTTTCGAACAAGTCCAATCCAAACTCACAGGGCATACTCTCGATTTTTCTCTCAGAAATGGCTATGCTTAAAAGCTTCACTCTCAAGTATATGCAAGAGAATAAATTGTAAGGCAACAAACAGCTTGCATATTTCATCAATAAACGCATTTTGTGAAGAATTATTAAAGACCTCATGAAATGACTAAGTGCACAAATGGACCTAAACCATAAGCTCGACTGCGTACCTGACTCCACTAACCAAAGACTGCCCATCTCAAGGATCAAGTCAGCACTTAAAACAGGTTGTAATGGGGCTAAGCTAGGGTTTTCGAAATGAAGATTAAGGATACAAAAAATCCTATGGACCTAGCAGAGCATATATGGACCACCTTATGTCATCATTTTTGTAGGCCAAATATCATTGTTTTGGGCCAAACCTTCACTCTAACCAACATGGGAATGGACAAAGGCATAATTTTCAACTTTGAGCCTTCTACAAATTTGAAAGTCCAAAACCACACTTCAACAATTTCCCAAGAGTTTTCTTTTCAATTTTTCTTCTATTTTGCCGCTTTTCTTTCTTTCTTTTTTCATTTTCATTTTCTCTTTTTTTTTTTTTTTTGGAAATTTTTTTTTCTTTCTCTTCTTTTTTTCTTGGATTTTCCCCACCCCACACTTGTCTTTCATCGTCACCCCTATACACTATGTCATGCTCTACTAAGTCCCTAAGACAAGGGTAGAGATATCCTGTACTAAGCTCATGGTAGGGTAGTGAGGGTGATGAAACAAAGGTTTTCAACGTAGGCTCAAAGGGGTTCATTCTAAGGAGTCCCACGACGGGCACAATTGGGGACACATGCTTGTTTGGCTATGGTGGTTACCCTAATGCCTTCTATCCTATCCAGGATCAGTGCATATTATGGCATACAAGTTTTGACAGTCACAACAGCCGAGTTCTAGTACTCTCTAGTCCATTAAAATCTATGGCACATGATCATTGGATTTTCAAAGAATGATGAGGTTTTGCAAATACAGCCACGTTTATGAATTTATAATAAGCACTCGAAAAGAAAGTATTTTAGCTCAACAGCTCACTTAGGGTCAAATGAATCAGACTTAATCCTAGCATGCTTAATGAACCAAGTTACAATCCTATCTCAAATCTTCATACAAGCATCACAACGTCGATTAACCACAGAATTCAATTAAGTTCTATTTCGATTGTGAAAACCTTCAGCCATGAATTCAGAGACATGTTCATCCCAGACGTTAGGGGCATCCTAAGACTTAAACACTCAAAAAGACTCTAAAACCAATTTTTTTTTTTTTTTTACTGAAAATATTCTGAAATAAATGTGTAAACCCACCCCACACTTAGAATCTACATTGTCCTCAATGTAGGCAAAAAATATGGTATATAGACCCTAAATATGGGGGGCTACGAAAATAAGGAAAGGGTAAAATAAACAAACAAACAAACAGACACAAGTACAATTCAACTAAGCAAGTGAAGGGATAGAAATGTCAAACTCTCGTTGATGGCTCCTCCATAGCTTCAATTGAAATGGGTTGCCTCCCATGCAGCGCTTTAATATTTATAGTCCTTCAGCCTGGACTCTTCTCCTTGTTCACACGTCATGGGGTGCCTCCTGGAGGGGTATCTCTTCCAATGTGTGCTCCACCAAGGATTCGTAGTAGGGCTTGAGACGATGCCCATTTACCTTGAACTCCTTCCCCGTCTTCTCACTCTTGATCTCTACAGCACCATGAGCAAACACATTTGTAACTATAAATGGGCCAACCCAACGAGAACGAAGTTTACCCGGGAATAGCTTAAGTCTGGAATGGAATAACAGAACTTTCTGGCCCACTTGGAAGCTTTTTCCGCGAATCATTTTGTCATGGTAGGCCTTTGTCTTCTCCTTGTAGATCCATGAAGCATCGTAGGCCTCATTCCTTATCTCCTCAAGCTCATTTAGCTGTAGCTTCCTATGTAGGCCCGCTTCATCATAATCCATGTTGAACTTCTGGACAGCCCACCAGGCCTTGTGTAGCTCCACTGGAAGGTGGCATGCCTTTCCGTAGGCCAACCTAAAGGGAGACATCCCAATAGGTGTCTTGTAGGCCGTTCTGTAGGCCCACAACGCATCATCCAATCTCTGGCTCCAATCCTTCCTTGTCGGGCCCACTGTCTTCTCGAGTATCCCTTGATCTCCCTGTTGGATACCTCTGCTTGGCCACTGGTCTGAGGGTGGTAGGGCGTTGACACCTTATGGGTTACCCATACTTCTTCAGCAAAGCCTCTATTGTACGGTTGCAAAAGTGAGAACCTCCATCACTGATTAGCACACGTGGCACTCCAAACCTGGAAAATATGTTAGTTTTCAAGAAACCTGCAACCACTTTTGAATCGTTAGTCCTGGTGGCTTTTGCTTCCACCCACTTTGATACATAGTCCACAGCCAATAGTATATATAAACAACCATTAGACGAGGGAAATGGGCCCATAAAGTCAATGCCCCAAACATCAAAAATTTCTACATTTATTATTGGGTTCATGGGCATTTGATCTTTTGGGCCAAGATTACCAGTCCGTTGGCACCTATCACAAGAAATACAAAACAAGTTTGCATCCTTGAAGATAGTGGGCCAATAAAATCCACAATCTAAGACCTTCAAGGCTGTTCTACGAGGCCCAAAGTGGCCTCCACAAGCCTCACTATGGCAAAATGACAGAATTGACCTATGCTCAGACTCTGGGACACATCTCCTAATGACTTGGTCACTACAATGTTTCCATAAATAGGGCTCATCCCAAATAAAGTGCCTAGCCATTTTCTTCAATTTATCCTTACTAGCTTTGGAAAGTGTGTCAGGAAATGTCCTAGTGACTAAATAGTTAACTATATCCGCATACCAGGGCACACTAACCTCTATCCCAAAGAGCTGCTCATCTGGGAAAGTTTCCTGTAGGGGCTGGACGTCTTCCTCATGTATTATCCTGCTCAAATGGTCCGCCACCACATTCTCGCTGCCCTTCTTGTCCTTGATCTCTAGGTCAAACTCCTGAAGCAACAGGATCCATCGAATCAATCTGGGCTTGGCCTCCTTCTTGATCATCAGATATCTCAAGGCTGCATGGTCAGAGTAAACAATTACTTTAGAGTGCAATAAATAAGAACGAAACTTATCTAAAGCAAAGACTACAGCTAAGAGTTCTTTTTCAGTGGTGGAGTAGTTGAGCTGGGCATCGTTGAGGGTCCGAGAAGCATAGTAAATAGCATAGGGCTTCTTATCCTTCCTCTGGCCCAACACAGCTCCAACAGCATAGTCCGATGCATCACACATAAGCTCGAAGGGTAGACTCCAATCCGGAGGGCATATGATGGGGGCCGTGGTCAACAACTCCTTGAGCTTTTCAAACGCCTTCTTGCAATCCTCATTGAACACAAAGGGCACGTCCTTTTGCAATAGGGCACACATAGGTCTCGCCACCTTGGAGAAGTCTTTGAAACCGCCTGTAAAATCCTGCATGGCCAAGAAAAGAGCGTACCTCCCTCACAGTTGTGGGGGAGGGTAAGTGACGTACAAGATCAACCTTAGCCTTATCTACCTCAATGCCCCTATTAGATATTATGTGTCCTAACACTATTCCTTGTGTCACCATGAAGTGACACTTCTCCCAATTCAGCACAAGGTTAGTTTCTACACACCTCTCAAGTATCAATCCTAGATTCTCTAAACAAGTATCAAAATCTTTACCAAAGACACTAAAGTCGTCCATAAAGACTTCAATAATATTTTCAATGTATTCTGAGAAAATGGAAAGCATACATCTTTGGAAAGTACCTGGTGCATTGCATAAGCCGAAGGGCATGCCTATAAGCAAAGGTCCCAAAGGGGCATGTGAAGGTCGTCTTCCTGATCCTCGTGGGCTATGCAGATCTGGTTGTACCCACTATATCCGTCCAAGAAGCAATAGTAGGAATGGCCCGCTAAGCGCTCCAACATCTGGTCAATAAAAGGCAAGGGCATATGATCCTTCCTTGTTGTGGCATTCAGCTTCCGGTAGTCGATACATACCCTATGACCGGTGACTAATCTCTGGGGCACTAGCTCATTATCCTCGTTCTTCATCACTGTCACCCCAGACTTCTTGGGCACCACTTGCACTGGAGAGACCCACTTACTATTAGAAATGGGGTAGATCACCGCACAATCTAGCAACTTGATCACCTCGTCTTGGACCACCTTCATCATGGGCGGATGTAGACGTCTTTGGGCTTCTCTTATGGGCTTGGCGCCATCTTCTAATAGGATCCGGTGGACACACATGGTTGGGCTGATCCCCTTGATATCTGCCAGAGTCCAACCAATGGCAGTCTTGTGCTTCTTCAACACGTCCACCAACTTTCTTTCTTGCTCTACCTCCAGCGTTGATGATATGATCAGTAGGAGGGTCTCCTTTTCTCCTAGGTACGCGTACTTCAAATGCTCAGGAAGTACCTTTAATTCCAACTTGGGTGCCCGAACAATAGAGGGTAGCATTTTATTAGTAGAAACCGGAATTGACAAATAGGAAATTGACCTCTTTATAGGTTGAGCCTCCAGTGAGGCCACAGTCTTGATCACTCTAGGCTCCTCAACGTCCCACTCAACCTTGGGGATAGGTTCCCCATTTGCATCATATCCGACCCCGTCCTCTAGGGTCAGAGCCAATTCATCCTCAACCATTGCTTCAGAGAAAACCTGCGCGAGTGAATCAACTACATCAATAGCAAAGCAAGGTTTCAAATCAGAAACAGGGTACCTCATGGCTTCAAGAATGTTGAAGCGTATAACTTCACCATCAAACTCCATGGTGAGAGTCCCTTTGTACACATCGATTTTAGTTCTTGCAGTCCTCATAAAGGGACGCCCTAAAAGTAATGGAGTGGTATTTAGGGGCGATTCCTCCATGTCCAATACGTAGAAATCCGCAGGGAATATCAGATGGTTTACCTGTACAAGAACATCCTCAACATACCCTTGAGGGTATTTGTTAGACCTATCAGCAAGTTGAATGACAACATTATCTCTCTTAAGAGGGCCTAGACCTAGGGACACATACAAATTATAAGGCATAACATTTATGGATGCCCCTAAGTCTAACATCACATTTTCAAACCTGGTGTCACCAATGATACAGGGAACAGAAAAACTCCCTGGGTCCTTCAACTTTGGGGGTAGCTTCCTCTGGATAACGGCTGATACCGTTTCGCTCATTTTCACCACCTCCTTCTCTCTTGTCTGCCTCCTTGTGGTGCATAGCTCCTTCAAGAACTTGGCTTATTTAGGCACCTGTTTGATGCACTCGATCAAGGGCATGTTCACTTGAACCTTCTTGAAGATTTCCAAGATCTCTTGATCAGATTTATCTTTCTTCGTCTTGGCAAACCTGCTTGGGAAAGGTATAGAAACAACTGGGTTAGTCTTAACTAAACCACTAGAGTTAAATTGTACCTTTGGGTGCCTCAGCTTGGGGCAAGTCAACTTCCACCCTTGATGTAGCTGGGTCCTTCTCAACATCCTTCTTAGACACCTCCACAACGTCTTCTTCATTATGGGCCGCTTGGGCCTTCTTGTGGGCTCTGGGAGGGTCAACTAGTACGCGCCACTCCTAGTGATGATGGCTTGGGCGTGCTCATTCCTTGGGTTAGGCACTGTGTTGCTTGGAAGTTTCCCTGTTTCAGCAATCCGGCCCATGAAATCCACCACTTGGCCCATTTGATTCTTGAGCTCTGCAATATCCTTTGAATGGGTCGCCTGTCCTACAACCAAAGCTTGAGTAGCCGTGTTAAGTTGTTGTTGCCCCGCAGCAAGGGACTTCAACAGTTCATCATAATTAGGGGCACTCAAAGTATTAGAAACAGGAGGTGGAGGGACAGAATTGGGAATACCAAAAGCTTGAGGTACCTGAGGCCTCAAAAACAAACCTGGTGGGCGCTGAGAATTCTGACCTGGGCCTTGAGGTGGTCTCAAGGTGTTATCATTGTTGGCCCAACGAAAGTTGGGGTGGCCTCTGAGCCCGGATTGTAAGTATTGAGTAAGGGTTGTACCTCGGGCCTCCTTGACCTCCTTGATACCCTAGGGCGTTAACAGATTCCCATTCTTCTGGAGAGGCAAGTTGGGGACATTTATCTGTGGGGTGCCCTTGAGTCGAGCACATCCCACACACTTGAGCCATTGCTCCTCCTCCATTAACGTTTAAGACTTGAGACAGCAAAGTAGACATCTTGTTGACCTTGTCTTCTAGAGCAGAGTTAGTGGACACCTCATGTACCCTCTGTTGAGAGGAAAGCACCCCCTCATATTGTTGATAGTTTAGTGCACGATTAGTAAGTAGCACCTTGGCATCAGCAGGTGTCTTATCCATAAAGGATCCTCCAGCAGCAGCATCTAACAGACCACGCTCATTACGGTGAGTCCTTCATAAAAAGGTAAGGAGGGACCCCTCACTCATCCCATGGTTAGGGCATGATGCTACAAGGCTCTTAAATCTATCCCAATAATTGCAGAAATTCTCCTCATGTCCTTGCGTGATTCCACTAATCTGCTTCCTCAAAACAGTGACCTTTGAGGCAGGAAAGTACTTCGTAAGGAACTCGCCCTTCATCCTATCCCAAGTGTTGATAGTCCCAGCAGGCAGCTCAAATAGCCAAGTCTTGGCCTTGTCCTCCAAAGTAAAGGGGAATGCCTTCATCTTCAAGATATTGATATCAGCTCCTTTAGGGCACATACTCCCACAGACAAACTCGAACTCCTTGAGATACTTGTTGGTGTCTTCACTACTCATCCCATGAAACTTGGGTAGGTGATGCAGAAACCCACTCTTTAACTCAAAATCATCATTAAGCCCCTCTCTTGGTTCTGGAGAGGCAATGCATAAGGGCGCAGCACCCCCACCTGTAGGATTGGACAGTTGCCTAATAGTTTCAGCCATTGGTGCCTGTACTTGCTCAACACGGGCGTGCTCCTCCTTTTCTTCCTCTTCAATGACCTCCTCTTCTTCCTCTTCCAAGACTTGTTCTTCTCCTTCTTCAGAATGGTCAGGTTTGTTGATCTCCTCGGTTGATCTAGTTGAGGAGTTATAACCTGAATAGCTAGAGTCCTGAGAATCCCTCCTTTCTAGAGGAGGGCGGTCTGAAAAAGTGAGTTCTGCCTTTTGCCTAACACGTTCCAATTTGTCAAAGAGCTCCTTAGTCTTATTAGAGACAGTGGACATTCATGGACCTTTAAGACCAAATCAAGTGTTAGTAACATGTACAAGGTTCGAAATACAAACATTATGTCTTTCCTACTTTCTAAGTTACTTTTACATTTACATACTTAGGTACTGGAACAGAGGACCTCGTTTGTGCAATGGGAGTATAGAACAGCTACCCTCCGCAAAGTCATGTTTAATCCAATAAACCTTAAGCAGGTCACATATCATTTTTATTTTATTTTATTATAAACATAGTTAATATCTCAATTGATTCCAAGTTGTAAGTCGAGCTCAATAGAAACCACTGCTATTGGTGAGATACGATATAGGGATAGTCGCCCAGACATAAGTCTCTTTCCTTTGTTTCAGAAGGCAGAATGGCCAGATTAAGAGGTAAGTGAGAGGGATGACTCATTTTAGTGATACTACGGAGGCTACTCCCTCATTGAGGTTTAGGCCCCTATCGGCTACTCCCACATAGTGGTTTAGGCTCATTCTATAGTATCTCTGAGATCCAATTGAACCCATCACCCAGGGTCTCAACCTAAGACATCATCCGTATGCGCCCCTTACTCAGCTGGGAAATTAACTTATGTGTTAGACTGTTCTCCAAGTGCTAATAAAGGCCGTCCTCAACCTCCAGAGACCTGAGCAAGGTACTAATGAAGGGTTTAGGCAAATATTAACAAAAGGGCCCTTGTCTACTCATACGATTTTACACACTTACAACAATTAAGTATTTAGCTAAATTCATAACCTAACTAATCTAATAACACATAATTTAACATGCTAAAAAAAACTACAATTTACAATTACAATTTACACATGCTGAAAAAAAAAAAATCGAAGTGAAACACATTCAATTTCAATATGGTTAAAAAACAACTTCTACAAATTGTACAACAATGATAAAAGACATGCTTAATTTTGTAACACTCATAAAACTTAAACTAAATCACAATTAAAGCTTGGCCTAACTGAAATCGCAATTTGTCACCATTCCACAATGTAGTACAAAAATTAGCATGCATTCTATATACAACAAAATCGATGACACTTTAAGTGCAAGGGATTTTAACAATCCCCGGCAACGGCGCCAAAAATTGAGGCTGAAATAGCCTCACAATTTAACCCTAAAAATGTAGTTGTCATATAGGATAAGCAGGGATCGTTCAGTCCGGGGATTGTAGGGTACACCTACACAAAAAGGTCAATTAACAAATAAAAGAATAAAATGGGGGGTTTTGAATTTGGTTCTAATCTACTTAAAATAAAAACAAAACAAATAAAACTATAGACAATGATCGACTTCCCTAACCTAGACCAATACCACACAGAAATTACTAAGTGTAAAAACAGAAAATCCATTTCAACATGCTACAAAAATGTGCCCATCTTAAATGCCTAGATAAGAGCTCAAATGAAAAGCCTCAGCGGATCAATCCATTTATCTGATTCGTTCTAATGTAGGCTTGGATCGGAAAAGTCTTTACCAAGCCTAATACTACTAATTTTCGAAAACAATCAGCGTAATTCTCTTAACTAGTAGTATTATCTAACCCTCGAATCAACTCACACGTGCAAATTAACCATTACACATAGAATTTAACACGTAATTTCCAGAATCGTTTAATCATTAAAGCATGATTTTTACCACTCGTTTGAACTAATTACTACTTGTTTAACTCAGCGTCTTAACAAATAACAATTACTCTTGGCAAATTAAGCAAACACACAAGAACTCTCACCGTTATTCTAGCATGCAAACTTATTAACCTAACTCTGAAAATTACCTAAACACGTAAAAGGGCACAAGATTGTAACATGCATCATAAAAGAATTCTCGAAATTAACTCAATAATAAACTGAAAATCTCAAAAATATTTATAAAAATATTCTGAAAATTTCATGTCTCCAATTACACAACTCGCAAATTGAAACACACAAAACCGAAACAAAAATTATAAGTAGAGTCATAGTTACACTTTGAAGCTTTCCTCAGTGGCTTAGCAACAAGATGATGAACTTGTCTCTGCTATGGTGGTGGAGCATCCTTGACTCAGCGCCTTAGAGCTTTGTAGATTGATGGATGGATGGTGTCACGGTCTTGTAGGAGATGGAGGTTTAAGGAGTAAATTGGGCAGTCTTGGAATGGTTTTTGGCCAGGAAGTGATAGGCAATGAATTATCTTGGCTGGGAAGTGATGCCAATTCTATTCTGGACATTGCCTATTTATAGGGGAGCATTGGTTGGCTTTCCCAACTGAAACGTCTTCTTTATGGCCTTAACTCCTCTCATAATGGGGCAATTCCTTTAATTTCCGAGCTGAAACGTCTTTCTCTTATTTATTTTTCAGCTGAAACATCTTTCTCTTTTATTCCTCAACTGAAAAACGTCTTTCTCCTTTATTCTTCAGCTGAAAACGTCTTTCTCCTTTATTTCCCTTCTTCATTGCTTGGTCAACCTGATTTAATAAAGGGCACAAAATTAAATTTTTTTTTGAGAAAATAAAAAGAATTAAAACAATTTAATTTCAGAAAAATACTCCCATAAAGGGCCCACAGATTTGCATGACGGTGAGGAATCCTGATCCAGCTAGGATTCTTGATGAATTTTGCGTTTACTGCCTATTTCACGCCAAACACTCTACAAGACTCTTAAAATGACTCGATGACTCAAAACACGAAACTTAAGGGAGAAATAAGGCTAAAATGAGGCACATAATTAATAATATCGTCACACTTTTTTGCTCCTATCAAGTCTATGATTCTCGCCTTATTCGATTTCAATCGAAACTGACCCAGTAGCTCATTTCTTCTCCAAAGCTTCAATTTTGCAGATTCCCCAAACCTCATATTCCAAATCAGAGAGCAGTGAATTAGGGTTTTCAATCCACATCGAAATTGGATGTTTAATCGAAAAGAGGGGTACGACAATTACCTAATCGTGACGGTACGAAGATCCGACGTTCATGAGTGGCGGAGCTACAGTGGTCGATGCGCCAGCGGCGGCGCGAGTGGCGCGTGAGGCAGCTCTGGTCTGTGTCGGAGGTCGAGGTCTCGGGAATAGGTGAGGCGTGGGTTCCGTTTATGGATGTGATTTAGCTCGTTTCAGAAGGGAGATTGGAGAACGGAGGCATGCAGAGCCTCCAGCTCCGACGATGCTCGTGAGGCGTCGTGCTTCGTCGATCGGTGATGGGATGTTCGGGGCTTGATGGTCGGCGCTCTCCAAGCATCGTTGGTGGGTTGAAGTGACGGCCGGAAGTCGGTGAGCACAGACGTCGTAGTGTCTTCGTTTTCCAGGCGTGCATGCTGCGACGGTTCTGGGTTCTCGATCGGCGGTGAAAATGGCTGGGCTTTGATCGGATTTGGATGCTGGTTCGAAGGGTGGAGACTGTGTGGTGAGATGGTGGCCGGAACTGGAGTCTCCGGTGGTGGCAGAGAGAAGGAGAGCGGAAGAGAGAGGTTGGGTCGATGCCTGGCTTCGAGGGGTTTTGGTCGGATTTGGATTGTGGTTCCGTTGGTGGTAGCAGTGACGAGGGGTGGTGGCCGGACTCTATGACTCCAGCGAAGGGAGAGATGGAGGACGAGAGAGTGAGGTCGGGGGAGAAGGAGAGAGATGCGGCCGAGAGAGGAGAGAGGGAAAGAATGGGAATCTAGGGATTTCCCTTGCCAACTTTCTATTTATACTAGCGCATGAGAAATGTCAAATTTGCCCTCACGTTAAATTACGTAATACTCCATGCTGATCGCTTTCGGGTTTTCGGGCTCGTAACTTCTATTCGTTTTTCACCAACGATTTCTCTAACAGACTCAATATTCAAATTCGCTACAACCCAATTCGTATCCTATTCCAATTTACTTCGATAATTTGTCTCGATAAATTCTAGTAACAATTTAGGCCCAAATAAAAGAACATTGGCCCAAACTTAAATCACATGGCCCAAATTAAAGAATCTCGTCACCAAGAAATCTTCGAAACTCAACTCCTTCACTTGAGTGACCTGTGAAAAAAATCTTATTGGCAAAAAATTTACCTTCAAAAATTAAACAAAATTTTTCGGGGGCTCACATATAGTCAAAATGCAAAGATAAATATTTACTTACTTGATTAATCAATTTGCATATGGAAAGAACTTCGCTGACCAGCCCTGGTCAGGATGGGCTGACCGCAGCCAATAAAAATTTGACAGCTGTCCGCCTGTCCATTTATTAAAAAAAAAAAAAAATTTGCTAGTTGAAACCCCAAACATAGAAAAGAGATCTCATTTACCATCTATAAACGCATCCAAATCTAACCCCCCCCCCCCCCCCCCCCCCCCCCCCCCCTCCTTTCTCTCTCTCTCTCAATACGGGTTTCCTTTTGCATTCTTTTACTAAATTATAGGGATTGGAAGCGATGGGTATTGGATTGGAAGAGATGGAGCGATGGGTATTGGAATCAAAGCGAGATGATGGGCACTAAACAAATAGTAAAGAGGATGAGATTTTGGATGATCGACGACCCTGCTAAAGCTTATTTGCTTTTGGAGACTGCTAAAGCTTATTTGTCTATAGAAGCTTTAGTCAACAGCTCATATTGTATTGAACTAGCAACCGTTAATTTTTCTAAAGGGTCCTTTTTATAGTTCAAGTTCTTTTGGAGAAGACCGTGTATGAATGAATGTGCTTCAGTTTTGCTATCTGATTTTGGTGCAAAGGGTGTTATGTGAAATGGGAAGTCTGTAAATTTAATAGAATTTGATTGGGATTTTACCCTTTTTCAAGATGATTGATTTATTCTTCAACTGGGTCAATTTGTGCCTTCGGATATACACCCTTTAACTAGCTAGTTTTTGTGCTTGTGATTTACATTGTAACTGGGAGAATTAGTGCTTACTCATTTCCTTTGCAACTCGGCTTTTGTTCATTATTGTTCCGCATCCTATACCAATATTTGTGTATGTTGATATCTGTTGTTGGTTTTCAAGCTTTAAAACACTTAGTTGAACTTCTTGTGATTGTTTTAGAGAATGCGATCTTCTTGGACAAGTTGTTAAGCATTGTACAATGATCCTCGTTCAAGCGATATATTTTTGCATTTCAACCATTGATATACATGTGCCATTGGGTTTGGTCATTACGGACATTTGGTCGGTTTCATTATGGTTTTTCAATCATAATCTTTGTCAATTTCAATCCTTTGTGACCTCTCTCTGTGCGGCAGAAGCATAAAGAATTCAATTGGATGGCAAATTACTGCAACATTCTTACAAGACAACAAACCAAACCCCAAACATTAAACAACCAAAACCCCAAAATAACAACCAAAATCCCAAAGATGTCAAAAATACATGTAAATCTCTAATAAATCTGAGAGCATTGATACATAAATTGCAAACTAAAATTGAATCATCACAGAACAAACATCAAATTCTACACGCATAGTAGAGACTCATTTGTTCTTCAATAGAGCAATCCACACTCATTTGTTCTTCAATAGAGCAATCCAGTACAATTTTCACTATCCATTAATTAACCTGCAACAGGGTATCCTATTAGAATCAAGTAACCAACTTTTGTCATCGAAAGAGTTTCAAGAAGCTAAATGAGAACACAAATCAAAATCTAATTACCCAGAATTGATGATCAAACTCTTTGGATTAGAACACTGAAACAAAATTTTATATCGCCTAATCAGTGATCCAATATCCATTGCCTCGCTTCGATTCCAATACCCATTGCTCCATCTCTTCCAATCCAACACCCATCTCTTCCAATCCCTATAATTCAATAAAAGAATGCCAAAGGAAACCCGTATTGAGAGAGAGAGAGAGAGAGAGAGAGAGAGAGAGAGAGGGTTTAGATTTGGATGCGTTTATAGACGGTAAATGAGATATCTTTTCTCTGTTTGGGGTTTCAACTAGCAAATTTTTTTTTTTTTTTTTATAAATGGACATCTGTCAAATTTTTATTGGCTGTGGTCAGCGAAGTTCTTTCCTTTGCATATTGGGGCAATCAAATGGCATTGTGGGACTATAGACATCATCATCTGGTGAAAAAGCAACGGTCGATGGCCTTTGCGATGTGTCACGAGCAAACTGAGACATTGTTTGCATGACATCTTCTTGTGTATCCACTGATATTTCGCATTGTTTAAACATCTCTCCCATTTTTTGGAGTGTCATCTCTACGCACCTCACTTCAAACATTTGTTCCATCCATTTTTTTTGCTCAGCCATTTTGCTTTGTAGTTCCTCCATCATGTGTGCTTCTCTCTCTTGTGCCTTTTTCGCTTGCTCTTCCAATTGCTCTTGCAACTGTTTCACTTCTCTTGATACTCCTCGCTCTTCAACATGGATTCCAGGGACTTCATCGCAAGTAACGCCTGCTCCAACACCCCTCACTCTGTTCCCCTTCTCCTTACCAAGAACTTCAACATACATTTCTTCACGGATTTCTGGAGCGGTGATGTCAACATTCGTGCTTAGCCTCTTTTGTTCAGCCTCTCAAAATCCGCCTACAACAAATATAATGGATAGACCATAAGCAAAGGAGACATGAAATATCTACAAACATAATAAAGCTATAGAGAAATTAGCTTACAATTGCCTTTGCAGATGCCGCATCGATCGGTTCTTGGGACCACCCTTTCCTTTGATGTGTTAATTTAAATAGCTCCCACCTATTTGGCTCTTTACCATGAGAAATTTCCTGTGCAGCAGATTGTATATTTAAAATTTGTAGTAGATACACAAGAAGGTGGGCAAGTAAAACAGAGAAGTAACAAAGATACAAAGCCAAATGTGTGCAGGGAATCACATTTTTAACAATTGGTGGACTAACATAACATTTAAGGTCTGCATTGAAGTTTCTACTTAATTGAAAAAAAAAATAGACTAAAAAAAAAAAAAACAGAAATGGATTCTTGGAACAAATTGATTAGGTTCTCCAGCTTATAAAAAAAAATAAAAATAAAAGGAATGAATTTTCACTTAATATTCATGACAGTTCAATACCTACTGATGTAGGCAATATGGACCTGAATAACAGTTCAATATATGTAAAACAGTACTAAACCCTAGTTGTTGTTATGTATATTTGTTGTAGGGATTTGCTCAAGGCAGAGGGTAGCAAGGATGCAACGGGAAGGTTAATGAAATATAATCACAAGACTAAAGAAATGACACCGTTGAAAGGAGGAGGACTTTATCTGCCATATGGGATTGTGGTTAACCACGATGGCTTATTTGTACTAGTCAATGAATAGTTGAATACTCTGTTAATAGGATCCGAAAGTATTGGCTCAAAAGCTAATACATGAGAAGTGATTATTGACTTCAGTACTTAAGGACCTCCAATTTACATAAAAACAAATGTATATATATGGAGATATTTGGGTGGCAGTAAACGCTCATAATGGTCAGATCGAGGAACATGTTAGTCCATCGGAAGACGAACAACATCACGGTGTCAATTTCAGATAAAAGTGATTCAGTTGGGAAAGTGCTAAAGAAGGTAAGGCTTATAGATCAATATGGCAAAAATTTCATCAGTGAAGTTCAAAAGGTCAATGGGGTACGCTATGTAGGATCTCCATTTACTAATTTTATTGGGGGTTTCAATGTATAAGCCGTGGGAGCTTCTAAGATAATCACATTTTTAACAATTAGTGAACTAACATAACATTTAAGGTCTGCATTGAAGTTTCTACTTCACTTACATATTCATAAGCCATATTTGCATAGGTACTGTTGGAAGATTTGATCGATGGATGCTACTTCCGTCACCAGATTTCGTTTCCTACAAAATTCCACAAATATAATATTTTATTAGTAAATAAATATAATCACATTAATGCCATAATAAGCTGAAAATAGAAGATCAACACTTATCTTTTAGATTTGCGAGCCACCACCAAATGATTACTCTTCAAAAAGAGTTTAAGGTTGAGGCGTGTAAACAGTAGATTTCGCCCCTCGGAAACAATGTCTCGGTGTAGCAGGTTTGTGGCGCCCTACCCTCTAGGTTACGACAACCTCGATCCTTGTAGGTGTACACTCACAATACTCAGATCGTATCGAACAGCTTGAAACATTCTTTTGGTAGAATAGATAAATTAAAGGAAACACATGAATACTTTGAGCTCGAAAAGTGATAAGAGCACAAAGTGTGACGTTTTTAATATGTATTTTCCCTCATTTGGCTAAGTTATTCTCTTAAAATTAATAATTATAACACAGTTTATGTTTTTAGGTACTTCAAGGACGGAAATGGAGAAAACAAGCAAAAAAGAGCAGAAATGAGCATAAATTAAGGACAAGTCATTTTAGAAACTTTCCTCTTTCATTTTAGGAAATATTTCCTATTTTGTTTTAAGAAACTTTCTTCATTTGAACTTTTCTATTTCTGATTTTTCTATTTTAATGAGAGTCCATCCCATTGAAAACTCTTGACTAATGAAATCAAGCAAAACTTAAAAGAAAAGAAAACTTGCATAAATCAAGAAGAATTCAAGGAGATAAAATGGAGTGTTATATTCAATATTTATTCTAATTATCTTAATTATCTTATTTCCTATTGATTATAACACTAATTAAATTCTGATTTTTCTTGATTGTAGGAGTTCATTATGTGCACAATTGGAAGAAGATATTAGTGCAATTTAAAGGAGAGGAATAAGGGATGTATCTGGTCACTATTCAAGGAATATACAATGAGTCATTAAGGGGAAAAGAGATCAGAAAAATCAAGACTTTGTCATGAGAAAATCAAGCAAATTTAGAGGAGAAATCACCTCAAGATGATTGGCCATGATTGCATCACAACATATGAGAATTTCACTATAAATAGCAACCATTCTCTACTCCAAAATCATCACTTCTTCATACAAAATTCAGTTCATTAGCTTAGCTCTCTTCTCTCCAAAACCCTCTCCAAATATTCAGAAAAAGCCTCTTGTCGTGAAGAGCTTTAGGACTTCTCCAAGGTTGTTCGTGTTCTTGAAGGCCAAGTCTTGTGTTCTCTTGACGTTCTCCAAGCTTCCTTGAAGATCAAAAAGTGTAATCCATGGCCCTTATTTATGTTTTCGTACTCTTTAGTATTGAATTTTAGATTTTGATTATGAACTTTGTTATTGGAATTGGATTTTTGTTGAGAATGAGTTTATGTTAGTAATTCTCATATTCGTTTCTTTATGTTCATGATTTGTTTATGATATCTTTATAATATGATTTTGTGCCATCCTTTGTATCTTTAAGCATATGATTTTGGTTGAATAATTATGTTAATCTGTAGGTTAATAAAGCCAAATTTGTGTTCTGATTCACCTAATCGTTTTAGGGCAGAAATTAAAGTAGTAAAGGCTATGTACAATGGTCGAGATTATATGTTACATGTTTGTGCGTTTGTAACTTCTTATGGATGCATACATGTTTGAATTCAGAATTCTAATTGCACTTAATGATTCATATTTAATGTTGACTTAACGTGATGTTTTATATGAAATATTTTGAGTTACGGACTTTTCCTAACTTAGGAGATTCAAAAGAAGAATTAAAGTGGTACTCGATCTCTTCAGACTTGTACTTCGAATTCATTTCTGATGTTTAGTTTTGGCACGATTTTAGGTTGTTTAGATTGAAATAATTCATTGCATTTTGATATGGTTTGGAAATTCTGATTTGAGTGTGAAGAAGTCGATCACATGTATATATTTATGTTTTTTGTTTTATTTTGTAGGAACTTAGAAACCAAAAGTTGAATCCCCCCTTTTTATGGTTGTCTCTTGTGTAAATTTGTAGATAAATACTTGTTTTATTAATTACTAATTTAAATTGACCTTTTTGTTTAGGTGTACCCTACAATCCCGGGACTGAACGACCCCTGCTTATCCAATACTAACAACTACATTTTGCAGGCTTAAATTGTGAGACTATTTTAGCCCCATCAGAAAAGAAACAAAGGAGGTTGAATTTCTGTTGTATGTTTTTATCTGGAACGCTAGGGATTATATATATGGCAAGAATGATCAATGCGATGACAATAGCAATTAAACTATATAACTTATATAACCGAAAGGAATATTATGACATTGATTAGGAAGAATCAAAACGGAAGGTATCAAATAAGGAATGAACCTATATAATTGCAGAATTAATTTGACCAAATGAATGGTATATGAATAAAACTGATGAAATCTTTATATCAATTACAATCAAAGAGAGTTAATGACACAAAAAGAATTAATGGCTATTACTATATGCAAATAACAGTTCAAATGAGGTTTCAAAAATAGCAGGTATTTTGAAATTTGCTAACTAAATTCCAACAATCCCCCACTATTTCAAAATACCAAAATTTCAAGGAAAGTGAAAGATAAGGAATACCAAAAGAAAGTGAGAATCAATGCATCAGAACTGGTGTCTTTTGGACTATGAACCAGCCATAGGAAAAATTAGTTGTGACCCACAAAACCTTGGTGAAAATAAAATTTTCTATGAACCAAAATTTCTAATTGTGAATCAGACAGCTAATCATCCACATTTACTCTCGGATCAAGCTGTTCGAAGCGGGGTGGCGCGAATAGGCCATGCGCCCTACCTAGATATTCATGAATGCTCTAGAGAGTATGCCTTGCTCTCATAGGAAGCGTCCCCACTTCCACATCCATATAGGTGAATCCATCAAGTGTATACTGCAACTAAACACACCACCCAAATGTTTGGGCTATGAAACTCATTAAGAACATTTGTTCAACCTTACACGTTGTAGTTCAAGCACTATTTATTTACACCATAGGGAGGGACCATCAATATTTTTATTTAGTAGTGCATCACTGACCAACAAGTGACTTGTTCTTACCCATATGAACCTACTTCATGGGATCTCCAATCACATAGGTTGGGTTACCATCACTCTTGATCTTTGTCTATAGGCATAAGCCCCATCCCCCTCGATGTATTAACTACTAACTTTGGCCTTTAGCCTAGTGATTTTGTCAGAGTATTGGCCAAAATCAACTCTGAATTACAAAGACAATAAGTAATCTTCATTGGATTTTTAGTTATCCACTCTCATTTAAATATAAGAGCCTATTTGTCCTTGTTTTTCCCCCCACATTTTTGAGTCTGTCTGGCTCATATATATAGGCAAGATAATATCAAGCCATATATATTTAGGCAACGAATCTTCGCATGTCAAGGACTTGGGAATTTAATTGGCAACAATATTTACCGATTTCGTGACTTCGGATACCTTAGTCACCCCCACATTTGGAGCCATTAAATGTCTCTTTGATCAAAATTAAATTTGATCATGGAGGTATATCGAATGTCCATTTTCTCAAAGCATGAACCGAAGGCAGCAATTAATGTGATAGTTTTTTCAGGGCATCAGCATAAGGGACAATATCGAGGAGTCAATGAATAAAACCGCATATATTTATTTGTTTTTAGGCAACATTGACCGAAAGGCAACCCAAAACTTTTAAGGCAGTATACTGAGCTAATCATCCAAGCGAATACCGTAGTAAGCAACAATATATAATTGTGGTAATACTACTGACGTACACCTTCATGGCTAGGCAACCAGGTTTAGAGACTTGTTGTCTGCATTATATTCAGAAGCACCAATAATATAGAATCAGGCAACTATTTTCTCAGTGACCAAATTCTCAAGGCAACCGTGTTCATTACTATTTGAATATCGAGGCAACCCCTACTAGCTTGTAGCCAAATTATAAGGCAACGTTTTTCCGAAGGCATCAATTGCAGGGACATATTAATATCCCATGGCATCAAATTACCAAAGGCAACCGTCAATGTAAAACTGACAAATAATTTCTCAATGCGTTATTCACAATAACACATTTTTTTTTTTTGGCAATCAAGGCATCATCTTAATCAAGACGCAATGGAAATATTGAGAGACAATAATTTATTATTTCTGAAGAAACAATAATCCGAAGGCAACATTTCAAATTTTTTTTCTAGAAGAAAAGATACTTTGAAGGGACGTATTCCGAAGGCAACAACAAACGAACAACTTTTCGAGTTATATTTTAATGCATAGAAAATAATTATGGTTCAAATCATATAATAAAGAGAATTAAAAAATCTTGCTAAACCATAAGTTTAATAGCAATGATGCAAAATAAATAGTACGAAAATGGTAAGATGATATTATATACAGCTATTAATATAGAAAAGTAAAAATGCAAAACTGTTTGTTTTACGTTACAAATACAATGCATTGAACAATGAAGTGAATGCAAATTAAACTAAAATTAATAGTAGCACACGACTTAAATCATCATTACACCATGCATTACTAACCGAAAAATGCACAGTATAGGATCAACTTCAGGGGTAGAGTGTAGACCCCCGTACATTTTATTGTTTATTTTAATTTGTCGTATAAATGTATGAAACTACGTATTCTTAAGGTACACAAGTATTCGCGCCTAGGTTAAGACTTTGAGGCCATTTTAAAGGATTAAGAATTTAGAGAAAATCCAATTTGGGTCTAGGAAACTATTTTTAAAGTATCGAGGCTTAGGACAAGCTCGGAAAATTTTCCCGAAAGGATTCGGTGAAGTATCGGAGAAATAAGGGTGTTTGAAGAGGTAATTTTCAGAGTGGGCTTAAGGAAAATTAAGAGGAAAATGAAAATGGAACAGCCCAAGCCCATTGTCCCAAAAGGAGGGGCAGATTCGACTTTTCATAATTAAATTTAGGAGAGGTATTTAAGCATCTCATTCTCCCCAAAACCCTAGCCTCTTCCTCATTTTCTCCCTTTCCTCTCTCTCTCTCTCTCTACCTCTCGCAGGAAATCGCCCCACCACCGGACGCTGCCGCACCGCCGCCGTCGCCGGAATCCCAATCCTCACCAAAATTTCCAGATTTTCTTCTCTTCCTCCCCTCTTTCCGTTTCTCCAACCAAAATCAAGAAATTTGGCCATTCAATCCTCCAAAAACCCTAGAACCCGAAGCTAATTTGGGGGTTTTTGTGATTTCTTCTTTCCAAGCTTAAATTAAGGTAATATCCATCCTAATCTAACCTCTATTCATCGGATCTACACCTATTTCTTCCTAAATCTGAGTTTTTGATTTGGATTTGTGATTTTGTTTGCATGAATCCGATTTCTCCTTAAACCATGAAGCTAGGCTATGGGTTCGGCAAGGATTTGTGGTAAGGATCTATCCATGCAACCTTGTTTTCGAGTTTTTTGGTTGAGATGATGATGTTGGATAGATTTGTAGGTGAAGAAGGCCAAGGAGAAGGAATAGGCCGTGATTTTTGAAGAAGAAAGGGTAAGGAATGGGTTTTGGACAAACCCTAGAATTTTTGGAATTTATTTGGTTGATTTTGATTATGTTGAGCTATTGTTGTTGTTGGAAAAATTGTGAAAAATAGAGATTTGAGGATGGTTTAATTAGTAGGATTTTGTTAGCCTAATTTTCATAGTGTTGGAATTTTGTTGTGGAAGATTTGGTGATTGTTGTTGTGTAGTTTTGGCCAAAAGAAAAAGAAAAGGAAGAAGAAAAGAAATGGATTTGTTTTTGGAAGAAAAGGAAAATAAAGAAAATGGTAAAAGTTGGATTAAATGAGATTTTACTGTGGTAAAGTAGTAAAAAGTGAAGAAGGTGAAAGTAAAGGTAAATTCTGTAAAAATGAGGTAAAAAGTAAAAGTGAAAGTGTAGAGGTAAAAGTCATGGTAAAAGTGAAAAGGTGAAAAAAGAGAAGTAAATGGGTAAAAATAAAAGTAAAACTTTATTTATAATTATTTACTTATTTATTTTTAATAAATAAGAATTATTTACTTATTTATTCTTAATAAATAATAAATAATGGTAAATAAAGGAATACTTGGTCAAAAGTCAGAAGTCAAAGTCAAAAGTCAACTCCAAGAGTTGACAGGGTTGACCAACCTCGAAAAATATGAGGATCGACTAGACTTTGGTCGCTCGGATTGGCAAAAGTTTTGCGGAGCGATAAGGACGTTTTCCTTTTTAAGAAAGAAATAGTTTCCCAAATTGGTAAAGGTTAAAAAGAAGTAGTTAACGGCCTTATTGAAATAAAAAGGATTTAGCGTGCGCGGTTACTTAAAGTTGATCATAATGTTTACCTGGGTAATTACTTACAAACTAAGTAATGGTTCAGGAAACATGATCGTTAAGGAAGCTTAAGTGGAAAGCATCAGAGTGTGGAGTACGCCATCATTTTCCAGGTAGGGTGAGCTGTCCCTTCCTTATTAGAGGCTTTTCGATATATGTGGAATGCTCTAGTATAATATTATGTTGCCTGCAAGTATTTTTGGTTGTTCATTAGTCGATGCCTCGTGATACTTGTGTTTTCATACTGATGATGGTTGATTGCGAAAACCGAGGCTAGACTTGCATGTTGAGATACTGTACCCTTTGTATGTTTGTGTTTGTGACCTGAAAGTGAATGGGACCTAGACGCGTAGATTCCTAGGGATCCCACGGTGTCGATAACCGTGAACCTCCGGAGGGGGCTGTGCTCCTATGTTTGTCAAGGAAATGTGAGTGCAGATAGTGAACCAGTCATAGGAGACTCAGAGCCAGGACATGGACACTTTCGCTACTTGTAGCCCTAAAGACTATAGAGTAGTTGGTCGGTTCTCGAAGGATGACGAACCAGGTTGGTCACCGATTTATTTTAGTTTAGCCGGCAAGTAAGTATCTCGGAGCTCCAAGTTGTGTGAAGCATGTTAACGTTGCATATGATTTCCTAAAACGAAACAACTATGATTGTTTTTGTTTGCAATTGTTTACTTGATTTTACAAATGCGTGCAACCTATATTTTAGTAGCTATGTTTTACCTATTAGTTTTCAAACCTAACTAAGGTTGGGTCGGCCCCTTTTGGGCTAGCGAGGACGAAATGCTCACCCCTACATTTCAGGTTACAATGAGGTCATTCCGGAAGATTTGGATTAGAAGTGGGTCGTTGGCCGAGTCCGTGTGTTGCTGTTGATCCTGTTGCTTGAAATTCTTCCCTTTTGGTATTCCATCGATTTACTCGCTTTTCTTTAATGTTGAACTCTGTGAGATCCGCTTACCTGGGAGCGCGCCTCACCCCTTTGTTTTATTGTTATTGTTGAACTCTTTTCATTTCAGTTATGATGTAAGCCCTAAGGCATCACAGTGCACTTGCCCACTTTATTTTTAAGCATTTCCAGACTTGTTAATTTGAGTGTTGGGTGGTTGATTTAGGGGGGTGAAATTTGCGCACCCTTAATTGCAAATGGCACACCCTTTTATTTTTTTAATATTATTTCATCTCACAACTTTTTACACTTCCTAAAATACCCTAAAATCAGATTTTTTTTTTCTTCTTTCCTTTTTGGGTTCTCTATCTCTCTCTCTCTCTCTCTCTCTCTCTCATCTCACAACAATCTGGGCATCTCTTTTCACTATGCAATGATCGACTGTTCTTATTTAATTTGTTTCGGTTGATCATCGTTTTACTTTCTTCAAAGACTATTGAACATAATTTAAGAATACATTCTTCTATCCAGTTTTCTTTGTCATTATTTATAAACTGTAAAGTAATGAAACATGCAACAAAAATGTCCAACAAGAATCCAAATCCATGCTCAAAATAATGCTATCTCAGAGCTCTGAACAAGGGTGAAGTATAAACCAAAACCCAGAAAGTAGATCCAATTTCAATCCTTCGACAAAAAAAAAAAATATATGAATCCAGTATTAGTGTTCATCATCCATCACGAAATCCATTTGGCCATATCCATTTCATGCTCCTAACACTTTGCTCATCCATTTGATTCTCCAAAATTCCAAAATAATGATTGGATGGAGAAGCTCATTCTGCACATCAATTTCAAAGGACATAGAGACCAAGGTCCAATTAGCAGAGAAGCAACAACAATGTTAGTAATGTATAATTACAAAAGACCATCAATTAACACATGTTTCTTCTCCTCCTCAACGTCAACGATTCGCCTTCAATCTTAGCCAATCTCAAGCTCATTCCTCCGGTTAAGAACCATCAGCACAACAGAGAAAGCTATGCAGGTGATGAGTAACAGAGAGATGAAGATGATGGTGGGTTTGTGAGAAGGGGTTGAAGTTGAAGAGGTCGAGTCCGTGTTGAAAGAGAGCAGAGCCGCAGATGGGTTCGGCGGGTTGTCGTCTTGGGTCGGAATCGGGGAGGGTTTCATGGGTAATGTATCGGAACCCATCTGGAAAAACAGTGATTGTTGAGATGGGTTCGAAGAATTGAGGAATCTGGGAGGTGGGTTGATCTCAGATTGAGAAAGAGAAAAGGGAAGGTGCAGTTTTGAGTGAGATTCAAGGGTGAAAGGTTGAGTCTTGGTGGAACAGTCTGGTTTTGGGGAGAGAGAGAGAGAGAGGACCCAAAAAGGGGAAGAAAACAAAATCTGATTTTAGGGTATTTTAGGAAATGTAAAAAATTGTGAGATGAAATAGTATTAAAAAAATGAAAGGGTGTGCTATTTGCAATTAGGGGTGTGCAAATTTCACCCCCCCCTTGATTTAAAGTCCTTTCTTAAAAGTTTTTCTTGGTCTCTTATTTTCTAAAAATTGTATTTTCAAAAAAGGCCTTGTAGTATTAAGTTGGTAGGTCTACTGTACGTCTACGATGTATCGAGCTCCTATTGGCTTAATATTACGGCGTTGTGGTATACCCATTCGGGTCACCTCAGAACTATTTAGTTTTTCAAGTTATAACCTAACGCCAATAACAAAAATGAATGCAATTGAGTAATTTAAATATAGGCAGAAACTTAAACGATCATAAGCCATAAGCAAATAAAATATAACCGAAACTTAATGCATGATTAAAGTGCAATCAGTACTTTGCAATCAATAGAAAGCCAACTAATCACATATAATTCCAAATCAAACTGTTCCTATTGCAAAAGGAACAACTAATTCATAAATATAATTCAAGATAATAGTGATCCTTCATTCTCAAAGGAAAATGTTCTTTTCAATTCTCAGAGATGAAAAGTAATATGTTTAACAAGATATATAGAATTATGTTCATTCAAAGAATAAAAGATTTATCTTCATATTTTAAGCATTCCACAAGGAAACATCCACCAACATAATCTACTCTTAAGATTGTTGGAAGATTTGGTCGATGGATGCTACTTCCGTCACCAGATTTCGTTTCCTACAAAATTCCACAAATATAATATTTTATTAGTAAATAAATATAATCACATTAATGCCATAATAAGCTGAAAATAGAAGATCAACACTTATCTTTTAGATTTGCGAGCAGCCACCAAATGATTACACTTCAAAAAGAGTTTAAGGTTGAGGCGTGTAAACACTGCCCTTAAGAGTAGATTTAGCCCCTCGGAGACAATGTCTCGGTGTAGCAGGTTTGTGGCGCCCTACCCTCCGGGGTTCAACAACCTCGATCCTTGTAGGTGTACACTCACAATACTCAGATCGTATCCAACAGCTTGAAACTTTCTTTTGGTAGAATAGATAAATTAAAGGAAACACATGAATACTTTGAGCTCAGAAAGGAAACAAAGGAGGTTGAATTTTTGTTGTATGTTTTTATCTGGAAAGCTAGGGATTATATATGTAGGAATGATCAATGCTATGACAATAGCAATTAAGCTATATAACTTATATAACCGAAAGGAATATTATGACATTGATTAGGAAGAATCAAAATGGAAGGTATCAAATAAGGAATGAACCCATATAATTGCAGAGTTAATTTGACCAAATGAATGGTATATGAATAAAACTGATGAAATCTTTATATCAATCACAATCAAAGAGTGTTAATGACACAAAAAGAATTAATGGCTATTACTATTTGCAAATAACGGTTCAAAGGAGGTTTCAAAAATAGCAGGTATTTTGAAATATTCTAACTAAATTCCAACAGGTATGAGTTCCTGTTGATTGATTCATCTTCTTTTGAGACCGATTCCTCTTGTTGATGCTCGCTATTCTCTATATTCCAACATGTAAACAGCGGTAAGTAATTTTAAATTCAGTTTCATGAAGAAGATGAAATAATTGTTCATGTACTTGATGCTTCTTCTTGTCCATGTTTGCAACAAAAAGCTTCCATTGACGCTCATTACCAATATCATCATCAGACTTTTCGAACCTATGAGGTGTGTTCTTGAACCGTATGTGATTATGTACTTGACGAAGTATTTGGACAGTTATTTTGTGGATTGACTGCTTTGTTCTATATTGAAGACGCTGCGGGAGTTTCGAGATGAATAATCTCACAAGGTTCATTAATGAACGGAATTACCTTTATCGTTTTGAGAGTTATTGATTTAACTGCAAACTATAGTTGGTATTAGTAAGATTCCTGAGCGGATGACTACTATATATATATATTTACGTGAAATATATATGTTTTGGTGGGTTTGTAGATTTATGAAAACAATATGCATGAATGATGCTTTTTATTGTTTTGGGTTGTGGCTTTTTGGAAAACAAATGATTGTGGAATTTTTTATTTGATTTGTTTTGAAAAGCGTTGAGATTTGTGTATGAAAACAATATGCATGGAATGATGCTTTTTATTGTTTTGTGTTATGGCTTTTCGGAAAACAATGATTATGGAAATGTTGATTTCGATTGTTTTGAAAAGCGTTGCGATTTGTGTAACATTTTGAGTCCTGTGCGACTCCTTTAAATGTTTTGCTCCAAGGGAGTGTGCGGCCCAAGGAACGAAGGTCTATGACCTTGGGCATAATATCAGGTAATCACGTCTTTGGCCGGACGAGTGGTTACATTTCAGTTAGAGCTCTAGTCTGTTTGTCATATAGGTAATCCATGGGGTAATGGGAATTAGTTATTGATAACTCATGACAATATGTGTTTTTAGGGAACAAGGTGTGAGTTGCTTCCTTATTAACAGTTTTTGAGGGGACAAGGTGCAAGTTGTTTTCCTTATTAACGATTTGATAGAAATCAAGTTGTGAGTTGCTTTCTATGGTACGATTGATAGAATTCAAGGTGTGAGTTGTTTTCTATGGTACGATTATGGTACGTTTGATAGAATTCAAGGTGTGAGTTGTTTTCTATGTTATATTTGATAGAAACCAAAGAGTGTGTTGCTTTCTATGTTTCGTTTTAAAAGAAACCAAGGTGTAAGTTGCTTTCTTTTATTTCAAATTGAAAGGAAATTAAGGGTGGGTTGTTCTCCTTTATTTAATGTTTTTAACGATCAAAGCGTGATTTGGCTTCTTGATTGAAACGTGAGGGTTTTATCCCGTGATTTTGTGTGAGTTGTTTTGAGTTACTCATACCGGCTTGCAAAAGCTTACCGGGTTTGTTGTGTGACAACCCGGTGCATTATCCAAACGATGTAGGGGTTAATCCTGTAGGTCAGGGTAATCGTGGCTGAAGCTGAGGTAGCTTGTTGATAGCAGAACATGTAGGAAGCAATTTTGGTTGGCTTTGCCATGACTTCCGTTATGTAGTAAATTCTGAGGAGCATTTACGTTTTATTTTGTTGTTGACAATTTAATTCGTAAGCTTATGTAATATATGACTCTATGGGCGGGTCAATATTGACATAGTGGGTTCAAGGTATCAATACGTATGTAGTTTAAAAGGGAAAAAGTTTCCAGGTGCTTGGTATTGATAGTTGAATGATCAAGCATATGTAATTATAGGATTATATATCGATTTTTATTTGTGTTAAAAATCAGGGGCGTGATAATAAGTCACTAACCAGTTGATGCTCTCTTGGACTGATACGAAGCTACTTTCTTGTTCTTCTTCTCAAAACCTTCAATTACACCACTAAGATCATGAATTGCTGATTTCAAATCTTTAATAAACCACTACAATTTGGAGCAATTAAAATACAAACAACTGGTAGCCATCATGAGTAACTTAATACAAAACAAAAGTAAAGCCAGGGAGGGGAGAACTAACCAATCTCTGCTCCAATCGATTAATCCTACACCACAAACCATAAAAACCAAAATTATGAATGAACTACACATCTGCTCCAATCATGAAATACCAAAATCAAACAAGACAACAAGAAATGCACTATACTTTGCATCATGAGATATCAAAGACCATTAAAATAATCCAACTGTCAACAGACATTCGATAACAACTCTATTAATGATGGATAAAATAGCAATGTAGATCAAAAACAACAAAGAACAAGAAATACCTATTTCCTCCCATTAAACAATCAGATCTACTATGTGATGCCCCGGAAATTCGTAATTATTTTATGAGAAATTTCCGGAATCTAATTTATGATTGTTGGATGGTTTCGTGGCTCGTGGACGGAGCGGAAGTGTTTCGGACGAATTAATTATTTGAAAAGTATGACTTAAGGGGGGGTTCAAGGTTGACTTTTGATACGTTGGGATTCTCCGAAAACTTCCTTCATGAAAGTTGTAGAGCGCGTCGATACGAGTTCGTGGACATGTGGAAGCGGAAATCGGAGTTAGTATGAGAAAGTTATGAGCGTTTGAAAAATTTGGAAAGTTACTATATATAGGGGTTTCCCTATAGGGAAAGTTACTATTCTCATTTTGGTAAGTTTCCATTTTCGGAAACTCTCTTTTCTCTCCGTTCTCTCTCCTGATTTTCGACTGACCCGACCCAGACCCGATGGATCCGACCCGGATTTTCCGACGAGCTCCGGCGACAGCAGACCACCAAACGAGCCCAGATTAGTTCGCCTCCTCCGTGCTCTCCTCCCTGTGGTGTTGGTTTGCACGACGGTTTACCGGAAGGTAGAGATCGGAGCAGCTACAGTCGACGCGATCGGGACCCGACCGGAAATCCACTTTTCCGGCGACGTCTCGGCCGATCCTTCTTGGTTTTGGAATCTCCTCCTCCTTCTGATCATCCTCATGCCCACCTTGAAGGACGATTTTGCGTGTGTAGTGGAAGATCTAGGTTTGAAAATTTGCGGTGAACAACGAATCTGGGGTTTGATCAGACGGCTGAGATTTGCCGATCTTGCAAGCTTGATCTAGGACGATCTAGGCCGAACCAGACTTAGCTCCAGGTATGAAAGTTGCTCTACTCTTCATGATGAACATTTCTGGTTAGCTTGATTGTTGTGGTTTTGAGTTTTGGCCGGTGGTGGTTGCACCGCCGACTGTGGTTGCGTTATGGTGGCCTTCCGGCCATGGAATGGTTAGTTTCTGGTATTGTATATCATCCACTCGTCGATACGAGCGTTTTGATATATAATACGCAATTTTTGGAGATCGTATGATTATATTGTGATTTTTACGGTTTCGGACCGTTTGATGCTTCGATCCGTGAGGATCCGAGCATCCGATCGACTTGTGGTTTGGACATATCGATCGTAGAAGTGTTCAGGAGACATTGGGTGGTCTCGGATGTGGTTTCGCCTCGATTGGCGTCACTTTGGGGATTTAGTTCAAAACAGGGGTTTCGGACTTAAATCGTTTGTAAATCGTTACTAATTTGAGGTCATTGGTGATTAGGTGCTTCTAAAGGTGAATTGGATGAGTTGTTGGTGATAGTTTTGGTTCGGTTCTGTATAGAAGACGCAGTGGGAGTTTCAAGGTGAGTAATCTCACGAAGTTCATTCACGAACGGGTTGACCTTATTGTTTTGAGAGTTATTTAGTTAACTGCAAACTATAGTTGGTATTAGTGGCCTTCCTGAGTGAATGACCACGTATATATATATATATATATATATATATTTACGTGGAATATGTATATTCTTGTGGGTTGATGAGTGGATTGAAGCAATAGGTATTGATAGGTTTCATTCTATTGTTTTGGGGCTTGACTTTTCGGGAAACATTGTGTAGGAATTGGGAATTTCTATTGTTTGAAAAGTGTCAAGATTTGGTGTGAGTTGCTTTGATGTGATTTGAATGTTTTGATCTAACGACCGGGGGTCGGAAGATCTGAGAGTCACAGGTTGTGATTTCTCCTTTCAGTTTGATTTAACGTTTTGATCCGACGACCGGTGGTCTGAGGATGTGAGAGTCACAGGTTGTGATTTCTCCTTTTCGTTTGATTTAATGTCTTGATTTCACTACCGGGGAGGTCTGATGATTGGAGGTCACGGGGTTACATCTCCTTTTGTGTGAGTTGAGTAACTTTTGGGTCCTGAGTGACCATTTTGAAAGGTTTTGATCTGACGACCGGGGAGGTACGAGGATTTGGGGTTGCTGGGAGTGACCTCAGGCATATATATCGGGACTCCACACCTTTGGCCGGGTGAGTGGATACGATCAGTTAGAGCTCTAGTATGTTGCCATGATACATCATGGGGGGTAGCGGGGAGCTATCTGATGCTCATGAGTATGTGTTTTTAAAAGGGAGTTTCGGGGATTCTTTCTTTTAAATGTCCTGGGAGGACTTGTGTATCATATTTAATTGTTAGAGTTTCAATTTATATGATTTGGTCACGGTGTGACCTTTATTGTGATTTTTGGGAATTGCATATTAAATTGTCAGAGTTTCAATTAATATGACTTTATCACGGGGTGACTTGTATTTGTTTCTTTTGGGAAAAGAATGTGCTGTTTTGGGAAAACAGGGTGTGTGTGTCCCTTTTTACGAGTTGATGGGTTTCCTCGTTGGGCGAGTTGTGCATGTGTGGTTTTGAGTTACTCATACGGGCTTGCAAAAGCTTATCGGGTTTGTTGGGTGGCAACCTGGTACACCATTCAAACGATGTAGGGGTTGATCCTGCAGGTCAGGGTAATCGTGGCTGAAGCTGAGGTGGCGTGCTTGCAGTTTTACGGTAGGAAGCCAATTTTGTGACTTTACCGTTATTTGGACTTCCGTTGTAGTGAGCTCTGAGGAGCATTTACGTTTTATCTTGTTGTTGACAATTTAATTCGTAAGCTTGTGTAATATATAACTTTATGGAGCGAGTGTATATTAACTTTGAGGGTTCATGGCATCAGTATGTACTTGTTTAAAGGGAAAAAAATTCCAGGTATTTTGTATTGATGACTGAACGTTCACGCATGTATAATTATGAGATTATATATATCGATTTTCATGTGTGTAAAATCAGGGGCGTGACATACCACTTCCAGAGTCCCAGAGAAACCCCACTTCCCAGACCTGATGAGGCCAACTAGAGGAAGTTTAGACACTGATCTTTGCACCAACAAAACAAAACTAGTATTACCATCGACAACATCATATGAAATCTGTGTCCTTAATACATCTTAAAGCAACACCAATGTCTATCAATCACTCTAAAAAAATCCTCAAAATAGAAGAAGGCAAAAGCGGGTACCTTGAGGACCCTGAGCTTAATGCTTCCATAGACGAGCCAATATAGAATGCAGAAGTTGGAGCCACGCCCAAACCCAAAAGAAAATGCTCTGGGCACCCAGACCCACAATGTGGTCTCTTCCACCTGCGACAAGCCACGAAAGTACCCAACGAAGATCACAGCGCCCCTGCCACCTTGCTCGGAACTACACCATTGCACAACGCCGACAACGTTGGTAACACCGTAACCCTGAGACTGCGAGCAAGCTTGTAACCTCCTGGCTTAAGTTCCACCAAGCCGACGTCGCCTCCAGTCCTTTCTCTAACAACCTCATCGATCCACCAAGCCAAGGCAAAACCCTAGTAGAGCAAAAAATTTCATGTCAAAACAAAAAGTAGATATTATAAAATCTTAATTGAATATAACAAGAATTTAAAGAGTCTTAAAAATTCTAATTGAATACCCATAAACTTTTAAAAATCCTAATTTACAAGAATTAACTGTGTCATTGATAGGACCAAAAAGTGTGACAATATTATTAAATATGTGCCCCATTTTAGCATTGTTTCTCCCTTAAGTTTCGTGTTTTGAGTCAGTGAGTCGTTTTCAGAGTCTTGTTGAGTGTTTAGAGTGAAATAGGCGAAAAAAGTAAAATTCATGAAAAATCCTAGCTGGATCAGGATTCCTAACTGTCAACTGCTTTTGCGGTCTTTAACATTTTAATTCGCTTTATTTTCTCTAGAAAATTCTGATATTCTCCTGCTTGTTGTAGGAAACGTTGCCTGGTGGAACTCTTGGAAACAGCAATGATGGAGTCATAAAATAAAGCATTAAGATATTTGACCAAGCAATGAAGAAGGGAAATAAAGGAGAAAAGAAGTTTTCAGTTGAGGAATAAAGGAGAAAGACGTTTCAGCTCGGAAATTAAAGGAGAAAGATGTTTCAGCTGAAAAATAAATAAGAGAAAAACGTTTCAGCTTGGAAATTAAAGGAATTGCCCCATTATGAGAGGAGTTAAGGCCATAAAGGAGACGTTTCAGTTGGGAAAACCAACCAATGCTCCCCTATAAATAGGCAATGTCCAGAACTGAATTTGCATCACTTCCCAGCCAAGATCACTTACCAGCCAAGATCACTTCCCAGCCAAAAACCATTCCAAGACTGCCCAGTTCACTCCTCAAACTTCCATCTCCTACAAGACCGTGACCACCATCCATCCATCAATCTACGAAGCTCTTAGGCGCTGAGTCAAGGACGCTCCACCACCATAGCAGAGACAAGTTCATCACCTTGTTGCTAAGCCGCTGAGGAAAGCTTCAAAGTGTAACTATGACTCTACTTATAATTTTTGTTACGGTTTTGTGTGTTTCAATTTGTGAGTTGTGTAATTGGAGACACCAAATTTTCAGAATATTTTTATTAATATTTTTGAGATTTTCAATTTATTATTGAGTTAATTTCGAGAATTCTTTTATGATGCATGTTACAATCTTGTGCCCTTTTACGTGTTTAGGTAATTTTCAGAGTTAGGTTAATAAGTTTGCATGCTAGAATAACGGTGAGAGTTCTTGTGTGTTTGCTTAATTTGCCAAGAGTAATTGTTATTTGTTAAGACGCTGAGTTAAACAAGTAGTAATTAGTTCTAACAGGTGGTAAAAATCATGCTTTAATGATTAAATGATTCTGGAAATTACGTGTTAAATTCTATGTGTAATGGTTAATTTGCACGTGTGAGTTGATTCGAGGGTTAGATAATACTACTAGTTAAGAGAATTACGCTGAGTGTTTTCGAAAATTAGTAGTATTAGGCTTGGTAAGGACTTTTCCTATCCAATCCTACATTAGAACGAATCAGATAAATGGATTGATCCGCTGAGGCTTTTCATTTGAGCTCTTATCTAGGCATTTAAGATGGGCACATTTTTGTAGCATGTTGAAATGGATTTTCTGTTTTTACACTTAGTAATTTCTGAGTGGTATTGGTCAAGGTTAGGGAAGTCGATCATTGTAGATAATTTTATTTGTTTTGTTTTTATTTTAAGTAGATTAGGAACCAAAATTCAAAACCCCCCCATTTTATTCTTTTATTTGTTAATTGACCTTTTTGTGTAGGTGTACCCTACAATCCCCGGACTGAACGATCCCTGCTTATCCTATACTGACAACTACATTTTGCAGGGTTAAATTGTGAGGCTATTTCAGCCGCATCAATTTTTGGCGCCGTTGCCGGGGATTGTTAAAATCTCTTGCACTTAAAGTGTCATCGATTTTGTTGTATATAGAATGCATGCTAATTTTTGTACTACACTTGTGGAATGGTAACAAATTGCGATTTCGGTTAGGCCAAGCTTTAATTGTGATTTAGTTTAAGTTTTATGAGTGTTACAAAATTAAGCATGTCTTTTATCATTGTTGTACAATTTGTAGAAGTTGTTTTTTTTTTTTTTAACCATATTGTAAATTGAATGTGTTTCACTTAGATTTTTATACTTAGGTTATGAATTTAGCTAAATAATTAATTGTTATAAGTGTGTAAAATCGTATGAGTAGACAAGGGCCCTTTTGTTAATATTGGCCTAAACCCTTCATTAGTACCTTGCTCAGGTCTCTTGAGGTTGATGGTGGCCTTTATTAGCACTTGGAGAACGGTCTAACACATAAGTTAATTTCCCAGCTGAGTAAGGGGCGCATACGGATGGTGTCTAAGGTTGAGACCCTGGGTGATGGGTTCAATTGGATCTCAGAGATACTATAGAATGAGCGTAAACCACTATGTGGGAGTAGCCGATAGGGGCCTAAACCTCAATGAGGGAGTAGCCTCCGTAGTATCACCAAAATGAGTCCTCCCTCTCACTTACCTCTTAATCTGGCCATTCGGCCTTCTGAAACAAAGGAAAGAGACTTATGTCTGGGCGACTATCCCTATATCGTATCTCACCAATAGTAGTGGTTTCTATTGGGCTCGATTTACAGCTTGGAATCAATTGAGATATTAACTATTTTTATAATAAAAAATAATAATTAAAAAAAAAGATGTGTGACCTGCTTAAGGTATATTGGATTAAACATGACTTTGTCGAGGGTAGCTGTTCTATAGTCCCATTGCACAAACAAGGTCCTCTGTTCCAGTACCTAAGTATGTAAATGTAAAAGTAACTTAGAAAGCAGGAAAGACATAATGTTTGTATTTCGAATCTTGTATATGTTACTAACACTTGATTTGGTCTTAAAGGTCCATGAATGTCCACAGTCTCTGATAAGACTAAGGAGCTCTTTGAAAAATTGGAACGTGCTAGGCAAAGGGCAGAGCTCACTTTTTCAGACCGCCTTCCTCTAGAAAGGAGGGATTCTCAGGACTCTAGCTATTCAGGTTATAACTCCTCAACTAGATCAACCGAGGAGATCAACAAACCTGACCATTCTGAAGAAGGAGAACAACAAGTCTTTGAAGAGCAAGAAGAGGAGGTCACTAAAGAGGACGTTGCAGACACAGAAGAGGAAGAGCACGCCTGTGTTGAGCAAGTACAGGCACCAATGGCTGAGACTATTAGGCAACTGTCTAATCCTACAGGTGGGGGTGCTGTGCCCTTATGCATTGCCTATCCAGAACCAGGAGAGGGGCTTAATGATGATTTTGAGTTAAAGAGTGGGTTTCTGCATCACCTACCCAAGTTTCATGGGATGAGTAGTGAAGACACCAACAAGCATCTCAAGGAGTTCGAGTTTGTCTGTGGGAGTATGTGCCCTAAAGGAGCTGATATCAATATCTTGAAGATGAAGGCATTCCCCTTTACTTTGGAGGACAAGGCCAAGACTTGGCTATTTGAGCTGCCTGCTGGGACTATCAACACTTGGGATAGGATGAAGGGCGAGTTCCTTACGAAGTACTTTCCTGCCTCAAAGGTCACTGTTTTGAGGAAGCAGATTAGTGGAATTACGCAAGGACATGAGGAGAATTTCTGCAATTATTGGGACAGGTTTAAGAGCCTTGTAGCATCATGCCCTAACCATGGGATGAGTGAGGGGTCCCTCCTTACCTATTTTTATGAAGGACTCACCGCTAATGAGCGTGGTCTGTTAGATGCTGCTGCTGGAGGATCCTTTATGGATAAGACACCTGCTAATGCCAAGGTGCTACTTACTAATCGTGCACTAAACTATCAACAATATGAGGGGGTGCATTCCTCTCAACGGAGGGTACATAAGGTGTCCACTAACTCTGCTCTTGAAGACAACAACAAGATGTCAACTTTATTGTCTCAAGTCTTAAACATTAATGGAGGAGGAGCAATGGCTCAAGTGTGTGGGATGTGCTCGACTCAAGGGCACCCCACAGATAAATGTCCCCAGCTTGCCTCTCCAGAAGGATGGGAATCTGTTAACGCCCTAGGGTATCAAGGAGGTCAAGGAGGCCCGAGGTACAACCCTTACTCCAATACATACAATCTGGGCTCAGAGACCACCCCAACTTTCGTTGGGCCAACAATGATAACATCTTGAGACCACCTCAAGGTCCAGGTCAGAATTCTCAGCGCCACCAGGTTTGTTTTTGAGGCCTCAGGTACCTCAAAATTTTGGTATTCCCAATTCTGTCCCTCCACCTCCTGTCTCTAATACTTTGAGTGCCCCTAATTATGATGAACTGTTGAAGTCCCTTGCTGTGGGGCAACAACAACTTAACACGGCTACTAGCTTTGATTGAAGGACAGGCGACCCATTCAAAGGATATTGCAGAGCTCAAGAATCAAATGGGCCAATGGTGGATTTCATGGGTCGGATTGCTGAAACAGGGAAGGTACAAAGTAACACGGTGCTAACCCAAGGGATGAGCACGTGTGAACAAGGAGAAAATTCCAGGCTTGAAGGACAATAAATATTAAGCGCTGCATGGGAGGCAACCCATTTCAACGAAGCTTGTGATGGAGCCATCACCGAGAGTTTGACATTCTATCCCTTCACTTGCTTAGGTTGAAATGTACTTGTGTCTTTTTTGGTTGTTTGTTTATTTTACCCTTTCTTATTTTCGTAGCCCCCCATATTTAGGGTTATATACCATATTTTTTTACTACTTGAGGACAATGTAGATTCTAAGTGTGGGGTGGGTTTACACATTTATTTCAGAATATTTTCAGCTTAAAAAAAAAAAAAAAAAAAAATTGTTTTAGAGTCTTTTTGTGTGTTTGAGTCTTAGGATGCCCCTAACGTCTGGGATGAACATGTCTCTGAATTCATGGCTGAAGGTTTTCACAATCGAAATAGGACTTAATTGAATTCTGTGGTTAATCGACATTGTAATGCTTGTATGAAGATTTGAGATAGGATTGTAACTTGGTTCATTAAGCATGCTAGGATTAAGTCTGATTCATTTGACCCTAAGTGAGCTGTTGAGCTAAAATACTTTCTTTTCGAGTGCTTATTGATAAATTCAAAATTTCATGGTTGTATTTGCAAAACCTCATCATTCTTTGAAAATCCAATGATCATGTGTCATAGATTTTAATGGACTAGAGAGTACTAGAACTCGGCTGTTGTGACTGTCAAAACTTGTATGCCATAATATGCACTGATCCTGGACAGGATAGAAGGCATTTAGGGTAACCACCATAGCCAAACAAGCATGTGTCCCCAATTGTGCCCGACGTGGGACTCCTTAGAATGAACCCCTTTGAGCCTACGTTGAAAACCTTTGTTTCATCACCCTCACTACCCTACCATGAACTTAGTACAGGATATCTCTACCCTTGTCTTAGGGACTTAGTAGAGCATGACATAGTATGTAGGGGTGACGATGAAAGACAAGTGTGGGGTGGGGAAAATCCAAGAAAAAAAAAGAAGAGAAAGAAAAAAAAACAATTGCCGCAAAAAAAAAAAAATGAAAGAAAGAAAATGAAAAAGAAAGAAAGAAAAGCGGCAAAATAGAAGAAAGAAAATTCTTGGGAAATTGTTGAAGTATGGTTTTGGACTTTCAAATTTGTATGGTTTTACAAGAATTAACTGTGTCATGAACGGCATGTAATTATAGTGGGGTGGGATAGGAACATGACAGCAACTGTAAGACTATAACGAAATTTGTAGTGATCTTTCTCGAATTTTTTAAGTCCAATATTAAAATTCGAAAGATAAAGTTGTTAAATGAGAAAGCAGAGAAAGGAAAGAAAGAAAAAAGAAAAAAAATGGCCGATTGTGTGGGACCCCTAATTCGTAATTTATATTCCGTTTGAAAAAAAAAAAAACAAAAACTTGTGTGGTACCCTTGATGGACCTCTGTGTCCAGTTTTAGAGTTGCTGCTTCGTCTTCCTTGATCGATCATGACTCAGCGGTTCGAGTCTCCAAGCAAGCGGTTCTCGGTGTTCGACTTCGACGAAGACGACGTCGTCGAGGTTGAGTCCGCCAAATTGAATGCCAAATTTCGAAAGCCCAGGGCTTCCATTCCTTCCGAGAAGAAGAAGAAGAAGAGAAGAAGAAGAAGAAGAGCCCCATTACCAAGTACACGTTTCTCCAATGCTGTAATTCTCTTTCCCTTTTCTAATTTCTACTTGATTGATTGATCCAGTCTGAAATTCAAAGCTGTGACTATGTTGTTTGTTACTCGTGTGCAGTTTCTAAAGGAGCAAAGACTCCACTCAAGGAAATTAGCAATGTCACAATAGAGGTCGATGCTTTGGGCTCTTCAAATCATCAAGTATTTTCTGTGGCTTTTCCTTGACTCAATTTACCTTGGAACAATTCTCTACCTGACATAACTTACTTGTTTGATTTACTTTGTCTAAATTGCTGCATCATACTTTGCCTAAATTGCTGCAGACTAAGCAAGTACATAAAATTCCAGATGATGAGGATAGGCTGAATGAAGGTCTCTTTTATTTTTTGTTTGTTTTCTTTTTCTGCCATGCAATCAAACATATTTGTCTGACCCAATGTGTTTCAAAATTCAGCTACGTTAGAAGAACAAGCATCACAGCCAGGTTCTTGCGGATATGACAATGTGAGCACTCCTTCCCCTCCTTTTGTTTGTTTTCATGTAACCTCTAAATCATGAGGACGTTTGAATCCTTTTTGAAGTTTCGATAAGGAAAGAAACATACAAATTAGAGGAACAAAAAGATGAGACATAGTAATAGACAGTGGAAGTATAAAAAGATTAAGGCTTTTATGAAAGCTTCCGAAGGTCTTTTAGTAAGAAAGTGGAGTATCTTTGCCATTCTCCAAGTTTGAGCCCTGTGGAGCACCCAATATATATCTTTTTTCCTGGAAACACTGGGGCCTGGATCTGGGTGTAATCTTCTATGTCTTCATTACACATTTTGGTACTATGTAGATTTATTAAGGGTCTTCTGCATGTTCCCTAACCACAACTTGGCGTCATGGAGAGGTCCTGAGGTGGGATACTCTTTTTTTTTTTTTTGCAAGAGTTCCTTGACCAGCTGACCTTGAAAGATGCAAAGCTGCCTGCTTTTCTTGGAGATACAACTGTGTTTAATCTAGGAGTTTCCTTTTGGATTTAGCCTCACTATGTCATTATCTTCGTGATGTTACTACACATGTTCACAGTTTAGACTCATTCTTAGGCTCAAGTTTTTATCTTCTCTTTTTAATGGTATGAAAACATTCCCAAGCTTAAATTTAACTGGGGTCATTCCTTTTGGGGTATGTGGGGTTACATAAATATGGGTAAGAGCTGCTTAGTCAGCAGCCTCCTTCAAGTAGGTGACTCTGTCCTGTAAGATATGTTCAACCACAAGGTGGCAAGCTGTCTCATACCTCAAAGCCCTGTCTACTAGATAGCCTGTTTTGTCAAATTTATGATATCTTTAAGGTTGAGTCAGAATGGGTTGAATTTGACTACAGACCTGCATTTCCTATTCACTTTTATATAATCAATATGATAACTTGCTTGCTGTAGGTTGAAAATAGTAATCTTCGTCTTGAATCAAAGAATTCTAGAAGAGCTGGAAAGAGAAACAAAAAATCAGGTTGGCCCATACTTGGATTGCCGTTGATGGAGCTATCTTCTCTTTGATATTATATTGAATCACTTTTTTCTTTTTTACCTTAAAACTCTGTTTCTATAAAATGTTAAATTCGGGTTGCAGTCCTCAATTGAGTAAATAATGTTTTTGATCCTCAACTTTGTGTGGTGTAAATGTAATGTTGAGAAATTATTTTTCAAGAATGGTGTATATCCAGTTTTACAGTGAAAGCATATTTTTACCAATTGTACTCTACCTTTGCATATAAAATTAATAGTTTTCTTGCTGTACATAGGTCCAATTTCAATACAAAATTGCAATGATCTAATTCCCAACATTTATTTTAGATTGCATTGTCCAATAGTGACAAAATAAGAATATGAGAATTGCGCTTTGCTTTGTGATATTTACAATATGAAATTAAAGTTCAAACTTGTGTGTGTGTGTAATTTTTTTCTTGGGTTTTTCTCACGCTTTTGTTCATTATTTCTTGTCTTGCATCAACTTGCTTTGTATTGTATTGGGTCATTGACCCACTTATCAATGTACTCTCAAGAAAATCTTACTGTCTGATAGGACCTCTCTCTCTCTCTCTCTCTCTCTCCCAAAAAATTGCTTTATATTTTTTCAAAAAATTTACTGTCCTACTATCGCATGCAGGTTTGAAACAGTTGAGGTGTGGAGTTTATGACCCTCATTGGTCCAAAAGACAGGAAGAAAATAAATCATTAGATAGCAGATACGGTGATACATGGAACTTTAATTTTGAGTGAGTGATTTAACATGCTTGATGTGTACTTTATTTTTTTTTTTCACTCACTGTGTGTGTTCAATTGTTCATCTGTTAGTGTTTTGTAATTCACAACTGACATAAGGTGGTGGGGGTCCATTTATTATTATAGTTTTTTATTCAAAATGAGGTAGTTCTGCATTCAAAGTATGTAAGTCACCCCGCCTCCCAATTATAGCTAGTTCATATACCTGTTTCATGTCTGTTGCTATTTCCTCAAGTGCTGCTTTATATGCCTAAACCATAGCTCTCATGTAGGGCTTCGAATTGATTATGAAGCGCGTGTGCTCAGTTCATTTTATCTAGTGTGCTTGATTCATTTTTATCTAGTTATTTGTTAATATTTGGGTTTTGCCTACCAGTAACCTTGCTATGTATGTTGTCCTTGTTTGTTCACTAGAGAGTTGAACTTGACCTGGACACAATCTTATTGGGGAAAAATATTAATTGCTATCGTGTTATCTTATACTTAGACACAAAGATCTTGTTGTATCACTACATACTACTGTGTGTAAGACATCAAAAACATGGTACTTTGTAAAATCCTAGCATCACAAGTTTGCTTTTCTTTGCATAACGATGATAATACGGCTAACATCTCATGGTGCTCCTTTGCACTCAGTTTATGGCTTTTCAAGTAGCACCATAATGTGTGTTTGTCTTTTGTTTAATATGTTTCTTTCAACATATTTCAACCCTGGGAATTTTGACTTATTATTTTAATTCTAAGTTTATTGTCTTTTATATTACTCAATCTCACTCATTTTTGCATCCTTTTTATCTGTATTGATTTAGATTGTTCATTGCAGTTCTGATAAGCCTTTTGAAGATGTTATCTATCCAAAAGGGGATCCTGATGCAGTTACTATAAGTAAGAGAGATCTTGAACTTCTTGAGCCAGAGACATTCATTAATGACACCATCATTGACTTCTATATTCTGTAAGTTTGGCATGGCTCGTTTGAAAGATATTGCATGTATTTCAAGCATTAGAAATTCATTTCTTTTCTGGCTCCCATACATATTCATGTAGGTCTTTACATTATTGACCTTCAAAATTTTCTTTTCTTCATGCATATGACTTGGGTGTTGGTTTTTGCTGTCCCTTATATTTCACTGCATCAAGATGCATTTCATATTGTACAGTTCACAGCAAAGGAATCAACTTTTATGGTAGGCATCTGGTTTTTTATTTTCACAAAAACTACTCAGATTATTATTGAACTTGAAGAAAAAGGAGTAATCCACATACACAATCAAAAGACAAGCAACATTGAATGATTTAGGAATTCTGATTTTCACTGATTGGCAGATACTTGAAAAGCAACATTCAACCTGAGGAAAAGCATAGGTTTCACTTCTTCAATAGTTTCTTCTTTCGGAAACTTGCTGATCTGGAGAAAGACCCATCAAGTTCCTGTGAACGCAATGCAGCTTTTCAGCGTGTTCGGAAATGGACTAGGAAAGTGAATCTGTTTGAAAAGGATTACATCTTCATTCCTGTAAACCACAGGTGATAACTTGTCTTGCATTATTTTCTTTCTGCTTGTAGCACTGGAGGATAATCCTTTGATACCACCCTTTTAATATGAACTTCACTGCAACTTGTTAATAGGCTCCACTGGAGTTTGATTGTCATTTGTCATCCCGGTGAAGTGGCTAATTGTGAAGGCAAGACATTTTATGATTTAGCTATCAGTGCTATATGTACTGTGGTTATCGCCATTTAATTAATTTTTTTTTTTTGTTATCGTATTTTTTTTTCTTATACTCCTGCAATTTATCTTGCAGAAGAGGGAATTGAAAGCTTACCCAGGGTGCCATGCATCTTGCATATGGATTCAATTAAAGGAAGCCACAGAGACCTGAAAAATCTTGTTCAAAGGTAGCTTGATATCTGAATTCATGATCAGTCTCCTTATGGGCCAATACTTGCATCATACATTCTTCCAAAAGTATATTCAGTCTTCTGCATTTCTTTAACAGAAGGCGCTTTGAATTTACGCTTGTATTTCACTGGTTTGCATATCTATTAGTGTTCTGAATCCGTTTACAATTATTAAATGAGGAAAAAGAGAAACTTTCATCCTGAAAAAGATAAGTGACAAAAACATTACATGTCAAATGTGCATCATCATTTAACTGTCAGTTATTATTGTATCTCAGTGTGCTCCACTTTCTCATAATGAAATTCTGGAAAAAAGCCATAGTTGCTCACTTTGAAAAGTCGATGACAATATTTCAATGTTATGTATTACTAATGAAAAAATTAAATATATTTAATTTCTACAGTATATGTATACTCTCTGGTTGAAGAAGGTTAAATCTGAATGCTTTACAGTATTTAGAAGTTTTACTCCTAGGGTGATTCCGTGAACTGGTAATTTCATTCTCCAATGCCAATACACACTCGTAGCCCGGTTCACCTAGTCAGTGAATTTCTGGTTTAAAATCTAAGTCTATTTGTTTGATTAAAAGATTTTATTGCAGTAATTATATTTAAGTTTGTTTCTATCTCCTAGTTTTGCAACTGTATATATCTTGGCCTAATCTTTAATATTATAATGAGATGACAGATACCTATGTGAAGAGTGGAAAGAGAGGCATGGTGACACAGCAGAAGGTGATTCTTTGAGATTTTTACAATTGAGATTTCTTGAACTGGAGGTAATACACCTTGGTGACCTTGCGTTTTTATATAATACTTGACAAAATTATTGAATAAATTTTTCCTTTTTATGGTTTATGTGATTGGATGCTACTATGCAGGTAATCTATTGGTTGTTATGCAGTTAGGCTTTAGTTGTTTTTATTTTCCTTTGTACCATTTTTCCGTTTATAAATAAAGTTTTGCTAATGGAAAATATTGTACCATTTTATCTAAACCATTTTCGTTTTGTTAACTTTTGCTCCTTTTTTTCTTACTGATAACAGCTACCACAGCAGGAAAATTTATCTGATTGTGGACTCTTTTTGCTTCATTATGTGGAGCGTTTTCTGGCAGAAGCTCCTGTTAAATTTAGCCCTTTTAAGATCACAGAGCTCTCCAACTTTGTAAGTGATCCTCCTCCTTTCATCATACCCCATACTTAGAATCTATATGCTATGTGTTCTGCATCCAAGACCTGTAGGGACGACACACTAACCTCTCTGTCAGTTCTGTCATCTATATCTTTTCAGCCTCCTATTCAGTTATCCTTCTTAAAGTTTCTTTAGTTCTATGCCAAAGTTTCCCTTGCACCTCGTGTTCTGTCATCCTTTTTTGTTCATTTGCTCGACTTTTCTCTATTGTCTAATTTCAGCTAAAGAAAAAGTGGTTCCCTCCAGCTGAGGCTTCTCTTAAACGCCATCAGATTAAGAAGTTGCTATACGATATCCTCGATCAATCTCGGGAAACTGTTATAGCCGATTGTATTAATTTAGATGAATCCCCTCAAGTACTCAAAAATACAGACAATGAAGAACCTGGCATAACGCATTTTTACGAAATGTCCAATTCAACACAAAAAATTCATGGGAATTGTTATAGTTCTGATGCACATGGGATCAGAATTACATCGCCAGGAGCTTATTCTTCTCCTAGTCATGTATGCTGCTCTAGAGAAAGGGGACGTGTTGCTGATAAGAATTATCTGCCGTTGACTGCCAATAATATGACGAGTTTTATGTCACCAATACAGGTAATCCCTTGTTTTCCTACCATCGGCTCTAGAATTTCCTTTGGTTTTTGGCATTGTGCGTGTCTGAAGCAATGGTTGCTACTACTGAGTTGCTAGTACCAAATGTCTAAAGGGCCTTTTTTTGACTGAAATTTATTGTTGGCTGGCATTAGAAATGTGCGATACTCAAAATTATAACTATACAATTTTGACCATGTCACATTCCATTTCCACTTCTGCACTTGGTCAAATCATTCAATATACCCATGCACTTAACCAGGGAGCTCACCAACGGTGTCAAAGAAATTTGACATTCTTGGGGAAAGCTTTAGTGGCATGCATGTGATTTTTTCCAACCGGATAAGAAAGAAAATGATATCACTATTTTGGTACAGAAGTAACCTCCCCAATGTTTGTTATGGAGCCTAGGTACATCCCATGATTGATAATGGGAGACTTTTGCTAGTGTCCAAATTTGCTGGAGCATCTACCTTTTACTCGATGCTTTCTGTGTTATGTAAAAGTTCCCAACACCCAGTCAAGGATCTTTAAGGATTCACCTATTTATCAGGAAAAATATGTATCTGCTTTTTACATTCCTATTATGTCTAAAACTAAACTGTACGGGGAGACCTGTGTGTGAAACCTGCTTACTGATTTCCAGCATACTACGTCTAAAATACTTGCAAAGTGGGATCAAGGCTTCTTGATTCCTTCACAGTAGTCTTTATAGAAGGGTAATGTCAGCAATCAGCATGCATACTAGTAATTCCTAGAATATTAGATTATATCCCATCCTCATTTCTCTATTGTAGTCGGAGAACTGTGTTGTTAGCTCACACTTTGGTTTTAGACTTGTTCAAAACTGATACATATGTACTATATCCTTCTTGAAAACAGGAAGTTGGAGATGCTGAGGAAATGACTGATTCGCCGGTAGACATTGAAGCTTGTCCGAAAGACACTGCATTACCTTCTGATACATCTCAGAACCATGGGTTCTCAAAGAACATTGGAGATAATGCTGATGTGAACTCAATTTCTGATACATCTGGTAGTGGATCAGAGATTTTTTCAGTGGTAGGGATAGATGAAGATGACTCACTTGTGGAAGCTGAGGCGTTTAACTGTCCAAGGAAAACAGAAATCTGAGTCGTCTTCAAGTGGGGATCTCACTGCTTGTGTTGTGCAGGATTCTGAAGAGGAAAGTGACATGCATGGCACTGAGGTTATATGTATCTCATCCTCTCTAGCAAACCAACAATTCTTCCATCAACAAGCACACTCTACTGGAAACAATAATCATAAAGAGATTAATATGCTATCGAGTAGTGAGGATCAAGAATCCGAATCAGATGAGCGGCAGACTCCAAAAAGACCAAGGCTCACACATCCTGTAGGTCGAAGAAGGCATACAAGAAGCCTCATGAGAGCGTTGCATTTGTGATCGTCATGCGGTTACTTGTGTTTAAGAATAAGTGCTGCGCAAGGAAACATTATAAGTATTATTTCCCTGTACATAAATGTGGGAGGTTTTGTTATTATATGAACTACGTGTGGGATTTTGTTATATATGTATATAGATAGAGAGGGCCCCTTGTATTAAGGGTTCTGTTTTTCGATATGTTCCTTTATAAGCCATGAGTGGCATTCATGGCATTCTCAATTAACATCTTGTAAATTTTCACAAGCCATGAGTGACATTCACAAAATAGATAGTAAAAGGCGAAAGAATAGTTCGTTCTGCACTCTACGCATGGCTTCGTCCTGAATCTTCTCAAGCAAGATGACATTGATCATCACCTTTTGGGAACCATCTTGATTAATTGCAGATAGATTCTGCAGTATTTCACTTGCTTTCATGTCCAACACGTTCCTAGAGAAAGAAAATGGTGGCTGATATTCTTGTCAAAGGACAATGTCTCCAATTACATATGGTTACCACTTACCAGAATGGTGGCTGATATATTATAACGTGATGTAATCATGATAAGGTTCAGTTATAATGCATATAGGGTCTTCTACAATACATTTAATTTTTATCGTTATAATCTATACTATTATTAAGAGAAGAGGTGTTAGCCAAAATTGATTTTTTTTACCTTTATAACCCTCAAATATTAAAATACCATGATTACATTTTATCTATACTATTATTAAGAGAAGAGGTGTTGTTAGCCAAAATTGATTTTTTTTACCTTTATAACCCTCAAATATTAAAATATCATGATTACATTTTAACATCAGGGATAAAAATGTAAAAAGCAAAATAAAACAATAAAAAACAAAATAAAAGAAAATAATTATTTCAAACTCTCCACTCTCAGAATTATAACTCCCCACTACTCTCACACTCATCGGGTGTGTGGACATTTTCTAGTGTATAGTTAAACTGCGAGATTTGTGTATTTTCTACTGTATTGTAATTTTTATCCAACATTCTTTTTATCTTTTTTGCACGAACGTGTTCGGCTGTAATTTTGTTTTAATTTTTTCTCACTTTTTTTTTGAAATTTTTTTTAAGAAGTTTATTGAAAAATAAATAAATAAATAAATAAGGAAGTCCAATATTTATGAAATAAGACGGTTGTACCCTTGGAATATATATATGATGGTGGCTTGGGTGAAGGAGAGGAGATGAGATAAAGTAATCCTGAGAAAGAGCGAAATGGGGGACGAGAAGGTGAAGGCAGAGGCTTTAGAGTTACTGGGAATGTTCCAAGTGCTTCCCAGATTGGTTGTCTTCGATCTGGATTACACTCTGTGGCCTTTCTATTGGTACATGATCCTTTTTTCCCAAACTTGATTCTATTTTGCCTTGTTTCATTTCATTTATATATAAATAAATAACCCAGATATGATTGAATTGAATTTCCCTATTCTCTGGGTTGAAACAAAGATTTAGGATTGCACCACTGGAATTGAACCATAAATGTAATCTCTTACTTATACAAAGTCATTGTATACAAGTGTGGGAATTAATCCCGCTAGTTGTATTTTGTTCATGTATGTATTGATACCCAAGCTAAATTTGACTTGTGGGTTTAGTTAGTTGCACATATCTATGATTGGATCCTAGGTTTCACATTTGGGGAAACTTACAGCAACAACAGGTGAGATTTTTGGATTCCGGAGGTTATGTCGTGACTTGTGAACACCAACAAAGGGACAACAATTCTTCGATTTGGGCACATAGTTGAGTTGACATGATAGTGCAGTAAAATGTACCATGTTGTGTTCGATGATTTAGGCTGAGACTCAACTTAATCTGTGTTTTTCCAGCGAATGTCGCTCCAAACGTGAAATGCCATCATTGTATGACGATGGTAGAGGCATACTGTACGCATTGAAGGAAAAAGGGATTGATCTTGCCATTGCTTCCAGGTCACCAACTGCAGATATAGCAGAGACATTTCTTGACAAATTGAGCATCAAGTCAATGTTTGTAGCTCAGGTGAGATGTTAAACTGCCATTCTTTTTCATCTTTCCTCTGAATAATATCTTTTAAAAATTTTGTATGCATTTTCTGAAAATGAGCTGGTGATTCTTATAAAAGGCTTTGTTTTTTCTCTTTCTTAATTATCTGATTGTGCAGGAGATCTTTTCAAGTAGGAAACACAAGACTGATCATTTCCAGAACATTCGCTCAAGGACTGGGGTGCCCTTTAATTCAATGCTTTTCTTTGATGATGGGAACAGGAACATCCAAGCGGTAAGTTTATCCTTGCCATTCTTTTGATTGGCACTTTGGCACCACCAAAAGGATGGTTCTCACCAACTCTTTTATTGTAATTGTTCTTATTTAATATCAGTATCATCGTCTTTTTTTCCTTTTCTTTTCTTTTAACATCTGAAATGATATGAATCAAATACTTATATCCATAAATTTTGGAAACTTATGGAGCCTTAAATATTTTCTGGCAACTTGTTTAAAATAAAAATTTAATTGGAATATACAGGTATGGGCTAAAGTGACATTAAAGTGTTAAAGCTATAGCATTGGTTCCATACACTAAGTGGATGCATATAGGTTTAATGTCACTTTAGCCCACGTAGGGAAGCTGAAAAAGTGCAGTTCACAGAATAATGGAGATCAAATTTGTCCAGGCACTTAAGTGGTGTGGAAATATTACCTCCCTGTTTTCATCATACTTCTGCTTCACCTTATCAGTACTCACTGTTGGTTGTCTATAAAATATGTGAGAAAGACTGTCAATAAGAGTTGTAAGAAACTTTATATCCGTACAAAACCTGTATTGCGATCGTATAGAATTTATACCGATGTTTAATATAGAGTGCAATCTTTCACCTGTATATCAAATAACTGTTATGGTATTTACAGGTTTCAAAGATGGGTGTAACGAGCATTTTGGTAAACGAAGGAGTAAATGTTAGAGCGTTGGAGCAAGGTCTTACAAAATACTCTGAAAATGTGAACATATCTGAAAAGAACAAGCAGAAATAGCGCACAAAGTTCTCCCAAAATTCAAATTCATCAAAGAAGAATGAGAGTGAAGATAAATGAGTCCGCTGTAGATGTGGATTATATATCAACTACTTGGAACTTATGAAATGGTTCCTTGTATTGTTAAGGGTCATTCTGTACAACAGCACCCTTGTTGTGGCTACTGATTTGTTGTATCAAAAAATACCAACAATTGTTCTTGGACCTCTCTGGTTATCCTGTAGCATATGCTCCACATGACCACATGTAGTGGAATAGATTTTTTTTTTCTTTTCTTTTATTCATAAAATTGGAAGAGTTGTGATTGTTTTATAAACCATACTTTATTTTTCAACCAGGAGAAATTGGACGTCATCCTAAAGCAGTATATCTGAGTCTATTAGGTATTTGTTGGTTGAACAATATATACAAATGTTTGTTGTGTAATAGACAAGTCCAGGTTGCAGGATCAGTTTAAGGAGGATGGAAATCGGTGAAATAGTTCATGAAATGGGATAAAGAATCTAGAGACACACATTGTAGTCTGTAACATGGAGATATAAGCTAATGTAGAAGTTCCGGAGCACAATCTAAACAAAGCATAGAAGTGAAAATGTCACCTCATATTTAATCCAGGGCTATGGAACTAGTGTTCTTTCTCCAGATGGACGGAAAATGGTCCGATGAGATGGTAAGAAAACAGGCTTTTTCATAGAATTTCAAAGTGAGTTTTAAGTGTCCTAAAGTTAATACAAAAGAAAAACAAAAAATTGTGTCAAGACAGCTTAGAGGCTACAGGATATCCCGTCATTTCTGTCCCGGTTCAAACTGAAATCTTCAGCAATTTAAATCAACATTAACTTGATAGTCCATTTTCATTCACACCATTGCACTGAATTAAACTGAATTACTAGTGCATGCCTCAGAAATATAGAATCTGAACACCATTGCACACTCAAACAAATCCTTACACAGCTAAGAGAATAAATGGACTCATGCACGCAACGCAATAACTTGGCTGCTCTTCCTTTTAGAAAGAAAAGAAATGGCTGCGCTCTGTGGTGACTCAGTTATACTACACACCACCTTGCCACTGGTTCAAGCTGAATCAGCTCTCATGCCTTCTTCAGTTTCAAAGCTTCTACTGCTTCTACTTCCTTCTTTGGTGGTAACTGCATACAAAAGAAAGCTATTATGGTACATTCCCAACAAAAATATACAAATCGTGACATAAAATTCTGGATTAAAATTTGAAGCAAAACTGAACTGCAGAGTGAGTTAGAGTATTACACCTATTTTCCTGAATGTTGTGTGTTAAAGAGGATTGATTTTGTCATCTTCCGTATTTAAGTAGACCTATACTGATACTAGTCTTTTTCCCCACAGAGACAATGTGTGACATCCCTCAACATCATTGACTGTGTTAACTTCATTATGCAGTTAGAATGTCAAAAACAGTGCACCTATATGGTTATATCACTTTCATGTTCGACAGGCTTGCAAAGTGCTTCACTAAATTGTTGCACTAACTAGAAGTTTGAATAAGGCGCTAAAACCCTGAAACAGAATTCAAGGATACCAGAATGAAGTTGAGGAAGGGCTTTTACTGAATTTAAAAGCAAAACCCCTTAAGCACAACACTAGTCCATCATGTCTCCAACCCATTCCAGTATATGCATAATAGCCGTATTAAAGGGAGAGGTTCCATGAGTAATTACTTCATATATGCATCTAATCCCCCATGTAAGCTAGTAATTATTTTGTTAAAACTTTAAGAAATCTGATGGTGGGGTGAGGGGAAAGACATGTTAAAATAAGTGAAGATTTTCAGAATTACCCTTTACCATGTTCATCAGTGAGAACTGTATTTCTTCTCTTCAGTATAGCTACCGAAGATTCATCTCTTTCAGTGGTAATCTTCCAGCACTAGCTTCAATTTTTCTCGCTGATGCAGAAATTGTAGTGCTTTCATTCTCTTGGGTAGAATCATAGAGCAAATTATCGACTGTTAAACCTACTGGTGGTCCAACCTCTTCCTTAAATCCTTGCAGCATTGTTTCTAATACATCCATCATCCTTGTATCCTCATAAGTGAGCTCACCGATACGATCACAAAATTCTTCAAGATGAACAAAAATATGCTCTCTTTCTTTTGATAGCTTTGTGGTGTCTTGAAGGAGGATAACTTTTTCATATTCAAGCTGCTTGACTATGCCTTCCGAAATCCTCTGTTCAACCATCACCTTATTGGTTTCCAGTTTCTTGGCTTCCAATAATGCTTCAAGTTCCTGTACCTGTTGTTTAAGATGGAACAAGGCTTCCTCCTGATGTATCAATCTTTGGCGTGAACCAGTTACTTCTTTCTCCAAATCAACAATTCTTTTGTTCCTATGTTCAATCTGTAGCTCTGACATATGCTTGGCCTTCTTCAAAGCTTCAGTAAGCACATCAATTGTAACTAGATTTTCTACAACTTCAGCAAAGGAGAAAGTTAAAACAGTAGTCAAGTCTTGCTCTAATGATACAGCATATACCTCAAGACTTTGTATGTTCTGATCTTTCTCACTGATAACCTTGAAAAGCCTCTCTTTATCTCGTCCAACACATTTCTCTGCCTCAAACCTTGCTAGAATTGTCGCTTCCACTTCTCTTCTTATGCACTCTTGTTCCAGCTGTGAGATATCTTTGTGGAGATTTTCTATGCAGCTGTCCTTGTCCTTTGCATTTTGGATAAGGTTCTCTTTGTCTTGTGTGCAGGCTTCCACTTCCTCATTCTTTGCTGCTACTGCAGCTGCTAATAGGACTATCTGCTGCTGCAGAACTTCAAGTGTATTGTTTTTCTCTTTGATAATGGAGTTGAGGCTTTCTCCTTCATTCTTAAGGATTTCTTCATTCTTTGTTTGTACAGAGATTGAATCCTCTATTTGTCGACATTTTTCTTGATTTTCTTCACAGCAAATTTTCAAGCTTTCAGCACTAGACTTCCAACTCTTTAATTCGTCTTCTAATCCACTTATTTCACTAATTTTCTCAGCCAACTCAAGATTCACCTTTTCTAAAGTCTCAGAAATATCTTGTTTCTCACCTTCCATCAGCAAAAATTGGCCTTTCAGGTAAAGTTGATGAACAGACAACTCCTCGAGCATATTTTTGTGTTGTTTTAGCTCCTCCTCCATGTTATTCTGCCTCTGTTCAGTAAGTTCCAAGGACCTTACCCTCTTCATCAATATTTCTACTTGTTCATGTTCTTGTTCAAGATCAAGAAGAACTTTTCTAAAATCACAGTCCTTCATCTCCAACTGTGCAGTAAATACAGAGATCTTGTTATCCATTTCACCACACAACTCCACTTCGGCTTTTGGTTCAGAATTTTTGGAGAACGCCTCCAAAAATTCTGATTTGAAGATTGTGAGTATTATTGAAATCTCTTCACTTAAAACCTCGATCATAGAATGGCAGCTCTCTATCTCCAACTCAGTTTCCTGTATTTGTTTCTCCTTACCCTTCAACTCAGAGTTATACCCATTTAAAACTCCGTTCATCTTCTCTATTTGGTAACTCCATTCAGATTCTTTTGCTTTTAAATTTCTGGAACAGTTACTGTGTGCCTGCTCCAAACCCCTAATCTTGTTCCGAAGCTTTGTGAGTGAAGTGGCCCCAGCATTTCTGATCTGAGATTCCTGCAGCTCTTTAAGAGATTCTCTTAATTCCTGATTCTCTTGCTCAAGGTGAGCAATTCTGAATTCCATTTCTTTTGTTGATGTATCTCTTGTTCCAATTGAGTTTCTTAGCTTCGCAATCTCTTCATCCCTTTGAACAGTTAAGCTTTCAAACTTTGACCTTTCTTGTTGGCACTGAGCAAAGACATCCTCATAACGTGATTTGAATTCGGATATTTCAACCTCCAAAAACTTCCTCATACTTTCTTCACGAGCTAAAGCTTGGTTGCACATCTGTAAACGTTTTTGGACATCTTTAAGAATTCTAGTTTTGGAATCCAAGCTTGTCTGCAACAAAGAGATCTCTTCAAGCAGGGCTGATTTGCCACTCTCCCACTCATCTTTATTCAACTTAAACTGATCTTGTAGCCTTCTATGTGCTTCTTCAAGATGTTTAAACTGCTCTTTCTTCCATTTCAATTGATCTTGAGCATTTCTATTCTCCTCCTCTAAGTTCATTATTATATCATCTCTCTGCCTCAGATCTTTGGCTGCTTGGGCCTTTTGCTCTGCCTCGTAACACTTGCTTTCTGTAGTCAATAAGCATCTCTTAAGGCCCTCAATCTCCCGACTACTGGCACAAGCATTCTGCTCCAGTTGTTTGTTTTTTTCTGAAACTTCATCAAACGCAAATGCTAATTCTTTATTCTCTCCTTCCAGTTTTTTCAGCTTCAGCTCACGATCAGCTCGGAGCTTTTCATGCAAAGAACTCAAATGCCTAAGAGATGATTCTTTTTCATGCAAACAAGATTGGAGGGTTTCAGAGACTTTCCTTACTTGAGAAATTTCGTCAAGCTTGACATTTAGGTCTTGAGCTTGTTTCTCAACCTCCCGCTTAGCTTGTTGAAACTTGATCAGCTGCTCACTGTGAGATTTCTTGAAAGTGTCAGAAATTCCCTTCTCAACCCGAAGCTCAGCCTTGAGCCTCTCCATCTCTGCTTTGACATTGTCTAATTCTTTATAAACATTCTCCATTTCTCTTTGATAATCAACCTTCAAGATTTCCTAGGTGCAGTACAAATCTGAAACATGATACAGCACGTCAAAGTGACTAAATGCATATAGAAAATCCCGATAAATTGTCTTTCTTTCATTCGAGGGAGGCGGATAAGAATATAGAAAGAAAACTATGATGATAACAACACAACCACAAATGAGATAGCAAAAGGCAGATTGAAGCATTTTAAGACTAGAAGAATTCCATGCGTGTGTTATGTGTGGCAAAAAGCTGGGGTTAGTTTTCGGGGTATAAAGGTTGTTCCTTGCAAATTGCTAGCACTGATTTTTGGGATCTAGCCATGAGTAACTAAGACTAGAGGACGTCACTAAATCTGAGATCTGAGAAGCATATATGAAATCCTAGAAAATACAAAATTAATTTGTTGTATGAAATCGGAATCGTAAAGGCAAATTGTGCTCATGAGTTGATTCAGATTCACAAATAAGTGATGAGAGTAAAGCAATGGAGGGAATCCGTCGGGCAAATCAGATGATGATGATTCTAGATCCAAATAAACAATATCAAGAGGAAACCCTAGAAAACACAAATTGCAGGTCTTTGCTAAGAAATTAGAGCAGCCTTGCTAGATTTGATTGAAGAAAGCAGGAGATTCTAGTACCTGGGGACTGGGGAGTCGCAGAGAACCACCACCACCACTACCGCTGGGAATCTGGTTGCTATTTGCTGAGCGGGAAGCGCCCTCTGTTTTGTTGATTTCAAAAACAACCAAAATGGGATATTTGCTTTTTTACTTCCTTTTACATGGATCTTTCCCACCCGGCTTTTTTACTTCTTTTTTTATTTTTGTCTTTCTAAATGTACCCAACAAAATTCTAAGTATACCCAGCAAAATATATTTTTTTATTACCTTTAATTTATGTTAAATTTAACCAACTGATTTTCCCAAAATGCCCTAAAAAACAATGTACCCAGCAAAACAAAACATACTCTACGACTCTACACGTCTCTACCTAGATCTTTATGCTTGTTCATCCCCATCTTTATGAACTAGTTCGAAAATTATGAATGAGATCTAGGGCTGGCTTCGGATCGGTTCGGTCCGAAAAAGCTGAAAACCGAGTCCGAAACCGACACTGGCTGTTAATGTTTAAAGTTCAGCGGTAGCTAAATCTTTACTAACGTTGGTCCGATGGGCTGACTGCTATCAACGATACTCAGAGTTCCCGCTACTTGTCAATCAAAATACAAGGGGGCGTCAAAGGGAGACCGCGCTGGGCGGTCTTCTCTTCTCCGATGCCTAAGGTAGTCAATGTATTTATGTTGACAAAGTAACAGTAGGTAAGTATTAATTGCGTAATCAATGAGGAGAGAGGAGAGAACCTTTTATAGGTGAGGAGGGAACTGATCTTCTCCATATTTTCGATGTGGGACTGATGTGCTTCAGTCCCCAGCTTCTAAAGCTACTGATGCCAACTTGGCGTGGCACGTGGCGGCGCGTCAGCAGCGATCTGGCGGTGAGCCGGGCCTCAGGCGATAGCCTGTTTGGCTGTGTTTCTGTGGGTCACTCCTTTGGCGGGAGTTGGTATCGCTAGTGGTAGCATGAGCGTGGCTCATTATAGCTAATTATGCTTGTGAATGCCTATGTAAGTACACTGGCGGATTGGTCCGGATCAGTGTTTTGAACAGGTTGAAACCGATGAGAAACCGATCCGAACACTATCGGTCCAATGTTTCTGTTTTTCGAGTCAAAAAAACTGTTTTTCCAGAACCATGCAAACTGCAGAATTGCAGATTCACTAGAACTGCAAACTGCAGAATTGCAAATTCAAAGACTGCAAACTGCAAACTAAAGCAGTAAAGTACAAATGCAAAAATGCATATACTAAACAAAACTGTATACATAAAAATGCAGAATTGAAAGCAAAACTGTAAAGTATAAATGCAGAAATGCATAAGCTAAGCAAAACTACAAACTACAAATGCAGAAATGCATAAACTAAGCAAAACTGCAAATTACAAATGCAGAAATGTAGAAACTAAACATAAAACTGTCGAAACTAAACAAGTAGAAATGCAGAAATGCAAACATGTACCAAATATCGGTCCGGATCGGTTCTGCAAACACTGAAATCGAGACCGAACCGAATGACACTTTAATAGGTTCGGTTTAGCCCGACCCGAATGGTCGGTTTCAGTCAGGATCTAGCCGGTTTCTCAGACTCTCAGTTGAAAACGCCCACCCCTAATGAGATCTCTTACTGTTCTACATGTATATATATGGAAGTTTTGTTGCTGCAATGCTGCAAGCATTATCCGATCATGGTTTTCATAGTGCTCAGAAGCACAAAACAAATAAATATCCTTATCTTAGCTGGGTAGGGTATATATATTTTGACCAACCAAAAAAAAAAACCTCCCTGTGTGTGTGGGTGGATGTTGATTTTTCTAAATTACAGAACTAATTTCTTCTTACATTTTAAGTTATGTTTTTTTTAACCTTTTAAGGTTTTCAAATGTAATTATTATTTTAAGGGCTAAATACAAATTACTACCCTGTGGTTTAGGTCCAAAATCAATTCAGTCCCTGAATTTCTAATTTCATCAAAAACACCCATGCACTTTCAATTTTGATCTAATAGGTTCAATTTGTTAGTTTTCTGACAATTGAGTTATTTAACTTGTTAACGTGGGTCATATATGGCCTATGTTTTATGATGTGGTGTTGAGGTGGTATGCATAGTCAATTTAGGAGTGAGTCCTACTATTAAAAATAAATAATTTTTCAACAAATAATCCAACTATTACTTGAACCCATAACAGAATATTAACGAATTGGACCTATTAGATCAAAATTGAAAGTGCAGGGGTGTTTTTGATGAAATTAAAAGTTCAGGGACTGAATTGATTTTGGACCTAAACCACAGGGTACTAACTAGTATTTACCCCTTATTTTAATTATCGATTGTTTAACTTCCCGCTTGACATACCACCGTTTACTTGGACTTGTCATGTTATGATGTTAGTTTTTCTATTCGGCCGTTGATGGTGTAACCGGTTTGCAAATCACCTGGTGTCATAATGAACGGTGTTACAAAAGGTTTGTAAGAAAATTTTTGGACAAAAAAACATGCTTTAGGGAAACTCCAACAAACGGGGAGCTATTCCAAATTTGAGATCCAAATAGGACTTGGGGGCTCCCCAACAATCAGTTTTAGGGGGGGTTGGTCTCATATTTTTTAGTCCAAGTGCTGTCACTAGAGCTATATGTGTTCCAAATCCAAAACTAGCCTCATTTTGAGACTCTGTGCCCCACACAAAATTGGGCTAACTCAACAAGGAGAAGGGAAAAATGCCTGTTGTGGGCCAACTTGCAATAGAAATTGTTGGAGTTTTGACCGTTGAAGCATTGCAATGGTAAAAAAAAATTGACGGTTGCGATGCACCCATTTCAAAATGGAAGGTGGAGATCGTGATTTGAATTTTGTTTTCTATTTGTAAATTTGTGAGAGATGACGGTGACAATGGTTCCATATTTATGAATGGTTTTAAAAGATACCATGAGATGAGATAAGACATGTGGCAGATAAAATCCAATCTATAATTCAAACAGTCACTTAGAACTTGACATGTGGTGACAAAATCACATCCAAATTCACAATAAGAAATAATATCTATAAACCGGGCACGTGGCCAAAATATCTTTTTCATAATTTCATTGTTTGTCATATATGTCGACACAACATGACAAAGAAAATATATTCCGAATTAAAAATTTTATTAAATGATAAAAATAATTTCTAAATATTATAGTAAAAATAAAAATTTAAAATTTTACTTATTTAATTAAGTTAACATACTTATAATATAATATCCATAAACATTATACTCATATTACATTTCCAATCAAAAACTGTTCATGGTTGATTAGTTATCATATTTGTAATATAATATTGATAAATAATTCTGTTATTACACATACTGTTACATGTATGGATGGACATAGCGAATTTGAGCCTATTTAAGTTAACTGGTAACTTCATATTTGGAATCAAGAACTGGACCAGATTTATATCCTCTGAACCAAACCGATTCAAAGACTAAAATTTTAAAAGAAAAAACATATTGAACTAGCTAGCCCTCCCTATTTCACACCACGAAATTGAACCCTTGAGAGAACTTACTTATGTTTTGATGTTTACCCACATTCATATTGATTTTCTGAAAATACAATAACATAACGTGTTTTCTGGAAATCGGGGATTGATAGACATATTACAATCCTTACTAGGCAGAAATCAAAAACTCACACAGAAAGCACAATTTTGGTTACGCAGTGAAAACCTCAACTTTGAGATTAAAAACACTGTGAGACTTTACTCTTGAGAACCCAAATAAAATCAATCCAATAATAGTGAAGGATATGGTTCTTTACAAACACATATAACTCTCTACGCGGCTACAATCTCTAGATTCACTAAGGAGGTGCTTGTCTTGAATCTTGACCTTTTTTTTCACTTGAACGATCTGCAAAAATCGCTCATCTTGCAACACCAATCTTCTCTATTGTTCTCGAGAGAATCAATGCATTTATATGAATGTTGAATGAGACACTTTTACATGGAACAAGTGTTTCAAAGTACCTATGCAACTTTTTCTAAGAAAATAAGAAGCACATGAATTATTGCGTCTAAGTCCCTAAACATGAATGCTCTTTTCTTCTAAATATATTGAAGAGAGAACAAATCCTCAATTATCAAAATTTACCCTAATTGGATTCTTAATAGGAAAGGTCTTTCAATAAAAAGATATCCAATTAAAATACCCAAATCCTAAAACGATTAGGACTTCAATAGCACGATTTTTTACAGTTGGAAAATATCTTTATAATTAACATCTAAAAATCAAAAGATACTCTCTAAAATCGGACTCCCAAAAACGTAGGGTTGACTAGGACTGACTCGGGGATTGCAATAGTGTTGCAATCCAGTGCTTATGCATGAGATGCAATTACCTTAAATTCTCAGAGACTAGTTTCGATGAATTTTATAGGCTTCTTTTTCCATCTTCTAATGATGAAACAAGATAAGATACTTCACTTGCTTTTGTATGGGAATGCCAGCACATAAAACGTACAAACTTTTGTACTTACAATCTCTCCCTTTGGCATTCCTATACAAAACACATCTAATCAACGCAAACTCCCCCTCAACAAGTATAGGAGAGACATCACAATTCATCATCCATACTTTTCCTGAAACACTTATCACACAATTGGTAAAATACACAAAATAGAATAATGTTACCACTGTTTAAAAAAGCAAGTAAATCCAATAGATCACACATCATATTTCTCCCCCTTTTTGAATAGGGATGCCAAAGGACTAGGGTCGGTCACCCCGGAGTGTGCGAATAGTGGACCTCAATTGCACCCAATGGAAAGAAAGTAATCATGCATATTCCAAATCAGATAGAACTCATGGATGTGGCCAAGGACTGAAACTCCCCTTGAATCGATTATGTCATGAATAATGCACAATCACACAATGAGTGGGTTTGTATCCATATGCTAAGAACATATTCAATTTGCATAGCTTTTCAGACAAGAGCATGACCACAAATCCATAGACATGATTGTAACAAGATAAGGTCACATGAGTGAATCATTTTTGACAACAACAAAGTAAACAAGAAGATGATCGAGTATTCTGTACCTTTATTTTGTAAGTGATCATAACTCAAAGTGGGGTGTGTAACATTCTCAGAATCATTGAAAATAAACCACACATATATAAGAAGAGAAATAAATAATCATATTCACTTTGAATTTCCCCTAATGACACAGTGTGGGCAATATTTTTGTTTCTTTTGCCTTTCACGCAATATGAAATTTTGCAAATTTTTCACAAGAAAACTAAGATCCATGTAACAAGTTTTATGCCAGCAACTCCCAAGTTTGACTTTAGGGTACTAGATGTAACAAGGACATCTCAAAGGACACATCAACTCGAGTCAATAGTTTCGAATCCACCGGGGTGGCCAAACCATTCCCTTTTCTTCCCAAACCTCATATCATTCACCACGACTAAGGCCTGTTTATTTTGAGAGTAGCCTGGCCATACTCCAATAATATAGTACATTTTTAACAAGGAGCAACAACAACATTTTGCAACTCCGTATGTGCGAGTTAAGATCAAATCAGCGTTGGGGATACAAACCACACTTACAATCCTGAATCTCCAGAAATTGAAAATAAAAATGCAGAAACAGAAATAACGATGCACCTATACTAATATCATGACATACAATGAAGATGCATGTAAGGATTCAGTTAACTCAAGGGAGAGTTTCAGAACTTAATTAGAACATCAATAGCGCTTCTAAGTGATTCAAAACGAGTATTATCCAAGGGTTTTGTAAACGAATCAGCCAAATGATGTTCAGTAGGAACAATAGCACGCTCAAATATATTATCAAGATTATCCATATGAGCATAAAAACAATTGTTAGAACCTTTTTTAATCCAGATTTGTTTCTGCTTCAAATTCTGCTCTTTGGGGATTGCAATGCGCTCTGCAATCCTATTGATCAACTTCAGATGCTCTTTCAGCTCAGCTTGTAGCAATGTAGTTAGGCTAATTTTTGATGCTTTCCTCTAATTTTGAGTGACCCTGTGAAGTATATTACACCTAGGGCGTATGTGTCCCAATTTTCCTCAATAATGACAAGTGAGAGTAAAGCTTTTAGAGTGATGAACATACCTGGGTTGACCCACAGAGATGTGACTGTCACAACTTACTTGAGCAACTTTTTGATGGGTTTAAGGTCCAATTTAGGCTCTGATCATTTGGACAACTTGGGGACATAATCATTGTTATTCGAAGTTTGAGATGGGCGCAATGAATTTTCATATTCCTTGAAGGTTAAGAGCCTGCAAGTTTCACCTTCATACCCCAATCCTTCTGTGTTGCAATGAGGTTTGTTATCAATTTTAATTTAGTACTGGCATGTGCACGAATCAATTGTAGAATAGAGGTGCAAGCACGAGGTCATTCCCTCAAGGACTGATTGAGACAATTTTTTTTATGACAAGTGTGCTACTTAAGTGAAACAAACTGATTTTTATGATGTGATTGAGGTTAATTTAAACAGAAAATTTAAGAAAGGAAAACTAAAATTAAAGAAAAGAATGAGCAATGAGATTTAAACTCTAAAGAAAGCAGATTATGAAGATGCTAAAGCATTGAATCCACCACCTAATACTTCTATCCTATTCTCTAGTTGATAACAATTGAATTCCCTTGATTTCATGCTAAATATTTCCGTACATAACCCTTATTGATCCCAGACATATGCCAAGTTCTTCTAATCTATGAATTCCAACTTATTGATCCTGTATAGAACTCAAGTAGCCAAACTATAATTTACTCCACTTAATGATCAGGTTCAAGCAAACATGTTCAACTCCATTAAGCACAAAAGAACTAGGAAATCATGCAAACAAGAATATCGACTATGATCAAGCACTTGTATTCTCAATTCACAACTCTCTAATCACAAGATTGAATTATCTTTTGGCACCTTAGAAAACATCTACTCATTGATCAAGCATCATGTTCTCCAACCAAATAACTCATAAACAAAACCTAGGTCTTATTGATCCCGAGCAAAGATTTTGAATAAAAGTTCTATTGAAACGGTGATTAAGAGTTTAACATAGAAATCAAAAATTCAATCACAAATCAACTAAACAAATAGAATAGTCATACTAGGGGCTTCATCTCAGCCCTAGCCTAGAATTTTAGCAATCCATGACTATGAAAAGCATGACCAGAATCAAAGAAATCATGAAACAGACAATGGAAGAATTGAGGAACTCGGGTCAGCGATGGTGAGAGCTTCTCTTCTCCTTGTTCTCTGCAGAATATGTTGTGTCTTCTGCCTCTAGGCGTGCTAGGTTTTCTGCCTTCTATCTCTCTTTCCAAATCCTACTTGACTTTAGGCTTCTTAGGTCTTCTAGTCTAACTTGGAATAGATTCCTTCTCTCCAAACAAAAGGCAAGGCTACTATAGTCAACGGAATGAATTACTCCAAACATGCCAGACACGTTCAGTCTTATCCCGTCAAAGTGCTAAGAGCAATGAACTTGGGCTTCACAAATCAGATTCAGAAAAGATATGCAAAATCCGTCAGAATCTGCCTTCCCGAACTACATTCACTTAAATCATCATAACTTCCTCCTGAAGAATGTGAATCCACATCCGGTTTCCTTGTCGTAGTGGGAAATCATGTGTTGAATGGTAATAGACCAATGTACTTACAAGTTCCTTGTGAGAAGGTACAGTTTAATACTTGAATTTGACGCAAAACATAGACAATTCTGGAAATCAGGATGGCCAGAATCCTTTCAATCATGTGTGACTCTAAGCTCCAAATCTTTCTTTTCTCCAATTTAACCTACAAAACACAAACACAAAATAAAAGACTCAAAAATGACAAGAACTAAGCCTAGAATCCGATATTTAATGGTATAAAATGTATGAAATTATGAGTCTATCAAGGTTTACCAAATCCAATCATCTTAGAGACTTTTTCAGACCCTATAGAGAACTTATTAAAGCTTTCCTTGACTTTCAATAGCTCATCCTGCAATTTCTCATTTTCAAGGGTTACTGAAACATTTAGAGTGGACTGAGCCCTGACTTCAACCTGCAAAATTTTGATTTTGTTAATAAGCTAGCTCATCATTATCCTTGTCCCAATCGTGAGATTTGACCTCATCCTGCAAAACTTTAAACTTATCAACAAGGTCAATACACTCTTCTTCCCATTCTTTTATAGAAGTTTCAAATTTTAGCTCAATTTTCATCTTTTCCACTCATAAAAATTCAATTTCTTCTTTAAGTTTGTTATTTTTTCGAAGAACAATTTTTGAAGCATTATACAATTGCTTACACTTTTCATTTGTTTCTTCATCAAGAGTATCATCTTCCAAATCAGAATCATCAGATAAATCAATATTAAGAGAGGAAGTAAGAGCATGATTTACCTCTTCATCATTTGATTGAGACCCTTCATCACTGTCACTCCATGTGGACTTTGAAGCTTTGTTCCCTCGTGAATTATACTTCTTGTTGCCACAATCGGCAGCAAGATGTCCAATTCCACCACACAAAACATTTAGGCTTATCAAGAAAACTTTTCTTTTGATAAAATTTGGCAAACTTTGAGTTTTTGTAAAGCGATTTTCAGACACTTGACCTCTTTTTGAGTCAAAAAATTTTTTTGAGGTATTTCCAGAACAGTTTTTTTTTTTTAAATCTTTGAACTCTTTAGTCAACAAAGTTAAATTCACAAAATCATCAATAATATCTTTCTTATTAACAGAAGAGAAATCAATATTTTTACCTTTTTCTCGGGCTTGATCCTTATCTTAAAGGTTTTAAGATTACCATCTGTAACGTCCCGAACCTAAATTTACCAATTTACGAGTCTTTCGATCGGTAAACGACATTTACATTTACTTTTTGGCTCCTTTTCGATATTTTAGGGGCCCTAAAAGTTGGCTTTTTATTCGAGTCAACATTTGAGAAAATATTCTTCATGAAAGTTGTAGAGGACGTTAAACCGAGCGCATGCATATGTGGTACGTAAAAATCGGAGTTCGTACGCAAAAGTTATAAGCAAAAAGGTAAAGTTACTGTTCATGATAATTTCCTATTTATATGGGAAGTTACTGTGGTAGATCAGATTGGTAATTCTCTCTCTCTTCTCCGTTTCTCTCTCCCCGACCCCGTCAGCTTCTGCTGGCGGTTTCTCCCTCGTCCGACAACGGATTTGGACAAGGATGGCGGCTATGGAACCCTCTCTTCCTCCTCTTGATGTCTGTGGTATTTTGGTGGTGCGATTTAGGCCGTAGGAGGTGCAACAAGGCGGTGTTCGCGGTGGTCATTTCGGGTTTCCGGCGAGTTTTCGTTTTCCAGCCATTTTCGGCCGCACCACCACCCATTTCTTGGAGTTCCCTTTATACTAGGACTAACCATGGCAGTGGGTATCAACGATTTGGCCGGATTTGAGATAATTTCGACCCTTTAGATTTGAAATTGAACTTGGCCACAGTTATGAAAGATGCTTAGAATGTTGAGTTGATGATGTTGGTAAAATTTGGTAGCCAGATATGGTGGTTGATCGGCGGCGCGTGGGGCCCAGGAGCAGCCGCTGTGGCAGCGCCTAAGGGCGCGTCCGGGCGTTCCTGGTGAGTTGTTTTGGTCTATTGAGTAGTATATATTGTTACGAATTTATGGATAGGTGTTTGGTGGAAATTGGAGGAGGTTTGGATATTAATCGGAATTTCCGAAGTTCAATAGTTTGGCTATTGATTTATGAGAATTCCACTATCGGATTTCTCTCAGTTTAGCCCTAGAAACCTTCAATTAAAGAATTGGTGCAAATGATAAAGTTTTAGTTTAATCAGAGAAGAAATAGAAATGTTAATTTATGAGGATTTGATGTGGGAATCGTATTTAATTTCTGGATTATTATTCACGAATTATAATTGTATACAGGGCGACATGCCGAGCTACTGCTCAACGTAGGAAACTGGTAGCGTGGTCGCCTAAATAGTACTGTGAGTGGACATTTATTTTAAATTAAATGTACATGCAGTATATTATTATTTTCTAATTGTGGTTTAATTTATTATTTGGTGTTATGATTTTATGAGCTTGATTTCTTTAGATTTAGTATGCTCTATGAGTTACGGGATTATTAGTGGATTTCCTTTCCGAGGGCTTTTAATAGATTTTCAAGCTATTTATTTATGAGTTTTTGAGTTGGGAAATGATTTTCGGAAAGTGATTGATTAAGAAAATATTGTGAAATTAATGATTTCGAATATCGATTTGTAAGGTGATTTATGAGTATGAATGATTTAGCAAATATTTGAGCATGATCGAATTATCGAGATTTCTTGAGTTTTGAGCTCTGCACTTATCAGCTTTGAAGTTTTATTGAGATTTCTTTCCGAAAGCATTTATTGATTTACCGAGGATTGATGCTTTCGAGGATTTATTGAGATATTGAGTTTTGAGTTATCGAGATATTCTTAGGGGAGTGTATTCAATATAGACTTTTAACAGTCCATGAAAGTCTTGAGGTATTCAATTAGGATTTTTAAAGACTTCATGAATTCCACTAAAATCTAGGGGTATTCAATTAGGACTTTTAAAAATGAATAAAAGTACAGAGGTATTCAAAATATCATTCATACTTATGGAATTAGAAAATCATTGATAATCATGGACTTTGTAGTGTTAACTATACATACCAAACTCCAATAATTTTCCAGCCTCTAGACCAAAGATTTCAAAAAGTCTATCAAAGTTTCCTCTTCAAAAAAAAAATCTATTAAAGTTCTTCTCTCTACGCACGAAGAAGTTTGTCCTTCATCATCTCTCTTTCTTAATTTTTTGTCTTTTCTCTAATCTTTTATGATATCAACCTATTTTGATACCCAACATGTTCATTGTAGTTGTTGAATGTGATTTTTTTTTTTTTTTTGCAATTGTGATACTTTGAACCCTAATAGCAATAAAAATGATTTATGAAACCCTAAAACTCAAATATTGTGGTGTAACCCTAAGACCTTGAACCATACTAAATTTTATCTTATTAATTAATTATTCTCATTAATATGAATTTATATTATGGTTCAAAAAAAGGTTGAACAATTGAATTTCAATTGATTGATTATAGATCAAGACATTGACCAATATTGCTACAATATTTGTTAATCGGCAAAAACAAAATTGATGAGAATAATTAACCATAAACATCAAGTGATCTATATTATATATTTATGTTGTTAGGAGATTAGGAATGAGAACAAACTCGCTATACAGACTAACAATCATTTATTTGAGTTGATTTCTATTAGAAGATACTGGAGCATTGAAGAGACAACAAGTTATTATTTTGTTTTGTGTTTGGGCTACATTTGTTTATTTTTTATTTTTTATATATTTTGTACATTCTAGGAAATCTGTAGAAGTCATTCATAATAAAGTATATAGATTTTCATGAATCAATAAAAGTCTGTTGCTAAAATCAATGGTTTTAAGAAATCCATAATAGTCTATCAACTTTTAAAGAGTCTGTGGACTTTTCAAAAAGTCTGCACAAATCCAAATACAATACACCCCCCTAATGCTTTCGGTGAATTATTGATGACTTATTGGATTAATAACGGGTTTCCTGCCGAAAGCAATTATTTTAAGGAGGTTGATTCCAGTTTATTGAGGAGGCAACTAAGTCGGCAGTCCCTTCTAGGAAATAGTCTGGTCGGCAGTCCCTTCTAGATTACATCTCGGTTGGCAGTCCCTTCCGATGCATCACCTGGTTGGCAGTCCATTCCAGATGACATCAGGTAGTCAGTTGGCAGTCCCTTCTAACTACCTGTGGCTAGTTGGCAGTCCCTTCTACCCACCGCCTCCTATTCCGGTTGGCAGTCCCTTCCGATGCGTCATCTGGGTGGCAGTCCCTCCCAGATGGCATGAGATGATTAGACAACAATTCTTTCTAATCATCAAATGAGTTTTCTTGAAAAGGATTGAGTTGGAAATATTGTGAAATCTCACTGCATGTCAGTTTTGTTAACAAGATATTTGAAATATGATTACTTATATGTGGGATTGAAGATTTTAAGAGATTGCAAGATGTTCTATTTTACGTGATTAAGATTTCAGTAAAGATGATGATTAAGAGTATTTCCAAGATTGTTACTACATGCGAGTTTTTAGAGAATAACTTGGGAAAGCATTAAGTTTTACTTATACATTTGAAATCACTTATTTTCGTCCACTCACTCTAACGGTTTTTAAATGTTTTTCCCCTGGGCCCTTTGGTTTCAAATGCCCAGTTTGCAAGCCAGTTTAGCTTGAGGTCGAGTGTACATGGGGTTGAGGCATAGCTGTCATAGCTTCGCATTATAAAGTATCGTTCATTTATCTTGTATTCTATTCTCTTGTCTGTACATTAGATTGCTCTGATAACCCATGAGATTAATATTCTTAAGTTCAAAATTATTTTGTGTTATGGGAGGTGTTGTGGTATAGGGAGCAGGGTGGCTCCAGAAGAGTCAGGGTGGATTATTTTTAAAAGTGTAATGTTTTTCTACAGGTTTTGGGTAGTCCACTTTTAGAGGGAGTTCCGCCAAATTTTTTGGTAGAATTTCTTCTAAGGTGGGCCCCGCAGGGCCACTTTAGATTTCAAGGTGAAATCCGGGGGAGGGGGGGTCCTGTCACTATCAGTTTGTCAAGCGAATAGATGTCCGGGTCTTGAGTCTCCTCTATCGCTGTCTGTTTGGATTGAAACTTTGATGAAAGAGACTTAACAATTTTCTTTACAATCTGATGCTCTTCAAAAGGATCACCAAGACTGTGGCATTGACTTGTCACGTTCATAAGACAAGCATGAAAGTCATCTATTGATTCATCCTCCTCCATTTGCATGTTTTCAAACTCTAGACAAGTCTCTAAAGTTTTTGGCCTCTAACCTTTTTGTTGCCTTCATAAGTGACCTCAAGAAGATCTCATGCCTATTTAGCCATGTCACAATGATTGATTCTCACCCTCTCCTTCTTGGATAAAGCTGTAAATAAGGAATTTCGTGCCCTGAAATCACAACTTCTGTCACGAACCTCCTCTTCTGTCCATTCCTTCCTAAGCTTAAGAACTCTTGCAGATGTCCCTTCTACTTTCTTTGAGTACGTCTTTTGCCTTGGTTGGGTGTTCCCATCCGGTCTCAACTATATTCCATATGTTTTCATCATGAGAGTAGAGAAATGCCCTCATCATTATCTTCCATTGTGAATAATCTTCACCATCAAACAAAGGGGGGAAATTTATCGAACTGGAGGCTCTGTTAGATTCACGTTTCATCATGTCCTTAGATCTACTAAAAAGCTTTAGAACCTGCTTTGATGCTGAATGAAAATACAAGAACATACTGTGTTTTCCGAAAATTGGGGATTGATAGACATGTTGCAATCCTTACTGGGCAGAAATAAAAAATTCACACAAAAAGCACAATTTTGGTTATGCAGTTAAAACCTCAACTTTGAGATTAAAAACACTGTCGAGCTCTTACTGTTGAGAACCCAAATAAAATCAATCCAATAATAGTGAAGGATATGGTTTTTATAAACACATATAGCTCTCTACGCGGCTACAATCTAGACTCACTAAAGATGTGCTTGTCTTGAATCTTGACCTTCTTTTTCACTTGAACGATCTGCAAAAATTGCTCCTCTTGCAACACCAATCGTCTATATTGATCTCGAGAGAATCAATGGATGTATATGAATGTTGAATGAGACACTTTTACATGGAACAAGTGTTTCAAAGTACCTATGCGACTTTTTCTAAGCAAACAAGAAGAACATGAATTCTTGCGTCTAAGTCCCCAAACATGAACGCTTTTTTCTTCTGAATATATTAAGGAGAAAACAAATCCTCAATTATCAAGATTTACCCTAATTGGACTCCTAATAGGAAAGGTCTTTCAATAAAAATATATCCAATTAAAATACCCAAATCCTAAAACGATTAGGACTTCAATAGCACAATTTTTACAGTTAGAAAATATTTTTATAATAAAACATTTAAAAACCAAAAGATACTTTATAAGATTGGACTCCTAAAAATGCAGGGTTAACTAGGACTGACTCGGGGATTGCAACACATGTTGCAATCCCGTGCTTATGCATAAGATGCAATTACTTGAAATTTTCTGAGACTAGTTTTGATGACCTTTGTAGGCTTCTTTTTTTCCAGTTGCTAATGATGAAACGGGATAAGATGCTTCACTTGATTTTATATGGGAATGCCAACACATAAAACGTACAAACTTTGTACTTACATTTTCTTCATGTTTAGTTGTTTACTAACCCGTAAGGAAGTTATGTAATTTATGATCGCTTTCCTTGATCTTACAGTTAGGCGATTAATCGTGTCATCAGTTCTTTGTCAGGAGACCCTCATGTAATCTTTAGACATTATTCATAAGGGGAAATGATCATTTACCCAATTTTAGACTAAAAATTGCCCACTTACCCAAACACTTTAAGAGATTATTTCCCTAATACCTAATTAAGTTTTTTTAATTCATTTTTATTTATTTTTGGGACAATTTTGCCCTCTCCTTCTTTGTCACTTAGAGAAAGAAGTCATTGGAGACCTTGCTTGACTCTGGTGGCGGACTCCGGCGACTGGTGACCTGACTCCGGCGACCGGTGATCAATCGGAATCTGGCAACCTGTCCCCGGAATCCGGCTACCGAACTGGTGACCAGATTTCGGCGTCTGAATTTATTGCCCCCTAATAATACCAGTAACCATATTATGCCCCCCAGTAATCATATTATTGCCCCCTAATAATCATATTATTGCCTCCAATAATCATATTATTGCCTCCAATAATCATATTATTGTCCTCCAGTGAATTGCATAAACTCCCAAAACCAAAATGAATACACTACATGCACAAGTGATCAATTTATATGCATATTATTGCCCCCCAATACTCAGATTATTGCCTCCCAATAATCATATTAATTCCCCGCAATAGACATGTATAACTACTCAATAAAACTTTTTTTTTTTTCATTCTTCTTTCTTCTCTCCTTTTCTTCTTTCTTCTCTCCTTATAGCCTTTCTGCCAAATTTACCAAAAAAAAAAAAAAACAGAATCCATCTTCTTCTCCGCCGTTGGTTCACGATTGCTTCAAGTTATTGAAGTCTGAGACAGACCGACGAGCAGCGCCTCGCCGGCCTTGACCTCCTCACCCAATGTCGCAAAGCCACCGACCTCTCCTCTCTCCTCACTATTCACCACGCCCTCGCTGCTCACTTTCTCGTTCAACTCCTCCACGCCACCACAGCACGAGGCTACGACGCCGTTTTACACCTCTCAATCACTGCCCTCGCCGTCTTCATACTTGTTCATCATAATCGTCAAGGAGTGTGGACTCGCTGCAAACTAGAGCCCCTACATCAAGGTCAAAACATCGAACCATCTTGTGAAATTGGAAATGGCGGTTCACCGGCCGATCTAGAAGAGAAGATGGAGGCGATCTGAGAGAGAAAGAGATGGAAGAGAAGGCGGAGGCGATCTGAGAGAGAGAGAGAGAGAGAGAGAGAATCTGAGACGAGTTGAGAGAGAGAGTGAGAAATCGGTGAGGGGGGAGGAGAGAGAGAATAGATCGGAGAGGAGAGAGAGAGAGAGAATCTGAGACGAGTTGAGAGAGAGAGAGAGAGATATCGGTGAGGGGGGAGGAGAAAGAGAATAGATCGGAGAGGGGAGAGAGAGAGAGAGAGAGAGAGAGAGAGAGAGAGAGCGAGAGAGAGAGATTAGTGTAATTTATTAATTAAAATGAAAGCAATACTGTCAATAGATGTTATATTGGGTAAATTGGAGTAAAAAACTCTTAGTAGAGTAAGTGGACAATTTTTAGTCTAAAATTGGGTAAGTGGTCATGGCCCCTAATCATAATTTAATACAATCACCCCGGCGTATAAAACTGAAGCTAATAGGTAAGTATAGGCCATCTTCTTTTTGTTTTTTGTTTTTCTTTTTTCTTTTTTCTTTTTTCTTTTTTCTTTTTTCTTTTTTCTTTTTTCTTTTTTCTTTTTTCTTTTTTCTTTACAATAATGGCCAATTACCCAGGCATGTACACTGACTTTTGCTATTCTGAGCTACCGAACCTCCGGTCTAATCTAATTGGGTCTTTTCTCGTATACCCAAAAACTTATGTATTTTTCGCAACTGCCCAGTACTTTTGTATTACACTGTTGCTGATAGAAAAAAGACTCATAGAGATGGTTTTTTCAGAAAAATGCCCTTTGTATCCTATGTTGACCCGTGGTTTCTTTTACAATCCTATTCAACAAAAAGAACAGTATTTAAAATGTCGAAATCAAAAACAAGACTAGCCTTCAACATACCCAAGTTTTTCACCTAATACCTAACGGTTACTTTAACAGGCGGAATCACTGCTGCTTGTCCTAATTTTTTCTTTTTTAAAAACTGATTCTTTCAGGTCAACAGTAAGGTTTAGAACCTTAGATTTCCGTAGGATGCATGCATTTAAATAGTAAACTTATAAATGACAATTATTAATAACGAAATTTAATGACTACTATATTGGTTAAAGAAGTGGGTGAGCAACCATCTGAATTTATTTATTCAAATATACATACATATTAAGCATTCAGAGCCTCATTCTTAGGTAAACAGCAAAAGCTGTTTAGCTATCCATAAGAATGAGAACAGGTACTTACTTGTAATGAAAGTACACTACTGCACACCGAACAGAAAGAAAAGCACATTGCTACTATGGCTTTCTTACTTCTTGAGAGAAGACTCTTCTACTCAATTTTCTGATTTTTAACTGATAGAGAAATTTTCGAATGCCTTCTAAGAGAAGCTAAAGCTCCTTATATAGGGAGCGGAACTCAAACTAGAATTCAAAACATCAAAATGTACAAAACAACTCCGTGAGCTTCTGCTTTTCTGAGTGCTCCTGCTGGTGGAGGTCGGACAGGGAAAAGCAAAAGTAGGTTAGGTGAAATGTTTCTTACTTTCTTCTTTTGAAAAGCAAAAGTATCTTTTTGAAAAAGATAACAGCTGCCCTTTGTTTTGGTGCTTTCTTCTTTCACTTGTGGTTTCACCTGTGATGCTACATATTCTCGTCTGTTTCTGAATTGTGGCCAAAGACAAAGGAGTTGTTGTCTGCCTGGGCCATTCTAACAGTGGTAGCATTATCTTCGACATCTGTATCAACATACATCTTGTAGTGGTTGTCAGTTTCAAGCCTTTCCACCCACTGTAAGCATGCCAGTGTCGAATCTATCTCCTTTCTGGTAAGAGATAAGAATAGGTCACTGCTGACTACGTCAGGATGATCGTAAGCAGTGATAATATTTTTCTCTTCTGCTACCAGGAAGGTGTTGTTGATGTCTTCAGAGATGATCTTCTTGATATATTCTAGGGTCATGGCCTTCATCCATGGGATGTTTGAATTTGGTTGACCATTGTACCCAACACAGGCAGGTTGCAGATATTTCCTTTGGATAATTCTCACATAGTGATATGGAGAAATATACTCAACCTCACCGTTTGCGTTTTTGATCCATTCTGCAGGAGTGGATCTGAACTTCAGACGAAGCATACAGTCATTTTTTTCTAATGTTTTTGACTGTGTTGACAATAATAGGAGGCAAACCTTTAAGATCATCATTGGTTTTAGTCCACAGATTATGAACAAAACCATTTTCAACAAGCCAGAGCTTGTGTTCTTGAGGATGTTCACTCTGAACATTGACTAAGTATCTCCCAACATAAGGTCCTGCAATGATAAAGAGAGTTGGGGGAACTCGATCTTCAAAATTATGACTTCCTATCAGACTATGGAATTCATGCCAGTCTGATTCATTGAGTGCCATGATAGGGACCCTAGCACTTTCAGGGCTTTCAAGGAAGTGAATTTTTTCTTTTCTTACAGCACTCTACTGTGTATGAATTTCTTCAAACTGTGGTCTAGCATTTTCATAGAGTTCTTCAGCTAGTGCAAAGAGAGCTGGGAACATCAGACCACTGCTTCTTTCTTGACAGGCAAATAAAAGATTATCCAGGATTGTCTTCTAGCGATAAGCTAGTCTCCTTCCAGTTCTGAACACAGGAGTATCAAAAGTTCTTAATTCATAATTAAAGACATTTATAACTCCAGTTGGAGTTGGTCTGCTTTTTGGCAAAGCAGCAGCTGTCAACTGTCTTGATGAGCCTTTATCGTCCGCCGTTTGAGACGGGCTAGCCAATCCTTTACCCTGGGATTGATCAGTTGTGGCTAGTCCTTTTGGACTTAGCAGAAAGCTTTTGAGGATTTTTTTTCTTTGGTTTCTTTAGGATCCTCTTCAGGTTCATGTTCTTTCCCAGTTCTTCTACTTCTGGGATTACGACCTTCGTCATCATCTCTTTGACTGAACATTGCCATTTCCCTGGTCAATGCGTCTGGAAGATAATTCTTGTTTCCTGCAATTAGTTCAACATTATAATCATATTGGTTAAGAAATAATTGCCAGTTTGCCAATCTTCCTCTATCAGCAGCTTTGTCAAGTGACAGGAGCATTTTTATGCAACGTTTTAATAATTATTTCCTCATATTTTACTTAGTTATTTCCTTAAATAAATAAATTTTAATGTAATTTTTATTTTCTAGGTACATTGGAATAAATGGAGCTGAAATGAAGAAATGGAGTTTTCCTGGTCCGACTAGGAATCCCAGTCAACGCAGGAATCCTGATGAGGCTGGGAAACCTGAAGGCATTAGGAGACCACATGATGACGTGGGAGATATTTTGGGAGATTAAATCTGATTTTTGCATGGAAAATCAAGGAGATTATGTTGAGAAAATCAAGGAAGAATTTCAAGGAAGAAAAGGCTCAAAATAAGTCCAGATTCATTCCTTAATTCCCTCAAGATATGTTGGCTGAAATTAGAGAATAAAATCTGCAATTTTAATGTGAAAATCAAGAGAAAATCAAGGGGAGGATGTTAAGGATAAAGCCATGGAGAGATTTAAGGGAGAAAAGGTCCAAAATGAGTCCGGATACAATGTCTAGGTTCATGCCTAGATATTTGGCCGAAAATGGTGAATAAAATCAGATTAAATCTTGGGAAAATCAGCAATAATATATTTGGAAAGATTATGGATTTATTTTGGAGTTTTTTGATTGGTTGAGTGACATGGCATTAATTCATTGGTTGGAGCTGTGTGGTGCAACCAGAAAATTTCTTAGAAATTAAATTCATGAAGCCTTGCCTTCCCCTATATAAACCCCCCTATGATACACCACAAAACACACCTCTTCATTCAGAAAATTCTCTCCATAACGTCAAGCTTTCTCTCCATCCTCTAGCTTCAAGTCTCTGCGTCTTCAAACAAAGAGAAGAAGAGAAGAAGAAGCCATGAAGCCTCCTAGCCGCCATCATCCACCTTGTATCGTGAAGCTTTGGAGCCTTGCTTTCAAGATCCAAGACCAACGTCTCAAGCTTTCCACCATTCATTCTTCATGGTGTAATTCTATCTTATTCCTTGTAACCTTTTTGGTTTTCTTTGTTTTGATTTCGTATGAACTTGATTTCTAGTTGACATAAACGTTAAGGGCAAAGTTTAAAGCCCATTTATATGTTTTGAAATAAAGTTGTGATTTCTATGTGTTGATTTATATGTTGCTTATGTGAGATTGCTTAATTGATTTTGTTTTATAGAAAACTTTTGCATGTTTGTGTTCTTTGGTGGCCAACTTAGGATATATGCATGTAATTGGAGCTAGATTTAAGTAGTGAAGGCTTTGGACAAAAGTCGAAATCAATTAAGGAGGATTGTAAATAGATGAACTTATTCATAACTAGGTTGTGCACTTTGGTTGACATCCTTTCTTTGTGCTTCATACGTTGAATGTGTTCTTGATTAGCTAGCTTTCTAGACTATGATTGCATGTTCAATAGGATTGATTTAGGTGCTTTCACTTAGATTAAATATTGAAGGAAAGTAAAAAATGGGAAATCGTTTGCTTTCTAACGTTTCACATGGTCAACTTCTTTCTCATGACATAGAAGATCAACTATAGGAATTGTGATTGGATTTCTTGCATATGGATGTGGTTTTGATCTTTATTCTTTGCGTTCCACCCGTGTATATATATTTTTACATTTTCTTTATTTTATTTATTCTATTTTTGATTTAATAATCCTAAAACCCCCTTTTGTTTGTTTTATTTTTGTAAATAATACTTTATACTTATTTTAATTCTTTAGTTGTTTTTGCAATTACAGGTGTGCCCTCAATCCCCGGTTAGAACGATCCTACTTATTCTATACTAACGATGACATTTCTGGGTTAAATTATACGCTTACTGTGAGCGTATCATCAAGTTTAAAATTTTTGAAATTCTTTACTCTAGCACAATCGGTACGGACAGTAAAGGGTTTTCCAAGAAAAGCTGGAGAATTTAAAATCGTTTTTTTGACAGCTAAAATTTCTTTTTCCCCTGTGGGATAATTCAGTTCTGCAGGGCTGAACTTGCCACCACTACAAAATTTGCAAATCTTTTCAATGTTAGTCCCAGGCGTTTTTGCCAAGACTACACGGGACCAGTAATTATTACTCTCATCTGTCTGGAGGCTAATTTCATCATTCTCTTCTGGTTGTTGAAGAGGAGGGAGGTTTTTGCAGAGATTTTTAATCTGCTTCACGATTCTTTCATCATCTTTGTGATCCTTTTCTTTGGAACTTGTCTTAGGAGATAACATTGCTGTTAACCCTGAGATCTTGGGAATGAAATCTCTCCCATAATTTATGACACCAAGGAATCTCTCTAGACTCTTAGCATCAGGAATTCTATCTGGGAACTTCCATATTTTCTCAAGGATATGAGGTTGGAGTTTTATTACTCCATTTTTGATATTTATTCCTAGGAAATCAACTTCATCGAGGATAAAGAAGACTTTCTTTTCGCCTAGGATAATTCCATGCTGAACTATCAGCTTGACTACCTCGTGGACGTGTTTCATGTGTTCTTCTCTGGTTTTGGAGAAGACAAGAATGTCATCTATGTAGACGACACAGAACTCCGCAACATGCTTGAAGATGTTGTCCATCTTTCTTTGGAAGATTGAGGGAGCTTGCTTTAGACCAAAAGGCATTACTAACCATTCGTCATGGCCTTGTGGTGTTCCAAATGCAGTGAGAGGCACACTCTAGGATGCATCTTGACTTGCCAGAAACCCGACTTTGCATCGAATTTCGAAAAGACTTTAGCTCCTCTGAGCTGGTTGATCAATACTCTTACTTGAGCAATTTGATAACCGTCTTTGACAGTCTTCTTGTTGACATCTCTGTAGTCAATCACCATTCTAGCTTTTCCTCTTAGATTTTCTGCATGATTTCTCACGCAGAATGCTGGAGCATGATGAGGGCTAGTGGAAGGTTGAATTAATCTCTTGTTCAGGATATCTTCAATGTCTTTTCTGAATTCTTTTTTATCTTCCTCTTTGTACTGAGGAATAGCTTTGACATGACAGATGACATTCATGTCATGCATTCTTAATTCACAGACCACTGGGTCTTTTTCCCAAAACTTTTGAGGATCTACATCGATATTCTGTTCGAGTAGTTTCTTGATTTTATCCAGAGTGGGAATTTTCTGAGACTCAAGCTTATTCTGAAAATGCTTGAGGTTATGCTCATGGATGAAACTAGCTTCTTATCTTCACTAGTTCCTTCTTCTTCTGCTTCAGAAGATTCTTCAACAAGTAATTCTTCTTGTTGTTTGATTTGGAGTATTGGCTCGAATTTGGGTTTGTAGGGGGTAAGATCACCACTATTCAGTTGCGATCTCTGATACTGAGTAGTAAAGCCAGGACCCACTACACTTTTTGCCTGTGTAAGTCGGTCTGCCCAGAACACCCGTTGGCCTTTTCTGAAGCCTATCGCTTCTTCATCCTGAATGAATCTCTGTTGGAGAATAAAATCATTTCCCAACAGGAAATCGGAGCCTTGGCCTTCAGATTGCCAGACATTATGGATGATAAATGTTCCTCCACCAATGGTGATATGAACATTTTTTGCTACTTTATTCATCGTGAGATGGCTTCCATCAAATGTAACACCAGTAGCAGATTTTTTCTTCTCTTCTTTCCAGAGTTCATCCGGAATTGCAAATCTCTTTGCAACAGTAAATCCTGATCCATTATCTACAAAGGCATGTAGATGATATTTTCTGTGATCAGGGAATTTTAGTCCAATCTCTATGTAGTTGCTGTATCTACTTGTAGAGATGAGCTTCGATTGTTGAAGTTCATTTTCTTGAGCTTGTTCCTTTGGAATGAACGGTTTACATTCTTCTGGAACAATTTCTGGTGGTTCAACCAGTTCAAAATTTTCTTTTTCATCGATTTTTTCTTCATCGATGATTTCTTCCTTTATTTTTTAGGAAGAAGGTTCCATGATTTCTTGGAACTGAGTTTCTACTTCTTTCTCTTTTTGCTCAGAGAAATATTCTTCATATTCTTGTTCAACCAATTGGCTAACAAGGCCATTTTTGGTTTTTCTTCTTGCTTTAGCTATGAAGCATTCTTTGTGATAAGTCTTTTTTGACTCTTCACAAAACATAGGGAGACCATTCTTTTCGTGACATAAGCAGTAGTCACAAACGAATGTACCAGGGTTCACCTGATAAGAAGACATTAAAGATTCTGTCTTACTTTCTTCCCAGTTTTTGATTCTTAAAACATTCATCTGTCTAGATTCGAAGTACTCTACTTCAGAATCTGACTCAGATTCAGAGGAATCTTTCTTCTTCAGACCAGGCAGAATAAACTGACCTGTCATCTTCTTCCTCATCAGAATAGGCTATTTCGTAGCCTTTCATGTTTGCTATTTCTACTATCTGCTCATATTCTTCAAAGAGAGCTTTAGTAGATCTTTTACCCTTTTCGGGCATTCATTGGCATAGTGCCCTTCAGCTTTACATAACCAACATCTGCAAGCTTTCTTGCTTGGTTGTTTATGCTGATAGGTATTCTTCTTTTTCTTGAAGAATTTCTTGTTAGGATCTTTATCCTGCTGTTTCTTGTAATTGGAACTTTTCTTGAATTTCCAATCTTTTTTTTTATTACTCTTTTTGAATTTTTTAGAGTAATATTTTTCTTCCTTTTTCTGTGGAATTTATGACATCCCCAATTTGTGGGCATATCCAGTATTCCATAACAGAAATTCTCAACTCTTTTGAGTTGTTTTTTGGCCATCTTAGCTCTAAGATTGGCTTTGCATTGTTCTTTCAATAATTGCCGGATTCTGTCGGCAATTCCTCCAACTGAAAATCTTTCAATTGGTTTTTCAGCTATGCTTTCTCTCACAGCTATTCTCCATGGTTCAGGGAGTTTTCTGTGCAATAGATTAACTAGATCAGTATTCTCTAGTTCACCAATTGTACAGTAATATTCTTGAAATTCATTCAAGTATTCTTCGAAATATCTCATGTCACAGATTTTGAGAGCATAGATATTCAATTTGGCCGTTTCTTTAGCCTTCTCACTCAGATTTGAAAGATCTCCACAGAACTGATTATGCAGAGGTACTGCAAAATCATACGGAGACTTTGAATTTTTTATTTCTTCAAGCCAGTCTCTTCCTCTGGCAGTTTCTTTGAACGACAGATAGTACTTTTTTGCTACTCAGTAAGAGTAGTTTCATAGTACACCTGCAAATTTGGTGCTTCAAATTTTCCAAGGGTAAGTGCAGAAGCCATCATCAGGCTATCTACCCATTGGTCAATGGTTTTTCTTTTCTCTAGACTCTTGTCTAGATTTAACCAGATGCCATAGTTTGTGATTGGAACTCTGGGCATATTGTCCTCTGGGACAAATTTTTGGGAATTTCTTTCCCCTTTTTTAACCGTGGGGGCTTCCTGAAATGGGAGTTTTGTTTTCCCTTTTTCTCTGCTAATGAAAGTTCTGGAGCTTTCTCCTTCTTCCATTTCAATATCTTGATAAGGAAAGACTTTTCTTGTCTTTCTGATTTTGAATTCTTTCATTTCTTCGATTAGTTTCTCTAATCGTTCAGGATTTTCACAAGATTCTGCTTCTTTATACAATTCATAGAGCCTCTCAGCTTAACATATGGACTGGTCTGTTTAGATCAGCTTCTAATTCTTCTTCAGATATTGGTTCTTCAATAGTGGGTTTTGTACCACTACACTAGCTTCTCTAGTGCTGTAGCTTCTTCTGAGAAGATTCTTGTTTATCCTAAGATTTTCAGGACAGACATCACTTTTTCTGTGACTATCAAAATTGAGACTGATTTCTCCAGTTTTTCTACTTTCATAGATTTTTGCTTTTGCTCTTTCCGGTAGCTTTTTTGGACCGGATAATTTCCATTCAAGAGGAAAAGTCACTTCATTCCAAGTAACTTTATGGATCTGTTGCGAATGGTTCTTCTGATTGGTGAGGAACCCAGTAGTAAGACCCGGAATATTTGTTATTCTGGTCTTGGGGGCTACTGTAGTGCTCATCAATTTATAGTATATTCTACATACTATTGCGAGTTCTTGCATATCTTCTTTCATGGATATGCCATCTGTCTTGACTCTCAGTCGTAGACAGTGAGCTGCATCTTTCAGGCTGGTGGTGAAATTTGGAAAGCAGTTGAAATATGCTACTTGATCGCATAAAGATGCTTCTAGTGTTCCCAACAGACTAGCTTGGAAGTCTGTTAATCTGTTGTCTTGTAGAACACACAGAACTGAACAGTCTATGCCTTCTCGAGCAAGCAGATTTATGCCTACTTGGACTGCTCCAATATGCATTTTTTGCTTGAGCTCTGGCAACTTCTGAAGGAGTGATCAGTAATAGATCAGTCTCTCCTCCTGCTTTAACGGGGGTTGTAATTTCCAGTAGTTTGAAATAATGGCTATCCATTAGATCAAACTTTCCCTTTTGTAGATTTGTTTAAAATCTAACTTTGGGATTGAGGAGTTTTTTACCTCCTGTTCAATTTCGTTGAATTCGAATTCTTCAGCATTCAGGAGCTGTACTCTTTTCTTTTTTCCAAAGATGCTTAACATCTTGATATCTCTTTTTTCCGGGTTTTCATACCGGATACTAGTATGACTAGTAGATGGTTCCAGAAAAATCATGTTTGGAACAAGATTTGTGTCTGGTTTTTCTAATGGTTTGAATCCATTAGCTTTCTTTTTTACTGTAGGCACTTTCTTGTCCTTCAATATATTTTTCATAGAACCCAGCGTTTTTTGCCGTTCATTGATTTTTCTACTGACGACTGTCAGCTTTTCTTCTTCCGTTTTTGGAAGTTCCTTTATATAATCCAGTTTGTTTTCCAATCTTTCCAATTGGTGGATTATAGCAGGTAATTTTTCTAGATGAGCTTGACATCTAGATAATTCTAGTAACAGCCTCTGATATTTCTCATCAGAGGAATTTAATAGAGAATTTATTTTCTCTAATAACAATTCTGACATTGTCCCCATTACGGGGGATTCCCCTTTGAGCTATTTTACAAGCTCTGATACCAGTGAATTGCGGATCTAACCAATGCTCAAATAATCAAGAGGTTTTTGTTCCTCTTCCAGAACATATAAGAGATTATCAATCTCTTGTTCTATTTTATAGATTCTAGTTTGAAGTCTATAAATGATATCCCAATAATTAGGAGATTCTCTATTAAGACTATCTCTATAGGCTCTCAGTTTTCTCAATTTTTCTCTTTCTTTTTGTAATTCTTTGCTAGTACTTTTACAGATAGCAACTAATTCAAGTCTGTCAACGATCGATATTATGAATAGTAATCCGTACTGTTTACCTTTGAATCTGAGGATGACTGTTAACTCCGTATATATATTCAAATAAAACTCTGATGGGCCCACCACATTCTAAAACCTTTGTTAAATAGACAATGAAATAGACGGCAAACCAAATGAAAGATACAACAACAATATGCATATGCAACTCTGACAAACTACAACAGCAAAGAAAATTGCTAGAGAATGAAAGGAAGGGAATGGTATAGACGATAAGAATTTTAACAAGATGGGTAGGTAGGAAAGAAAAAGAGAAAAGCTTGTGTGGGAAGGAACAAAAATAAGACATTGGGGTGTATGATCATTAACCCAATCTAATTTGCTACCTCAACATTTTCCATCTGAGCCATAAAGAATGGAAAGGGGCATTATCCCCAGGAAACAATTTACAATCAAAGCTCCAAGTCCCCACTTTGTTTCCTCAACTTCCACGCACAGAATCGAAGTGGTATTGTATTTTCTTGTCTTAGATATTGTGTTATATCTCTGATATTGCAGGAATGCCATAAAACTGGAACGAGGAGTACATACATGATTGGGTCTAACAAAAATATCAAATCCAGGACAAAAGTTTCTTGGTCTTTACTTGGGAAAAAGAAAAAAACAAATCTGTGCATATATTAACGAAAATATGTCAAACTAAGCTGTAAGCTCTAGTCTAGATAGATAAGTATAACATAACCTAACAATCAACAGAAGAATCAATTAAGCATATCTATACCAAGTTAGCTAGCTACTGGTTCCTTCAATACTCTTCAGAAGGAATTTCATTGAGATCAAACTCGAATGTTTCACGACTTATGGTAGGCCTACTTGCTTCTTCATCTTCATTGGATACTACTTGATCAAGCCCAGGAACTTCCCTAATTGATGTTGCTGCTGCTGTTGAACCTGGATAGTAGTAGTGAGAACTCTTGTGACCACCGAGAGCCTGCCCCGTTGGAAACTCCTTATAGCAAATCTCACATACATGTTTTCTACTTTTCTCCAAATTTGACCTCATCATCATCTTCTTTGGCTTCGTGTTCTTATCACTCCAACTAGTCTCATCTGTTTTAATTTTAGCTGCCTCCCTGGGTTTATTAGTTACTGTTTGGTTAGCAATTAGAGTAGTTGTACTACTTGTGCAAGTGCTACTCCTGCCTCTGACTTCTTTCCTGCCCCAGATTGGTAAGGACTTTTCTAGATCACTATCTGACTCTGTAAGATTGGAGGATGATGATTCGCACCAAGAAGAGAATGTAGAGGAGGAAGAAGACTGAGAAGGACTAACAGACAGAGCTTGAAGCCGTCTGACATCCTTCAAGTAATCTCGGGAAGAAGGATGGTATACTTTCTCGTTTGCCTTAAACTTGTTGATCTTCTTATTGGGAAGAAGAAGATTGTGAATTCTTTTGTGACCTCCTAAACCGTTTCCAGTTTCGAATCTCTTGCCACATACCTTACAAACATGATCCCTACTATTTTGTAATTTATGATGCCTCCTACTTCGATCATCTTGATCTTCAAGGAAGTCATTGTCGATCTCTTGAAAGCTTTTCATGAGAAAAAACGGAGGTTGATAGAAGCTCTAGAGAGTTTGTGCAAGAGAGTACGTACGTCTGTAATTTGCTTTGGCTTGTGTTATGTGATTAGGGTTTTAGAGAGAGGTCTGCAATTTATAAGGGAGATTGGATCAAGTAAACAGTTAAGGAAAAAAGGTTTTTGAATTGGAAAAGCACTCTATTTGCTACTCACCGACTCAATCAAACTCTTGAGATCTTCTTATTGATTTCCTAAGAGGGCCGTTTTAAATTTTAGCAACTTACCCAAATAAAGTCCTAGTAGATGTACTCATCGTGCATCAAAAACCAACCCTTCATCATTATAAATCTTCCATTCCCAATACGGGATCAAAGATGTGCTGGGTTGGATACATTTATCTTTTAAAGAATATGTAATGACAAAAATCTGCCGAACTGGGACCCCCCCCCCCCCCAAAAAAAAAAAGAGTAGGATTGGTATTATTTTAAGAAATTTACATCAAAATTAACAGAATAAAACTCAAGGTGCTGCATCAAAAAATAACTTTGCAGAAGTATTTGATAGAAGTCTGCAGGAAACATATCTTCGACATTTTAATTAAGGAAAGAGTGAAAGACACACCTTTCACATTAACTATACAAAGAAATAAGCTCCTGTGAATAACTAAGCTGAGGAAACTCACTAGGAGAATCAAACAATAAAAGGAAAAGAACATACAAAATGAATTGATTGAAAAGGTTCACACTCACTTCACAGGTCACTTTTCTTTCCCTTAGGCTATCTCGTTTTAGGCTCTTTCCTCAAGAAGCAAGTATTCAAGTTCTTCCCTCCGCCGCTCCAATTCCTGTGAATTTTATAATCAGGTGATACAATCAAACTTCAATAATAGATTTAGCATTCACACAAGACATAAGCAAATATGCTTAATTCAGAAACTTAATTAGAGAAAGAACATATAGAAAGACCTGAAAGGCCAACAGCTTTTAACTTATTAATAGCAGAGACATATTATGTGATACAAAAAGCAAAAGGCAGCAGAGACATATTATGTGATACAAAAAGCAAAAGGCTCATTGAAAACTATGTATGGGCTTCCCCATACAACAACACATCATGCCAATGTACACTTACCTCAAGATCCTTAATTGCTTGATCCCTTGAAATTTCTTTCTGCTGGCGAGCACGTTTGAGGAAGCCAATACATAAAATTCCCTTGAACAATCAAATGCCGAAGATTAGTCGTTTAATTAGGATATACTCAAGGAGCCAAAAAGGAATGCGGAAGAGTAATGAAGGGTATGACAGGCTTTACGAGTTAAGTCAACCCAAAGAGGTACTGACTAAATTTAGTAAACTCAACCAAAAACCATGTGGTCCTAAATCCCGCTCAAGCAAATTTTGATTGATGAGAGGCATGCTAAACCAGTTAGTTAAGCATTATTTGAATTGACTACGACAACCAGCAATAAATATTGGATTGGTCAGATTAGAACTGGACAAGGCTTAGTTACATACAGGGACATCTGTACTAGAGGAAACATAAAAGAACAAATGCAAGTATGCCAGAATTATTGCCTGATTCTTGTACTTAGACTTACCGAAATAACATAGAGCACGCCACAAGCAAGAAGCATATAGCTTGCTATGTTCTGGAGAAGAACAAGCGCATCATTAGCACCAGTATAGTCAGGAAAAGCTCTTGTCATGACCGCAACACTATTATAATGAATCAGAAGATCAGAAACCATATAAACTCTATACTTGTGAGTGAAAAAGACATAAACTTGCTTCAAAAAAGTTTGGACACAGTCAAACCAGATTGTCTCTAATGCTCACACTTATGTTTAGTGTCCATTTCATGATTAAACTCTTCTCAGTTTGGAACAAAGTCAGGTGTGCTCCCTAGTGTCAAGGTGCAGGGTGATACTATATAAAATTAAAACAAGAAATTTCGTACTAAATTTGAAGACTTACAAGATCTGCAGCATACCCCTACCAACCCAATACTCCAATACCTGCAAACAGTTAACTGAATACTGAAATTAGATCACAGAAGAAAACTTTTGGAGCAATATTAGCAGAAATTTAATTTGGCCAAAGGCCTAAAAATTGTGAATTGATGATATTGAACAAAGCGAGAATGAGGAAATGGAGATAGAAATTCATCATAATTGCATTTAGTAGCCAAGATTTGACTCTGATAAACTTGTTAATTGCCTATGTTAACATGTGATATGCATAGCTCCAAAACTTAAGTTTCTAAAAGTAGTTCTTTCACTCTTATTATTATTTTTTTTTTTCCTTATTTTTATTTAACACTAGACTTACAACAATTCATGAACAGCATTCGAGTTAATGATACTGGAGTGGCATTTAGACGATGGAAGTATATGCAGCTCAAGGGCAAGTGTGAAATGTTGAAAGGTGCCTTTAGGTTAAGCTATATGGAGTAAATCAGGTGAAAACAAGGAGAGACAATACAAATCCTAATGTAAGACAAGGGCATTTTGAGTCTTGTCATAGACAGGTATGTTAGTATTGTTTTGTTAAGGTTAGAGACTTAAGAGTTAAGTAGCCAAAATGGTGCACAAGAGTAATTTAGAAAATGAAAATAGGGATTGAATGAAGTAATGAAAACGAAACGAACCTTCCAGAACTTCATAACGAATGCCCACTCGGTCTCGGCCACAACCACAAAAAAGGCAATGATAACAGCATAACACCGAAATATACCATCGAAAATCTACAAAGAAATATCACCAATCAAGACATAAACACAAGTAAACAGAGAGAGAGAGAGAGAGAGAGAGTACATCAGATCCGTTCGTGAAGGATCGAATGGCGGAGAGGACGTTGACGACGATACAGAGAATGGCAGTGAGAGCAGTGATGACGCTGAAGCAGCGGCACACTACCAAGAAAGGGTCGGCTCTGACTCTCAGTCTGCTGCTACTACTCGACGGACTCGTTCGATTCCGCTCGCCCTCTCCTCCTCCTCCTCCGTCCTCCATTTTCGCGCGCTTCCGATCTTTCTAATCGCAAGTTCACAACACAACATCATCAAGTCTCTTTTCTATATCTCCTTCTCTTTGCACACCTGGATTCCTTGACCTACTACTGAAGCAACTAACTCTACAGAACCTACCCACGTGGCGGTAACCCATTCTGTTTTTTTTTTTTTTTCTTTTTCAAAAACTTACCTACCAGTCCCTCAGTCCACACTAATTCAAGGTTTTGCTATACGCTCCTTACAAATACCATATTTTCAGATTTATACACTCCATTATAAATATCTATTACGAGTTATCTAACTCTATCCTCAGATGCTGTTACGTATCAAGCACAACTCACAAGATAGATAGTGACTCTCACTTTATTAAGTCGGTAGAGATTCTAGTTTCAATTATTTGAAACAAAAAAAAAAAAAAATTTGACAAACTTAATAAAATGATCATTTGGTGCATAAGACTGATCAAGAAGCATGTGATTGCTTTTTTGTTTTCTACTTCATTCATAGGTGAACTTGAGACATCTGCCAACATTTTTTTTTTTTTAGTTACAAGGCCGAAAGGGCCTTAGAAAGGGAGAAACTAACTAGAGCACAGGAAAAGAGAGTCTACAACTCTAGTATGGCCACTGCTAGCAATATCATCAAGAAGTGTCTGAATTGTATGGGGGAGCTTGATCCCAGAAAATTATTTCTCTAGAAGAGTTAATATTATCCTTTGCCAAAATATTCACTACAAAGTTTCGTTTCCTATGGATGTGGTGGATAAAACAGAGATCAAACTCTTGTATCATATGTCATTGAAAAAAAAAAAAAAAACTCGTGTCATATCTCTGCAATTGGCATTAAGAGTTCGAAAATAATGATTATCAATATTTCCAGAGTTTATGAGATTTACCACAATGGTCGAGTCATTTTCAACTTCCAATCTTTTAATGTGTAGATCAATGGTTTAAGCCAATGTAAAGGCCCCAAGATTCAACTTCGACAATCTCACAAAGTCCCATACTGAGAGTGAACCCTTTAATCCAACAACCGGAGGTGGCGAATTTGTTGCTCATTGAATTTGAAATATTCTTCACCATGATCCCAGATGGTACCACGACTTATGAATACATTTAAATCACAACAAAGCTTTGGGAGCAATCTTGACGATCTCTTCTGGCAATTTGCAAAACTTTGCCATTTCTTTCTCCTCTTCTGTTTTCCCTCTTTCAGACTATTTCTGTCTCTGCTTGTACACATCAAGCGTTCCTTGTCAAGGAGAGAGACATGACTTGAACTTTCACATGCCATGTTGATAGCAAGTAGTTGAGTTCCATTTCATGACTCGCTGTTTCTTTAGCAAAGGAGAGAAACATCTTGAGAGAACTAAAGCCCATCCCATTTTTCAATTATTTTGTGACCAACAATATAATGGCTAAACAATAAATATTTCTTTTTAATTTTGGTACAACAACACTCCATAAATTGTCTGAACTCCCGACATTAAAACATTTGCCAGACATCCAAATATAGACACAGAGAAGTCAGCAAGTTTCTCTTTTATGTTTATTTCTCAGAGATAGAGAGGAAGAAAGAAGAGGGTCAGACTGATGAACAGAAAATTTGACAGGGGTGTGACGGAGAACCCTTTGTAACTCGAGGCCTTGGTATTTCAATACCGGGGGCCAAAGAAGGTGTGCCTTTGCTAATCTTGGGAACCATAGATTTCAGATGAAAAACTTTGCAATAAGCTAAATCGATAATCCAGACAACACAACCATGACCACCGGACTGTTTGTACTTGGTGAAAGCCAACACCGCCAGTCAACACTCCGACGACAAAACATGCAGTCATAAACATGTCAAACCATGATGATAATAACTCAAATATTTTGACCCCAAATCATATCTAAAAAGGAGCATTCCATGAATAGTAATCCTATAAATAACATAACTGAAATCAAAATCAACATCCAACATGATGGAAAAAGAAATGCTCATTGCATCAATACTTTCTTTTCTTAAAACATGAGAATCAGACAGTAAGCAACGTAATGTCTCCTTATTATCCTCCTACAAAATCAGAGTAGTTTGACACCAGCTTCTACCACATTATCAATGACAGCTTTAACCTTACCATGATATTTCTGTTCTCTCTTCAAGTGGACTGATACAGCAGGGATATTCTTGAGCAGCAGGCGCTCCCCTAATATCTTCCCAATCTTTGCAGCAGCAGCAACATCCCTATGCGACTCCAGGCTCTCCCTCAAGGCTTTTTCCTGCGAGCTTGCAGAAGAGGCTACAGTGGCAGTTGGTGAGTGGACTACCTGGGCACTTACATATTTATTTGTAAAGTGCATTTTCAGGACATAAGGCTTTAGAAACTTTGTAATAGTAGGTGGCCTGACTGGTGGAGGAACAACCATCTCTGTTTGCATATAAACCAGAAGTTCAAAACGCAGAACTTAACAAGAATTTTATTATCTAAAGTTACATACACTAACATTACACGGACAGTGATAACAACCCAGACATACAGAAAATAAGACTTGAAAAGAGGAGCCAAAATATTACGCATGGGGAACCTATATAAAATTAGACCAATACTAGAATAAGAAAACTGAAGCAACAAGACAGTACTACCGTCGTATAGAACTTCCATGATGCAGGATTACAAGCAAAGCCAACACCAAGAAAAAGGCTACTAAATGAGGCAGCAATCATTCTAAATAAAATAAAATAAATGTATGTATGTATATATGAATAAGGAAAAAAAATGTTCAACCCTGAAGATATTGTAATTGGCACCTCCACAAAGTATTGAAGACTTCAACAATTTGAACCCCCACTATGGTAAAATCATTTGACAAGATCCTATTGTTGTACTGAAGTTCCATTTTATTTGTTAAAAGCACATCAGCACACATACATTGACTGCCCAGTTAAGGATTTCACACTTGTCTTGTGCTCTTGGCCAAGCTGCACTCAACCAAGCGTGACCTTTTTAACACATAAAACACCTGCGGCATGTATCAGATGAAGGGATTCTAAAGGAACAAGTAGAATTGGTTGATCAATGTTTGGTTGTTTTGGTTTTCCATCTATAACTTGTATGGAACAACACCAATACTGTAGTTAAAAATAACAGAATTTCATCAATTCAAGTTGTGGATACCTGCTAATCTAACATCTCCACATATATTCAAGTAAATATCACTGGGTTCATACCCAGGAAAATAAAGTGAAACAGTACTCCAACGTGAAGTTTAACAAAGAAAAATTCCAGCCTGATTTCAGAAACTAACAGAGCCCATTGTTTTCTATCAAATGGAAAAAACAATCCTTCTTTCTTTCTTTCTTTCTTTCTTTCAAGGAGGAAGTGAACAAATTAAACATTTGGGATTCATTTCTAAACATAGCTTGACTGCTCTACTAAAGAAGGGGTTGAAATTTCATACCAGCAAAGAGAGATGCGAGGGCCCTTGATTCCTCCTTAAAGAAAGAGGTGAAGATTGCTGTAGAGAAAATGAGAGCCGACTGCCCGAGGGTGGTTTTTCGGGCGAGAGAGAGAGGGAGTTAATAAAGGTCTCGTGCGGCGTGCGTGAGAGGCCGAGAGAATTCAGAGAGACAAGGGAAAATGTTCACCTGATCAGTTATTGACCAAGAAAATAATGCTCAATCACCCTTGGATGTAAATCAAAGGGCAGAGAAATTTATTATTAACTTGAGGTGTTTTGTTTTCCACCCTTGGATGTAAATCTAAGGGTTGTTGAGCATAAATTCTTTGGTCAGCAACTGACCAGGTGAACACCACTGCAATTGGTGATGATGTGATTGATGTCATTTTTGTATTTAAAAAATTCTTAAACGAGGCAAACGTACTACGCGGGGTGGAGTAGTTCAATTAAAATTCTCAGAAAATTTTAAGTGTATTATGAATTTATCCTTATTTATTAAAATAATATACTCAAACTACAACTGTAGAAATCGTGCTCTTGCTAGAACGCGCCTCACGCGCTTTCCCCAAAACCTATCTGTTACTCATCTTCGTCTCCGATTGGCCTATTCCCTCTCAATCTCTCCGCCTATCTCCGACTACCTGAAATCCCTAGTGGCTACCTCGGCTTTCGTGTTCTCCGCCCTTTCTCCTGGAAGTGGTGGAGGCCTTGATTCCACGACAATGCAAAGGAAACATGTGAAGAATGGTGGTGACATCAGCTCCGATTTGGAGGCTCTCCGGATGGAGGATCTTGATTCTTCGATTCATCCTTCACCTACTCTGCAACCTCAGATGACCTATGCTGGTACTCTAAAAAACTCGATCGATCGTTACTGGCAGACTATGATTGAGGACTTCAAATTCACTGACGAAGACTGCTCCTACTCCATGGGTAAGCATGGGCAAAATGTTACTTTCTCTGATAAGGTTCATAATAAGCTTGACTATGAATGGCGTTGTGCTGTGATTGTTAAACTCATGGGGAAGCCTAACTCCACGAATACTTTTGATTTCATGCTTAGAGGATTAAGAAGAAAATGGCAAGTGAAAGGGGGGTGGCAACTCATCGATTTACCTAATGATTTCTTCATTGTCAATTTTAATCTGGAGGAAGATATGAAATATGCTCTATGTGGAGGTCCTTGGATCCTTGCTGGGCAGACTTTGATTGTTAGGAAATGGAGACCTGCTTTTGATCCCATGAATGAAGTGATTGGGAAGATGGCTCTGTGGGTCATAATTTTTGGTTTTTGCCTGTCAAATTTTTCAAGGACCATACTGGGGCCAAAATTGGGAAAATCCTTGGTGATGTAGTCAAAGTGGACAAACTCACAATTGGTCAGGCTAGAGAACAGTTTGCTCGTGCTTGCATTGAGGTTGATCTTTCTACGCCTCTACGTCCTTTTGTTGAAGTGAATCCATTGCTCATAATGTGGTTTATGAAAGCATCTCTCTCATATGCTTTGAGTGTGGCCGCTTTGGCCGTTCAAAAGACAAGTGTCTCTCAATTAAGAATGATACTGGTGAAGCTAATAAAAACATGAACACTTTTAATGCTACTACTCCATCTCATACCTCTGGTGATGAGACATCTTCTCCAACTGAGATGAACATTCTACAACACTGCAGGATGTGAATGCTAAGAGACAAGGTGATATTATTAAAGAAGACATTGGACCTTCGATGTTGATGAGTTATAGGAATAAAAAGCAGAATGGAAAGTCTGGTGGATCTAGGAAAAATAGTAATGGCAGTGGTTCTAGATTTGCTGTTTGCAGGAGGAAAGTGGCAAGGACTCTGAGTTGCCTGAGTAGACCATTGAGAATAACTCTTCTGATAGTAGCCCTCCTATTTGAAACTTTGGAAAAGCTTCCAAGAGAAGAAGAAGACAATTCCTATGAACAATAAGCCTACCAAAACGAAGAATGCTACTGCTACCTATACCTCTGTAAGGAAACCTAGCCCCTCTGGTAATCATTATTCCTCTGTGAAAGTTACTGCTCACAATGAGAAAACTATATCTCTGTGTTTAATGTTGAAACTTCTAGTGGCTCTAAAACTAATCTTCAGTATCAAAGAAAATCCAAGGGTGTGGCTGTTTCTGGTCCTAAACATAATTCTCACATTTTCAAAAAGCTCTCCTTTGAAAATATGGGAACCGATGCTTTAGGAGATGGAATTGCGGCCATCTTTGGGCATTGTCCTCCTGAAGAGGCCATTGGGGACAAGGCCAGCACCTCATCTCTTGATATGGACTCTGAAACATTTGTGGAAAAGACCTTCTCTGCTATAGCATGCTGACCAATGATGATAACCTACCTTACCAAGATGGGGAGGGTATGGTTGTTGTCTGATTTAGAGGTGTTTAACCTCTCCTTCTTTGCATTCTCAATGTTTAAAACTTTATTTTGGAATGCTCGAGGTGCTGAAGTGAGAACTTTAGATATGCAATTGCAAACCTTGTTAATATTCACTCTGTTGATGTGTTAGCTATTTGTGAACCCCGTGTTCAATTCTCTAAAGCTTGTGCTAGTTTTAGATTACTTGGCTTCTCTGATTCAAGGGTTGTTGAAGTGAAGGTTTCTCTGGTGGCCTTTGGTTACTTTGGAATAACAATAGGATTAAAATTGATTTCATTGATGAGAATTTTCTATCCATTTATGTTAAAGTTACTCTCCCTGGCCAGGCTTCCTGGATGCTTACTATTGTTTATGCCAGCTCGACTCACACTACTAGAGCTTTACTATGGCCTTACTTTGATAACCTTTCTGCCAGATTCAATCTTCCTTGGATGCTTATAGGTGATTTTAATGAGTTAGTCTCCTGTGATGATAAAAATTGTGGTCCTTTCACCGGGCGTTCTGGTGGCCTTAGAGACCGGATAAATAGAAGTGCTATGATTGATATTTGATTCCACGGTTCTTGCTGTACTTGGAGTAATAATAGAATCAAAGAAAGATTGGATAGAGGTTTCTGTAATGTTTCTTGGAGAGCTACTTTTGATGAAGCCTTCATCCAACACTTGCCTAAAGTATGATCACTGTCCTATTATTATGCAATTATTCTCTAACAATTTTGTGAATAGGGAGGCTGTCTCTTTTCGTTTCCAAGCCATGTAGTTTTCACATGATAACTACGTTGATTTTGTATCCAATACTTGGAGTTCTTTGACTAGTGATTTCTCCTCCAAAGTCAAGGCCCTAGCTACAGCTCTTTCTAAGTGGAACAGAGATGTGTTTGGCCTTCTGATGCATAAGAAAAGACTCCTTGCCAGAATTGGGGGAATTCAAAAGGCAAGAGACAAGTTTGATAACCCCTTCCTGATTAATCTTGAGGCTGATCTCATTCAAGAATATGAAACGCTCAGAGACCAAAAAACATGTTCTGGAGACAAAATCAAGAGATAAGTGGCTTCAAGATGGTGACAGAAACACTAGGTTTTTCCATCTTATTACTCTGGTTAGAAGGAGAAGACATAAAATTGAGGGCCTTTTTTACAGCAATGGTAACTGGTTTACTGACTCTGATTCTATGAAAGAGATTGTTGTTGACTTCTTCACTGATCTTTTCTCTCGACATTGCTCTGATGATATTAGATTCTTAATCCCATAGTTATTTCCTCCTATTGATCAGTCAAGCTTAGATAGCATCTGCAGGCCTATTACTCTTCTGAAAGTCAATGACTCTCTCTTTTCAATTGGTGGACTTAAGGCTCCTGGTTTTGATGGCTTTCCTGCCATCTTTTATCAGCATCATTGCCAAATATACTCCTGTGAGATTTTCAAAGTTGTTAGCGATGCTTTCATGTCTAACACAATTCCTCCTGGACTCAACCACACAATTATCTCTCTCATCCCCAAGATTGATGGACCACAGCATATATATGACTAATTTCAGACCTATTAGTCTGTGCACTATACAAGGTGATCTCTAAAATTATTGTGGCTAGAATCAGGCCTCTAATGCAGCACTTAATCAGCCCTAATCAGGTTAGTTACATTATTGGAAGACATATTTCTGATAATATCATGATTGCTCGAGAAATGCTTTTCAAGTTTAAAAAGTCTTGTGGAAAGCTGGGTTTCTTTGCTTGGAAAGTTGATTTATCTAAGCCTATGACAGACTTAGCTGGAATTTTATTGAGATGGTGCTTTATGAGGCTCAATTTCCTCATTCTTTGGTAAGATTGATTATGCAATGCATTACCTCTACTAACTTTCAGATTTGTTTTAATGGTGAATTGACTAATTCTTTCCAAGCTCATCGAGGCATTAGACAAGGTGATCCCTTGTCACCCTACATCTTTGTTTTATGCATGGAAAAGTTATCCCATCTTATTCAATCTACTGTGGATACTGGTCAATAGAAAGCTGTTAGAGCTTCTCAAGCTGGGCCTAAATATCTCATCTATTTTTAGCTGATGATTTGATGCTTTTTGCTGAGGCCTCCCCACATCAAGCTTCTGTGTTAAAAAGTGCCTTGATATCTTCTGCTCCTTATCTGGTTAAACAGTTAGTTACGAGAAATCTCTCATTTACTGCTCTCCCAATACTTGTAAGATGACTGCTTCTAGACTCAGCAATATTTGTGGCTCCCCTCTGACTAATGATCTTGGCAAGTACTTGGGCATGCCTCTCATCCACTCTTGTGTGAATAAGCATGATGAGATTTTTGACAAAGTTCAAAGTAGGCTTTCCAGTTGGAAGAGTAAGGTCCTAAGTTTAGCAGGAAGACTATCTCTTGTCCAATCTGTCACTTCCTCCATCCCTGTGTATGCCATGCAAACTGCTAAGCTGCCTTTAAGTCTTTGTGACTGGATTGATAAGTTAAACAGGGACTTCATTTGGGGAGATATTGAGGACAAGAAAAAAGTGCATTTGGTGAGCTGTGACACTATTTGCCAGCCTAAACAACTTGGTGGGTTGGGAATCAAGAAACCTCTTACATGAACCAAGCTATGCTTGCCAAGGTTAGCTGGAAACTATTCCAACATGATGCTGGTTTATGGGCTAATATGCTCTCCAAAAAGTATCTTCACAAATTGTAGTCTATTTGATGAGACTTATAAGCCCCCTCCTGACTGCTCGAGTACTTGGAGGAGTATTGCGTTTGGGGCTTCTATGCTAAGAAAGAATTAAAAATGGAGGGTTGGGGATAGCAAGACAATCATATTCTAATATGATCACTGGCTTTTTCCTTCTAATGCTCATGTTTGTGATTTTTGGAATGATACTGGTTGGGATTTGCATCTCCTATCTACTGTAATTCCTAGCAATATCATTAAGCATGTAATCAGTGTCCCTATTGATTTTGATGATTGTGGTATGGATACTCTAATTTGGGGACCTACTTCTAATGGATGCTTCACTGTTAAATCTGCATAAAATTCCATTTTTGATTATTCTAGGCTCCAGAACCCTCTTTGGAAATTTATCTGGAAGCTTGATACTCTTCCTAAGTTACAAACCTTTCTTTAGACTGTTCTGCATAAGAAAATTCTCACCAATGCTCAGGGTGCTACTAGTGGTTTCACTACTGTTTCTACATGTCCCTTGTGCAATATTGCTGATGAAACCCTACGCCATCTATTCAGAGATTGCCCTAGATCCATGGCCATCTGGAAATGCTTCATTAAACCTGGTACTATCCTTAACTCTTTTGCCCTAGATTGGAACAGTTGGATTCTTGTTCAACTGCATTGTCATACCATCATCAAAAATAATATCAAATGGTGCAATCTTTTTGTTTTTATTTGTTGGTTCATCTGGAAGTGAAGGAATAAGCAAGTCTTAATGTGTCATTTACTATGCCTACATGCCCTGATAAACTTATATGGGATTATGCTATGGAGTGGAAAAATGCCATTTACAAGACAAGCAGTTCCAATATGGTATAGTCTCATCAGACTTTGCTAGAAGAAACCTCCAGAAAATTTTTACAAACTAAATGTTGATGGAACTCGAAGTTCTGCTTCTGGTAAAATTGGGGCTGGTGGAGTCATCAGAGATACTCAGAGTTGGTGATTGGCTTCCAAATCAACTTAGGGGTTAGTGAGATTCTGGAGGATGAAGCCTGGGGTCTTTTCTATGGTTTAAAGTTAGCCTCAAGCCTGCACATCCCCAAGCTGGAAATTGAATCTCACTCTGCTGTTCTTGTCTAGTTAGTGCAGCAGCAAAACCTTTCTACTCATCCTCTTGGATCTTTGCTTGCTGGATGCAACAACTTTATGGCCACTATGCAAAATGTCCAGCTTATGCACATCTTCCATGAGTGTAATATGACAGCGGATGCTTTGGCTAGATGCAGCACTGATCATGAGCCTGGTCTCAGCACTTTTATGGATCCTCCTATCCATGCTACTGAAGCCTTTCTTGATGATCTTGCTACTGTAACTAGAGCTACGAGATCTGTCTCTCTTAGTTTTTTCTTTGTTTTTGTTTGGGCCTTTTAGGTCCCGCTTGTAACAAAAAAAAAATAAAGGGAAAAATTATGTTTAGTCCTTGCAATATAACTCTATCATCGTTTAAGTCCCTGACATTTTAATTTAATCTAAAAAGTCCCTGAGGTTACAATTTCGGTCTAATAGGTGATCTAATATGAATTCTAAATGGAATTTTAGGAAAAAGCTTGTCTTTAAGGGGGCCTTTAGTAATCATTTCCGAAAATTGAAAGAGACGGCCCTTTATCTTTGTCTAGAAGCAGGTGTTGACTAATTGGGTTCCTAAACCTAAACCTTGAAAGGCTAGGCTCTACACTTGATTAAGCTGACATTTCTATAAATTGTTCTAAATAAGAAAACTAAACTTATCTCAAAAGAAAATCGACCAGCAGTGTAACCATAGAGATAATTCAGACTTACAGAGTGAGATATATTGTTCTCTTCCTCCCCAAATCAAAACCGAACAATACCTCAATAAGTTCTTGTCAAATTAGAACCCCACAACAATGAAAAACAAAGCAATATCATCCTGGAAAATATCAGAATACTCTGAGCTACAGAATCAATCAAGGTTTTCAAACGGCCAAAGACTATAACTTTACCAAAAAAATTAACCAAAAATCAAACTCAAATCAGCCAGGCCAATCGGTCACTAAAATCTCAAACGTCGACACAAACAAAACTCCTAAAAAACTTAAAACCCTAATCAGTTCAAAACCAACGGAAACGGAAAACAAAATCAAAACCAAACCCATAAAAAAGATGAATTGGATGTCGTCCAACACAACACAAACCCAAATCAATTCATCCTTCTATTGTTCAAAATTCAAACTAACAAAACTCAATCATTACCTTAAACCACCAATTATGCGAAGATTCTATACGAATATCTCTCTATCTCTGCAGCGAAATCTCTCTGGATACAAAACAAAACGAAACAAACCGATCCAAATCTTGCTATGGACCTCTACTTCGCTCTCAGTGCTTCTGTCTCTCAATCTATCTATTATTTTTTCGCTCTCAGAGTTGTCGTCTCTCTCTCTCTCTCACTGTCGTTCTCACAGTTTCTGTCTCAGAGTCGACCTCTTCTCCCTTTCTCCCTCGAAGCCTCTATCCGCCTTTATCTGCAAATCAATGGTAAAACCGTAATTGAGGAAAGTAGCAAGGGCAAAGCCGTCACTTCATTTCAAGGCCAAGATGAACCGTGAGTGCCAATCCAGCTTTTCAATGGCAAAACCGTAATTGAGGAAAGTAATAAGGGCAAAACCGTCACTTCAGCCAAGATGAACAGTGAGTGCCAACCCAGCTTTAGTATATTAAGAATTCCTATGAGATAAAAACATCATGCATTTGACCATATATTTCCTCCTCAGCTCATAAACTCACAAGTCACAACAGAGACCAAAACCAGAAGTGAAGAAGAAGAAGAGAAATGGATGAGAAGAATGGTCAAGTTGAAGAATCAAGCAAGGCGTGCAGCGAGGGCTCCGTCTGTGGCTACGACTCACTTCACCACCTCCTCAGCGCAAATCTCAAACCCCATCTCTTCCAGGTTCCTTTCTCTTCTTTCTTTCTTTCTTTTTCGGTATTCCATTTCGATCATCCTTTTCAGTTCATTTTCATTTTCAGGTTTATATGCTATTTCCGATTGTACCCGCCGAGTTGGAGAGAGAGAGAGAGAATACGAATTTCGCTTATTTTGAATTCTAAAATTACATTAGATTGCAATTAATTTCAGTTTTTCTATGTGACCCATATTATTAGATCATGAGATTTAACTAAATTTACAGCGTTTCCTTCCCATTATGTAATAAATAAAAAAATTACCTAATCAGGTTCAGTTGAAAGGGAATGTGAATCGTTGAATTATGTTTCATTTCTCTTTTCTGAATTGAATTTCTTCGTACCGGTTACAGATTGTTTTGAAATTGTTGCAATATTCTATTAAAGTCGGACATTGGGACTGTTCTATGTTGATTGGTCTTTTTATTTTATTAGCTCCTACTTGTGGTGCGCAATTTTCGTGGAATGTAGCTAGTGGTTACTTCTTGTTATCATTGATCACCTTCACCTGCAGATATATGGTGTCATTTGCTGATTCTGCAATTTAATACTTTTCAGGAAGTCAACCGTATTCTCTTAGGTCTGAATTGTGGGAAGGCACTAGAAACAATTTCTGTCCCGGAATCTGCTAAAGCGCTCTCTTCAGAACATGATTTTGACCTCCAGGTGTGCTTTTACTTAACTGTTGCATAATGACCTGCATTACCATGCTCTAGCCAACAGTTCACAATCAAGGAAAGTCTGATAGGAGGGTCCCTGTTAGCACATTTTGATTTGTCTGATAGAGTGTTTAATGTGTGTGAGGCAAATGAAAAATCTTTCTGCAACAGAAAAGTCTTAACTGAAATGATTTTCACTTGCATCCTTCCAATGACATATCATCTTTCATAAAAGCCAGCCCATGATTTTCCAACCTCTGGTCAGAACTACATAGCTATAACTATTTGGTTACTGAGCTCGCATATAGACGGGAAATTGTGTCTCAATTAAAATAGAAAGTTATCTTGGACCTTAGAATGGGGGAATTTGGTGAAAAGGAAAGAGGCATTGTTTGGGAAGTAGTTGTAGAGATTTCAAGAAAAAAAGAGATCCTTTATGATATGCGGTTAATAGAAGTAAAAATGGGCTGCAAGCAAATGGATGCTATTCCAATGTTTTGATCTGGGAATCTGAGCCCAGGTCCATAGAATCACATTGCAGGCATCAATTCCTTTTCTGCTTTGGGCTGATTTGTGGTGGGTAAGTGGCGGTGGTGAAGTTTGCAGAAGAGAGGTGGATGAGGAGAACCTTTTCCCATTAATTTTCACTGTGTACAGATTATCACATTATCTTAAATTTTCATTAGGTGTGGTAATTCCTTTCTTCATGCATTGATATGAGGCTTTGGGTTTGAAACTGGAGAATTCCCTAAACCCTAAAGTTGGAGTAATTTATGGCCTTATTTCCTGAGTTAGAGGGTGTTGTGCTCGGTTTGATCTGGACGATGCAGGAGAAGGTGGTTGGTGGAGTCGTCTGGGTAAACCCTTCTTGACCATTTGATGAAAATCATTGGAGTCCTCAACTTATTCTTTCTTCTGTTATCCAGAAAGCTAAAGTACCTCCTAAGGTAAGGGATTTTTTTTTTTTTTTTTTTTTTTTTTTTTTTTTTTTTTTTTTTGAGAAGAAACAGCTTTTTATTAAAAAAGCAAAAATCAAGATACAGGGAGGCGGGCAAGGAGTCCGCTTTAATGATCTAAAGAGGGCAGCTAGGGCTATAGGCCTAGCATCTCGTCTAATAATACTAATCAAGGCCTAGGGGCTTATACTACAGCTGCTTGCCAGTTAAGTATAATGGAAGAGAGATTATAATCCTTGAATTCCTTAGAAATAGAAACCCATAAGGATGTCCAGAACTTGACTCTCTCCCACAGGTCTTCCTTCTCCACCCCTCCATAGTTTTCAAATAATCTTTTATTTCTTTCCATCCAGACCACCCAAACTACTGCTAGCACCCCACAACCCCAAAGGGTTCTGGCCTTTTTACCTTTACCAAATGCTATGGGGTTTTCTCTTAGCAAGTCACTTCTCTCTATTGGAGTTGTCCAGTCCACTCTTGCCTCCCTAAATAATTTTTTCCATAAGAAATTAGCCACTTCACAATGCACGAAGACATGATCAGCACTTTCCCCTTGAGCTTTGCATAAAATGCACCAGTGAGGAGAAAAACAACTTCCCTGTCTTCTCCTTTGAAGAACATCACATGTATTCATCTTCCCCAGTACCACAAGGTAAGGGGGTTAACCTGAAGTATTGTTTATGTGAAGGTAAAATATCTGTGACATGGTTAAGTGGGGAAGACCTGTTGTTTTACTAAGGGAGTGTGAATCATTTGTTTTTACAATGTCCAGTTCGGTCCATGGAAGAAGGGGGGAGTCCAATATGAGTTGGGGAAATCGAGCTGAATGTGTCGCCTTGTATATATCTTTTTGTGGGGATAAGGGAGGGATTGGTGTTGCCATGTTGGGCACATACGCTGTAATGGGTGTCATCTAGATCATTTGGGTGGATGCGTGGAGAGAAGTAAAAGAATCTCCGAGAATGTGAAAGGGGAGGAGGACGATATATGGAAAGTTTTGCATCATTTGTACCGGAAACCAGCTGTTTATTAGCTTCACAAATTTGAATTTATTCTGCCCATACATGTGTTTGTATATTTTAGATCGTTTTTTCTGGTCCAGTTCTTAATCTTTAATGGAGGTCTTATCCATTCCACTGTATCATCTTCTCTATGCTTTTCCTTCTGGTTCGAAAAGAAAAATGTCTGAGTCCTGTGCAATAATGAGAAAGTTCAATCCGTTCCCACCTCTCTCAGCAATTCTATTCAACTAGCTTAGCTAGTTGTCCTTCCTTCTGGGCCATGAGATACCTCATCTCTTTGAAGACTTTGATGCTATACCTTATCTTCAGTGGTAAGGAGTTTCCAGAAAGATGTGTATTTCTGCTAAGTTTTTCTTGCCTTGCAAAACAAATAGATCTGCTTCATATCCCTTAAATATGCTTCACTCCATTTTATTAATTGAAATGTTTTTCTTTAAGCTATAATTAACACAAAATATTTGTACATAAATGAAGTTTTCTGCTCCTGCAATACCATGCTGCTTTACTTAGTCCCAAGGTCCCACCACAAGTATTAATCTAGAACTTAGCAGTGGCATGCCTGTTTTTGGAATCCATATTGATTTTCCAAATTGTTATGGATACCGTATTTTTTGCTTCCGTTTAACATATTGAGTTTCTTTGTTCCCTTTTGGTTTCATTTACCTGTTTAATGTAATGGACTTTTAATATCTGCGTATATTTCCTATGGTAGGTCCTTAAATCAATGTTTGCTCTGCTGATTTTCTGAATTGTTGATCTGTATACTCTTTCAGGCTTTCTGCTTTCATGCTGACAATGAGTTGTTGAGGGAACCTCGAATAGTCAGGGTTGGTCTCATTCAAAACTCTATAGCTGTTCCAACTACTGCCCACTTTCTGGACCAGAAGAGGGCTATCTTTGGGAAATTAAAGCCAATAATTGATGCTGCAGCTGCTTCAGGAGTAAACATATTATGCTTGCAGGTTTGCCACTATGCACTGCCCCTCAATTTGATTGACTTTTTACCTGGTATCTGATAAATTTAAGCACGTCCGTGTAAATGTTATCCAGGAAGCATGGACAATGCCCTTTGCCTTTTGTACGCGGGAGAAGAGGTGGTGTGAATTTGCAGAGCCTGTAGATGGGGAATCAACACAATTTCTCCAGGATCTTGCACGGAAACATAACATGGTCATCATAAGTCCAATTCTTGAGAGGGATGTCAATCATGGGGAGACTTTGTGGAACACTGCTGTCATAATTGGAAATCATGGCAACATAATTGGCAAGCATCGAAAGGTAAATAAATTGGTATATCTCCTGTTCCGTAATATGTGACCTGCATACGTTTCTGTTGAAGGTGTATTGACATTGATAGTGGACAGAACCATATCCCAAGAGTTGGGGACTTCAATGAGAGTACCTATTATATGGAAGGAAATACCGGGCATCCAGTGTTTGAGACTGCTTATGGAAAAATTGCGGTAAATATATGTTACGGAAGGCACCATCCTTTGAATTGGTTGGCATTTGGCTTGAATGGTGCAGAGATTGTCTTCAACCCTTCTGCCACTGTTGGTGAACTCAGTGAACCAATGTGGCCCATTGAGGTTAACTTTTACCATCTCCTTATTTTCATAGATTATTGCTTTGTGATACGTTTTTTGCTTATTTTCATTTCGTAATCACTTTTGTACAATAGACTTTCAGTACATTATCAATAAGGTTATTTCTGCAGCAAATATACCTAAAAAATCCACACACAAGTCACATAACATTGGACTGTTTTGTTCTGTAGGCTCGTAATGCTGCAATTGCAAATAGTTACTTTATTGGATCAATCAACCGTGTAGGAACAGAGGTTTTCCCCAATCCATTTACTTCTGGTGATGGCAAGCCGCAACATGCAGACTTTGGTCATTTCTATGGGTCAAGTTATTTTTCTTCCCCAGATGCCTCATGCACCCCTTCTCTATCACGCCATCGTGATGGGTTGTTGATATCAGACATGGACCTCAACCTCTGTAGACAGATAAAAGACAAGTGGGGATTCCGAATGACTGCTCGTTATGAGTTGTATGGTGATCTTCTTGACCGTTATTTGAAGCCAGATTTTGAGCCCCAAGTCATTTCTGATCCCATGTTGCATAAGAAGACTGCATAAGAGTTTAGTCACAGGTTATTGCACCAAAAGCTTGTACAGTGCAAGATGTAGTTCAAATAAATCTATTCGCAACTGTTTCTCCTCAGCTAAGAACGTATGGTTTTTAGGTTTGTAGATATAATAATATTCATGCAAAAGAAACGTTTTGTAGATAAAAATGTAATCTACAGTGAATTGTGCAAGAAAGATCTTCAGAGCAATATGCTGTTACTTCTTCTGGTTCTCATCAGACACGAGTTTAATTTAATCAACCAACTTGAATCTTTATTTCATGAAGAAGAATTATTTTGGCCTCAGAGGGCCAAAAATAAACGGTCACAATTAGGAGACAAGAATAATAAGTTTTTCCAAATGCAGGCTACTATCAAGCGAAAGAAAAACCCAGTTTTACGCCTCAATGACAATCTTAAATTCTTAATAACTAGACTAATGATAACGATGAAATTGCCTCTATTCTTATAAACTCTTAAAAAAACGATTTACAACATCTGTTCAACCTTCCTCTAAAGTTTTATCTTCTTTCATGTCTTTCATTCACCCTTGCATTTCTGAGGAAGACAATAGAATGTTAATGGCTCTTTTTTCTTTAGATGATGTCTTCCAGGTAGGGATGGCAATGGGGCGGGTTGGGGATGGAGATCACAATAACATCCCCATCCCCGGAGTCATTCTCTATCCCCATCCCAGCCCCAATCCCCAATAAAAATATATTGGGAGATCCCATCCCCATCCCCAGTGGGGACTAAGCTTCCAAACCCGCCCAAAATCCCCAATAAGAATTTAATAAATAAAATAATTTTTTCTCATATTGTTTTTTTTTTAAATCAAAATCTATAACAATTAAATTTAAAATATGATTAAATTCATAAATCATAATTCAGTGAGTGCAAAAGTCAAAACACCATTAAAATAAAAGTTTAGTCATTAAAGTAAAATACTAAATGTATATATTTGTGACTTATATTATAAAAAATAAATTAAAATATATATAAGTTAAATATATGTATATATTATTGGGGCGGGTTTGGGGATGAGAATCGCAATACCATCCCCGCCCCATCTCCAATCTTAGATAGCGGAGGATTGGGGATCCCCATCCCCATTCTCCATTCGTCCCTGAATTCTCCTCCCATTAGGGGCGGGTATCCAATGGAGCTCCGCCCCGCTGGGGATTTTTGCCATCCCTACTTCCAGGCTATTTATAGTATAGGTCCTATAAAAGCGCCTGGACTGGATGGTCTTCCTGCTATCTTTTACCATATTTCATGGAGCAACCTCCTCCGCAAGTTATCAATCTCCTTCTTGACGACTTGTGTGAAAGTCCTAAGTTTAGGACCGTAGTCTCTCATATGTAGTTTTTTCTTTTGGGCCCTTTGGGTCCCCATATATCCAAAAAAAAAAAAAAAAAAAAAAAAAGAATGTTAATGGCTCTTTTTTCTTTAGATGATGTCTTCCAGGCTATTTATAGTATAGGTCCTATAAAAGAGCCTGGACTGGATGGTCTTCCTGCTATCTTTTACCATACTTTCTGTCCTCAGGTTAAGGACCCTCTTATATAATATAGTCTCTAACTTCTTTTTTTTTAGGGAAAATGATCATTTCCCCAATTTTAGCTTAAAAATTGTCCACTTACCCAAACACTCTAAGAGATCATTTCCATAATACCCAATTATGTATTTTTTTATTCTTTATTTATTTATTTTTGGGACAATTTTGCCCTCTCCTTCTTTGTCACTTAGAGAGAGAAGTGATCGGAGACCTTGCCGGACTCCGGTGACCAATGGCCGGCCACGGACTCCAGCGACCGGTGACCGGAATCCAGAATCCGACTACAGGACCGGTGATCGGATTCCGGCGTAAGATTTTATTACCCCCCAATAATACTTAGTAATCATATTATTGCCCCCCAATAAACATATTATTGCTCCCCAATAACAAGTTTATTGGAAATTAATAATTAGTGAAAAATGAAGATGTTTTGAATTTTGAAAGCTTTCGGAGGTTTATCCAAATAAATAATCTTATTATTAGGTCTGGGCATAATCGATTTACATTCGGTTTTCCGACGGTTTCGAACCGAATAATATGAGGTCGGTTTCCGAACCGAATTAAGAAAGACAAAACCCCATAATTTCCAAACCGAAACCGACTATATGCGGGTCGGAATCGGTGTTAGAGGTTTTTCCGACCGTTTTAAAACCGACCCGACCGATTATTATAATATATATATATATATATAAATATATAATTTATATTATGTGTCTTTCACTGATTAGTTTAAGTTTACTTTCAATACACCTTACCACACTGAATCTAAATGAAACAAAGAAAACTCTAACACACCAATAGCCGATCTCTTATTCTCTCATTTCATTGAGACTCAGATCTAGAAAAAAAAGAAAAAAAAAAAGACTCTTCTTCAAGAAAACGCGGCTGCCATCTTCGAGTCTCCGGCAATCCGGCCTTTCTCAGCAATCTCTCTCACTCCTCCGAGCTCCAGAGTCCGGTATGTGATGAAACTACTCACAATCGTCAAATTGGGAATTTAGATTGTTGGGTTTCTACTTTGATTTCTGATGGGTTATTGTTTCGTTGTTTGATTTCTCCTTTGATTTACTGATTTCGATTGTTATAAGACACTGGTCATTGGATTGTTTCAAAGGAAAGGAGGCTTAGGTTTGGGCTCTTGGGTTTGGGGTGTCTCTAAACAAACAAACACAAATTAATTAGCTAATAGCTAGCTTAAATCATTTGTCTCTAGAGTGATCTAATATATGTATATGGAGTTTGAGTTTCTGAGTTTTGGAGAAGTCAAAAATTAGATGACATATATTGTATAATTGTTAAGCAATTAGACCGTGTTCATTTCATTCATAACTTCCAAAATGGAATTGTGCATGTTGCATATGTGGGCTGGTTGAAGAAAGCTTGTGATTGTTCAATTGTGACTGGAGTAGGTCAATCCTGACATGGAATTGTGCATATTGCATATGTTGGGGCATTGTTTGTGGATTTTGTTTTTGCTCAGTTCATGAAATTTGATTGGTTTTTTATTATATTGTTTGCACTTTGTTGATCTCCCACTTGTTTTTGCTCAGATTATGAAATTAAATAATTATTTCTTCTGCTTGCTCAGGCTAAAATTTTGTTCGATCTTTTTTTTTTTTTTTTGCAGATGATGGTAGGAACTCAAAGAACTCCAACTACTCAAGGAACTCCAATTCTATTGTTTGTACTGTTAGGATGATGTATTTGCAAGTTTGAATGCTTATATTTGAATATTCTTGTTTATAAAGTTATGCATTTGGATGTTGCAAATTGCAAATGGACTGAAAAATTCCAACTGGGCTCAAAATTGACTTAGAGTAAGCATAAATATTGGGCTTCAAAATACAAAATTTGGGCCCATAACACAACCGAAACCGACCCGCCCCGATTCAAGAAATCGGCCCAACCAAAAATTCGGCCCAGGTGAGCAAAAAAATGGTGTTCGGTGCTAGAAATGGGATTTCCGAATATTTCGGTGGGTGTTCGGTTTGGGCCTGAAATCGACCCGGCCCGACTATGCCCAGGCCTACTTATTATTGCCCAAATAAACATTTTATTGCCCCTCAGTAATCTTATTATTGCCAATCAAATCATAATAATAATAAAAAAAAAACCAATCACTACTGGCAAAACTTCCTTCCATTCTCAGAGTTCACAGTTTACCACAAAAAAATGTTTACCACAAAAAATAAAATTTGACCACCCAGAAAATGTTATGGGTAGCAAAAAAAAAAAACCTAGAAATTGATTTGGGCACCCAATCACCAACTTCGCCGGTCTCTTGCATCAGAAACAGTTCCTCCTAAGTACGACAACACCTGCAAGGGTCTGGGGTTGTGCGGTCGGAGGCGGCTCGGGGGTGCCATGGTTGTGGAGGTGCGGTCGGGCTCTGCTTGGACGAAGCAAATCTAGGTTGGTTTCTTGGATCCTATCTGGAGAACGCGTTGTTTGGCTGGGTTGGTGATCCATAGCGCGGCGGTCTGACAAAACCGACGGGGCGATGCAGTTGGCCGGAGGTGGAGAGAGAGAGAGAGAGACTGGGAGGAGAGGGATGAGTTTCAATTTAATTAATAGGGGCTAAAATGTCAATAGATGTTAGATTGAGTAAATGGGGTTAAATAACTCTTAGTGGAGTAAATGAGGTTAAATAACTCTTAGTGGAGTAAGTGGGCAATTTTTAAGCTGAAATTTGGTAAGTGGTCATAGCCCCTTTTTTTTAATATTGACTTGCCTCTTATTAATCGAACTAACATTGTTCTTATTCTAAAGTCTGAAAATCCAGAAACTGTGCATCATTATTGACCTGTAAGTCTTTGTAACTTTTTTTTAATATTGACTTGTCTCTTATTAATCGAACTAACATTGTTCTTATTCTAAAGTCTGAAAATCCAGAAATTGTGCATCATTATCAACCTGTAAGTCTTTGTAATGTTGCTTGCAAAGTCTGTACAAAGATCATGATTACTAGACTTAGACCATTATTAGCTAAATGTATTTCTAATAATCAGGGAGCTTTTGCTCTGACAAGTCTATACATGATAATATTCTCATAGCGCAAGAGTTATTTTCCTCTTTCAACAAGAAAAAAGGTATGATGGGATCTATGGCTATCAAAATTGATTTGGAAAAGGCTTTCGACTTTCTTAACTGGGATTATTTAGTTGCTTGCTTTCAAGCTTTTGGTTTTTGCAATCCTTGGATCAGTCTTATTATTTCCTTTCTTCTTAATGGTTGCCCTCAAGACAGGGAGACCCGGCCCTCTTTCGCCTTACTTATTTATTATTGTTACAGAACCCTTTATTCGGAAACTCAATTATCTTACTACTAAATCTAGAACACATGTTTGGTATTTTAACTTTCTACTCATGGTTTCAAAATCTCTAACCTTATATTTGCAGATGATTGTCTTATTTTGGCAAAAGCCTCTCATTCTGCAGGAAAAAAATATTTTGCATACCTTAACTCTCTTTTCTAAAGCTTCAGGACAACAAATAAATTATCATAAGTACACAATTTATTTTTCAAATAATATTTCTACATCCATCAAAAGAGATATTGCTTGCTGTTTAGGTATCCAACATAGATCTTCTATTGGTAGATATTTAGGAGTTTAGAATAGAGTCTGCTGGAAGCTCTTAACTTTAATAATCTTACAATTAAGATTCAAAAAAAGTTAGCAGTTGGAAAAAAAAACACACTCTTTCAAGAGGAGGTAAGTTAATCTTACTTAAATCTGATATGCCCAAAATAGACGCTCAACTTAACCCTGCAAAAATGTAGTCGTCAATAGTAAAGGATAGGCAAGGATCGTTTGAAGCCAGAGATTGAGGGTAACTATATTAATCACACAAAAGAAAACAAACTAAAGTAAACTAACACATAAAAAAAGAATAACAAAATCTGAGCTATACCAAAGAAAACGTCAAACACTAGAAAAGAAGAAAGAAAGATGGAGGGTCAGAGAGGAGGATTGAAGAGGGCGTTGCAATCCTGAAACGAAACTGATTTGGGGCTTTTTAGTTTTTTTTTACGAAAATAACACTATTTTGAATTTAGGGTTTTGAAAGATAATGATGAAGGTGTTAGGAACTCGGAAATCCACCACCAAAACATGTTTGAGATGAATTTATCATCCTAGTTTCAATTACTAAGTCGTGAAAAAGGTTTCAATCAAGAACAAACCATGAACGCATGGATAAGTTCTTATTACTTCCCTAGATTACTTAGGCAAGATGAATGCACCATTACTAAGCCTTTAGAATAAACAATCAAGGTAGAGAACGCTATCCTATCAACAATTTATTCTAAGCATTAATCACATGTGGAAGTTTGATCGAAACAAGTATGCAAAACTAGTGTGGAATGCCTACCTAGCATGAAATCCTTTTTATTTGGTTTCACCTATTGTCCTATAGGTTTTACTACCATTGAAACAAGCATTATTAACCGTTTAGGAGATTAAAATACCTATTTCTAGCCCCACTCACATGATCATAATATTTTATGTGCGCATTCATAAAACATAAACATGCAAGAGTTATCTGTAAACCAAAACCAAATAAACACTTTCACAACAAAGCAATCACGAAACTAGGAATCAAAATATTGTCAAAAACATATCTTAGGGTCTTCAAATCTTGCCCCTAACAAAAGTGAATTTGCCACACATTGTCTTAAAATTCACAACTAAAAACATATAAGTTTGAATTACAAGAAAATAAAAACCGTAAAGGAGAGAAGATGAGAGCCACGAATTCACTTTTAGGCAGCCCTGGATGCAAGAACTCCCTTCAAGATGGTATACGGCAAAGCTTGATGAAGATGGATGATGGTGTGCACGGTTTTTGCTTCTTGAAGTTAAGGAATTTTAGACTTTGTGAACTAGGGTTTTTAGACAGAAGATGGCGCTGTAGATGGGTCCATTTCAACGTGTTCAGAGCCTCTATATGTATGGAATACACAGCCCAAGTTTCCTTTTCCAATTCTGCTTTGAAAGCCTCCCCTAGTTGCTTGAGGATTTCTTCTAATTAGTGCACAATTAAATGATTTTCAAGCCTTAGTAAGCTTCCCACAATCTTGAGGAACAATTGTAGGGCTCTCCCTGATATTTGCAGCATCAATAACCTTCCAAAAATGTCCAAGAAATTTGTCCAAAGAAGAGTCTCGGCCAAAATGCACTGTTTTGACTAGGATTCAATTTCTGTCTCTGAAGCTTACTTCTTGGACAAGGAACGACTTCGTTTTTCCAAGTTTCTGGATGGTTCTTGACTCCCACGTGTTCTATAACATCACATCTTCTAGAATGATCAATAAACTTCTAGAAAATCTCCAAGAAGATCGCCGAAAAAGATCTCCCAAAAAGCTTCGTGAAAAGCTGACAGTTTCTGCCTTATCGGGAAGCCTAATTTGACTTTGATTTCCTACTACGTCGTCGATGCTTTTTACCAGTTCTTTAGCTTTTGTCGAAGTATAACATCATGTATTGAAGGATTGCTGGCCCTTTTATGCAACAATTTCTCCTCAAAACCGTTCCCAGAAAGCTGATTCTAAAACTGCAGTTTTCTGCTTTGCAGCAACTGTTTTGCACAATGATTTCCATGGACTTCCCTTGTAATTTCCAGCCAAAAGGTTGATCAATCTTGGTCCTTTGCATAAGTAATTCATGATCCATAGCTTCTTTACTCCCTTTAAGCTCCTATTTCTCTTGAATCACTCCACGAACTACCTAAAAAGAAAACAAAGTTAAAACTGACTTTGAATGGAAATAGCTAAGAAAAGTGTAGAGGATTGCACATTATTTTTGTCACATTTATGCTCCTATCAAAATCTAACCTTTCTGGGATGCCTAATCACAATCTTTCTTGCTTTAAGTGTCCTCATACTCTTTCTGATAAAATATATAAAGAGTTCAGGCAGTTCTTCTGGGTTAAGCCACAAGGTCATGTTGACTGGAATCAAGTTTGCCTTCCCAAATCTAAGGGTGGTTTAGGGGTCAGATTACCTAGTGACCTGCACAAAAGCTATTGCCCAATTTAAAACTCTATCAATGTCGTAATAATAAGTAGAGATCGTCCTCAACTAGGGATTAGGGGTATTTATTCCTGCAAAATAAAACCTTAGACAAAAGAAAACAAAGAATATATACATTATTTACGATTTACACAAGAAAGGGAATTTTAAGTTTTTATTTTCTAAATTAACAACTAATTATACACAAGTGACACACCAAATCAAATCATAAATCAAATAGATAAAGATGAATGGAAGATGTAGAGATGAAACTAACTACTCATTAACACGTTAACAAGGGTGATATTTTTAATTTTCAAATCAAATATATCATAGCAATGAATTGATCAAAAACAGAGATGAAATCATACAAAGTCTTTTTTACTTCCCTTAATTAAATTAGCTAGATTAAGCATGCAATTACTAGTGGTAGCTAATCACTAACAAGAACACAATCAACGCATTAAGAACATATGGAAGTTTGATCAATTCAAGCAAAGATAACAAGGTAGAACGCTAATCTTATCATGCAAAACTCATTGTGATTTACCTAAGAAATTATAGGTTTTCCACTTCGCTTATTAAAACCTAGAATGCTAGCAATCTTAGTATGGATTTAATTACATGTTCATCAATCAAAGTATGCATCCTAAGATCAATTAACAAGTAAACGATGGGTTGAAGCAAAAAATCAACAAACATGTTATGACATATTGAAATCGCAAATGTTCAGATTATTAAGAACCCTAAAATGTTAACATGCTTTATGGTATTTGGAAATTAAACATCAAAATATATTTCAATCTCACAAGTAATCAAAACAACCAAATTATCATAACAAAAATGTGTTTTGAACTACGAGTATTGAAAACCGAAAACAAAAGAAAGTTGTTCATGGTTACACTTTTAAACCTTCAAGAATGCAAGAAGCTTCAAAAGGAGGTGGAGGTAGACGGCAAGGATACTTGGAATGGAGGATGATCAGGGCTATGGAAGAAAATGATGCTCACGGCTTCAATGCTTGAACTTTGGAAGAATGCCGAAACTTGAGAGAAGAAAGGGGAAGCATTTAGGATTTGGTGGTGGTGCAAAACGTCTCACCAACCTCCCTTTATATAGTGCACGGCATGCTAGGGTATCCTAGATATTCTCTACTTCAATTATGTTATTCAACCAATCAAAATATTGCGTGAGAAGTAGAGAACAATCTTGAATCTTCATCAATATCTTCTTTGCCGAAATATTCATGTATCTTCCCTCAATTTGGTCTTCATTCAACTTGTATGCAATCAGGAAACCTAAATCGATCAATATTTATTCTCTTTTATTTTCTTCTCCATAATTCAAACGAAGTAAATTTTCTCCAAAACTCTCCCAAATTAGACTTTGCCGAAATCTTCTTGAATATTCCTCTTATTTTACATGGAAAAAAGCAATAATTATGGGAACTCCTCCAAGACGTCAAGATGCTTCTAGACACTCACATGCAAGTCACATGCTTGAATCTTTGGGCCAGACTTCTCAACTTGGACAATTACAAAGCTCATCTTCATATGTGACGCCATTCTTAGTCTTCTAGAACATTCTTGCACAATCTTGAGTCATCTTGAAGCCACAGCATCTCTTAGCCTTCCCAGATGTCCTAGTATCATCAGGACTCCTAATGCAAACAGGTTTCCTGGTCCAATTAGGACTCTTCATTTTCGAGATGTTCTGGAGCCTTCCTGAGCTCTCCTTGTGCAACATGGACTCCTAGTCATGTTAGGTTTCCTTTTCCTTGTAGGAATGGGTTTCCTTGTCTAACTGGGATTCTGTCATTTCTCATTTCTGCATTCATTTCTACGAGCTCATTTCTAGTTGACTCAGGATTCCTACTTCAACTGGGATTCCTTCTCCAAGTAGGATTGGAAAAACTTCATTTCTCAATTTCTTGTCATTTCTGAGCTACTTACTCCTTGCCTTCCATTATAGACTCAAAAGTACTAAAAACAAAAAATAAGTTAGAAATAATAAAGTTAAGGAAATATCCAAGTAAAATGTAGAGAGAATAACATTAAAAACATAGCAAATATTGCTCTCATCACCTAGTCATTTTAATAAAGCTGCCTTAGCCAAGTTAGGATGGAAAATCTTAACTCAACTTCATAATTGGTAGATTTAGTTAGTTACTAGAAAGTACTTGAAGCATCATCATTTTTTAACAGTGCAGAAAAAATCCTCAGATTTCTTAGCATGGAAAGGTATTCTAAATGCTAGAGACTTACTTTCTCAAGGATTTAGATGGTTAGTGGGGGATGGCCACACTATTTTGTTTTGGTGTTTTAACTAGGTGTTTCCTTTTCCTTTATTTTTACTTTTGCCAAAACAGCAATGATCTCATTTTAGAATTTTACAGTAGCACATTTTATTATTCATAATACTTGGGATATTACTACTTCAGAATTTGTTGCCTCAGGATGTTGTTCAACAAATTTTAGCAATTCATATCCCTGTTCATCCTACACCTAATAGTTTTATTTGGGGACCTTCATCCTCAGGGGAGTTTTCATTAAGTTTACCTCTTGGATCCAATCTCAACAGTTCCCTCCCCATTCCAGAACTTCGATATTTAGTTGTGGAAGTTAAACATTTCACATAAGGTTAAAATTTTTGCTTGATCCTTAATTAGAAATGCTCTAAAAACTCGAGATCTATGATGCGGCTGAAATAGCCTCACAATTTAACCCTACAAAATGTAGTTGTTAGTATAGGATAAGCAGAGATCGTTCAGTCCGGGGATTGTAGGGTACACCTACACAGAAAGGTCAATTAACAAATAAAATAATAAAAATGGGGGGTTTTGAAATTTGGTTCCTAATCTACTTAAAATAAAAACAAAACAAATAAAACTATATATAATGATCGACTTCCGTAGCCTAAACCACTACCACTCGGAAATTACTAAGTGTAAAAACAAAAAATTCATTTCAACATGCTACAAAAACATGTCCATCTTAAATGCTAGATAAGAGCCCAAATGAAAAGCTGTCATGGTCCAATCCATTTATTTGATCCGGTCTTCGAATCAACTCACACGTGCAAATTAACCATTACACATAGCAATTAACACATAATTTCCAGAATCGTTTAATCATTAAAGCATGATTTTTTCCACTCTTTAGAACTAATTACTACTTGTTTAACTCAGCGTCTTAACAAATAATAATTACTCTTGGCAAATTAAGCAAACACACATGAATACTCAGCGTGATTCTAGCATGCAAATTTATTAACCTAACTCTGAAAATTACCTAAACACGTAAAAGAGCACAAGATTATAACATGCATCATAAAAGAATTCTCGAAATTAACTCAATAATAAACTGAAAATCTCAAAAATATTAATAAAAATATTCTGAAAATTTCATGTCTCCAATTACACATCTCACAAATCCAAACAAACAAAACCGAAACAAAGATTGTAAGTAGAGCCATAGTTACACTTTTGACACTTTCCTCAGCGGCTTAGCAACAAGGTGATGAACTCGTCTCTGCTATGATGGTGGAGCGTTCTTGACTCAGTGCCTGAGCACTTCGTAGATTGATGGAAGGATGGTGGTCACGGTCTTGTAGGTGATGGAGATTTGAGGAGTGAATTGGACAGAGTTATGGAATAGTTTTTAGCTAGGAAGTGATAGGCCAGGAAATGATCTTGGTCAGGAAGTGTCAAGAAGTGATCTTGGTCAGGAAGTGATGATTTTGGAGTAGAGAATGGCTGCTATTTATAGTGGAATTCTCCTCTCTTGTGATGCAATCAAGACCAATCATCAAGATGTGATTTCTCCTCCAAATTTGCTTGATTTTCTCATGACAAAGTCTTGATTTTTCTGATCACTTTTCCCTTGATATATTCCCTAGAAATCTCTAGAGTTAATCATGCAATGCTCCTTCTTTTCCTTGAATAGTGACCAGATACATCCCTTATTCCTCTCCTTTGAATTGCACTAATAACTTCTTCCAATTGTGCACACAATAAACTCCTACAATCAAGAAAAATCAGAATTTAATTAGAGTTTATAATCAATAAGAAATAAGATAATTAGGAATAAATATTGATTAAAAACATTCCATTTTATCTCCTCGAATTCTTCCTGATTTATGCAAGTTTTTCTTGATTTCATCACTCAAGAGTTTTTAATGGGATGGACTATTTTTAAAACAAGAAAATCAGAAATTGGAAAGTTTAAAAGAAGAAAGTTCCCAAAAACAAAATAGGAAATATTTCCTAAAATGAAAGAGGAAAGTTTCTAAAATAACTCATATCCTTCATTTACACATATTATGCTTTTTTACCTCTTTTCACCATTTTCAACCATGAAGTAGCTAAAAACATAAACTATATTATAATTATTAATTTTAAGAGAATAACTTAGCCAAATGAGGGAAAATACATATTAAAAACGTCACACTTTGTGCTCCTATCAATCTACTTTCTTCATATAATCATAATATTCACCCCACAGTGTTCATTTTGTTTGAATGCGTTAAAAACTATGGATCATCTCTTTATGCATTGTCCTTTTGCTAATCAAGTTTGGTCTTCTATTCCATCTCCTAATCCCTTGTTTGGAATAGTTCATTTTTGTCTTGGATTCAGCATATTAGTAACACTCCATCCTCTGCTGAGTCTCTTGCTTCAATTTTCTATACGACTTGGGCTATTTGGAACTGCAGAAATAAATTAATCTTTAAGCATCTTGAACTTTCTCATGCTTTTTGTGTGTTTCAAACTTTTATGTTCAGTTCTAGTTATCTTAAGGCCAATCCCAGAATTTCTCAGCAAAGGTTTCGAAAAAATTTCATATCAACTAGCAACCTTCTAATGCTAATCAAGTGAAGTTGAATTTTGATGGTTCTATCAAGAATAGTTTGGCTACTATTGGCTTTTGTAATAAGAAATAAGGATGGGAAACCTCTGTTTGCAGCTAATAGACAGATTGGAAATACTAATATCCTTGTGGCGGGGGCAACGACCTTACGAGATGATTTACACATTGCTCTTCTCCATCAGCATCCCAATGTCATCGTGGAAGATGACTCTAAGCTTTTAATGGACTGTGTTCAAGGCATTGTTCGCTAAAAAATTGTCTCGGTCGGATGTCACTAGGCCAAGGGCTTCTTTGGCTTACACGTGTCCTTCTGGAGTGGTGACGTGTGCTCGAGCGTGCCAACTCGCGGCCAGTAGGCCAAGCGAGGTTTTGTTATAGATTGTAGATCTTATGCTGATCTGACTTCTAATCAGTTGATTGTGGGCCAAGGAAGGATCGATCTCGGCCGCGGGGTTCTCTCTGCCTTAAATGCAAGGACTTTAGCACAGATCGGCCTTATATGGCTGCAGTGCTGTGTAACTCGGTGATTGAGGTGAAAGTGAAGTGATGATGATTCTTTTTTTGATTTTGTATTTTGTATAAAGTAAATAACGTAAAGTAAACAATAGAAAATAAAAGTGCAAGTAAAGACCAAGCAAAGTGCAGGAAAGTAAAGGTGCAACAAATAAAGTGCAGGAAGATAAACTGCTTGAAGGTAAAGAGCAACAAAGTAAAGTGCAGGAAAGATAAATACCAGTAAAGAAAGCGATAAGATAAACACGTAAAGATTGATAAGTGTTGCTGAAAAATTGAAATGTATTGAGATAAAATTTATGTAATTGCGTAGAGCGTTTGGTCGAGGACCTCTAACAATGATTCCTATAGTCCTTTTTATAGTGAAGCTAAACTACTGAATGAAGGAAAAAAAAAATCTCAGCCTTTACAGTCAAGACCGCATTGATTACAAATAGAACAGTATTCATGTTTGTGATATCGTTATCAATGATTAATTCTATCATGAGCAATCAATCAGGTCTTGTAACTGATGATTGGCAATAACACCTCCTGATGCTCATTCAAGTTAATTTCCCCAAATTTCGGTAACTTTTCTCCTGACAATCAACCTCTTTGATTAGCCGCGGTCATTCATTATGACTTGTGGGTCATTTAATATCTACCGATTTAATAACGGCTCTTTGCACATGTTATTTCTTGTCATCAATTTGACAATAAACATTTAATGTGCCGCGGCTGATTGGCCGTCGTCCTTCATTAGCCGTGGTCCTTCATTACGTCTAGCGGGCCGGGTCCACCTATCTGCTACGTGGGCCTTGCCAAATATAGGTTCAAACAGGCATATACCAGATTTCTTGGAGGATTAGGACATTGATTAATGACATCAAGTCCCTTGCTCTTTAGTTTCAGTTAATTATTTTTTGACACATTTATCATGAAGCCAATTTCGTACCAGATTGCTTAGCTAGCTGGGGCAGCTCATAATTCTGATAATCTCTATGTCTGATTCTTTTGTTCACCCCTTTTAGTGTCCCCAGCGTTCCACTTGGATCAGTTAGGAGGGGGTGTTGGTAAAGGTTTTGTTCTTTAGTTATTGCTTGTTTTTCTTTCATAAAAAAAAGTGTCCATGAGTTTAGATTGAAACCTATGTTCAATTCAATAAACATCATGCACGTGAGGACCAGGCGCAAGTCTTCTTGCTCTTCATTTGCTTGCTCCTAATTTTGCGTCCGAGTGTGATCAATTTGATATTGTTTTTGAGGGAAATGCTATTTCTGAACTCGAAAAAATAAAAATTGTTTGATTTTAACCCTAAAGATAGGGCTATCAATTCAGACACGATCTAGTAATACGACTCAAAATCTGCACAAAACATAACGGGTTGAGCCTGCACAATTAAAAAAGGGGTCATTTGCATGTCAACACACCAAGACCCATTTAATAAACAGGTCATTTGCATGTCAACCTGCTAACATGAAATGAACCTTGTAATATATTTATCAAAAGGATTGAGGGAAATTCAAATAAGTAATATTTTAAATATTTAGGTGATTAATGTCTTAAGTGAGGGGTGAGGCTGTAATGATGACCATTATAATGAGGACTTTCTAATCAACTGTTAGATGTTTAGATATTCAAGAGTAAATCATTATGTAAATTTTTAACCAAATTAAAAATTGTTAAGGGACCGAATTAAATCAAATCAATGGACGAACCAAATATATCAAACCTGAAATTTTTCATGTTCATAAATGATAAATCACAATAATGAATGTCTTAACTAATTTCAATTTAGTTGAAAATTTGCAGAAATGATTTACTCATGGATATTTAAACATCTAACGGTTGATTTGTCGAAATGTGATAAAAAAAAATGGAGCTCACAACCGTTGATTAGAAAGTCCTCATTGTAATGATTCTCATTAGAGCCTCTCCCATTAAATGAGCTAGGTGGTTAAGTTATGCACTATTATTCAAAATTTCAGTCATATTTTTTAATTAAATGTCTTAAGGCCTTGTTTGGTTCACAGAATAGAAGACTTAGGAACATAAATTTTTTCCTTTCCTTTGTTTGGTGTGCATAAGGGAAGGAACAACTTTCTTTTAAGAAGGAAAAATACAGGGGAAAGTGAATCTTCTCATCATCCTCATCCAAATGATTCATTTTCCCTTCTACTTTCCCAGCATTAAATGTACATTAGATACATAATAAAATTACATTTATATCCTTGTTGAAATTTATTATTGACAATTTTATTTGAAAAGTTGATGATTTGTGTGACTATATATTTTAATATATGAGGATATAAATGAAATATTGATATGATTTAGTTTCATTTCCTTACACAAACGGACAAACCAAACAATCAAATGGAAACAAACCTATCTTTTTCCAATACTTTCCTAATGATTCCAAAAAGCAGAAAGGAAAATTAGTAAGAAGTTTGTTTTCCTTTTCCATGGGATTCCCTCATGAATTGATTTTCTTTCAGCAAACTAAACGAGGCCTAAATGGATCAAGTAGTGACCAGTTTATATGATTTAAATAGTCATTGAACTCAAACTTGAAACAACCTGTTTATTTTTTATTTTTTTGAAAAAATCCAGTGGGCGAATATATATTCATCAAAAGCCAGAATAAGCCGTTACATACCCTTATGTAATGTTTGTGTTAAAAAAATGAAAACCTCGAGAGTCAAAAGCTCTCGCTATCCTACCGCTAGTGACAGACGACATGAATGGGAGTCTGCCAAGCCTTCCAGCCAGGGCTTTTATCAGCCACCGAGCACAGTGGCTACGCCTGTGGCAGCTCCTACCTGTTTCCAGCCTAGGTTTCTCTGATGTGGGGAGTTCTTATGGAGGTGGTTATTGATGGTGACGATTGGGTCGGGTGGCTTCTGGCCACGGCCTAGGCGTGGCCGGCTCCTACAATTTTTTCTGGCGGCCTTTGGTTCCTGCTTTGGTGGTTGTGGTTGTTGCGATGGTCTGTGTCAAGGCCTGAGTTGCATATTGCGGTGGTGTCAGATGTTTATGGCTGGGTTTCCAGATCCAATGGGACGTGGTTGTTACCGTTGGGATTGATGGAGATCTTCGAGGGAGGAGGCTGGTCCCTGACTTGGTGGCTGGGGTGGAGGTGGACATCGTCCGGCAGCCGGAGTGTGTTACTCTGGGTGTCCAGATCAGCCTGGGTTTCCCAGTTTTCGGGCTGCTATGCGGCCCATGTCCATTGTGTTGACACCTATCCTGCAGGGCTGTGGTGGCCCAAATCAGCTTTAAGGCTAAAATCAGATGGGACTGGAGTGTGTTCATGTTGGAATTGGGTTCTTTGGTGGACCCTGCGAATAGGCTCTATTTCTTCAGGGTTTCGTATTTGGGATCCTGGAGGAGCATTACCCTGCAGCTGGAGGTTCGAGAAAATGGCAATGGAAAGCCTTTAGGCTTTCCTGGTCTTCTTGCCTACTACTAGAAAGTTGGTCTTCTATTACTTTCATCTTTGTTTTCTCTAGTTGTACACCAATTGAGGTATCTAGGCAACTAGGTTTACTATTCAAAGAGAGGTTCGTAGTGAGGATTAATTTTTTGTTGTTAGGCTTAATATGTGAGCGTATGTGTTAACAATGAAGGTCACCTATCCTTTGCTTGGTAGTTTGTGTCATTTATGAGTTTGGTGTAAGACAACATCTGATGTACGTACCTTATGGCCATGGATAAATTAATGAAGTTATCTATTTCCTCCAAAAAAAAAAAAAATTACATACCCTTCCGCTGTCATCTAGACAGACAAGAAGATAGTGGTAGCGGGATCCCCCTTTGGTATTACGCCGGAGGCGCTAGAAAGATCCGGCCTTCCCAACCTAACTCTTGACTAGTAAAGCTAGTCGCCTAGAGACCTCAATTGATGTACAACTAGAGACACTGAGACCCCGTTTGGGATTGCTTCGCTTTTAAAAAAAATCAGCTTCGGTTTAAAATTTTAGATTTTATTGTGTTTGGTAAATAAATAAAAAGCAGCTTTAATTGAAAGTTATAGGTCATTGGCAGCAGATTTTAGAAGCAGCCTAGAGGTTACTTTTAGAAGCTGTTGTGGATCAAAACACACTCTGCAGTTGTTTTATGTACTGACAGCAATTTTAAAAATATTATTTATCAAACATGAAACTGTTTTAATTCACAGTTGATTATTCTCATAACACAGCAGCAATAGTTTTTTTTTTTTTTTAAGTCATAGAAATCTCAAACTAGGCTTCAGAATTGAGTTAGATTTGGATTTAATATGTTGGCACGAAGAAGCCAACTCATTCACGGATCATTTACCGAGCCCTGAAGCCGCTTGACTTGGGTAACGGCACCTTATCCCAAGTTTGGGCACGGCGTCTGCTGGCCACACTGCCCGTTCACAGATTTCACAGACGCACACAAACAAACACACAAACGCGCTTGGTTTTCACTCTCATCCAAACTTTCCAACCACCCACACCTCTCTCTCTCTCTCTTCAATGGCTTCCATCTCTGCTCCAACCCCAGCTCCTCACAACCTTACCTTCCCCAACGCCAAATCCTACCCCTCCTCCGCTTCGAAAACCCCATTGTACCCTTCCTCTTCCTCTAGATTCTCCGATTCATCCCTCTGCCGGTGCCGGAACCCTTCCTCCTCCGACTCAGTCCATTGGAGATGGGACTCTGCGCTCCAGGACCTCGTCAAAAACGCCATGAAACGACTCGATTTCCAAGGAGGAGGAAGCGCTAGCAAGGCCGACGAGGAGGAGCCCGACTGGGATTGGGATCGCTGGCGTCAGCATTTCCTCGAGGTCGAAGACCAAGAGCGCCTCGTCTCACTTCTCAAGGTCCCCCGCTTTGCTCATTCCTTCCCTTTTTTTTTTTTTTTTTACACACACATATATATAAAAGGAGGGTCACGTCAAATTTGTGTTTGAACAGTCACAGTTGGGTCGAGCTGTAAATGTAGAGGATTTTGAGGATGCTGCTAGGCTCAAGGTTGCCATTGCTGCCGCCTCCACAAACGACGTCGTCGGCTCAGTCATTTCTCGTCTCAATGTCTCTCATATCTTTCCGCTTGTTTGTTTGTTTGTTTGTTTCTGACTCTCTTGTTCATCATAAAACCTTTCGCTAACATCATCCCATCCCATCCCATGCAAATTCAATTTTATATTTTCAGAGAGCTATACAGGACGAGCGTTACCAGGAAGCTGCATTTTTCCGGGATAATGCCGGTGCTGGATTGGTGAGACACTTTCTAATTTACTTACGCCATTTAACTGTGCTTGTTTCGACTGCTATTGTAAGAGTGTAATTGGTTTGATTGTGTGTGGACTACTTCTTTTAGGTGGGTTGGTGGGCTGGCATCTCTAAGGATAAGAAGGACCCTCACGGCCTAATTATACGAGTAACGGCAGAGCATGGACGATATGTCGCAAGGAGTTATAGTCCCCGGTAAGTTCATTCTTTGTCCCTACGCTGAGGATTTGCAGCCCTATCTTCTCAACCAACAATAAGTTTCCTAATTAAGAGTTTTATACTTGTGGTTAACCAACAAATAGAAAAAGAGGACAGTAGATAGGGAAGACAAACAATTGATGCGTATTGACATAGGAGGGTCCAACCGAATATGAGATTATCGTTTTTGGCTAATAACTGATTAAGAGATTAACAGAATGAATTTTCTGCATTACCTTTATGCTACTATGTACTGTTTATGTGGGATTCTACCTCTTCAGCCATGTTCAATGTCAGTCTGTTTGAGCTGCTTTTTATCTATGCTCCACAAAAAAAAAGAAGAAGAAAAAAGACATGCACTGAATTAGATATGGTAGTAGCAGATATTGCGTGGTAGGTAACCACTACAGAAAAGGGTACAGAAAGAATTTACTTCCAACTAGTGTACCATAACCCAAGTCAAAATGACACAATTTTCGGTACTCAATTCATCAGTCAATACTTAAATGCTAAACAACTTCATATGACTTATATGTCCTTCAACCAGGGTCCATATATGTGTTTCTCTTTCTTTCTGGTTGACAGTGTCTTTTCTTAACTGATACTATAGATATTGAGAATTATGAATAATAATTACCATTCACTTTTCAGTTTTAAAACTATGAACGTTTATAAAGGAAGAACTACTTGAGAACCTATTCATATGGATATCAGTGTGTAATTATCTACCAAAGCTTTCACTTGGGCCTTATGGGAAGGTTTCAAAACTTGTTGGTCAAACTATAATCTGTTGTCAGTAAATAGATTTGATCTTACATGATTGTTTATCATGTCATATTTGACGTTTGATTTGCTAAGTGTCCTCTATTGTGTACATTAGGATTTGTATGTCAGTTAATTTCTCTGTTATTGACATTCTGTAGGATACTTGTCTTTTCTGCCAATGATGTATTTTTTATGCATTTTCATCTTCTCTCAGGCAGCTCGCTACAGCTGCAGCTGGTGTTCCACTGTTTGAGATCTTTTTAACAGTGAATAAAAAGGGTGAATACAAACAACAGGTATCATCCGTTTTTCTTCTTTTTTTTGGTAGTATTGTAGTTTTATCTACTGTAACGATCTCGAATTTTCTAGTACTTGGGATCATTTTGAATCCTAATTGGCACTTCTGCAAATTTTCTTATTAACAAAAATTGAAAAGCTACAATAAACCGAGGAAAAAAAGTAAAACAGCACATACATATCCTGAGCATGAGCAAAGCTTGTTGGACACATGGTGACAAAACAACGTAGGGAAGCAATGCAGGGGATCAAAAACTATTCAGAGATTCCTTAAATTTTATGGATACAATTGAATGGCTGAATGCTAAGAGCAACCTTAAATTTCAAAGCTCGTCCTTCAGAATGTTAAATTTCGAGTTTATTTAGGGAAGATTCCTGAAGAGTTCTTCAACCAGAAGAGATCTATGAATATGAAGAGGTTCAGTTTTGTTTATGGACAACCATTCTTCTTTCCTCCTGATATTGGTTAAAATGACTGTTTACCAGCTTTGGCCAGCTAGTAAGTAAATGAGATATTGGTGGTGAACCGAACCGGTAGATTAGCTAGCCTGGTCAACCTTTTATTCGAAGTTGGTTTTGTAGATGATGGTGTTTGCTGAAGAATAGAAAACATGTAATTATCTGGCATAACACTGAACTCAGTTCCACAAATGAAATTTCTTGAAGTTAATCATTTTAATAATTTGTACAGAAGTTAGGTATATAATTATAGTATCAACTTTCCTGGTCAGAAATTCCTAATTTTAATATATATTTCTGGGAAGAGGTTTGTTGTTAGTATTGATTCACTGAATGCATCATTTGCAAGAAAAAATCTTCATGGTTGGAACTGTATGATCATCACTGGATATACTTCTATTCTCGTTTCATTATGTTTGACATCCATTTCTTGTTTTGACTGCAAGCCTCCTTTTATATAGTTTTGACCTTTTAATCAAATAATCCTTCTATACTTTGCACACAGTTCGATCTCTTGCAAATGGATCTTCCCGAGTTTTTCGCACATGTACATCTATCTTTATATTGAGCCCCTTTTAAGGACTTCCCTTTCCATACTCTACATAGAAGAATATGGCAATTATAGTACTTGATATTTTCTTAATGCCATAATTTCAGGCTGTGTACTTAAAGCGGGGAGGAGTATTTCCAGATTCTCCACAAGTTAGCTCCAAAGCAATGGACACCACTACCACCTTGAATCCTTTAGATTCAACTGAAGAAAAAAGCGATCTATTTCTTGGAGGTAGCGACGATACTGAAGATGGTGATGATATGGATGATGATTTGGATCTTTCTGAGGGACTCTCTGGATTCCAGAGCATCTTGAGGGATATGATTCCTAATGTGAAGGTCAAGGTCTTGAAAGTGACATCACCAGGAAAGGTAGATCGGGATCTAATATCTAAAGTGATTGAGCAGATCATCGAGGAAGATGATGAAGATAAGGATAATGAAATCAAGAATTCAGAAGCTGAAGATGAAGATGAAGATGAGGACGAGAGACGAAGAAAAGGTTGAAGGTGATCAAGAGACAGATGTGATTGAACTGGATGCTGATCCTGCAATTATTCAAAATGCTGAGAGACAAGAAATTGCAGTTAAAGTTGTTTTTGGTGGTTTTGGGCAGAAAATATCTAACATCCCACCTAGTAAAAATTTGCTCCGAGTCCCTGCTAAAATAGAGAAGAAAGGGCGTCTATCCTTTTCTTTTACTGTTGAGAAAGATATTAATCAACAGGATTCTCGTGACAAGGAACAAAGTTCAGGAGATAAAAAAGCTAAAGTTGGAGGTCAACGTAGCATTGACAATGTAATGTTTGATCTTGCTAAGTTCATTGGAAAAGAGAAGATACCATTGAAGGTTGGCTTAATTATCTTGTAGAAGGGGAACAACTTGTGACTTAGCAAATATCCCTTACTGCTTGATATTTAATCTTATCTTTTACTCTTTAGGTACTCAAAGATGTTGGTGAGTTGATAAATCTCGCTCTCAGTCAGGTTCATAATCATCAGCCATTGTCAGGATCCACTACTTTCAATCGCATTGAAATGCCCGTTTCTCAAGATCCATTAAATGGTGAGTTAGTACAAAGTTTACTTTCTTTTTGTGTCATCTATTTGATGCTATAAACATAAGGAAAACATGTGCACAAAGCTGTTTCTTTATTTCACCACACTCTTCCTAAAATCATATCCTCCCATTTCCCAGCACAAAGTGACGACTCGAAGAAAAAATAATCCATACCCTGGGAAATAGAGAAATTCTGTGGGCTTTTTACCAACAAGGTCATTTGATGGGATATTCCCATTCAGACCAGGTTTAAATGGTCTGCTTGGAAAGTGTTTCTGATTCCGTTTCTGGTTTTTATTTTATGTTTTTTTTTCTTTTACTGTAAAAAGTTACGGTAAGCAGTAACTGTTTGCAAGTTTCTTTATAGTTTTCAACTTTTCAACAGTTTAAAGTTTAAACAAATATGAAATAATTTTCTTCTTGCATGTATTATCTCCATTGCTATGCTTGTAACTTGAGCCAGATAAAAGAGAGCTGGAAACGTGGTCAATTTATGGTTTAAAGAAAGTTCTTGAAATGCAGTAACTTAGTTTGGGATTGCTGCAACTTGAAATGCAGTAACCTGGTCCCAACATTATTGGTAGTCTTTCTTAAAAAATAAAATAAAATAAAAAAATAAAAAATTCCTGATCAGCAACTTGAGCTCGTGCATCTGTTCTCAATTAGAATCTCCACAATTATTTCTGAAGGATCTCCTCATTCTCTTAACCCAACTTCCCATCTTTAAATCTTTCTCCGGTTCATTCTAGTTTAAACATCCTATCTAATCTAGTGGTTTTACCCCTGTTCAATTTATGGTCTTTGGAGCTTTATGTCTGTTTTGTTTCTCATCTTATATTTTTGTTTAGAAGCTTGTCAATTTGCTCTGAATTCAGTGCATCTTGGGCTCTTCACCTTGACCAGTTTGTTATCTTGTTTCTGGTTAAATGTAATGTGTGTGTGTGTGTAGTGTGTATATTTTTGATGCTATATATACATTACATTCTAATGGTCGATCATCCTGCTTGTTTCTAGAATACTGAAATGCTGGACCTTTAAGTCCACCCTTACATTGAATGTATATATCAGGACTATACATTGGTGCACATGGGCTCTACACCTCAGAAGTTATTCACCTGAGACGTAAGTTTGGCCAATGGAAAGAAGACAATGGGACTAAGGAACCCTCAAACCTCGAGTTTTATGAATATGTGGAAGCCTTAAAACTTACTGGGGATCCTTATGTACCAGCTGGCCAGGTAATTTTCAAGATGTTACAAGTGTCTAGCTTCATAAAATATTGTTGAAATAAAACATCATGGGTGGTTTATGAAGGATCTGCTAGTAGTTATTTGCTCCTTTATATTGTTTCTGAATCATGTAATTAAGACTAGGGAACCCAAACTAGATCTTCAAAGCACCCACCTGAACTTTGCTATGAACAACTAGTTACTTAGTTTCTGTCAAAACCTGGAGATCTCATCAATTTGTTTCTTCAGGTGGCATTCCGTGCAAAGATTGGGAAAAGATATCAGCTTCCTCATAAAGGGATCATACCAGAAGAGTTTGGAGTGGTATATTCTTAGCTGGTTGGAGTTAATTTTTCTGTAAACTTGTCATACTATTACATTTTTCTTTTTCTTTTCATTGAAGAGTGTTTTTGGTTCTTTTGGAAACTCAGGTTGCTCGATATAAAGGACAGGGGAGGCTTGCTGAGCCAGGGTTTCGTAATCCTCGATGGGTCGATGGTGAACTTGTTATTCTTGATGGAAAGGTCTTACACTTTCCTTTTGCCAATTTAGTTTTCTTGGTAATCTGAATCAGTATTTTATTCACCATCTCCAGAATGTATAGTCACTGAGATATACCTTTATTGAAATGTTGCAGTACATTAAAGGAGGACCTGTTGTTGGGTTTGTTTATTGGGCCCCAGAGTATCATTTCTTGGTGTTCTTTAATCGACTGAGGCTTCAAGGCTAGGTTCATTGTACATAATGCTCAAGGTTGTTGACTCTTTTCTTCGCAATTTTGTAGGGTAAGTTCCTTTGCATTTGAAAAAAAGTCTGTGCAATAATGTACAGATAATGTACCTATAGATTTTTTGGTGGAATCTTGCAAAGTGTTATCCTCCGCACATAGTCGTACACAAGTTGTTTAGGAATGTGATCCAATGTCTCTTCTTAAAGTTGATTTGGTAAATTACACCAACAATCCTTTTGCTAGAAATGATCATTGTAGCTAGAGTCACTGAACTTTTGGATACTTGATGGTGTATAACACAAGGTAGGTGCTAAAGATGCGTATAGTGGGTTTTTAAATATCATAAATTTCAAGTAAAGAAGCAAATGTTCGGTTTCTGTGCAGTGAAATTAGAAGAATAGAGAATAAGGCTTTGAGTGTCATTAAGTCAAGGGAGGGGTAGAGGGTAAATGGAGATCTGTGCTTCTTCTGTGGATATCTGTTCTTTGCCTGGTCCATGAAAATACTAGAAGGTTGTTAGTAGGAATTGTGAGGCCCATAGTTTGCTCCCTTGTGGTCTGGGGTTTGAACCCCCGGATGGTACATACGTAGCTATTTGCTAGTGTTCCTGTCTCCTAAGATTGTAAATGGAGATCTGTGCTTCTTCTGTGGATATCTGTTCTTGCCCTGTCCATAAAAATACTAGAAGGTTGTTAGTAGGAATGGTGAGGCCCATAGTTTACTCCCTTGTGGTCTGGGGTTTGATCCCCCGGATGGTACATACGTAGCTATTTGCTAGTGTTCCTGTCTCCTAAGATTGTAGGGTTCAAACAGAAGGAGCAAATTCAATCATCAGTACATTTTCCTTTGTGCGGCCATGAATTACTGATAGAGGTTTCCTTTGTCCTTGGTGTGCAGTTTAGATATGGATTACATCGACAAAGGGCTACATATCCAATGTTTACTCAACTGACTGGTGCACATGCAAGCATGCCTGACTCAGAACAATTACCGAAGCTATGAACTGGAATAGACTAGATAATTGCCTTCTTTGATCCTGTTTCTGGAATATCGTTTTCTGTCATTGTATGTGTCTAACCTCTGTCGTACTATCAGTGTTTTGTTTTGTCTTAATTATTACACACTCAAGTAATGCTTTTGTGCAGTCTTTCTTCAAGCATTGCTTTAGTAGGTATAATTTAGAGATGCTATTAGGTCTTGATATAAATTTTAACCGATATATGTGATGGTTTGATTCTTGTATATATTAGGTGGGCATACTCAGATGTAAATTATTAGAAACCAAGTGCGGGATAATCAACACAATTCCTCTTCTTGTTTTAATAAAGATTGCATTGACATTATTCTTTTAATGGGATTTCTGGCTTTCTCTGTTACCTATATGATTACCGTTATGTCCATATTTCAGGATCTTGTGCACGAAGTTTATACTATATCAGAATCTGGAACAAAAGTGGTGATATTAAACAAAAAGCCGAATTGATTTGATTAAGACCATTTCCATTCAATTCCAGTCTAATAAAGATGAACTTTTGTTAGACCGCAACTAATTGATACGATTTCAATAGGGAACTTGGGTCTTCTTCTGTTCTACTAGGAAAGTCTTCAGTGTCTATGAATGTCGTTATTGATCAGTAGTTGTTAACTGCGAGTGAGGCTGAGCTGGAAGGACTCGTAGAGTACAAGCTGTAATCGTCCTGGTTCAGAAATCATCGAATACAATTTGCAACTTTCTTTCTCTTTTCAATTTTCGAATCTTCTGTTTTTATCCATTTGCTAGGGTTTGAGACCGGAATAATTGATGTCAATGCCACTGTAGTAATAAAAAAAAAATTAAAGAATAAAAAAGGATGGTGGCAGTCTGCGACCACCAGTTTCCGACAAACTGAGCCATGTTGAATTTGACATACAAGTCCCTCGGGATGAAATGACAGCTAAATTTTTGGAGATGCAGGAGTCTTTCGAAGCCATACGAGCTCAGAAGGATTCTGTTTCGAGCAAAATTCTTGAGCAACTTCGTCTACTCTAGTATTGGATGAGGGACATAGGTCTACTTATCACACCTGATCCAAGGTCTGGATACCTTCATATACCATCCTTCTGATTCTAGTAAGATTGGTTTTAGGGCTCAGTGACCACCATGAGTGTTTGATAATGCCGTTTATGGGTTTACCAATGCTCTTGCCATATTTCATTTCTATAATGAACGAAGTACTAGGGGACATTTGCAGAGAAGTGGTAAAGCTGCTTCATATTTTGAACTTTCTTTGTAAGAATTCTGTTTTTCTTTTCCATTAGGCTTTGATTTGTCACGCGTTTCATCATCTTGTCATACAAGGAATAGGTTTCAGGGTTACGATGTTTGTCTGGTTTTTCTAACTTTATTATTTTCATGAAACATTAGGGCTATGACGTTTGAAAGAGGAAAGACTAATTAGTTGCCCTTATTTACATTGTGCCACCTCACATGATACACAAATACATTACTTCCAAACTCGACTTATTACTAAACTTCATCCTCTTCTTCCTAGGATAGCGTAATAGGTCATAAATTCTCTCCCTGAATTCATGCCATGGCTAATGGTTGGTATTGTTGAAGATGAACTTCTCTGCATAAGTGCTTGTTTCACTTCAATGTGGATGGACGAAACACCTATGTGGTATGTGGTAACACATTAATTCATCAGAAAGTCCTCTGGAATAACTTTTTCTTATGCATAGAAGGACATGAGCTTCTCGCTTAAATTCTCACATTCCAACCTACGGAACATATCTACCTGTAGACAATGTAAATATGAAAATGTAAACGATCGATTACATATTAGTTTGTATAAACAAATGAATGAGAGTAAAGGGAATAAAAAAGTACCTGGAGATGTAAATTATAGAAGACCCTCCCTCCAGAGGACTCAAAAGAAGAAGCATTCAGTATTTCAAGCCCATCCTCCTCCAGACTTGCAAAATCCGAGATATGAAATTGTGGGTGGAACTAATTGTGGATATTTGAATGGCAACTTCACTATCACTAAGACGGGTTGTTGAAACAGCAGATAATAAGCTCCTACTCCTCCGAGCTGTGCTTTTTACTTGCTTTTCCTCTTGTAATATTACATTTTCTTGCTTAGAAATTTTCGACAAAAGCTCGTCTCTTTTTTGAATTAGTCCCTCCACTTGCTGCTGGAGCTCTGGAATGTATTTCAGCACCCGCGAAACTGTGGCTGGAATACTTAATCTTTTCTGCATTGCATAGTACTGTAAGTAGGATTCAATACTTACTATTGTGTTCTACTTCTAAAAAAAAAAAAAAAATACTTAAAATGATACCAACTAACCAAAAAAAAAGAAAGAAAAAAACTAACCGTCTGTATGTCATGCACTAACCATAGTCCATACCTTTAGGCTTCTTTATTTTTTTTTATTTTTATTTTTTGTTAAAGAAACACGCTAATTTGAGAGTATAGGAAAAGAATGTATTCATACCGCATGATCTGCGGGAACGAGAGAACGCAGTGATGAGTACAAGTTGTTGATCTTCTTGCGGCGGTCACGCTCACTAGCATTGTGGTTAAGCTTCTTAGTCATTGAAGAACTGTTGCCCTCGCCGCTGATTGCGGTGGATGGCGTGGAGTGATCAAGCTTATCAAACTGTGGCTGCAGAGTTGTAGGGAAATGAAGAAGAGATGATTCTGCTGAGAAATAGTTATGGTCATGACTTATGGGATGATCCTCCAAGGGCCATCCAATTGTTGAAAATAGAGGAGGAGATAAAGCCAACATGATGAGATTTGAGAAACTGAATTGAATTTGCTGGGACTAATTTGCTTACAAATTTAGTAGATCATGACATTCATATATATACAAACAGCCGTCATTTTCATAGTTCACCTCAGCAACATTAAGTTATTCAAGAGTTGATAGTCCATACACTTAAATTACTTGTAAAAACTTGGTCTTGCAACAATCAAAATTTTCATTACAATAACATGGTTACGAAAATGACTGCCAACTTCCCCAGCGTGTGTGTGCTCGTGTATGTTGTTTCCATAGGTCTATGTGGCTTAACTATTTGTTTATAGAAGGGATTTGCAGATCGAGTTGGCAAAAATGGCTCGCATAAAAACAACACCATTTGAACAACCTCTCCATTTAATTAAATCGTAGTCCGCAAGACCTAAATTGGTTATGTACAATTGTCATGCATTTTCTGTTGGTTGAGAATTCTGCACAGAAATTAAATTGTTTTACAAACTTAATCTTCAACCCTAAATGCAGTCAAAGCATGCACTGCTAACAAAACAGGCAAATCATACAGCTTTTTTAAAAAGACACGAATATTTGTGTGGAAGATAATTCATATAGATGTCCAAACCGGTAATGGATGGAGCAAGGCAGGCAATGAGGAGAGTAAATTTTTGTCCATGTGGTTAGTTTAAACAATTTGGGTGCCAAGGAAAAGTGCAATTAGCGTGTGTTGTGCATAAAATACACGAGTTTGGGACAGGACTGGGTCATTTATTCCACGTGCCTAAGCTTCTGTTTCTCATGGAAACCTCATCTCTTTTATTTCATTACATTAATTCATTCATGGTTTCCTTCCGAAGCTTATCAACTAAGTAACAGTATCTATATATAATATAGATGACGTTCCCCTTCTGGACATTTCTGCTTCTACTTAATTACTTTCCTAACCAAAATGGGATAGTTTATTATTATTTCAACAATAATATGTTCTTATCAAACAGTATCCAATTTTCCGAAACATCCAAGGTAGGTCGTCTCTCTAGTACAATTTTTAACCTGTCAAATGAGTTTTCCATCTCATTTTTGCGTTCCGAGTAAATGCGTAGTCAGGGAAAAGCAACTGTTCAGAATAACAGGGGCGTAAGGGCAAATATTCAGATTTGGAATAAGCTGTTTATGGGGCTTACTATATCTAATGTATACAATAATACAAAAGGTAATATGTTTTAAGTAAATGATAATCTATTATATAAGATAAAACTGCAGTACAGTACAGTCTCCACCAAAAAAGACGATACCAACGTCGTATACATTATATGTTCGGCAATTTCCTAACTTGAATACACTATCTCAACAACAAAATGATTAAAGACCAGCAAAGATACAACATCTAAATGAAAAAGACTCCACTATCCCACAAAATTGCCTAGATCACCGATTGAGCTGCCATAAGCATAATCATCTTTTTACCCGCGGCCTCTTCTGCCTCTTCCCCCTCTGCCACCTCTCCCCCCACTGCCTCCTCTGCCCCCTCCGCCTCCTCTGCCTCCCCTGCCTCCTCTGCCTCGGCTTCCGAATCCATTCTTATTTTGCTTTAGCCCCAATGAATGAACTCCCCTTCTCTTTCCACGCTCTGCTTCTTCATCATCATCCTCTTTATACTTTGAGGAGCCTCTAGCTCTGAAAGAAATCTCACGTGACCCGCCAGGGCCCAGCTTAACACCACTTGGGAGGGCAGAAACCCGCCGATCATCTCTGAGGGCTTTTACCCTTTCTCCCAATGGCAGCAGCTCCTCATGTGCAAGTGATGCACCACTCCTGAATGCCTCTGCATGCCGCTCATCCTTGGCCTCAATCAATCTAAAGAATTTAGAACCGACTATAAGTACAGAAAATTTCAAGTTTTAATATTTAACCGACATTCTTAGGAGTAAAAAGTTCAGACCAAACCCTCATGCACATTCAAAGAAACATACAACAATAGATGGGGGGAAACTAGACAAATCTTGTTATAGTGTTCACTTTAATTACAAACACCATCTATCAGCCTGATCAATATAGATTAGAATAGATTATTCTCCTTCCTAGGGTTTACTCGAAATACACAGATATTCTCTGTTTATGACAATTCTATTTTCAAAAATTATACTGACTTGTCTCACCAAGGATAATAATTCTTCGCATATATATATATATATATATATATATATATATATTTTGTATTGATTCTGTTTATGTACTGTCTCTTATATTATAAAACAGCTCTGTGATGTGTATAAAATCAGTTCAGTTTAAAACTTAAAATAATGTTTTTTCATTAAACGTCCTGTTTCTCTGTGACTAAAGGGCCATGCTTTTACGGAGAATGCAATGTAATAAATGAACAAACAGAAGAAAACAGTCAATAAAGATACAGCCAGAATGACTCACCTTGGAGCTCGTCCTTTCCCTTTTATTCTGCTGTTTCCATATTCAGGCTCATCCTCTGATGTTGCATCAGAATCACTATGATTCTCATCTTCATCTTCCATGGCAGGTCTGAAGTGTTCTTCCACCAGAGATGCTCGCTTGTTAGAAGAAACCGGGTGTAAGGCCTTATATTCGTGCGAGTACTCATCAATTTCAAAGTCCTGCACACAAATTACAAAAGGATGCATTATAGGGAACTGTTTACACAATCTAAGGAACGAAAAAAAAAATTGAATATATGGTTTTCTTTTCTTTTCCCCCACTCCAAGGAAAACTAGGTTCACTATATGAATAAAACTGGAGCTAACACCGATAAATAGAACAAAAGCGCACTCTGCTGGACACAAACGAAACAGGAAAACAACCAGACAAACTAAACTAACACTGGAGATACAAAAAAAAAAAAAAAACCTTAAAACAATAGAAGAATGAACAGTTAAATAATAGGCTAAAAGCCTACAAACAACACTGATAAAATTCAATCAATACAACTGAATTCAAAAGAGAAGTTGCTTCAAACATAAATCTCATCTCCACAACCACATACATGAAACAGCATGTTTCTGTTGATCGAATGACCCAAAAGGCCACCTTTAAACTGAGAACAAGAACAAACCGTCCATTTCATTCGATCGTCTTTCTTTTCCTCACTCACACCCTCCCACAGAACTCACATATAAGCTTCTCAACCTCTCTAGGAAACCAGAAAACAATGATAATAAGTTGGCAGACTTTGCCAAACAGGTGCACTGAGGTAAGTCGGGATCCCTAGATAATCATGCCCTCTTCAAACATGTTTTACACTCTCAACCAAAAGTTCCCACACTGCAAGGCACTAGGATGACCACTATTGGAATCTTAAAGTACACCATAGGAGCAACCCACGCCCCTACCGAAACCTGCCAGAAAGAAATTCCAATTTGCTCGATTGGGAATTAAATCCGGGACTAAACTCCTTCACATATTCACTCTATTGGGATTTAAATCCAAGAATTGAACTCATTCATGTATTTGGGATTACCAAATTTCTAGCATTTAGTCTAGTTCGACTTCTCCACTAGACCAAATGCTACTTTGGGAATAACATATTTCCACAAATTTTTTCTATATGGAAAAACAATAACACTTGAAAGTTGAAATGAAACAACAATCTGAGCAATAATGATGATATACTTTTTTCTATTTGAACCCAATTTTTTTGTTAACTAATTCATTTCCTATCCCTCATCATTATTAATACACTATTTTTATCTCTCCTTTTTTTATTTGTCAAAATTCATGAATAAAAAATGAACCACAGGAGGGGGTAAGGCAGGAAAGGTGCAATTAGACTTAAAAGCTGACCAAAAGAAAAAAATAAAATTAAAAAAATAAACAAATGAGAAAATTATTGCGCCAAAGAGTTGTCCTTTTTCATGGGGGAGCCAGACGTTCAGATTATCATACCTTATTTTCAAACATTGCTTTAAATCGCTCATCTTTAAGAATATTAATATCAAGTGCCTTCTTTTTCTTGGATGGCTTGTTGGTCTCATTTTCATCAATATCTTTAGTTTCATTTTCTGCTTCTTCATACTCCAAAAACCTCTCTGCAAACTTTTGGTTGACCTTGGGCAATTTTCTCTTTTTCTGCAGTAAACAAAAAGCACAATATATAAGGAATCATACTATTGACCTCCAAATAGATAATCTAAAATGATTCTCCCACAAAGTCAATATTATATAATCACACTCTAGGACTGTGAAGACCATTATCCCAAATTAACAGTTGAACCCCTACTATAAGACAGTTTCTTCAAAAAAATTATTAGAGCACCTCGGAGCAATGTTGAATGCTCTTTATGGATTAGCAATTAGTTTGGATACTAGAGTACAAAGAGAATCATAAAGTTTGTCAATATACAAACAATATTTAGAAGAAAGTGTCTAACCGTAATTCGCTGTCCAGCAAATTCTTTTTCTAGCTTCTCCTTTTTCTGCTGTTCAATGTATTCACTAATATCAAAAGGCTCTACCAAAGCTTTTGCCTGCCAGAAAGTATGCAATAAGGATTGAAGTATTAGACTACTAAACTAATACCTTATTAAAGCAGGTGAAATATCATTTTTGAATAGAAATCAGAAACACTTCACCAACTCATGGTAATTAATCCATAAATCCTTAGTGCCAGAAATGATTACTAAGAATAGTATTTAGAGCAGGAATGGAAACAGATTCATTATTATCCTCCTCTGTTTTTTGTAAGTCTGAAACAAGTCCAACCGGTCTATTTACAACATTTCTTTCCTTATATGAAATACAGCACCGGGACAGCATACATATGGATGATAAAAATTTATTTTGGTTCCAACAGTCATGAAACCCTTGATCAAAATAATCATATATAAATGAAGGCAACCAAACCTTTTTATACAACGAATAACGAACAAAGAACCCATGCATGTAAGCTCTGAGTAGATTCGTTCCAATCAGCTTAGTCAACCTCAACCTCTCAAGGTCTTCTTTTGTCAAAAATTTATAATCATCATAGATGGTCGTCTGCGCACCCTCCTCTAACTCTTCCTGTGAAAAGAACAAACAAACTATTATTAGCTGGAGATCTAAGATGAATGAAACCAAATTAATACAGGAAATACAGGAAAACAATATAAACCAAAACCTACAGTAAGATTTTGCAGGTAAGAACACCAATTTGGAGCAGGTCCGAGTTCAGGTATGAAATACGATGGTATCTGACTGGAGTCCAGAGCCAACAGCATCAATCCACTGCCAGGGAATGTACATATATCATTTATTGCTCCAGCTGTGGGCTCAATGCTTGTCATTCCTTCTCCCTGCAAACAATTGGAAAATCCACTTCATTATGTATACAGAAAACAATATTCCATAACTTTTCATTATATCCAAAAGTATATTATCTTACTGTGTCAGGGTCCCATATTCTAACAACGTGATTGTCAGTGGTAATTAACTTTGGCCGTTCAGAATTAAGAGTTTGATGCCACTTAATGTCTAATATCGGACTGCCATACCTATAACAATGACAGGGTCTTCAACAATCAGTAAATTACAAAGGGTGAGAAAAACAAAGCCCCTTATTACGTTGAACCAGGAAAAACTGCAAAGGAGATATACTCACATGTGATCCTTCACCTGTATAGGATGTGATGAACGCAAGTCATAGACGAGAACCTGCAGGTTCAATGACACAACTGAAGTTACATTATTCAAGGAATATATTCTGAAATGCAATTCATTCTTGTTGAGAAGAGGATCGCAAATACACAAGGTATAAGTGATGGTCCCAACACTATTCATCTTGTTATCTACTGATGTACAATGAAAATGCAATCCATTCTTGTTGAATTGTAGTGTAAATTTACCACCAAACATGTCATCTTAATCATCACACCTCATCTACTTGTCAGATTTTCAGTGATTCAGACTATACCCACTACTACTTCCCATCTAATTCTAATGCTACTGCAGTGATGTATTTTATTTCTCAAGATCTGTTTTGGGATTTTGTTTAAATTCAAACTGGGAAGAACAAGGACCAACTTCACTAATCTGCTACAATTGATAATCATCTCTTATATCAGGCAAATAGGGATAACATAATAAGTATTCAAATTATTCAATACGCGAAACTCTCAAAATATGTGTTGCAGTTGAGGTAAAACCACAGTAGATATTGCAAAGGTTGAGAATGATCAACGTGGTGGGCATTTCCGATAACAACATAACTAGAATTATATCTTCTAGAAATAAGCAAATCGCATTGTACTTATCAGATTAAAGAAAAATTAATTGTACCTTCCCTGCACTGCTTCCAACAGCCATTAAGAAACCCGTTTTTTCATCAAACTCTACTGCTGTGACCTCCTGCAAATCCAGAATGCAGTCAAATGGTTAATCAAGTCAGGATTGAAAGGAAAGTAATTAAGAGGCCCTGTCATTAACAGCACTACTACATAATTAAAGAAAGAGAGAAAAAAGAAGAGGGAGGTGGGGGGACTGGAATGAACTCACAACTATAGACACAAGACCATTACCTGGTCGATGTCACCAGCAGGTCCAACAGCATTAATCCTACCAACTGAAGATTTCATTCTCAAGTCGAAACATTCCACAGCACCATCTTCACCACCACAAGCAACTAAACCATGAAGCTTGCTGAAATTTTAAAATAAAAGCTCCTTGCTCTTAGATAAACACCAACACCAACCACATATAGCACATATTTGATATTTGAAGAAGAGAAAGAAGAATCTAGATATCAAAAAAAGGTCAACAAGTCACCTTCGAGAAACTACATTTAGCGCTGGCGACTGTGTGTTGAGGGAAGTTAAAAAACGCCCCTACAAACCAATTAGTGTTAATATTGACAGAACTGTGAAATAAAGCAGAAACTTCTGTTAAAGCAGATTTAAGTGAGTCTGGTTGATATGGAAAACCTGTTCCAAATTAATTCTGTAAAGTTCTGGAGAAGAGGCAGCACAAAGCAAATCACATGACCAGCAATCATAAGCCATATCCCTACCCATTCTGCAGACAGAAGTTCAGTCAACACATTGTAGAAGGAACACAGATATACTAGCCACTGCCCATGCATGGAACAATTCTTAAATAATTACAATCTGAGTTAAAGTAAAACCGAAGCAGCTCTAAATTATATGTTGGTAAACATGATTTCAACTACTATCTGGATGCAGAAATACACTCAAATTGAAATTAACTTCAGAGGACTAATGCCAGAAGTGCTATTTCTATTTGCTATTTCATTATATAATATACGTGTTATACAGAAAACCGAATTTCAACACTATTAACAGTTTTCCTATTGTAAATGGAAAATCCCCCGATATACAAAAGAAACAAAAAAGCCAGAAATGCATATCAGGAAGAACAACAAAAATCCGTTCATTCAAGGAAAAGAGGAAGGAAGAAGGCACACCTTGGAATGCGCAAACTGTAATGTTTTCCATATTTTGCATGTAGATAAACAGAACGATCGGCACATAAAAACGCAAGCTTTGAATAATCATCAGCCAAAACCTAAATGGATAACAATTAACTTAGTCAGTCATATATGGATAACAAGACGAGAGAACAAGTTAAATGGAGCAGAATAACCAATGAGAGTACCTCAAAATCAATAATCTCAGAATCCAAGTGCCTTTCAAACTTGAGTGCAAGTTCCCTGAGCTCATAAACCTTGACTTGGGGCGGGTATATACCTGAATTGCAATGCAATGCAATGGTAAGAAGGAAGCACAACAAGTGAGAGTGAATTTTGATAGTGATATAAAGTAGAGGAGGTTAAACCTGATGCAATGAGGAACTCGCCGTCAGGAGTGGCCTTGATTTTGGTGGTGGCAGTTTCGAAACGGAGGTCCTGAATCAAGTCCACCCTTTGCATATAATCTGAAAGAAATTGAGATGAGAAACAGAATCAGAAAAGCGAAAGAAGAAGGAAGAAGGAAGAAGGAAGGTACTTTTGTCTTTGCGGAGGGCTCGACGCTTGTTGGGGTCAAGCCAGGTGGCGAGAGAGGGTTGCTGAGAAGCAACGCTGTACATCTTGACGCCATTGATGGAGGTCGACTTGAGATTGCCTCCATGGTAAGCCATAGCGTGCAACCTTCACCTTAGGGCTTAGGCTTTAGGGTTTAGGGTTTAACAAATCAATTCCAACCTCCTACCTCCTTTCTGTTTCTGCCGCTGGTTCGTTCTCAAGTCGGCGGCAAACTAGTAGGTTTCTCCCCGGTTCTGCCTAGTTGACGTGGCCCAATTAGAACTCGAAATGTTTCAATTCTTTTTATTTTTTTTTTTTAAGAGGGAAGGTGAAAAACAAGATTTACTTGTAACTGCGGTTTATAGGGTTTAGGCCTTCGATCACAAGAATGTATTTGGTAAGGAAAAATCGTCCGTACAGTACCTGACATTTTCGCCATTCTAAACTTTAGAACCTCACGTTCAGAAAATATCAGAACGGTACCTAAGGTTCTCACCCCGACCGAAGATCAATATCTGGTGCCGTTACCTTCGTTACAAAAACTGACAGCTGGCATATTTTTATCATTAAATAACCAATTTATCCTTTTTTTTTTTGTTTTTTTGTTTTCCTTTAGTTTTTTCATATAACAAAAAAAATAAACATTTTTTTCTATTAGTTTTAAACTATTTTTAGTTTTGAAAATTTATCTAAATTTTTGGTTTGTCAAATTTTATCTTTCTAACCCGTAGGATTAAACTAGACGTCGTTATGAGTTCTTATGAATTTTTGGAAGATTTTTCGAACACCCAAGCTAATTTTAATGATTTTTGGAAGTTTGTAATATCCAAAAATATGATTAAAAATAGAATTTTAAAGTCAGCTACATCCGGACCGTTGATTTCAAATGATAGAAGATCTTGACCGTTGAAGGAATATATTGATCGAGACCCAGGCCGGGTCAGTACTAACCCGAATAGCCGCCACACTTTTCCAGCATATTCCCGACGTCGGACCGGCCTAGTTTTCTTCGTCTCTGTGTCACCGCCATCCCTATGCCTTCTGTTTTGTCAAAAGACGTCCAATGACAGAGAATTGAAGGAGAGAATGTGGCGGCTTCTCCGGCAGGTTTTTCCGATTCCGGCCACGTCGTGGTCTTGCACCTATATCAGAAGCTTCCTCTCGATGTGGCCAACCTATTCATGGTATTTGCTCATTCAGATGATAAGCTAAGAGAGATAATCGAGGAGAAGAAGTTTTTTAGTTTTTCGGCAAGTTTGCTCTGTCTTCCGGCGAAGTTTGGTTTCGACTTAGGTATCAAACTCGTTTCCCTTGTCGAGCTCTACCTCCCTATATACTTGAATTTCAATTGGGAGGAGATTTGCAGAAATCAGAATATTGAGGTTTTATGGTCAGTGAGGGTTCGTTGGGTTTGAATGGGCATGAGAGAGAGAGAGAGAGAGAGAGAGAGAGAATTCTGGGTTTCATGGGTTTAAATGGAAACGAGAGAGAAAAAGAACCATGGGTTTGAATGAGGACGAGAGAGAGAGAGAGAGAGAGAGTGCTCTGGGTTTGAATGGGAACTAGAGAGGGAGGGGGAGAGAGAGATGAACAGTAGTGATGGAGAAAAAAATGTTTAGAATAAAAAATAAGGGATTAAGACATGAAAAGACGAAAATATCCTTCAGCCGTCAGTCTTTAAAACGGAGCTAACGGCTCTAGGTACCAATCTTCGGTCCGGGTCGAAACGTCAGGTACCGTTCTTATATTTTCTTAACGTGAGGTACGAAAGTTTAGAATGGGGAAAAGGTCAGGTACTGTACGGACGATTTTCCCATTTGGTAAATATCTAAGTATACCAGACATTTTTCACACCTAGCTAATTTCCAATAATACCCTTGTTTGTAATTAAACCAGGCAAAACCTATTACACCTACCAAAACCTAAATTATTATTGAAGATAAACTCTACAACAAATCCTTGGTTCTTCTCAAATGTTGATGAGGAACAAGTCTCGAAAAACAAGACTTCCTCAGCTACAGTTGTAGTTGTTGTAGTTGATGAGAACAAGTCCAACACCAAATCATCTTGTGCAGGAATAACATGGAGCAAAGACGATGAGAATGTTATTTTGGGCGATCTGATCTCGTTTCAGGGAGACGCAAGAGAATATAAAGTAAGGACTTTTATGCAATACATAAAGAATCGCCTCAACCGTGGAGATTTGAACCAAGTAAAGGAAAAAGTAAGATCCCTTAAGAGAAATACATGGGGATGCAGAATCAGACTTCTTTTTTTTTTTTCTTTTTTTTTTGCTTTGAGACTTTCCAGAAGGAGCGTTCCCATGAGATGAAGGTATTGAAATTGTCCAAAGCATATTGGGTATGTACGTCATACTTAATTCTCATATGTTGTCACTGATGCATTAACTAATAATTGTTTGTTAAGTAGCAAGGTATATTTGATGTTGTTGATGATGACGATTGTTAAGCAAGGGGAAGGAGCAGGAACTGGTGGAAACTGATGGCCAAACAATAGTAATGCAGTTGGCCGACAATGAGAAGATGAATGTTGATGATCAGAGCAAGTCGAAAATTAGTGGAATTCTTGAGTTTGGGACTGTTTATGCATCCGTGTTAATTTAGAATCTTTGAGGATTTGCTTCATTCTAATAAGGTTTTGTTGGGTGTAATGAGTTTTATTTTGAATTAAAAATGAGGGTATTATTGAAAACTTGTTGGGTATAATTAGAAATTCTATGATTTTATTGGGTGTAAAAAATATGTTGGGTATACTTAGATGCTGGGTACATTTAGAATTAAAATATCAGTTTTTACTTGTCAGGAAGTCAGAAGTTAGATTTTTGAAAAAATAAGATATCAGAAATATCGGAGATATTCCGGATATCTTTTTCAGTTTTTTGAAAGAGTCAATTTATTAGAATTACATATAAATATATGAATGTCAACTTCATCTACATCCAAAGAGAGACTCTAGGTGGTTGAATTAAAAGTTGCTCAATAGTCTAGGAACAGACTACATAGAGTCAACTACAAACTACAGACTACATAGAGTCAACTACAAACTACAGACTACATAGAGTCATAGACTACACAGTATCAAATTATTCATATAATTGCACCACATTTTTTTACATTCTTGTGTGGATCATAACCTAATAGTCTGTTCTCTTTGTCTGAAACTTCAACATAATCAAGGCCAATCCCATATAAATATATAATTGAGAAAAATGAAGTGAATGAGTTGCTTCTTAGCTCCATCAAGTTTGTTTTCAGGAAATTTCTCCTCACCTCGTTCAATCATCTCATATGGGCCGCCCATAGGGTGAGCCTTAAATTGCTTTCCTGAAAATGAATGCTAGAATCATAACGGTGAGTTTAAACATGCATTAATCAAAGCTAGGATTTTGAACTAACTAGGATTTTGTTTGTAATCAAAGCTAATACGTGAATATGTATGGGAAGTATTATCGACAACAATTACACACGTACAGTAATAAGATAACTAGACCAAACTTGTGATATTATGTATCCATCCAGTAACATTGATCGAGGTCAATATATTGCTTCTTGCGCTAATGGAGAATTTAGAACTGGCAAGGTTCTTGTTACAGGGAATTAAGCTTAACATTTCCACAAAATCAAATCTCCATGCATAACTAGGTTTGACAGGCAAGCTGCTATATATGCCTATCTAACGATCAGCAAACATTCAAAACTAAGATTTATTGTTGCCCTTGCTCTTGTCATATATTTAGAGACTGGGACAGCTAGCTACAGAAATGGTTTGCTGCTCCTGCCAGCCTTAGACACACTCTAGATCTCAACTTCTCGAGTGTAATGGTTGGCTACAGAGCTCATGGCATTGCACGCTAGCTGCTTTTTTATTTTATTTTATTTACCATCTGGTCTATCTATCTGTACGTACGTGGAGTACATAATAAGCATATCTGCTAGTGATTTGACAGTCCACTTTAATTTAACTACTCAAAAATCGAGTGCAAGTGGTGAATTTTGTTGAACAGTGGAGTGATGACATCTTCTTTATGACAGATGAGCGTTACAAGTCGTGATTCCCTTGTTGCAAAATTGTGGAACGACCTTAAGGCTAGCTCAAATGTCTTAACCTGGGATCCTCTTAACTTTGATCAAACCAAGCTTAATGCGGATGGTTATTCTTCTATCGGAGAATTTCGAGTTTGGGAAGGGGTATGGGTTGGTGTTATGTACCAAACTAGGGACCCGGGGAGGTTACGTTCTTAATGCAGAAATTAAGTTGGGGTTTAGTTTATGGTTGTAAGCTTGCATATATACAGTTGATAAATATTGTCACATAAATGGATTCTGGTGTTTATATTTGTTAATTAGGTAACGCATATTCTGGTGTTTATATTATGATGATGAACTTGGCATCTTGTCAGCTAAAACACATATACCGGAGAATAACCCAGCTGCAGACCAAGCGATGGATGCTAATCTTGAGGTAGGGAGTCATTCTCTTATGGCATGCATCTTTAGATCTAGTAGTTATTTTGTATTGCTGATATTCTTTTCAAAAAGAAAAATCTGCGCGCAGTATAACAATCAGTGTGATCGATTGATAGATAGATGACTACTTAATTACCATGAACAAAGGCATCTGCTCAGACGTTGAGTCAATTAATTAATATATTGTTGCCATTTAATTTTCCAGTTCAAAAGTTAAACCAAAGAAGCTAGTATTGAATAAATGGACCCTCATGAAAACTATCCATATTGATGAGGGTGGCTTTAGCTTCATCCTTACATATAGTTTAATGAATGAAATGATTTGACTTGAATCAGGATCAATCATGTGATTCCTCCCAACTACCACTCAATATTCAAAACATGGACGTACTACCACTAGGGCTATTACTTTCATATTCTGTTCTTTTTGTCCCAGTCTCTGTCTCCCTACTCATGTCATTATTTTCATATATGGGGGTCTCTAACTGTCCATGTTAGTAGTAAACAATGATTTTAATTCTTTTAGTAGTAATTAATGATTTTAATCCTTTTGTTACTATCAGTGTCAAATGACAGAAGGGATCTGGTAGAGAAAATGTGGCGCATATATAGAGAGAGAAAGAGTGCAGAAGATGAAGAAAAACAATATGAACGCAGCAGTAGAGTTGGAACAACAACAGAAGTTGAAGTATGGAGTCCTCATCAGCAACTCCAGGCAGAAACACAGTTTTCCAGTCATGAAGTTACATCCATCTTCTTCCTCTCCAAGACGGCCATTTTCTTTTTCACCTTCATCTTTTGTATCATCCTTTAATGTCCCTGATCATGATGATTCCCCTGCCACCACCCCGTTTCTATTTTCTGGTGTCCCATTTTCCTGGGAACATTTTCCTGGAATTCCAAAGAAACAAAGCTTCAATTGCAAGAAGAATGAACACTGCAGCTCACCATCATTGAAGGTTCTCCCATTGCCTCCTACAACTGCACATCAAGCTCCGAAAAAGAAGCCCTCATCCAACTCAAAGCAGACTAGTACATTTCCGAAAGATCCTTTTGTTGCTGCTTTAGTTGAGTGTTCCAAGGAGGAAGATGAAGAAGAAGATCAATATTCCAAGAACAATGGTCAATGGAGTGCCAAGGTATCAAGAAGTGTAAGTGACAGGTTTGGATTTGTCAATCTTTATGCATCGTCGTGTAAAAGAAGTTGTGCAGTTTCTCAATCTATCATACATGTTCCGAGGCCGCTCAGTAGAACCTCCTCTAACTACGATCTACTTAGTCACCGTTCCCGTTCCCGTTCCCGATGAGTTTGTCATCATCATCACCCAGACAACAATAATAATCTTTGCTTTGCTGTCTCAAAAGATTTATGCATTATATATGTGTTTGTTGCCAATAGGCAATATATGAGCAAGCTCTATATAATATATGATGCTCTTTGTTGTATTTCATGTGATGTCTGCGGCAGCATGAGTGAAATATACACGACCCCATGTGGTAGAACTGTAGAAGTAGTAGTCTTAAGTTGACTCTTGTCTACAAGAGGCTACTGACATATTTTTTATATATCTCTTCCTTTCAAAAGACATGTTGCAGCACACTCGTGATTTATTTGGCAGCGCAGAATTGCTTCTCCATTCTGTAGCACTTGCGATTTTTGTTCAAAGGTTTCGTTCACATCTACTTCTCACATAACTTATTCATACAACGTAATCATCTCAATTATACTTTAGAGACTTAATAATTTATATGCTATATATGTAGTAATGCTGCCAAAATAGGCTCATAGCTCTTTAGCTCCAACCCAGGACACTTGATTTGCTATTTTGGCTCCTCTTTCCTTTGCCATGTAGAGTCCTATATGATGCATCAGTTCCTGCAGCCATGATTTTTGTTATCCAAAACTTTCAAAATGGAGATAAAAACAACTAATGACAAGATTATGTTGCACATTAATTGTCTATACTATCACAGATGATTAGGTTTCTATTCCATATTCAGATTAAAACAAGTTTTACATTTTAGTGTACATCTCTACAACTAAGAGAACAGAAATAAGGGATTCTTATGTGCTGTTCGGCACACTCAAGATCTTGCAAAAGCAGTAGGATTCACCACAAACAGCGTCTCACACCAACTCTTACATAACAATATATCTTCCCATATTGAAGTTAATCTAACTTGCCTGGATAGATACTTTTTTCATTAGCATATATTCCCCTTTTTTGTAGATCACATGCTATAGCAGATATGTACTCCAACTTTTTTTTTTTATCTCTCTTTTTAATGGAAAACATTTATGTAAAATCAGTGATGAAGTTTTACTCTAGGATGTGTTGGCAAATGATTACCTGAGGGTGAGCTAAAGCTCCTTTGGTGTTTCTGGCAACCTGAAGAGGAATATTAAATGTGGCGCAGGCACGCGAGTAAACCACTACGTCCACCAAAGGGGTCAGGAAACCACGGTTTCTAGCTGATATTGTGGAACAAACAAAGTCCAGAACACAGATGTCCGTGCATATTCCTACCACTAATAACTGCACCAGCATTCATGACATGACTGTCAAATTCTTAAAGCAATTATATATAGCTGCTCATTAGAACCAACAGAACTAAATAGCTGTATGCTGAAAATTTCTTAGTAAAATCAACTTACAGTTCTGATCTGATTTTTCTTCACCCAATCAACAAAAGCATTTGAACCATCAGGTTGAATTGAGCCTACGAATCCATCGTAGCAATCTTTGCGCCTGATTGTGACATTTGGTTCTTTCTCCAACCAACTTAATGCTGCATATTAGTACAGAAAAAAACATATATGTGAAACAATTATCCAACAACAATATGGCTGATTTTTATTCTTAATGTAGCCTCTATCATCATCTCTCTTCTAAAACTCCCATTTCATTTCTGTAATTAACAGAAAGACTATCTAACCCTAAACTCAATAGTGTACTTAACGACAGTCATTAGAAAAATAAAATATACTACCAGCCTAGCCTACCAGGGACCAAGTTTGATTCATCAGTGCCCTCGATACAATGAAGGGGATAAGGGTCTTCCAGCTTTTCAGGTTGATGAGAATCAATGAATGCCAAAACTGGCCATTTCTTTTCACAAAAGTGTCTGGCAAGTCTTGCAGACTCACTAATCATCTCCGAGATCTGCCTATCGGGTTCTCTTGGAGCCTGAAACCATAAGCAAAAATTCCAAAAAATTGCAACCTTGTTGAGTACAAGATAACAATTGCTTTCCCTGCTTGGTTATTAAATAAGATAAAAGGTTTCCAAACAAGATCCATTCAGATAAACTGATAGAGCCAACAATTGATATAGAACCTTACTAATCAAAGGTGACGAAAGCAAAGCAAAATCACCTAAACTAAAGTACGAAAAAAAAGGAAACTCTGAGCTTATAATTAAGAACGAGTAGTCATCACCAGATTTCCAGCACCAACAGTACAGAAGCCATTGATTATGTCCACTAGAACAAGTCCAGTGACAACATCCTCTGACAGATCCACAGGTTCCTGGTCCAGAGGAATTTCATTCTTCAAAAGATCAATTGTCTGAGACACCATTTTCCAGTACTGGCCTCCCAATATAGAAAGCGAAAGTGAGTTGTGAAAAGCAAGCTATTGCACATACATCATATACAGTAATCAATCGAGTATGCTACATTCCAAATAAGTTAGAAAGATAGATAGCATTTTCTTCCTTGGGCAGATAAGTCAAAGATAATGTCCCTAATGAATCACAACATGCATATCCATTAGAATGGACATTTTAACCGCATGCTATTGCCAATTGCCCAAGTCCATATGCAACTCTCTCTGATTGGAACTTGGAATCAGCCTTTGACTGTATTGCGTGGTTGATCATAATTAAACGAACGAAATTAGGCCTGATATTCGGTATATATGGTAATTACATTCACAAGTAGGTGGTAAATTTTTGTGATCCAGTCCAAGAGGATTCAAAGTTGAAATCAATTCCATGGCAATTGGTTGAATCAGATTACAAGAAGAAAAAGAATCACTGCTTTTGAATGTTGATGCTAAGACTTGGCAGCAAACCCAATAATTTCCAAAGTACGTAGTCGATCATTACTTTGTAGCACATTACCAAGTTTTTCCTTGATTTATACCTATTGATCGACAACATTTCAATCTAGGCAAGCTGTTCTATTGTTGTGGAGTTGTACAGCTTAATTAGAAGAGAAATTTAGCAACTACCAAGTTCAATAATAAAATTGAAGGGATGTATTATGTAGCTAGCAAGAACTGGATCTATCATCTACGCCCCAAAATAAAAAAAGACAGTAATGTCCATGGTTATTAATTATGGGTTTTGGCCGCTACCCCGTCGTGGTTCTTTCTCATTGCCATGGCAATTGGTTGGATCAGATTTCAAGAACAAAAAGAATCATTGCTTTTGAATGTTAATGTTAAGACTTGCCAGCAAACCAATCATTTCCAAAGTAGTCGATCCCAATGCAGATGTTACAGTTGAGCACTACAGTGGTGTTCACCTAGTCAGTTGCTGACAAAAGAATTTATGCTCAACCACCCTTAGATTTACATCCAAGGGTGAAAAACAAAACACCTCAAGTTAATAATAAATTTCTCTGCCTTTTGATTTACATCCAAGGGTGGTTGAACATTATTTTCTTAGTCAATAACTGACCAAGTGAACATTTTCGTGAGCCCGATTTGCTTAATTGTTCAACTTTCTAAAAGGGAGGATTCAGAGCACCGCCGTGCACTTGCACCAACATAAATAAATGATTAGATTACATTAAATACACTTTTTGTTTAATAAAAATAAAATTGATAATAAATATCAAGGGTATTATTTTATAAGAATTGACTCACTTGCACCGGTGCATAGAATAATTTCCATTCTTTGGGAGAAACTGAAAAACCTGGTAAGTTCTGATCCATAAAGACAGTTATAAATTGTAGGTCTAAGAGCAAGTTCACCCGTTGGGTCACCTAGTATTCACTGCTTTTTATTGCATATTTTCATTCTCTAAGTCACGAAATACACTGTGCCCGTGACCCAGGACACGAAATACACTGTGTAGGTCACCATAGTGACCTAGAACACTGTACAGGGTGACCCAGGACACGAAATACACTGTACCCGTGACCCAGAGAGTGAAATTAACACTAAAAAGCAGTGAATAGTAGGTGACATGATGACCCAACGGATGAACTTGCTCTTAAACACCAACTTATTATCAAACTAGTGCAAAAAAGAACAAAGGCACATAGTAGCATATAAAAGTTGAAAATCTGGAAGATAAATAACCAAACCAAAGTAGCTAACATTGTCATAGAACAAAATTGAAAAATTAGACTAGTGATAATTCCCGCAAGACAACAACTTAGAGGAAAAACACATTGTCCTTCCACATACAATAAGACAGGTAAAGACCAAATCATAATAAACTAAAGCAGTAAATCACTGGGATACACCAAGCCACTTCTGGAAGACGTCAAACTCGGTGTAATCACTGTCAGAGATCATCGTTTGGTACCATGCTTTTCCAGCTGCCTTGATGGTAGAAGCTTCCTCCTGTATAAACAGAAATGGGGCAACAATAAGTACACACTATCGAGTTCTTATATGAGAGTTGGACATTAAATAAATAATGAACTGAATAGGGTATATTTAATTGATCGGAGTAGACAATATCCAGTTCGTAGTTACACCTAAATAAACAATGAACCAAGGGTATGTTTAATTGATGGAAATCAATATAGAATGAAAGAAACATCTCAGTTGCAAATTAGAACAATGTAAAAATTGAACAAACAGTGCAGTTTTGAAGTAGGCAAACACCAAATAGCAAACACCTAGCAATCAAAAACAGACTACCAACCATACAATCTTGACCTTCATCTACAGCTCACAGTCAAAAGGCACCAAGCATAGGCAAAGTAACTTAGACAAGTTGTAAGCATCAACTTACAAGTAGAACACATTGCCTACACTTGTATAAATATGTATATTACAAAACATAGAGTGAACATTTGCAAACATGGTATAAAGGAAATAAATCAAAACACATTTGAACCACAATTAACATAGCAGAAAAAGCAACGTACTATACCAATTAAAGAAACGATCATAACCATTAATATCATCCCAACAGAAATAACAAGCTAGAGAACCTACCTTTGAAATGGGCTTCCTCTTCCTGTCGAGCTTCTCCTTCTTGGACTTAAGCCTCTGCTCCTCAGCCAACAGCGCCATTCTCTTGGCAGTCTTAGCATACGGGTTAAGCCTGAGCATGGTGTTGAGATTCTTGAGCGGGTTCTTCTTCAGTGGTGCCCTCTTCACCTCCCTCTTGATGGGCCTAACAACAGACTGAACCTCATCGGAGTTGATAATCCTAGCAAGGTCAGCATTGACCATCTTAGCCCTGGGCAGCACATACCCCTTCTTCTTCTCCGAAGGCTTATCAAAGGACCCGTAAATCGAGTCCAGCTTCTCAAAAGCACACTTGGTCCAGATAACAAACCGGCCTAGATGGCCACCAGGTGCGAGCTTCAGCAGATTGAGCCTCTCCACATTGATGATATCAACTCCGGGAATGTTCCTGAAGGCATTGACGAGCTTAGCCCCCTCGGTGCCGTAAACAATGAGCGGCCCCTTGCGGTTGATGTACCGGCGGTTCCTCATCTTCCCCTTCCCGGGCCGAATCGAGTGGCTGTCCTTGGCCTTCTCAGCATCATCATAAGCCCCGATCTGCTTCAGCAGCTTGATAGCCGCGGAGGTCTTCTCGACGCCCTCGGCGGTGTCGCTGATGACCAGGGGCAATTCGGGAACATTCTCGATCCTGTGACCCCTGGCGGTGACCAGAGACGGAACCGAGGAGGCGGCGATGGCGGAGACGATGGCGTACCGCTTCTGGTTGACGTTGATCTTGCGGTGCCAGCGGCGCCAGATCTTGGTGGGAGCGAACATGCGGCCGCCGCGGCACATGTTGCCGAAGGCAGCCTGGCCGGCGCGGTGGGTGCCGCCTCCGGGGACACGGGGGATACGGGAGACGGCGCGGCCGGTACCCCAGGACTCGGCGGAGGTCTGGTGGCCGGCCTTCCTGGAGACGGCGTAGGCCTGGCGGCTGTTCTTGGAAATGTTGGAGTGGACGAAGGTGACGATGTCGGGTCGGATCGAGGCCTTCATGACGTCGGGTAACGCCACGGTGTGGGCCTGATCGGTGGCCATGTCTCCTTCGACGCTTTGGACTGAGACCAAGGGACGAATGGCGGCGACGGCGGCCATTTTTGAGAGGAGGTTTTGGGGGGTCTTGGCTCTTCGGCTCTGGGGATAGTGAAACGATAAAGTGTGAGCGAGCTAGGGTTTTGTGTTTATTTATAGTGCTGCCGCTTTAGGGTTTCACTGTTGGGCTTTTATAAATACACACACTTTCTTGGGCCTGTGTTAAGCACCCGTGGCCCAGGTGTAGAGTTGGAAGCTGAGAGGGTGGGTTTATTAAAGCCCTTGTTTTGTTTACACTTTACAGGGAGAGGAGAGGAGAGGAAACAGGTGTGCTCTCTTTGAATTCTGAAAATCTCGTCCACCAAATTCTTCAATTCAAGCTTCCATACTGATTCATGGCCCTGTTTCATACCCCAGAACCCCCGCTTTCGAATTAGCTAAAACCTGGCCTTCCTGCTGAACCCTACAAACTCTAGCAAGTAGCTGGGTAGGTATTGTTACTGTTAGGGGGTTCAAACCCAGACCCGCCTGGCAATCCCGGTTAACCTCTAGTTACTGCGCCTGTGCTGTTTATCCTCGTGCAAAGAAATAATTTACTGATTGCTAAAACGGCAGTGGCTTTATTGTTAGGTTAGTAATGCTTGCTTGTGTATTCTGCTCTTCTTACATTGCTACATGCCCTTATGTTAACTGTGTTTTTACTCATGTATGGACTATAAGGTTGTCAATAGTTGAATTTTTGGAAATGCTACTTTTCGTATGCGCTGATTTTAGATTGGTCTGCTTTATTGATATAGGAAATTAGGACTACTTTATTGATATAGGAAATTAGGAAGATTTGATTGTGCCAGACAAAAAAAAAAATTATACAAGATAGAGCAATAGCAGTCAATGTACAGGTAAAAAAGAGGCAGGTCGAGTTGAACAACCTGGAAAACAAGAAACCACTTGTTTTACTTTTGCCTCAGTAAAAACAAAGAGTATCGTGTTGTGGATTTTCCGGGATAAGTTACTAGATATCAGTTACAGGCTTACAACCCTTGTAAAATATTAGTTATAGATTAGACATAAGAACTAGAATGAATGGACTGCCGCTGTATAAACTATATTTAATTTTTTTTCTTGCTGCCTGCGCATCAAATTTGTTTTGAAGTCATTCCTCCCCAAAGGCCCTTTTCTTATGTTTAACCCTTCTTCCTATTCTAAATTTTCATTCATGTTTCTTGTTCACACAGTATATATAGAAAAGTAATGTAACCATATCATGTTATTTATTTTTATTTCTCTTTGGCAGTCAATTACTCAAAAAGTACAGTTGGGAAGAATGGGTAAGTTCTTTCTTTTTATGCCTCAAACTTTTACAATGACTTGGTTATTTGAGAAAGATGGAGAATCAAACTTATTTTATGCAAATGTCACAGAGAAATCAAGACAAGAAAAGCGAAAAGAAGCTCGGTCGGCCAAAAATGCCAGAAAAAACGAGTCTTGGCTCCAAAGACAGGTATCATGTACACCAAACATATGCTCACTTTGCTTCAATTTCTTTGACAGTAATTTATTTGTATTTTATGATGTGGGTTCTTAGTTGTACCGGTTTTTCTTTCAATGTTGTGCTGTTTTTGTTGAAACTCTTTCCCTTTGAAAGCATGGACAATGTGGGTTTTCTGATTGTGTTCGTATGCTGTGATTTTATATATGCAGAAATCTCAAAAGCTCAAAAGCTCAAAATCTACAGAGAAACGACAAAATTCTTCTGTTCAGAATGTGAAAGACGAAACAGTTACCCAATTGGATGCTACTTCTGGGAGAAGTAGGAATATGAAAAAAACTAGTATGGGAGTAGAAAAAGAAGTTGAAAATACTAAATCAAAGGCGATGCGAGGAGACAAGGTATCAAAGAGAACCCCAAAAACAAAGTTTGAGAAGTTTCTTGAACTGGATAATACTAGGGCTGAGGAGGATTTGGAACTAGAAAGGAAACTTGCAAAGAAACTCAAAGTGAAGGGTGGAATATTGAAGGGTGAGGATCTTGGTCTTAACATGTTGTTTGAAGGAATTTCATCTTTTGCTGATTCATTGGGAAACAAAGAAGTCGCGTATCCTGAGGCATTGCCTTCTAAAAAATCTGAAAAAAGCTCTCCAAGAAAGAAACGGAAGAAGGAAAAGTTATTACCTGATGACTTGAAGGGTGAAGATCCAAAGGTTGTCGTCACAGATGGCGCTGAGGTGGAATCTGAAGATTTTCCTTCCAAGTCATCTACAAGGAAGAGACAGAAGAAGAGAAAGTCCTTGGAGGAGACAAAAGAGGTCAACAAGGAAGGTGATATGAACATGGAGGTATCTAAGCCAATGGAATCATGTGGGACGGATATTGTGTTGGAAAAAGTTCCTGCCAAGACACCCGAAAAATATGTAGCTCCTCACTTAAGATCACGTGCAGGGAATGAGCTTGAAGAGCATAGTCAGATCCGTCGACAATTACGTGGTCTTCTAAATAGGCTCTCGGAATCGAATGTGGAATCTATTACAGGGGACTTGTCAGTCCTCATGCGTTCCATTCCTCGTGGTATTGCCTCTCAGATATTTGGTGAGGAGGTATTAGCCTCATGTGTTCATGGTCCTCGTGGAAATGAACAGTTAAGTTTATTTTACTTGATGGTGATACATCAACTTACTAATGTTTGATACTACTTTAAAATTTAGCAATCATAATTGCAGAGACTCAGGATTTTTTTTTCTTTTGCATTTTTTTGGTTAAAATAGTATCTGTAATTAACTTGTTTATGCATGTCTGTTTTAAAGGCATGCTGCTGTTTTTGCTGCTTTTGTGGCTGGCATGGCCAGTTCAGTGGGAATCGACTTTGGTGCGAAGCTTCTGGCTTTACTTGCTAAAACTTTTGAGGTGTGCTTATACCGTATTAAATTTAGGTTCGATTGTTTCAGAAAGTTTTTACATCAAGTGATATCTCATTTTTTTCCCTCGTGTTTTTAGGATGAATACCACAAAGAGGACAATATTTCCTTGAGAAATCTTACTCTTTTTCTCTCTCAATTATGCATATTTGGAGTTTGTTCAAGGTAGGTAAGCTAATTTCTCCTGGATAGTTGGCATATATAATGGGAAGTTGAATAAGTTCGAAAGCATTAGTGCAGAAAGTTTGTTTCACATTTTTGTTAGAGAGTGGATCTCTATTTGAGATTATATTTTTGAATCTTACTTTCTACTTGATGGAACTTGCTAAGGCATACTAGTATGTTTCAAAAGGAGTGGTGGATCCCAATGTTATGTATATTTCTAAACCCTTGTTGTCAGACTTGGATCTGCCATCATCATGATACAACCAAAAAAGTGCTCCTGAATTTCAGTGAAAAATGTCACACCCTTTCAAATTTTAATTTTGTCTTCAATACATTGTGTTGAAAAAGTCTTCAATGGATTGAGGGCATTATGCACAATTTTTATAATAAAGACGAATTAAAAAGATCAAAAGTATGTATATTGACATTTAGGGTGTGTTAATAACAATACCCATATTTGCCATAATTTATTAATTAAATCCTTTACTTTAGCTAGCTATATTGTTATATTTGATTTTTACTTAGTATCTTCTTTTATCCTATGAGCATATGCTACAACAGCTAGTGTGTAGGATGGAATAAGCGCTTTTCTAATTGATTTATTTTTGGTTATGCTTTTCAGTGATTTGATATACGACTTTCTGATTGTTTTGAGCAAGCGGTTAACAGAGATTGATGTCTCCACCATCTTGACAGTTTTGCAATGTAAGCATTTCTGAAGTTTAGCATCATGTTTGTGATATAATAAGCTCTGCAGAAGAGATAAAAGATATTGTATCATCCAAAAGCTGCAGATGTAGCACCTCTACTCCTTCACCTCCAACTAGGAGCCCACTCAATTGAACTCCATATAAACACATTGTATGCTAAGCTTGCATTGATATATTAATTCATATTCATACTTATGATCAAATTATATTTTTTGTAATGTATATAATTTGTGTTGTTAATGTACTTGTGTTGTTAATGTACTGTTACTCAAACCAATTTGGAAAGTTTCAGACTCATGGACTTGCAAATCATATAACATGAAATGTCCTTTCTGAACAGGCTGTGGAATGAAAATAAGGGCTGATGATCCTCTTGAGATGAAAAATTTTATTGCAAGTGTTCAGAATAGAGTGAATGAGTTAAAAGTCTCATGTGGAGATGACCAGGAGAAGATCAATGGCAAAAGGGTCAGCTTACATTTCTAGTTTGAATTGTTTAAAAACCTTAGTGTCGAAGCTGAGAAATTTAATCTGATACCTGTAGATGGAGTTCATGCTTGAAACCATATGTGACATCAAGAACAACAAGAAAAGGCCTAAAGAAGATACCGCACCTCATACAAGGATAAAGAAATGGCTAAAAAAGGTGTGTGATTCATACATTTTCTTTTTTCTTGCTTCCTTGTTTTCCTCTTGGCAGCATTGTGCGGAAGGAAGTTTTGGTGCTTCCTTGTATACCGCACGTCATACAAAGGATGAAGAGGCTTCTATCCCAATTAAGTTGTTGAGGGTTAAACTTATCCACTCTTGGTGATAAATGCTACAAATAAGTTAAGTATGCGCTAGTTAGAAACTAAGTGCCTGTTTGACATAGCTATAGCAGCAAAGCTGGTTCAGGCAATGATTTGTGTCGGTATGGTTATAACAAGTGATAATACTCTAATACCAAGAAATTGTCTGCTATGTAGGTATAGAAAAGGGTATAGGTGAAACCTAATTAAACTTGCAAGGCTGTTATCTATGTGAAAAATCATTGAAATGATGGTATCTTTCAGCATAAGCTGTTTTTTTCAACTTTCAGCAACTTCCCAAAATTCTTTTCCCAGCTTCATCCTTGGTATTTGAAAAAAACTCTTTCAAGTGTAGCCAAATACCTTAAAGAAACATACAAAAAGCCTTTTGCTCCAAAAGCTGTGAAACAAGCAGCAACTTAACTAGTCTGGAGGTATAATTCAGTGTGCTTAGTTTATTAGGATTCTATTATTTTTCACAACCAATCCATTTTTTGAAACAAACATGAAAACTTTAATCTTTTACTCTGTTGTCAGGTTTTCATTGTCTGTATGTTTCTTGATGATTTATTTTCAGTTACGTGTAGAAGACATTTTAATAAGAGGACTCAATTGGAGCAAACTTCTTGATCCTAATAAGAAGGGCCAGTGGTGGTTATCTGGGGATATTGCTTCAACAGTAGACAATGTCGAAGAGGTAGCCAACACAATAGACAAAGAGGTTCTTGAAGCCCAGAAACTTTTGCAGCTCGCTGCTGCACAGAGAATGAACACAGATGCTAGAAAGGCAATTTTTTGTATAATTATGAGTGGAGAGGATTACATTGATGCATTTGAAAACTTTTGAGATTGGATTTACATGGAAAGCAGGTAGGTGCCACCTGATTTCATTATAATATAGCTTCTTCTTTTTCTTTTTTTCCCCTGGCATTGTCTCTTCTCAATAACTTATTTCTCTTTGTTCTATGTACAGGACAGAGAGATAATGCGAGTTCTTGTGGAGTGCTGTTTGCAGGAGAAAGTGTTTAACAAGTATTACACAGTTCTGGCTTCCAAATTGTGTGAGCATGACAAAAATCACAAGTTCACATTACAGGTATTCATTTTTCACCATTTGAGTATTAAGATGGTGACTGATGAGGAATTTGGAATAAATAAAAGCAAATTCACAGGCGTTTTTTTTTCTTTTTATTAAGAGGAAGTTTACAGGCACTGACTTATAAAATGGAATCGGAAACATATTTCCGTCTTCAATGCAACATATTTTCTGATTCCATTTTACAGGCATCTTTTTTCTGAATCCTATCTGCTATTCTCTTCTTCAACAGTTTTGCCTTTGGGACCACTTCAAACAGCTGGACTCAATGCAGCTTAGTAGGTCAATGCACCTAGCCAAATTTGTTGCAGAGATGATAGCCTCTTTCACCCTCTCCCTCGCCGTACTGAAGACGGTAGATCTAGCTGACATCAAGCAACTAACTGCAAAAAGGACAATGCATTTCCGGATGTTATTTGAGGCCATCTTTGAGTATCCAGACAGCCTGATATGGAATATATTCACGCGTGTAGCCGTCACCCCGGAGCTTGAAAGTCTTCGACTTGGGATTGAATTTTTTATCAAGTATATTGTGGAAACCAATAAATCCCTTGGTGAAAAGTTTAAGCTTGCAAGGAAAGCCCTGAATAATGCTGAAGGGGTTCTCATGTGAGGCCAATTTTGACACTCTTTGCTCCATCAACTATTGTGGTTCATGTTTTGTCGGACTACTTACCAACCTGCAAGATGGGGTGCACTTAACTTTTTCCTGTTCCATTCAAGTAGTCTTATATATGAATGAGCAAATCAGATAAAGAAGAATATATCATTGTTTTATTTTTTTCTTTTTTCTTTTTTGACACAGGAATATATAATTGTTTATGTACACTTGCCTATTCTATTGCTTGTTTTAACAGTGAAGTATGGGATAAATTATAGGGTTAATGCTCATACACCCCGAATCTACCAAAATATTTCTCATACATTCCAATATCTTATTTTTATTCCTCTTTATACAAAACTGACAGGACCCGCCCCGGATTTCACCTTGAAATCCAAAGTGGCCCTGCAAGGCCCACCTTAGAAGAAATTCTACCAAAAATTTGGCGGAACTCCCTCAAAAAGTGGACTACTCAAAAACCTGTAGAAAGACATTTACACTTCTAAATCATCCATCTTTATTCTCCTGGAGCCACCCTGCTCCCTATATCACAACATCTCCCATATCACAAAACAATTCTGAAACTTAAGAATATTAATCTCAAGAGTTATCAGAGCAATCTATTTCTTAGGCATACAAGAAGGTAGAATACAAGATAAACGACCAATATTTTATAATGCGGAAGCTATGACAGCTATGCCTCAACCCCAAGTACGCTCGACCTCAAGCTAAACTGGCCTGCAAACTGGGCATTTAAAACCGAAGGGCCTAGGGGAAAACATTTAAAATCCGTTAGAGTGAGTGGACGAAAAATAAGTACTTTCAAATGTATAAGTAAAACTTAATGCTTTCCCAAGTTATTCTCTAAAATCTCGCATGCAGTAACAATCTTGAAAACACTCTTAATCATCCTCTTTACTGAAATCTCAATCACGTAACAAGAACATTTTGAAATCTCTTAAAATCTCATCCTCATTCCTTAAAAAACATCATTTTCATGAGGCTCGTTTGATGACTAGAAAGGACTGCTGTCTAGTCATCTCATGCCATCTAGGAGGGACTGCCACCCAGATGACGCATCGGAAGGGACTGCCAACCGGAATAGGAGGCGGTGGATAGATGGGACTGCCAACTAGCCACATGTAGTAGACGGGACTGCCGACTAACCACAGGTAGTAGACGGGACTGCCGACTAACTACCTCATGTCATCTGGAAGGGACTGCCAACCAGGTGACGCATCGGATGGGACTGCCAACCGGGCTGTAGTCTGGAAGGGACTGCCAACCAAACTATTACCTAGAAGGGACTGCCAACTAGGTAAGATACGCATGCGCCAAAACTGGCCTCCTTAATAAACTGAATAGCCTCCTCAAGAAACTGAAAATAACCTCTTTCAATTACTTGCTTTCGGAAAGAAACTCGGTATTACTTCAATAAATCAATAATAATTCACCGAAAGCATAACTCATGATTAACTCACTAAATCAAACCTCAATATCTCAATAAATCCACGAAAGCATCCTCGAAAGCATAAAATCAAATACTCTGTAAATCAATAAATGCTTTCGGAAAGAAAACTCAATCTAACTTCAAGGCTGATAAGTACGGAGCTTAAAGCTTAATAAATCTCGATAATTCAATCATGCTCAAAAATTCGATGAAACATTCGTACTTGTGAATCCTCATAAAAACCGATATTCGACATCCATAATTCTCATAATATTTGCTAAATCAGTCACTTCCCGAAAATCATTCCTCAACTCAATAACTCATGAATGACTATCTCAAAAATCTACTAAAAGCCCTCGGGAAGGAATTTCAATACTAATCTCGTAATTCATAAATAAATCTCGATAAATCAACGCTCAAATATTCAAAACATAATTAAATCTCAATTGGAAGAAAATAATAATACTGCATGCAGAATTAATTTAAAAACAAATGTCCACTCACTGTACTCTTTAGGCGACCACACAAACGGTTTCCTTCGTCGAGCAGTAGCTCGGTACGTCGTCCTGTACACAAGTATAATTCGTGAATAACAATCCGGAAATTAAATACCATTCCCACATCATATCCTCATAAATCACCTATCCACTTCTTCTTGGATTCAATCCAAACTTTACCACTATTACCAATTCATCGATTTACATATTCCACAACGAAAACGAGCGAAATCCGGCCATCGGATTTCCCACAATTCAATCACAAAACTCCAAACTTCAGAAAATCACAAACAATTCCAAATTCCTCCAAAATTCACCAAACTTTACATATAAGTTCTACAACAAATATAGGATTTAACTTGCTAAAAAAAAAAAAACAGAATATAAATCACTGTTCATACACCGCACTAATCACTGTCGCACTATTCATGCGGCGGCCAACTCCTCCTCCGGCCACCAAATTTCAACCACATAATCATCTCAAATTCATAACTGTGACCAAGTGAGAAAATACCTTGAAATGCTCCAATTTTGCCGATGAACACAAACCTGGAAATCTCCAAACCCACCAATTTGGAAATCCTTCAAATTCACCTTCTAAACGTGGAAATTCCAACAAGAAGTCTTGAGGGAAGATGATCAGTGACTCGAGCCGCTCCTAATAGAGCCAATTTCACCGCCGAAGATAGCCGGAAACTGGGGAATTTCGCCGGGGAAGCAAACTGCTACAGTAACAATGCTTGCATAAATTCGGGGTTTTCCGGCCAAATCGCCGATACCCACTGGTACCATCGTGTAGAAGAGGAAGAGACGGTCCAAGGACAACTGGAATCACGTCAATTGGACGCCGGACGGTGAAGAAATCGGAAAAAGAAGGAGAGAGGGCGACGCGGGGGAAGAGGGAGAGAAAATCGGGGAGAGAGAAAATGACGAGTTACCACAGTAACTCGTCCTGTTTATAGAAAGTTAACATGAACAGTAACTTTACCATTTCGCTTATAACTTTCGCATACGATCTCCGATTTTTACGTACCACATATGCACACGCTCGGTTTAACGTCCTCTACAACTTTCATGAAGGAAATTTTCTCAAATTTTTACCGGAACAAAAAGTCAACTTTTAGGGCCCCCTAAAATGTCGAAACGGAGCCAAAAAGTAAATGTAAATGTCGTTTACCCATCGAAAGACTCGTAAACTAGTAAATTTAGGTTCGGGACGTTACAAAAACTCTCTCTTTTTTTCCTACCTACCCATCTTGTCTACCCTTCTACCTTCAGTACCCCTCTTGCAGTCTATTTATATGTTTTGCAAATCTACTATTTCCTATAAAAAGATTGATGAAACGTGGTGGGTCCATCAGAATTTTATTTGTTTAATATAAGTACAGTCGTTAAAATTTATCCTCTATTTTCAAAGGTAAACAGTACGTGTTACTATTCATAATTTCGATTGTCGACAGATTAGGGTTGATTGCTATCTGTAATATTACCAGCAAAGAACTGAAGAAAGAAAGAGAAAAGTTGAAAAAATTGAAAGATTTTAGAGAAAGCCTCAAAAGAGAAACTTCTGATTGCTGGGATATCATCTTTAGGGTTCAAACAAGAATTTATAAAGTTGAACAAGAGATTGAAAATCTCTTATATACTTTGAAAGAGAAACAAAAACCTTTTGATCATTTGAGCATTGGTTAGATCCGCAAATCACTGGTATCAGTGTCAGGACCCACCCCGGAATTACCCCCTAACTCCAAGATGGACCTGCGGGGCCCACTTTTCTAGAAAATTCTACAGAACTTCCCCTAAAAGTTTACAACCCAAACCTGTTGAAAAACACTTCTAGGTACAAATAAATTTCAATGCTTGAAGCCACCCTACTTCCTAGCAACAATTCGCAAATTTCCAAGTATAAACACCGTACTACACAAACATAACCACTTATATAAAATACAATCCAGCAAGTCAAATCTTTCTACTTTCTCCAATATTATACAACCCCCATACACTCATAATTATACAAATGTATAAATCCATCCTTCCAAGGTAATCAGAGCAACACAATTTAAACATGATACATAAAGTAGGTTAATAAATAACTTACTGAGGATAGATGGCAATGTTGGGGCTAGCCTCAACTCCTAAGCCGGTCAGCAACGCTGCGATCTGGGCAATTGAAACCAAAGGGCCCAGGGGAAAGTACATAAAAACGTTATCGTGAGTGGACAAAATAAATGAGCACAACGGAAAAAGAGTTTATACTTTCCCGCATTTATTCATTTAAAAACCGATGCATGCAACAATTAGAAAACACATTTAGCTTTAAATCTAAGAATTTCAAAACGGTAAACCGACTAGCCTCGCTAGTCACAATATTCGAAAAATATATTGTAAAATCGAAATTTCGTTTCTCAAGAAAATAAGACCAGCCCCGCTGGTTATAATGAAAATCAAACTAGCCCCGCTAGTCAAGCAACGATAAAATATGGGGAAGGAGTTTCACCATACGAAAGAAGGGAGCCTCCCAGGCTCGGGTCGGAGTGTCCCACACTCTGGAGCATCCCATGCTCTGCTCTTACTCACCCACGAACACATAGTAAGCAGGGACGAGTACTAATAGGCTAGCTAGCAATAAAATATAGCGACCCAGGTATGGTGGGTAAAAACCAATCAAATCCAGTAAATCTATAAGGCTTCCCCATGTCCCGTGAATAAAGAAAACACGGGTACGATTCCCAACCGTACCCGAAAATTCTAATAAAATGTCTCATAAGTCAACAGCATGTCCCACACGCTAAAAGAATAAATCGATTATCATCAAGGCATTCTCAATGCCAAAACCGAAAGTCGATAGATAAATAAGAAATAACTTCATCGAAATCCCATTTCGAAACCTTTCCAGAAATCTCAAAACAATGAATAGCGATATACTTAATTCCGGAAATCACCTCGGAAAAATTACTTCAGCGAAATTTAACATAAATCACAATTTCAAAATCGAGCATAACAATATTAATTCTAAAATCCAATTGGCATAGTAATAAATTAAAGCCATTCAATATGCTCGACAAATTAAAGTAAGAATTTAAGTCACTAAATCATTTCCTCTAAATCATTTTCAAAACAAAACAAGACAAATCAACACTTGCATGCATCCATATTTAAAAGCAAAGGTCCACTCACAGTGTATGGCTAAGCCTGCCGTCAATCCGAACCCTCCTCGAGGGAATTCTCCTCACGTCCTGTACAATATAACGTTCGTGAACCCAATTACTGAATGGAAAATTAAATTACGATAAATAAAAACCAAACCCTAACATTGTCTTTATATGCCCAAAACCTCCCAATCTTCTTCACTAATGTCATTCCCTTAATGTATGGGCTTTAAGGCAGAATCAAGGAAATCCGATGGATGGATTCCTCGTAATTCAATTAACAATTTCCACCCTTGAACAAACATCGAAATCCATACTCACTCTTCTCCAATTCTATCCCAAAGATGCAATTATGAAAACTAAATGTATAATTGATTATTTAGCTCAACAACAGAAGTTAAAGATTTGCTAAACACCGTCTCACGCGCCACCTACAGTGGCAGCGCGTGGCACCCTCGCGCCGGTACCAACCTCCACAACCGGCTGCCAAATTCCATGTACAGCAACAACTCAACACACTGATCATTTTTCTCAACTACAACACATCCAAATTTTACCTTGAAATAGTCGAATCCGGCCGGTGAAGAAAACCCAGAAAACTCAAGAACCCTAGGGATTGAAATTGTCGATTCGGCCTCTACACGGAAAATCTTGGCTCGAGGCTAGGGGCAAAATGATCTCCGTCAAAAACCGAACCTTCGATGCCGGTTTGGTGACCGGAGATGGTCGGAATCGCCGGAAATCGGCAAAAACCACAAATTGCTACAGTAACCTTCCCAGCTCAAAATCGAGCTCCTCCGGCCAAATCTCTGCAAAACACCCCCACGTATGCAACAAGGGGGAGGAGACGAGCTTGGGGATGCCCGAATTTCGTCATGGGTCGGCCGGAGGGGGAAGAAATCAAAGGAAGAAAAACGGGGCCGAAGGGGAGGAAGAATCGGGGAAGAAGAGGAGAGAGTTACCGAGCTAGCTAGGTAGAATTTCCGAAAATGGAAATCTACCAATAGTAACTTCCATATATCTATATATTAATTACCATGAACAGTAACTTTTACATTTTAGGCCATAACTTTCACATACTAAGTCCAATTTTTACGCACCACATATGCACGCGCTCGGTTTAAAGTCCTCTACAACTTTCATGAAGGAAATTTTCTCATAAACTGCCCCAAACAAAAGTCAACCTTTTAGGGCCACTAAAGTATCGATAAAAAGTAAAAATTGATAGTAGTTGACATTTACCGTCTAAATAGTGAGTAAATCGTTAATTCTAGGTTCGGGACGTAACAATCAGAGCTTGTAAAGAGCTCAGCAGGGGAATCCCCAATGGGGACAATGTTTGATTTAATATTAGAGAAGTTGAATTCTCTACTGAAATCTTCTGATGAGAAATATCAGAACCTGCAGAAAGAATTATCTAGATGTCAAGATCATCTAGAAAAACTAACTGCTATAATCCACCAATTAGAAAAATTGGAAAACAAACTGGATTATATCAAGGAACTTCCAAAAATGGAAGAAGAAAAGCTAACAAGTGTTAGTAGAAAAATCAATGAACAGCAAAAAATGCTGGATTCTATGAAAAATATACTGAAGGACAAGAAAATGCCTACAGTAAAAACAAAGAAAGCTAATGGATTCAAACCATTAGAAAGACCAGAAAAGAATCATGTTCCAAATATGATTTTTCTGGAATCTTCTACTAGTTATACTAGTATTCGGTATGAAAATCCGAAAGAAACTCGAAATGTCAAAATGATGAGCATATTCAGAAAAAAGAAAGGAGTACAACTCCTAAATGCTGAAGAGTTCGTATACAATGAAATCAAACACAAGGTAAAAAACGCCTCAATTCCAAAGCTAGATTTTAAGCAAATGTACAAAAGGGGAGCATTTGACCTGATGGATAGCCATCATTTCAAACTACTGGAATTTACAACCCCCTCCACAACAGGAGAAATAGATCTACTATTGATCACTCTTGCAGAAGTTGCCAGAGCAAGAAAAAAACATTATCAATTTATGCACATTGGAGTAGTCCAAGTTGGCATAAGACTTTTTGCCAGAGAAGGCATAAACTGTTCAGTTCTATGTGTTGTACAAGACAATAGACTGACAGATTTTCAAGCTAGTCTGTTAGGAACCCTTGAAGTATCTTTATGCAATCAAGTGGCATATTTCAACTGCTTTCCAAACTTCTCAACCAGCTTGAAAGATGCAGCTCACTGTCTAAGACTGAGAGTCAAGATAGATGGCATATCTATGAAAAAACGATATGCAAGAACTCACAATAGTATACAGGATATACTATAAGCTGATGAGTACCACAGTAGAACCCAAGACAAAAATATCAAATATTCCAGGTCTTACTACTGGGTCCCTCACCAGTCAGAAGAACCATTCACAACAGATCCACAAGGTTACTTGGAATGAAGTAACTTTTCCTCTAAAATGGAAATTGTCTGGTCCGAAAAAACCAGTAGAAAATGCCAAAGCGGCAATTTATGAAAGTAGAAAGACTGGAGATATTAGTCTCAAATTCGATGATCACAGAAAAAGTAATGTCTGTCCTGAGAATATCAGAGTAAACAAAAATCTTCTCAGAAGAAGCTACAGCACTAGAGAAGCTAGTAGGAGTGGTACCAAATTCTCTGTTGAAGAGCCAACAGAACCAATCACTGAAGAAGAATTAGAAGCTGATATGAACATACCAGTAAATATGCTTAGAGCACAAAAGCTCTATGATCTCTATGATGGAGCAGAATCTTGCGAAAATCCTGAACGATTAGAAAAACTAATCGAAGAAATGAAAAAATTCAAACCAGGAAAGGAAAGAAAACTCCTTCCCTATCAAGATGCTAAAATGGAAGAAGGAGATAGCTCCAAAACTTTCATCATTAGAGAAAAGGGAAAACTAAAACTCCATATACAGAGAGCCCATACGGGGAAAAATGGAGAAAGAAATTCTCAAAGATTTGTCCCAGAGGACAAGATACCCAGAGTACCAATTTTCAATTACAGTTTCTGGCTAGATTTAGATAAAGCTCTAGACAAGAGAAAAACTCTTGACCAATGGGTAGATAGCCTAACGATGGCCTCCACTCTTACCCTTGGAAAATTTGAAGCACCTGAACTTCAGATGTACTTTGAAACTACTCTCACTGGAGTAGCAAAGAAGTATTATTTATCTTTCAAAGAGACAGCCCGAGGAAAAGAATGGCTGGAAGAAATCAAAACTTCGAAATCTCCGTATGATTTTGCAGTACCCCTGTACAATCAGTTCTGTGGAGATCTCTCAAATCTGAGTGAGAAGGCTAAAGAAACGGCCAAATCACATTTCTATGCTCTCAAAATTTGCGACATGAGATATTTTGAAGAATACTTGAATGAATTTGAAGAATATTATTGTACGATTGGTGAACTAGAAAATACTGATCTAGTCAACCTGTTGCACAGAAAACTCCTTGAACCATGGAGAACAGCTGTGAGAGAAAGCATAGCTGAAAAACCAATTGAAAGATTTTCAGTTGGAGGGATTGCCGACAGAATCAGGCAACTACTGAAAGAACAATGCAAAACCAATCTTAGAGCAAAAATGGCTAAGAAACAACTCAAAGGAGTTGAAAATTTCTATTATGGAATACTGGATATGCCGACCAACTGGGGATGTCATGAATCCAAGATCCACAGAAAGAAAAAGGAAAAATATTACTCTAAAAAATTCAAAAGGAGTAATGAGAAAAAAGATTGGAATTTCAAGAAAAGTTCCAATTTCAAGAAACAACAGAATGAAGATCCTAAAAAGAAATTCTTCAAGAAAAAGAAGAATCACCAAATCAATCGTAAACAACCAAGCAAGAAAGCTTGCAGATGTTGGTTATGTAAAGCCGAAGGGCACTATGCCAATGAATGTCCGGAAAAGGGTAAAAGAACTACTAAAGCTCTCTTTGAAGAATATGAGCCCATAGTAGAAACAGCTAATATGAAGGGCTATGAAATAGCCTATTCTGATGATGATGAAGACGACAGGTCAGTTTACTCTGCCTGGTGTGAAGACGAAGAATCTGAATCATCTGATTCTGAAACAGATTCTAAAGTAGAGTACTTCGAATCTAGACAGGTGAATGTTTTTGAAAGTCAAAAACAGGAAAGAAAGTAAGACAGAATCATTAATGTCTTCCTATCAGGTGAACCCTGGTACATTCGTTTGTGACTACTGCTTATGTCACGAAAAGAATGGACTTCCTATGTTTTGTGAAGAGTCAAAAAAGACTTATCACAAAGAATGCTTCATAGCTGAAGCAAGAAGAAAAACCAAGCATGGCCTTATCAGCCAATTAGTTGAACAAGAATATGAAGAATATTTCTCTGAGCAAAAAGAGAAAGAAGTAGAAACTTTGTTCCAAGAAGTCATGGAACAACCATCTTCCTAAAAAATAAAGGAAGAAAAACTCGATGAAAATATAGAACTGATTGAACCACCAGAAGTTGTTCCAGAAGAATGCAAACCATTCATACCACAAGAACAAGCTCAAGAAAATGAGCTTTAACAATCGAAAGTCGTCTCTACTAGTAGATACAGCAACTACATAGAGATTGGACTAAAATTCCCTGATCACAAGAAATATCATCAACATGCATTTGTAGATAATGGATCGGGATTCACTGTTGCAAAGAGATTTGCAATTCTAGAAGAACTCTGGAAAGAAGATAAGAAAAGAATAGCTACTGGCATCACGTTTGATGGAAGCCATCTTAGCATGAATAAAGTAGCAAAAAAGGTTCATATCACCATTGGTGGAGGAACATTTATCATCCACAATGTTTGGTAATCTGAAGGCCAAGGATCCGATTTCTTGTTGGGAAATGATTTTATTCTCCAACAGAGATTCATCTAGGATGAAGAAGCAATAGGCTTCAGAAAAGGAGAATGGGTGTTCTGGGTAGATAGGCTTACACAAGCCAAAAGTGTAGTATGTCCAAACTTTACTACACAATATCAGAGATCATAACAAAATAGTGGTGATCTTACCCCCTACAAACCCAAATTCGAACCCATACTCCAAATCAAACAACAAGAAGAGTTACTTGTTGAAGAATCTTCTGAAGAAGAAGATGAAGAAACTAGTTTCATCCATGAGCATAACCTCAAACACTTTCAGAATAAGCTTGAGTCTCAGAAAATTCCAACTCTTGACAAAATCAAGAAACTACTCGAACAGAATATCGATGTAGACCCTCAGAAATTTTGGGAAAAAGACCTAGTGGTCTGTGAATTGAGATTACATGACATGAATGTTATCTTTCATGTCAAAGCCATTCCTCAATACAAAGAGGAAGATAAAAAAGAATTCAGAAAAGATATTGAAGATCTCCTGAACAAGAGATTAATTCAACCCTCCACTAGCCATCATCATGCTCCAGCATTCTACGTGAGAAATCATGCAGAAAACCTCAGAGGAAAATCTAGAATGGTGATTGACTACAGCGATGTCAACAAAAAGACTGTCAAAGACGGTTATCAAATTGCTCAAGTACGAGTACTGATCAACCAGCTCAGAGGAGCTAAAGACTTTTCAAAATTCGATGCAAAGTCGGGTTTTTGGCAAGTCAAGATGCATCCTGAGAGTATCCCTCTCACTGCATTTGGAACCCCACAAGCTAAGGCCTTTACGAATGGTTAGTAATTCGTTTTGGTCTAAAATAAGCTCCCTCAATCTTCCAAAGGAAGATGGACAAGGACAACATCTTCAAGCATGTTGCGGAGTTATGTGTCTTCTATATTGATGACAGCCTGGTCTTCTCCAAAACCAGAGAAGAACACATGAAACACCTCTATGAGGTTGTAAAGCTGATAGTTCAGCATGGAATTATCCTAGGAGAAAAGAAAATCTTCTTTATCCTCGATGAAGTTGATTTCCTAGGAATAAACATCAAGAATGGAGTAATAAAACTCCAACCTCATATCCTTGAGAAGATCTGGAAGTTCTCAGATAGAATTCCTGATGCTAAGAGTCTCGAGAGATTCGTAGGAGTCATAAACTATGGGAGAGATTTCATTCCCAAAATCTCAGGACTAACAGCAATGTTATCTCCTAAAACCAGTTCCAAGAGAAAATGGAACTTCACAACAGATGATGAAAAAATTGTGAAGCAGATAAAAAACCTCTGCCAGAATCTACCTCCTCTACAACAACCAAAGGAAAATGATGAAATTATCCTCCAAACAGATGCGAGTGATAATTACTAGTCCGGTGTAGTTTTGCCAAAAACGCCTGAAACTAACATAGAAAAGATCTGTAAATTTTGTAGTGGCAAGTTCAGCCCTACAGAACTAAATTATCCCACAGGGGAAAAAGAAATTTTGGCTGTCAAGAAAACGATTTTAAATTCTCCAGCTTTTCTCGGAAAATCCTTTACTGTCCGCACCGACTGTGCCATAGTAAAGAATTTCAAAAATTTTAAACTTGATAAAGCTGCTGATAGAGGAAGATTAACAAATTGGCAATTATTTCTTAACCAATATGATTATAATGTTAAATTAATTGCAGGAAACAAGAACTATCTTCTAGACGCCTTAACCAGAGAAATGGCAATGTTGAACCGAAAAGATAACGACGAAGGTCGCAATCCCAGAAGCAGAAGAACTGGGAAAGCACATGAACCTACTAAGGACCCTAAAGAAAAAAAATCCTCAAAAGATTCATACTAGGTCCAAAAGAACTGGCCATAACTGATCAATCTCAGGGTTAAGGATTAGCTAGCCCGTCTCAAACGGCAGACAATAAAGGCTCATCAAGACCGTTGAAGGCTGTTGTTTTGCCAAAAAGCAAACCTACTCCAACTGGAGTAATTAATGTTTTTAATTATGAACTTCAAACATTTGATGCTCCTGTGTTAAGAACTGGCAGGAGATTAGCTTACCACCAGAAGGCAATCCTGGATAATCTTTTATTTGCCTTTCAAGAAAGAAGCATTGGTCTGATGTTCCCAGCTCTCTTTGCACTAGCTGAAGAACCCTATGAAAATGCTACACTACAGTTTGAAGAAATTCATACACAGCAGAGTGCTGTTAGAGAAAAAATTCACTTTCTTGAAGATCCAGAAAGTGCTAGAGTTTCTATCATAGCACTAAAAGAATCAGATTGGTTAGAATTCCATAATCTGATAGGAAGTCATAATTCTGAAGCCCGTGTTCCTCCAACTCTCTTCATTATTGCTGGACCTTATGTTGGAAGATACTTAGTTAATGTTTAGAGTGAACATCCGCAAGAACACAAGCTTTGGCTTGTTGAAAATGGTTTTGTCCATAATCTGTGGACTAAGACGAATGATGATCTCAAAGGCCTGCCCCCTATCATTGTCAACACAGTCAAAAATGTCAGGAAAATGACTGCATGCTTCGACTGAAGTTTAGATCCACTCCACAAGAATGGATTCAGAAGGCAAATGGTGAGGTTGAGTACATTTCTCCATATGAGAATTATTCAAAGAACATATCTTCAGCCTGCCTGAGTTGGATACAATGGCCAGCCAAATTCAAGTATCCCATGGATGAAAGCTTTCTTCCATGGCTCTAGAATATATCAAAAAGATCATCTCTGAAGTCATCAACAATACCTTCCTGGCAGCAGGAGAGAAAACCATTATCGCTGCTTACGATCATCCTGACGTAGTCAGCAGTGACCTTTTTCTATCTCTCACAAGAAATGAGATAGACTCGACACTGGCATGCTTACAGTGGGTTGAAAGGCTTGAAACAGACAACCACTACAAAATGTATGTTGATACAGATGTCGAGGATAATGCAACAACTGTTCCGATGGCCCAGGTAGACAACGACTCCTTTGTCCTTGGCCAGAACTCAGAAACTGACGAGAATATGTGAAGCTACATGTGAAGAAGAAGCACCAAAATTGCAACTGTAGACTTTTAGAAAGCTACTTTTGCTTTTTCAAAAGAGAAAGTGAAAAACATTTCACTAAAGGGTTTTCTGCTTTTCCCTGTCCGACCTCCATCATCAGGAACACTCAGGAAAGCAGAGAGTCACGGAGTTGTTCTGTACATTTTTATGTTTTGAATTCTGTTCTGAGTTCCGCTCCCTATATAAGGAGCTTTGAGTTCAGTTGTAAGGCATCAGAAATTGGAGCAGAAGAGTCTTCTCTCAAAGAGTAAGAAAGCCATAAATAGCAGTGTGCTTCCCTTCTTGTCTAGGGTGAAGTAGTGAGCTTTCATTTCAAGTAAGTAATCACTCTCATGAATAACTAAACAGCCCCTTGCTGTTTACCTGAGAATGGGGCTCTGAATTTCTAGCATGTATTTATATTTGAATAAATAAATTCAGTTGATCACCCACTTCATCAAAATTATATATATTTATCTGCATGTTTAATTATCTGTTATATGCATGTATCCTGTAGAAATCCAAAGTTCTAGTTTTACCTTTTTACCTAAAAACCAGTTTTAAAAACCTATGATTAAGACAAGCAGCAGTGATTCCGCCTGTTAAAGTAAGTAATCACTCTCATTTCAAGTAAGTAATCACTCTCATGAATAACTAAACAGCCCCTTGCTGTTTACCTGAAAATGAGACTCTGAATTTCTAGCATGTATTTATATTTGAATAAATAAATTCAGTTGATCACCCACTTCATCAAAATTATATATATTTATCTGCATGTTTAATTATCTGTTATATGCATGTATCCTGTAGAAATCCAAAGTTCTAGTTTTACCTTTTTACCTAAAACCCAGTTTTAAAAACCTAGGATTAAGACAAGCAGCAGTGATTCCGCATGTTAAAGTAAGTAATCACTCTCATGAATAACTAAACAGCCCCTTGCTGTTTACCTGAGAATGAGGCTATGAATTTCTAGCATGTACTTATATTTGAATAAATAAATTCAGTTGATCACCCACTTCATCAAAATTATATATATTTATCTGCATGTTTAATTATCTGTTATATGCATGTATCCTGTAGAATCCAAAGTTCTAGTTTTACCTAAAAACCAGTTTTAAAAACCTAGGATTAAGACAAGTAGCAGTGATTCCGCATGTTAAAGTAACCGTTAGGCAAGGAGCCGTTAGGTGAAAAACTTGGGCATGTTGAAGGCTAGTTTTGTTTTTAGTCATAAGGTTTTAAGACAAAATTTTTAGGCAGACAGTTAATTCCCATAACCCAAAGGTTAAAGTAGGATACAAAAGGCATTATCCTGAAAAGGACTACCCCTTCTAGTATTTTCCTAAGAAAATAGTATAATACAAAAGTGTTGGGCAATTGGGCACAGTATGAGAGAGTTTTGGGTATACGGGAAAAACCCCTAAATTATAAACCAAGCTGCAGTAAAATTGGCTTGCTTTATCAGAGCAAAGCAACTCTTTTTTTTTTTTTTTTTTGAATAGAAGTTGATTGTTATTCAATAATCAACAGCCAATAGGCCATAACTTACAAAACTTACATAAGAATTCCGGCAAGAAAATCCGGTAAAACATATCCAAGCTAAAGCAAAGTAATTAACATCATTAGGAAGCTCACAATTAAACGAGCCTATCCAAGAATGACCAAGCTTTGCCTCTTACGGAAATAAATCATTCAACTAGCCCTCCCTTGCCAATCACTCAAGGAAGGAACTAGAAACGTCATAGAAACTTAATCATCCTCACACAGGCTCTAACCCCTAGCCAGAACAATTAACCAATAAGTAGCTCCTTCTCATTCGAGTTGGAGCATAAATCCACACTTGCATTATTACCTTCCGCTTTCTCTGAAGAAATACACGTTTAGCTCGGCGTACATACGGACGACCCTTCTTCTTTGGAGCTATCCCCATCGATATTGGAACCTCCACCAACTCACCAAGTTGAAATTCCGGAGGTATAAATGCCAAACTGGGTTTAAACACCTTTCTCACACCCAAACCCAATTGTGGATATTTTCCAACAGTAAGTCCAACAGAAAGCCCAGCAGACCCCTCATTTTCCGGCCCAACAGACTGCATCCCAATCAAACCTGCGGTCAACCCTAATTCAAAATTAGGGTTTCCCACCGGTTTTTCCGGAGCTGTAGCTGCACTAATTGCAGCCCCCGACGTCGGTCCACCCTCAACCACCACAGCTTCTCCAGCCCTCGCCGTCACCAGACCCAGCTCCATCGGCGCCTTAGAGACCACCTCCAGCCCTAAGACCGCCACCAAAAACGCCTCCGATCCGGATGCAGATTCCAGACCGCGACTCAATTCACCTCGGCCCGACACCGCCAACGAGAGCGCCTCCTCCGCCAGCCTCCTGTCGCAAGAACCACCCCCATGGCCGAAGGAACCACAAGCCGCACAAAGCCCATGGCATTTCTCATACTACAGCTCCACCGTCACCGAAACAACCGGTGAAAACTCAAACCTCCGTCGCTCCTAAATTCTCCGGCAGACATCTTGAATCACACGGACCCTCTGGACAGGATCCTTTCTCAGCACCGCTCCTTCGTCAACCTGCACGAAGTGCCCCAAAGCCCGTCCGATTAGGGTAAGGGCTTTCTCATTCCGCGTAGCAATCCGTAACCCTTTCACAGCCACCACACCTCAAGGAGATGCAGCGGCACCATATCAAGGGCAAAGATTTCGTCATAGTCTACCAACAACAACATGGAGTTGTTATAGAACCAAGTACCCCTAGAGAGTACTCGATTCTTCACTTCCATCTCCTTAAATTGGAAGACAAAGATGTCCTCCTCCTCCTGCCGAATCAAAACTCTCTCCTTCAATCCCCAAATATTGGAGATCACCGCCGAGAATGACGGAAGCACCACAGCCTTCTTGGACAGAAGTCGGCCACCGAGATAGAAAAACGAATCGTGGACAGCATCCTCTCCACCAACCAAACTCACCACGGCCTCCTCTGATAGTGAAGAAGACACCGCCGCCATCTTCTTTTCGGGCTCGATCAGTTGCACGGCTAGGGCAGAGAAACCCTAGTAGAGCAAAGTCAACATTGACTTCTCATCTGTTGCTACATCAAGAGCAAAGTAAGTCATGTTTAACTGCTTCCTACACAATCATGTAATTTAGATTTGAGAATTTGAACATGTAGAATGGCTTCACTATATTTTTGATGAAGTTTTGATGTTTGGTACGTACATGAAGAGGAAATCAATGGCTGCAATTTTTTTTTTGGGTCTTTATCATGTATTTAATTTATAAATTAATTATTTTTCCTGAATGATAATTTGTTAATGTTGAAGACACAAAACACTAGAAACAAGGTTTGACAAGCGTCACACCTAATAACTACTTACCTAGGATATAGATAGGAAACTATTAACCAATTTCTTGTACACTTGGGAACCTTATATTATACAACCTGTGTAAAACCAAACCCTATTCAAACACTACACGTTGCACGTGCCTCTATAGGTGAAATTTCATTATGTTGAGCTGCAAAACGAGTGATTGACGCTAAGGCTCGGGGGCAGTTTCTTGGGAATGTTGTTGCTCGAAGTATTGGCAGGATGGTTTTTGGTGGCGGATTTAGGTGCGACGCCTCTGAAGCACTGTTATTAGGATTTTCTCAATTCTAGGGATGTTTGTGACGGATTGATAGGAGCATTTTAATGCGACGTTTTAATTGTTATTTCCTCGTATTTACTTAGTTATTTCCTTAAATAAATCCTTCTTGTTTAGGAAAGTTTCCATCTTTAGAAAGTTTCTATTTTTAGTAATTTTAATAAAAGTTTCTATTTTCTAGGTACCTTGGAATAAATGAAGCTGAAATGAAAAAATTGAGTTTTCCTGGTCCGACTAGGAATCCCAGTCAACGCAAGAATCCTGATGAGGCTAGGAAACCTGAAGGCATTAGGAGACAACATGATGACGTGGGAGATATTTTGGGAGATTAAATCTGATTTTTGCATGGGAAATCAAGGAGATTGCGTGAGAATATCAAGGGAGAATTTCAAGGAAGAAAAGGTTCAAAACAAGTCCAGATTCGTTCCTCAATTCCCTCAAGATATGTTGGCTGAAATTAGAGAATAAAATCTGCAATTTTAATGTGAAAATCAAGAGAAAATCAAGGGGAGGATGTTAAGGATAATGCCATGGAGAGATTTAAGGGAGAAAATGTCCAAAACAAGTCCAGATTCATTCCTATTTTCACTCAAGATTATTTTGGCCGAAAATTAAGAGAAAAATCAGATAAAATCTTGGGAAATCAGCAATAATATATTTGGAAAGATTATGGAATTATTTTGGAGCGTTTTGATTGGTTGAGTGACATGGCAGAGCTGACGTGGCATTAATTCATTGGTTGGAGCTGTGTGGTGCAACCATAAAATTTCTTAGAAATTAAATTCATGAAGCCTTGCCTTCCCCTATATAAACCCCCCTATGCTACACCACAAAACACACCTCTTCATTCAGAAAATTCTCTCCATAAAGTCAAGCTTTCTCTCCATCCTATAGTTTCAAGTCTCTGCATCTTCAAGCAAAGAGAAGAAGAGAAGAAGAAGCCATGAAGCCTCCTACCCGCCATCATCCACCTTGTTTCGTGAAGCTTTGGAACCTTGCTTTCAAGATCCAAGACCAACGTCTCAAGCTTTCCACCATTCATCCTTCATGGTGTAATTCTATCTTATTCCTTGTAACCTTTTTGGTTTTCTTTGTTTTGATTTCGTATGAACTTGATTTCTAGTTGACATAATCGTTAAGGGCAAAGTTTAAAGCCTATTTATATGTTTTGAAATAAAGTTGTGATTTCTATATGTTGATTTATATGTTGCTTATGTGAGATTGCTTAATTGATTGATTTTGTTTTACAGAAAACTTTTGCATGTTTATGTTCTTTGGTGGCCAACTTAGGATATATGCATGTAATTGTAGCTAATTTAAGTAGTAAAGGCTTTGGACAAAAGTCGAAATCAATTAAGGAGGATTGCAAATAGGTGAACTTATTCATAACTAGGTTGTGCACTTTGGTTGACATCCTTTCTTTGTTCTTCATGCGTTGAATGTGTTCTTGATTAGCTAGCTTTCTAGACTATGATTGCATGTTCAATAGGATTGATTTAGGTGCTTTCACTTAGATTAATTATTCAAGGAAAGTAAAAAATGGGAAATCGTTTGCTTTCTAACGTTTCACATGGTCAACTTCTTTCTCATGACATAGAAAATCAACTATAGGAATTGTGATTGGATTTCTTGCATATGATTGTGGTTTTGATCTTTGTTTCTTTCGTTCCACCCTTGTATATATGTTTTTACATTTTCTTTATTTTATTTATATAATTTTTGATTTAATAATCCTAAAACCCCCTTGTGTTTTATTTTTTATTTTTGTAAATAATACTTTTTACTTTTATTAATTTGTTTTTACAATGACAGGTGTACCCTCAATCCCCGGAATAGAACGATCCCTACTTATTCTATACTAACGATGACATTTTCAGGGTTAAATTATGCGCTTGCTTTGAGCGACATCAAAATCAACAAACACTCTGGAGCATCCCATGCTCTGCTCTACTCACCCACGAACACATAGTAAGCAGGGAGGAGTACTAATAGGCTAGCTAGCAATAAATATGATGACCCAGGTATGGTGGTTTAAAACCACACGAAAAACTCGAAAATCCGTAAGGCTTCCCCAATATCTCACGAGAAAGTACATAATCCAATGACGTGACCCCGCACGCCAAAATAATCTCGAATTTATAAACCATCAAGCGAGAAATAATCGATAAATATAATTCCCTCGAAAATCCCATTTTCGAAAGATATTCCAGAAATCTCAATATCGACGAATAGAGATGTATTATAAATTTTCAGAAATCACCTCGGAAAATAATTCGTCGAAAATCATGCTTTCAAATAAAAGCCATATATCGGAGATACTTATCGAAGTCTCAAAATCCATTGCCGAATCATAATTGAAAATAATTTATAATTAATCCCCCCCCCTGCAGTTGGGTATTTGGGCCTGTTGCTAAGTTCCACATTGGAGGGATTAGTCCGGCTCTACTGGGATACCACATTGAAGGGTGTGTGTGTTGCTAATTAACGCTAACCTCCCTCAATCTCCGAATAGCAAACCTCCCTCAATCAAAAAAGAATTCCGAATAGCAGATATTCTCGTCGTCAGACGGGACACTGAAGCAAAACCGCTTTTGTATTTTCCTAGCGTTTTCAATCTCTGTTTTCAGGACGAGGAGAGTTTCTTAGTTTTTTTTTTTTTTTTTTTTTTTTTTTTTTTTCTTAGTACTATCCCACAATGATCTTATCAATAGAGGCATCTAGACTTGCATTTTTTTTTTCCGATGACAATCAAGACATGGCCTAAATTCCATTGCTTATAGTTTCCCGCCAGTTTATATTCCTTTTTTTATCTTCAATGATAAAATCGTGGACCGTTACCCACGATATATGGGGCCAAAGCATCGTTTCACCTTACTTTCCAAAAGTGAAAATACCGGTTTCTTATTTTCTGGTGAAGAGCACACAAGAAAAATGCCCTCACTTGTTCAAAATTTTTGTATGCCCCAACTAGTTTTAGGGGTTCAATCACAAAACCTTGGATCGACTGGGAGAGGGAGAAGGTTGCATCAAGCGAAGGTCCTTACTTTACATCTGACTAAAGAATAAGAATTTGTTTGTATTTAGGAATCAGAAATTTGCTTCATCCTCTGCAAACTTCAACAAATACCTCAAAATTAAACGCTTGGTGCCATCTATATCGCTTTTGTCCTTGATGTCGAAAATGCCCTTCATAATTCTTGCAAAAAGCCTCTCAAGCTGTGGAATGTCATAAGTTTTGGTTCGCTCCACAAAAAGCCGCTTGACAGACTCCATTTGGTTTGTAATCTCACCATCTAACATCTTGATGTCTTCAGACCCACTCGCATCAGCATGGCCAGAAACTTCTACTACTTCAAAAGTTTCAAGCTGATTGAGAACAACAGGAGAGGTTTCTGGCACTTCAAGATCTGTGTTATTCGTCTCGGGTTCCTGAGATGACGTGGAAGGTACAGAACTTTGATGCTGTGACTTGTCTTCTGCTGCTGAAGCTGGTAATCACCAGAATAGTATTTAAATATACAAAATAAAAAAGCTGACCATTCAAACATCTAGAGAAGGAAAAAAAAAAAAAAAAAAACCAAGTTTTCAACTCGTAGTGTTAACATTGCAATTTTGAGGCTTTACTTATCACAACTACAATTCAATGAAAAGAATACGTATTGTTAGCTGCTCATACGTTAGCTGCTCGATCAATAGAAGAAAAGAAAAAAAAAATCCAGTAGTCTATATAAATACATGATTTTTTTTTTTATCAAGTATACCATACATGATAAAGGTTATGTTCTCTTGTATTTACTTGTTCAATTATTATTTTGGCAATTAAGAGCACTGGAAGTAACAGGTGCCAGCTTTATATACTAAATTTCATTGCACAATTTATGTTCGCAATCAAACATGAAGGTATACCTGCAGGTGCATTGATACAAAAATAAAGTAAATTTACCTGCAGGTGCGGCATCAATATTCTTCTTCGGCCGTTTGTGTGCCTCATAGCTATGATCCAGATTTACCTCCGGCTGCACATTGCGAAGTCGAGCACTCGCCCTAGTGACTGTTCCCAGCTGTACAACATGTATTGATGGGAAAGTACGTGGTTACCCCTAGGGCCTCGGGTATATGTTCTGGACCACCTTCATCAGCGATCTTGTCACAATATGCAATCAGTACAGGGTCCATCTGTGACAGCATTCCATGTACGTAAGAGGAAACATAATACATAAAGACATGCTAAAGCCCAGAGCACAACAACAAAAAAATCAACCAAAAACAAAAGTAGGACAAACTTACGGCATCCCGAAGCTCATAACCTCTACTAACAATCCTAGCACCATTGTAATCATCTCCATTATAAGCCTGAATCCAAGAAAGCGGAGTCCATAAATTGAAAAATTTGAGTAAACACAATGATTACAACCATTTTGAACCTCGTTTATGACAAGAATTCCACATATAGCAATAAGAAAATCAAAACTCAGAAGTTAAAAAAATGTTAGAGCAAATATTGAGGAAATTACTATTACCCTTTTAGATGAAATATTCCATGCAAAAGAAGATGTACGTATTGGACACCTCGAGATGCAATGCTTCTTAAAAACAAATAGCTCACCGAATAGATTAATGGTTAACAAACCCAATTCCCCAAGAACCCAAAAGACTGATGACAGTTTATGTCCTCCTGTGATTTTTTTTTATTTTTAAGATTAACAAATACCTCATTGAATAGATTAACGATCGACACCCTCAATGCTTCTTAATGTCTTTTGTTTCAGTTGTCTCGAGAGGAGTTTGATCCAGCTGAACCCGGGTTATGTTGATCCATTATTATCGCTATTGGTCTCACTTATCTGCAAAACAGACGAAGGTCAGAGGGAAGACCGGGTGTGCCGGCCTTCAATGCTCTGATGCCTAAGTCAGTATCGAGTAAGATAATGATAATGGAAAGCGATAGTAAATAGTTACCTCTTCAGGTTGTTGGAGATGACATTAATGTAGCTGGTTTGTGGGAGCTTGGTTCTGTTTCTTTCGGTGTGGGACGCTCGGGATCCCGATATCGCCCCAAGGGGTATCGGGATCCTCGGCTGGGAGCTTACCTTGCTGGTATATTGGCGATACGAGTCTTGTGCTTCCGATACTTGTGCCTAGGAGGTATGTGTATACCAACAAGTTCCCCAAGTCCCTGGTCAAGAGTTCTCTTGGGTAGGGAGTTTGTCGTTGGTAAAAGTATCGGGAGTTCAAGGCGAGTTTAAGCCACGTGGCTTCCGTACAGCCACTACCCCCAGTCCCCCAAGTCCCCACTTAAGAGGAGTCTTGGCTGGGGTGAGTAGATCATGTTGGCGTTCGACGTTGTGTCGCTATCACTAATCGGTGGTAGGGTTGCATGCGTGTTTTGGCGTATGGGCTATGCCCCTGTGACACGTGTGGTGATCCTATTTGTTTTTGTGTGCGGAAAGACCGGTGTACTAGAGTCCGTAACGTGTAATAATGGCGTAGTGGGGAGGAGCCGAGGTGAAGGCACATGACTGTGGTAACACTCAAGGATGTCGGACACGTGGTGAGATCTGGGGTCGTCGTCTTTGTACGTCCAACGGTTACGGTGTTCTCGAGGTCCTTATATAAGGACAGAGGAGAGAAATGGAGATGGTTGTTGTTCCTGTGTTCGTGTTGGAGAGTGAGACAAGAACCAAGCGAATTCGGGGCTGTTGGTGTGCTGAGAGCTCTGGCCTTTTTGTGTGGTGGTCGAAATTGTCGTGTTGTGGGCGTCGTTGTCGCTGTGCGTAGATCGGAGGAGTGAATAGGTACGCCGTCTCTTGACCTTGCTGGGTTCATTTGGGGGCATTGGTGTTCGTGGGTATTGTTAGGGGGATCGTATTCGGGGAGTGAGGTTCACCGGCGGGTGCTGGGTTGCTTTAGGTCCGGCGAGATTTTGGAGAGGTTGAATTTTGGGTGGAGTGGAATTTGTTGTTGTTGTCCCGGGTAGATTTTTAGTTTTGAAATTTTTCGGGGGGGGGGGGGCTCGAGGATGGCGATAGATAGGAAACGACTGACTAGTTATTTGTATAGCTCATAGTATGGCAGGGGAGCATCATAGCCATGGTAGGCGAGAGGGTTCCTTTAGCGGTGGCGTCCGTACCACTCGTGGTGGAGGAGAGGGCGCTTCTCACAGTTGCAGCGAAGGTATTCCCCCAGGGGTACTACGGGTGGTTCCCGAGGAGGTGGTGAGGGGGCTTCCCAAGGAGGTGGTGTAGGGGTTCCTTGTGGGGGTATTGCGGGGAGTTCCCAAGGAGGCGGCAAGGGTGTTGTCAGAGGAAGTGGCGAGGGTTCATCTCGTGGAGTTCCGAGTAGGGTTGGGCAACCCGTGGTGTCTGATGTACATGACGTGGAGGATGCCAAAATATTGGAGATGGCCCGTTCGCCTGGTGGACGGTTGCTGCTCGGCGAGACGCCAATTGACCAGCCTGGGCCAAGTATGACCGAGGATCAGATTGCTGACATGAGTACAGCTTGGGGGATTTCGGACAATATTCTGTTGCGCCCTCTGAGGGACGGCGAGTGTTTTAGCCACCCCGAGGTGGGATGGGCTTGCTTTTATGAATATCAACTCAAATGTGGGTTGACATTCCCGATACTGGAGGAGTTGCAGTATCTGCTGTCGTGCCTGAATGTATCGGTAATGTAGCTATCACCGAACGCGCTGAGGCAAATAATGGGGGTGCTGGTGCTATGGAAGCTAAGCAGGTTGCAGTGCCCTAGTATTGGCGAGTTCAATTCCATGTTCAAAATGCAGTACTCGACCAAGTCTGGCGATAGCAGGTGTGTGAATTTTAGGGCACGTGGCCGCGCGATTATCGAGGATCTGCCGTTGAATATCTATGCACGCTAGCGGGCGAGGCCGTGCCTGGTAGGAGGTCGCTGGCAGAACCCAGACATGGTCCATTGATAGGAGCACAAAGTGTGACATTTTTAATATGTATTTTCCCTCATTTGGCTAAGTTATTCTCTTAAAATTAATAATTATAATATAGTTTCTGTTTTTAGGTACTTCAAGGACGAAAATGGAGAAAACAGGCGAAAAAGATCATAAATGAGCGTAAATTAAGGACAAGTCATTTTAGAAACTTTCCTCTTTCATTTTAGGAAATATTTCCTATTTCGTTTTAGGGAAACTTTCTTCCTTTGGACTTTTCTATTTCTGATTTTCTGGTTTTATAGAGAGAATTTAGGAGTTCATCACATTAAGAACTCGATCTTGACAGATGAAATCAAGGAAAACTTAAAAGATAAGAAAACTTGCATAAATCAGGAAGAATTCAAGGAGATAAAATGGAGTGTTATATTCAATATTTATTCTAATTATTTTAATTATCTTATTTCCTATTGATTATGACACTAATTAAATTCTGATTTTTCTTGATTATAGGAGTTCATTGTGTGCACAATTCTTGGAAGAAGAAATTAGTGCAATTTAAAGGAGATGGGTAATGGATGTATCTAGTCACTATTCAGGGGAAAGAGAAGGAGCATATTAAGGGGAAAAGAGATCAGAAAATTCAAGACCCTGTCAGGAGAAAATCAAGGAAATTTGGAGGAGAAATCAACTCTAGATGATTGGCCATGATTACATCACAAGACAGGAGGATTTCACTATAAATAGCAGCAATTCTTGACTCCAAAATCATCACTTCTTCATGCAAAATTCAGTTCATTAGCCTAGCTCTCTTCTCTCCAAAACCCTCTCCAAAATTCAGAAAAAGCCTCTTGTCGTGAAGAGCTTTAGGACTTCTCCAAGGTTGTTCGTGTTCTTGAAGGCCTAGCTGTGTGTTCTCTTGACGTTCTCCAAGCTTCCTTGAAGATCAAAAAGTGTAATCCATGGTCCTTATTTCTGTTTTCGTACTCTTTAGTATTGAATTTCATATTTTGATTATGAACTTTATTATTGGAGTTGGATTTTTGTTAAGAACAAGTTTATGTTAGTAATTTTCAGATTCATTTATTTATGTTCTTGAGTTGTTTATGATATCTCTATAATCTGATTTTGTGCCATCCTTTTATATCTTTAAGCTTATGATTTTGGTTGAATAATTACGTTAATCTGCAAGTTAATAAAGCCAAATTTGTGTTCTAATCCACCTAATCGTTTTAGGGCAGAAATTGAAGTGGTAAAGGCTATGCACAATGGTCGAGATTATATACTACATGTTTGTGCATTTGTAAATTCTTATGGATGCATGCATGTTTGAATTCAGAATTCTAATTGCACTTAATGATTCATATTTAATGTTGACGGATGCTCTTCAGTATTAACGTGATGTTTTATATGAAATATTTTAAGTTATGGACTTTTCCTAACTTAGGAGATTAAAAATAAGCTTGAAGAGGAAATCGAATAGTTAAAAGATGAGAAGATAAAAATTGAGCAAAAATTTGAAATGTCTTTGAAATAATGGGAAGAAGAGCGTACTGACCTTGTTGATAAGATAAAGTTTTGCAGGGTAAGGTCAAGTCTCAAGATTGGGACAAGGAGCATGATGAGTTTACAAAATCAAAGTTTTGCAGGTTGAAATAAAGGCTCAATCCTCTTTAAATGTTTTACTAACCCTTAAAAATGAGAAATTACAGGAAGAATTATTGAGGGTCAAGGAAAGCTTTAACAAGTTCTCTATAGGGTCTGAAAAAATCTGTAAAATGATTGGATTCAGCAAAGCTCATTGTAATAAAGAAGGATTGGGATATAATGGCGAGTCCTGCAAGCCTTTGGCTTTTGTAAAAGGTGTGGAATGTGAGAGTTCATCAAGTCAATCACAAACCTTTAGTAACAATGATTATGGTCACAAGTTGCCGGTAAGACCAGAACCACATGGAGCCATCCAAGCACATCAGAAAAGCACTTCAGTAAGTCCTAACAAGCACACCTCTATGCGTCAGCCCAGGTATATTCACAACTCCAAAAACTTCACTCATACTTATCATTATTGTGGAAGATTAGGACACATACGTCCTAAATGTAATATGCTTCGCAGGATTACTCAAAATCAGAGGACATCATCAAAAATTAACTCGACTGCCTCGTTGCAAACCGAGTTGAAAGAAGGTCTGAGTCTGATCGCTAGGATTGCAAAGCTGGCTGCATTCCCCATGGGTCTGGAAACGAAATCTAAACAGACTTGGGTTGAAAAATGACCCAAATGTTTCTCAGCTAAGATTGATGATTAAAACATGTCTTCTGAATTTATTGATGCAACGTGTTTACTTTCCACTTGCAGCTCTAGCAATGAATTTGAACATGTGGAAGCCACTTGTCTCGTGGCTTTGACTGCACTTGCTGATAAGAAAGGTGATGTTTGGTATGTTAATAGCGGGTGCTCAAGGCACATGACAGGGGAAAAGAGCTGGTTTGTGTCATTCTCAAGCGAGTTTACAAGTGGATCAGTCACCTTTGGAGATGGGAAAAAAGCCAAGATAATGGGTAAGGCAATAGTAAATGCTCCAGGTATTTGTAATCTCCAAAATGTCTTGTTTGTTGAAGGACTTCAAGCCAATCTTATAAGTGTTAGTCAATTAACTGATGATTATGAGGATGTAAATTTCAATAAAACAAGATGTGTAGTTACTGATAACAATGGTAAAAACATTATGGGCAGTTTGTGTTCTAAAGATAATTGTTATCATGTACGTGCTAATAAATCTGTTGAAGTACGTGCAAACATGTTTGAAAGCCAAGACATCAGATGATGTTCTTGAACTTTGGCATAGGTGTCTGGGGCATGTAAACTTTCAAGACTTGCTGAAACTTTCACACAAGGAAAGTGTAAGAGGTATGCCTTCTCTAAGTGGTAAGCCAGACAAGATGTGTGACATTGCAAGGCAGGTAAGCAAACCTGTGCCTCACATGGAGCAGTTAACTCAGCCACTACAACTTCTCCTTTGGAGCTCATGCACATGGATTTAGTTGGACCTTCACAAAACAGAAAGCATGGGTGGTAAGAAATATATTTTGGTCGTAGTTGATGACTTTTCACATTTTACATGGGTGAATTTCCTTAAGAAAAAAGTGATACTTTTGAAAGCTTTACAGGATTGTGCAAAAGAATTACAAATGAAAAACATTCTCCAAACTTATGCATTGTTAGAGTTAGGACTGATAATGAGACTGAATTTAAGAATGCTTCATTTGCTAAATTTTTTTCTTGAGCATGGAATTTCACATGAGTTTTCAGCTCCCTATTATTTGGACCCAAAATGAGCATTTTGCCCTGATAAGGCAAGTCTTGGAGAAATTAAGCCAATGTCAGTGGCTCAAGCTATATATTGTCGACAAGTTTGAAATATATTATTTAGAGGCTAAATAAAGCCTACTATGGAAGCATGGAAATGAAAAGTCAACTTTAGCACATTTTCCTACTTCGGCTAGGAGAAACCGAGCTAAACAAGGAAGGAGGGGCGGCAGACTAACCAAACAAAATCCAAATGAGCTAAAACTTTCTAGATTAAATTTAGAAAGCCCAAGGATCATTTCTTATGAAGAGTTCCAGAGCTATTTTCGAGTACAAAGCCTTCAAACAATCAGTCCAATTTTCTGTAGAAGCAAAACTGGAAAACTGGACCTGTAAGAGGTCCAGCAGCGTTTCCGGCACAACCACTATACCAAAAGCTCTGAAATGTTACCAGGATAATCTACACTCATAGTGGAACATTTGTTATGAAGAAGCCACGGTCAAAATATGAATTCTTGATAGAGATATAATTGAAGGAATAAAGGAGCCGAAAGTGCTTCCTTATCTCCAAAATTCATCATTCCTTATCTCCAATTATGCTTCCTTATCTCCTTATCTCTGAAATTCATCATTCTTTATCTCCAATTATGCTTTCTTATCTCCAAAATTCATCATTTCTTATCTCCAATTAATGCTCCACTATCATTTGTTTAATGCCAACTACTTTGGCATGGTAGCCTATAAATAGAGGTTACAATGAAACACTTAGACACACAATTCACAACAACAATCTCTAAGATTATCCAAGCCTCTCTAGAGCAACCCTCTCATTCTCGTATAGGTAGTCATACTCCAGTCCTAGTCTCCTCAAGAGCCGACTGTTAGTGCTACCAAACCTTCTAGCCAAGCTAAAGTCACGCTTTAGCAAGTTCTCCTTACTTCCTAGTAGTTCTCGCTCTGCTCGATCTACAACATCGAGTATCGATTTTGATTTTGAAGAAGCTCAGCAAAAGTCCTCGCCACGAGGCACAAAGAATCCCACGACGAGGTTGGTGCTCTCCTCGTCCACAATCGCTTGAAAGAAGTCAGGTCAAGGGACACCCCTGACGACTGCACCCGAACGGTGCTGGCACGCCTGCGCAAGAAAAGAGACTGTTGACCAGCGCAAGGAAAACTGGAGCCAAACACCTATTACTCCACAACATAATGGTGTAGTTGAGAGAAAGAACAGGGTATTTGTGAAGACCTGAAAATTCCATTATTCGAATTATTATATGAATTATGAATTTTGGTCTTGTTTCATATGTTGTTGTACGAGAAGATTGGTTTCGAACTATTTCAGTTTCGAAAACGAACATTATTTAGGGTTTAACAAAATTGACTTTTTATACGTTCAGAATTTGGGAAAACTTCCTTCATGAAAGTTGTAGAGCTCGTCGATACGAGTTCGTGCATATGTGGAATACAAAAATCGGAGTTTATATGAAGAAGTTATCGCATTCTGGAAAATTATCCATTTTGGTATAAAAGCCGACGAAACTTTGCGAAAATTGCAAAGAAGGATAGGTTTCCAATTTTGGAAACTTGAGCCCGATCGGCCTCCCACCTTCACCGGCATCAATCTCCCTCATCCGGCACCATAGGACGAGATTCTTAAGTGGTTTTCTTCGTCTTGATCTCCCCTACAAGTTTGTAGAAGAAATCAAAGTGAGATACGAAGTGAGATACTAGCTGTGGGAGGAGCTATCACGACGAGAAGAGGTCGCGGTGGAGCCGAAATCGCCTCCCTTGGTTCTCCCTCCTCTGGCCACCATAGCCGGTGATTCTTGAGGGGTTTTGTTGCCCAGAGGCTAGGGAAGGATTCTCCCAAAGTGGCTTGCATCGATTTCACATAACGAGAAAGAATATGAGGATATTTCTAATAGATTGCTTGTTTGACTACCAAGTAATCTGAGCCTACAAATAATATCAAGAGACTTGCGTTACATCTCTGAAGGTACAATACTTGAATATGTCATGTTGGCATTCCCATACAAAGCTGTGACAAAGCCCATTTACTGATCTTGAAGAATCTTAGGTAAATGCATCTCATGCATATGCATGGGATTGCAACACATGTTGCAGTCCCCGAGTCAGTTCCAGTCTGTACGTGTCAGCCCTATGATTTAGGAAGGCCGATTTTGGGAAGTATCTTTTGGGTTTTGTGTTATTATGTTTCAAAGATATTTCCAACTGATAAAATCGTGGTATTGAAGTCCTAAGCATTTTAGGATTTGTTGGATATCTTGTATTGAAAGTTTCTTTCCTAATAAGAGTCTAATCATGGTAGAATCTTGGTTGATTGAATATTGCGTTGTCCCTTCATATATTCAGAAAACAAACGGTCATAGGGTGACCAGAGATGCAAGAATTATTGGAGAATCTTGCTTGCTTAAGATCAAATTTTCATAAGAGTCAAAAACATTTGTTCCATGTTTAGGTGTTCTTGGTCATTTGCTCATATGCATTGATTCTCTTGAGATCAGTAGAGAGGTTGTGAAGAAAGAAGAGCAATAGTTGGAGATCGTTCAAGTGAAGGAGTTCAAGATTGAAGACAAACTTCTGATTAGTTTTGTCTAGTGGTAGCCGAGCTAGTGCTACTTGAGTTATCCTTCATCATAAGTTAATTGTCCTTATTTTGGGTTCTCCAGAGTAAGAGCCCCGCAGTGTTTTTAATCTCATATTTAAGGTTTTCACTGTGTAACCAAAAATCTTGTATTCTGTTTGAATTTTTTGTTTCTGCCCAGTAGGGATTGAAACGTGCCGATCAATCTCCGTTTTTCAGAAAACACATTATGTTCTTGTATTTTCAATCTCCTTTGATTTCAAGCTCTGCTAGGTTTACGAACATCTGTATTGATGGGATAAATCTGAGAAGATTTTACGAAACTCCTTATTGACATAAAGGGAATAGAAGAACCAACAGGAAATCTGAGAAGATTTTACGGAACTCCTTATTGACATATAGGGAATATAAGAACCAACAGGTTACAACACCAAAACTGCTCACCAACATCTTCCAACAGCAAAAGAGACAATTTATGGATAACTTAAGAGGCATCAAACACAAGTATTATAAAACTAACGAAGGAAGGTGATGGTCATGTTATGGTGTTTCTTGCTTCTGTCCAAACATCTTTTCTAATAATGGTGAGCTAAAATGTCATTGGAAAGAGCCACATAAAAATTATTGTGGAGAGAAAGAATGTATTATTTGTTTATTTGAAAATAAGAGTGCATTACAACAGTATTCTTCAAAAACGACATAACGGTCGGACAACAAGAGATAACAAAACCTCTTCAATATGGTATAAATTATATACTACTAAACCTATGAAAATAATAGCAATCATAATGATAGCAGTAACCACTAAAAGAACGAAGGTTAAACTCAATTGATGCTTTGGGCCAATAAAATTAGAGCTACAAAAATGGGATAAATACCGAGTTACATCCCTAACCAACTCTTCCTGAACTGTCCTATATCTCTAGTGTGGTTTTGGTACATAGCCATCGACAGCAAAGTTTCGGGTGGCAGCAGGAATAGCTAAACGAACTCCATCAAGTTCGGGGCTTGCAATGACTTGGCAACCCAGACGAGACCTACAACATGGCAAATATAAATTTTAGTCTGAACTGTGGGTTGAATGCAAGAAAAATTTGACCTTAAACTTCGTCAACCTACGTTTCTGTAAGTCCAAATGCCAAGTCCAACATATCATTTTCCTCATCAGTTGGGTCTTCTAATTTGTTGTAATACTCCATGTCCTACAATATGATTTTGCAGTTGGTTTCTCAGTTCAAAGAAAAGCAAATAGAAGCTCAAAAGAAGAATTCTATAAGGATAAATGGTTACAATGTACCATTACAATCACATGACATGTTGAACAGGCAAGTGAACCTTCACAGGCTCCTGCACGGGTAAGAAAAGCATGAGATTTCTGCAAGTGTATAACTATAAAACAGTTGAGATGAGAAAAAGAAAGGAGGGCAAGCAACAGGAATGCAATAAATAAACTTTTATATAATCGGGTTGACAAACGCCTAAAGTACTCAGTTGAACATGCATGGAAATTTTTAAACATCAAACAAATGGATTGCGCTCAGGGACAACAGATTTAGGTTTATGGGGGAAAGAGTAGATTTAATAAGACAAGAACCTTGCCTTCAAGGTCTATATCATTTTGATGAGCAGCTTCTAGCATAGACATTCCAATTGGAACCTTTATATGTTTTTCGTCTCCATCCTTGTCAACAAAGGTCACAGATATCCTGCAAATAAGTCATGTGTCTGAGAAACAACCCTAGTCTCGACACAAACCTCAAATTTTGTAAAAACCAAAGGCATATCCATATATAAGATCTACTTATATGCATTTAACTACTTTCTCCAACTTTTATCCTGAATCTCCCAATCAATCACCAAACAGTCTTCAATTTAATTCAAAAGACCTTACGTTTCTTTCTGCTCAGTCCCTTGATCTGAAGAGCTGGCAGTGGTGGTAGAAAAATGATGATGCTTCTGAAAGATGGCTCCCCTGAACAAGTTGGTCCCGGACTGTTGATCATACTGTTTCAAGAAATAAGGGAAACCACAAATATGATCTAAATGAGAACAACATGAATGCAGGTTCATTACTACTTAAAGACATAATTTGAAACTACTCAGAACTTCATGTTAATCATCTTCAAGCCACACTTTTTGACACATCACATTCATATATATTTTTATTGCCAAGTTATTCATAAACTATATAAAGTGCTCCAAATATTTTGAGAATGACATTTACGTTTACCCATTTAGATTAGAATGAAGAGTTTTGGCAACCAAATATTTGTTCTTCAATATCCCTCTAGAAGATTCGAAAACAGCTTGCGAAATGCAATGTTTGTATTAAGACTGACATAAGTTTAACAACAGAAACAAACGTGACTGCTTCCCTCATTTGATACGAAAAGCCCAGGCTTATAAATTCAATTGGTTGCCTTTAATTAAAATTTTCTGTTTCTTTAACCTCAGACCATGTAGTGAAAGACAAAACTTAAGCATCCATACCAGAAACAAATGACAAACTTAGGAGATATTCAAGTGAATTCAGCAGTCGGACATGTATTCAAATAAGAAGAGATAACTGACCCGAGGTTGCAAGAATTGGCTGAAAGAACGACTTGCATATGTTGGTCTACTAATGGATTTGCCTGCAGATTGTGAATAAAGCATGCAGTCATGGACAGAGTAAAACAGACCGAGTAGAAGTTGCAAATGATCTTGGAGCTAATAGAGCATCCAATTTTTAGTGTGTACCTCCTCCGGTAAGCTGTTTCAGTATCAAAAGTCCAATTCTTGAAGCCCGAGAGCCCAACATAATCGCAGGGTAGATATCTTACTAAGCCTTCAATCTGTAAATACAAAATAAGATTTATTAGCTTTGTTTTTGTGATATGATAAACATAAAAGGAAAAACTTGGTGTCCAATTATCTCCAGACTTGGCATTACAACACTCCATAATAATGTACAAGAAACTAATCAAAAATGAAAGCAAACGTCTTTTTGTTAATACATATATCAAAACGTAAGGGCCCCTAAACCCTGAACCTAAAACTGGGTGGTTCCAAATTCCAGTACGATTATTTCATGTTCAAAAGCAAGCAAGCGTGATGTTACCTGGACTGGATTGGAAATTGAGCGGCGGCGGAGCTCCGGCAGCTGTCGTATTCAACTGAAATTCCAAGACATAGATTAGAATGAGATCATTGAAAACCAATTCAACACGGGCGGAATTGAACAATCTGCTTACCTCTGAGAGAGAGTGGTGAAAGCTGCTGGGTTTCTCGGTCGAAAGAGGTTCTTGAGCTCTCTTGCTCTTTCGACCGAGAAACCCAGTAGCTTTCACCACTCTCTCTCAGAGGTAAGCAGATTGTTCAATTCCGCCTGCGTCGAATAGGTTTTCAATGATCTCATCTCATGATTCTAGTCTATCTTGGAATTTCAGTTGAATACGATAGCTAACGGAGACCGCCACTCAATTTCCAATCCAGTCCAAGTAACATCATGCTTGCTTGCTTTTGAACATGAAATAATCGTACTGGAATTTTGGAACCACCCAGTTTTAGGTTTAGCGTTTAGAGTTTAGGTGGCCCTTACGTTTCGATATATGTATTAACAAAAAGACATTTGCTTTCATTTTTGATTAGTTTCTTGAGCATTATTATGGAGTGTTGTAATGCCATGTCACGCAGCCAATTTCACGTATCCGTGCATCATAGTTTACGTGCAACATTCTTATCGAAAGCAAAAGCATTTATATTTCCAAAAATATCAGCACCTAATTTTTTCTGCCCTTTCTCATGATTCATTAAATGTCTTCTTAAATGACTAGTACCAGCACTAGAACCACCTCTAAACAAAGTCTTACAAACCCCACATTTATTTTTTGGTACCATAATTCCATGGTTATTAACTTCAACCCTTTCAAAAAATGCCCAAACATCACTAGTGAATCTAGATTTCTTAGCAGATGCTGAAATAGATGAATCTCCAATTTCATTCAAATTATCATCATTAATATCATCCATTTCTAGCTTGAAACAAAGAAAGTTAAGATGTTACTTGAGAGTTGGGCACAACTTAGTTCGCAGAGATGCTCTTGCTTTCTACTGTCCTTTATCTTGGAGTCCAGCAAGACTCACCGTCTCTTTTTACTGCATCAACAACAAAGCAATGGATTAAACACTGCATATATCGTTCTGTGTGGCTTAGAAATTGTCAATAACAGAGACACATAGAGATGGAAAGAGAGAGAAATGGAGATTTCATAATTTCAGTGCAAGGAGAACTTTCTGTAATAAAAAATCATATCATACTCACATGCATTATTTGAACTCCATAAACAATGTGCATGCCGAATTAGACAAGCAACAAAAACTAAATATTCCCATCGGGAAATTTCAATTTTAAGGATCTAGAAACTTTGAATGGAATAAAAGGTGATCAGCGAGGAATTTAGAACAAGAGTGTGTTTCAGCTGTCTTTAATGATAATGTTAGCAGATTCAGGACCCTAAGACTGCATTGTTTACCAAACACAATGTCACTTTCACATAACGCATAAGCAAAAAACAACAAACAGAAAGGGGAAAAAGAAAGATATACCACAATGGCCCTTATTATCTCCAAGAACAGTAGCTAGACACAATAAAAATTCATTTGTCAAGTCGTTCAATACAAGGGCAAGCCAATTCCTTGGATGAAGAACAGCACTGCTCAGCAGGATACCGTGGTCCTCTGCATTTGCTTGTGATGATGGTGTAGTTCAAAAACTCAAAGTTTACCGGACAAGCTGAGATTAACAGAAGACATAATCTCATCAAACTAACTACCCTCTATTAAGATGTCCAAAAAGAAGATGCAGATAAGATAGAGGTTTATGCAACCCAGAACCAAAGAAAGAGCCTATGATGAAACAATATAAGCTTTGCTTCTAGTTCAGGAACATAATTGAACCATGTATTTTACTATCCATGCTGCTCTATCTTCTGCCATCTATCTTATACCAGCCGTTTAAACCAATAAGAGTATAAGATAAGTGACTGTGAGTCGTGAGAAGGAGAGGAGCTTACCAAGTGACCGACTTTACAACATGAACAGATCCAATCGTCGGTGGATATCCAGCAAATTTGGAGATTTAGGCGATGGAGGTTTCCGGCTGGCTGAGAAAGTGATGAATCATAAACGTAGGAGTTAGGACTTTAGTCTTTAGGTTTAGGTCATAATTCGTTAGCGTCTCACACCTGGTATCCATTCCAGATCGCCAGATCCAACGGTAATCAGAAAACGGATAGTTTTCTTAAAAAATACTAGACCAAAACACACACTCTGTGTGTGAGTTTAATTTTGACAAATAAAAAATAAATAAATAATTACTAGAGAAAACGTGGGGAGTTTTGGAATATTTTTTTTGTTTTTGTTTTTCCTTTTTTGTTGTGGAATTAGGAAATTATAGAGAGAGATTTTAGAGGAAAATAAATTAAAATTTTATTTTGTTATTTTACTTATTACGATTATGTCCTATATTTATTAAAAGATATTTTTAAAAACTCTATGATTTAAGGATTTAGTCGACTTTTCACGTCCACTCTGACTAACAAAGCATCTTCTCTTAATAATAGTATAGATAAAAAATTTTAAATTGTTAAGGTTCATTGTGGAAAATAAATTTGGAGAAACCAACCGCTCAATGGAGAGATTGTAATGTTTTATAGTGGTTGTAAAAAATTCAGCCAATTTGGTTCTCGTTTCAAATTTGATCAACTATGTCAAACTTAGTTATTTTTATAAACTTATATTATATATCACATACTCCAAAATGCAACCTTTATCAATTCAAAGAAAATGGGAAAGCCGACTGTTAGATAAGATTATTACAATAAATTATAAGTGTGGTAAAAAATGTAGTCAATTTCACTATATTTTCGAATCCGATTGAATTTGTCAACCGTAGTCATGATATGTAGAATATATATGCATATATTCTATATAGAAGTATGAGAATTTCCACACACACATATATATAAACACACATCTATTAATATATATATATATATATGTAAACACACACACATATATATATATAGATATATAAACACGTGTCACACACATATAGATATATAGATTTTATCCAGAGCGGAGCTCCGCTTTGAAATTAATGTGTGAAGTTCGAGTTTTCGGTCACTTTTTGGTTGCATATCCACATCTTGATCGTTCAGTTTTTAGGTGCTACTGTATAGATCATCTCTACAAATTTTCAGCCAAATTGATGATCGTTAAGGTATCTAACTCGCGTAAACCAATGGACGAACTGAATCTGTCAACATGAACCATACAAGCTTTAAGACAGTTATCAATGCCTTAACGATCATCAATTTGGCTGAAAATTTGCAGAGATGATCTATACACTTGTAACTAAAAACTGAACGGTCGAGATGTGGATATGCGACCGACTCGAACTTCTCACGTTAATTTCGAAGCGGAGCTTCGCTCTGGATAGGATATGTATATATATATATATATATAACAGCATAACAAGGTATAAAAAAAAATGTTTTGATTATCCATTATTCCATATACCATTTTACTTGATTATGTTTTGAAATTAAAAGTGATATCATTCTAGTGGATGTTATCTTCCTCATTGAGTTCTTATTTAGAAACTGGTGCCCTGAATTGCTAGATGAAAGGGATTGCCTATTTGGAGAACCAAACATAGCAGAAGTCTAGAAGATGTATGGCCCGACTTGCTGCTGCTTGAAAATCAGCTAATTGAACATGGAGCGAAGTGCTTTTCTGTGAGTCAAACTCATAACCTCCTACTTAGGAAGTGAAGAATATGTCACTAGACCAAATGGTACTCGGCTTAAATCATTTTCTTTGGTCTGAATCCCTCAATTCTAAACTCCAAAAAAAAGGTTAAAATTAAATAATCAAGTGAAAATTACTAAATTGGTGAAAAAAAGAAAAGAAAAGAGGTTTGGTCCACACTAAAATTCAAACCAAGAGCTCCTTATCATGTCCAGAAAAGAAATGACAGCACTGTAATCAGTCCTTGATACATAAGATAGATAGTTGGATTGATATGGCATCATCCACGAGTAGGAGTATAGGCTTATGCCCATCTCCAATCTTCTTCCCACCAAAGCATTATTCCCACTTGTCCCGCCAAACAATCAGAATGGCAACTCCTCCTCCTTATGCGGTGGCTTCTTCTTCAGGCAAAGCTAGTACTACTCTTACAGAGTATGTGGGTGATGGAGGTGTCGGTGTGGGAGATGATCTTGTGCTGCTCTTCCATCACATAGAGTATGCCTGCAAGAGAATCGCTGCTCTTGTGGCCTCTCCTTATAATAATTCAAGCCTTGCCAAACCCATGTCTCTGCCCACTGCTACCGGGTCTGGGTCTGGCCGAGATGCACCCAAGCCCCTCGACATTGTTTCGGTCAGTCTTTTGATATTCTTGTCTTTTCTTTTTTTGTTGATTTCATTGCAATGTGCTGTGAAATGTTTTTGATAACCAAGTGGAGTTGGTTAGAATGTTTCTATCGTTCATGCCAAAGTTTCCTGACGACAACTTAGTACAGGGGCTTCACATACTTGGTATCTCACTCTAAGCTCAAGGATATATCACGCTCTCGAATTTGTGTACCAATATGCTGTACTAAAACCAATTTCAAAGCAACACTTGTTTGATAAGTAGTAATCATCTCTACATGCTTGGTTTTGGCATGATAAATTGGGTTGGCAGCCAATGAGAGGGGAAAGCATAGTATTTGGTTGAAAGGAAAAACTGATAAAGTAACAGGGAATGCAAAAATTTCTGATATTTTCTCATTAACAAATTGGAAGCCTTAGAAGAGACATTTATGCATAAGAGGTGAGCTTGATCAAGTTTCACCTAGTTACTAGATAATGAACTCAAAACTAGAGAAGAAGTCACACATGGTAGCCGGAAATGGCCACAATCCAACTCATGTTGAGTTAGTACCATAGCATTCACTTTGACATCTGAATTATTAGCAGCTTCCTGGTGATTAGGTTCTTTGGACTGGCTTGACTGATCCTGAGCTAAACAGCATGGGGTCTATATAGCTTTCGCTGAATGTGAATCATGTTGCTCTGGTTGAACTTGATAGCAACTCGCCATTGCGAAAATAGCCTAAATTAGATAATGAGGGTCCTTAAACCTGTATCTAAAGAGAGGGTTTCTCTACGCGTAAGAGAATTTGGTAACCAGCAGATTGGTTCCTGCTGGGGAAGGTTGAGTAAAGATGTGCATTATATAGTTGTGAATTTTAGAAATCTTTCTTCTTCACTTGTGTTGTGTGGATGGAAAGGAAGAAAAGGATCTTTGAGGAATTTAGATACAAGTAGGTGGGTCAGCTCTAGGATAGAGTGGGGTTTTGGGCATCGCTTTCTTGAAAGTTGTAGAAATTTTTTTATCATTTCAAGCAATTATTTTTATAATCAATTTGCTTATTAGCTCAGTACATATTTTGTTCCCTGCTTTGTATTTTTGCTTTTTGTTGATAAATGTTTGTTCTCATAAGAAAATAAAATAAATAAATAAATAAATAAAAGTCTTTTGTTTTCACCAGTAGTACACTTATTTTGGCAATACCTTTTCACTTTCTCTCGGAGGTTCAATCCAATAAGCCTTTATTTGAATGTTTTTCTTTAGGTGTGGTTAATTGAGGAGTGGCTCATTAATGAATAAATAAAAAATGCAGTGAATCTCTAACTTCTCTTGCAGTTACCTTTGTTAGAGATAGGACTTAATTTGATGATTTGAATGTGCAAATATTTCTGAACAAACTTCTATCACAAGTGACATTGCCAATCAAGGAATTCTTTTTTTTTTTTTGGTTTACCACTTGATGATAATTCAAACTACAGGCACTCATTATGGATTGGAAAATTTATTACATATATCTGTAATTGAATGATTTACACTTTTAGAATATGTAACCAAATGAGTCCTCGAGGATTCCAGGCTGTTCAGTAGGGTCAAACGAATCACATTTATTCTTCATCAAGGTTTTGAAGGATTTTAGATTTTTCATCTTGGGGTTGGGTAGAGTCGGAATAACTTTCGTAGAGGACATAAAAAGATCAAAGCAACTGCTGGGGCTGTAGCACTTATGCTCTCTCCCTTTGTTAGTTCTCATATTGGCTTGCCTTCTTGTCTACAGTAACCTAGATTATCTTTTCAGTAAATGATGAAAAAAGAAGAAACATTTCTGATTGGTTGGACTTTCTTGTGTGCAGAATGAAATCATCTTTTCGTCTCTTAGAAATTCTGGAAAAGTAGCTGTCATGGCTTCAGAAGAAGATGATACTCCAGTTTGGATATCTGATGATGGTCCGTACGTAGTAGTAACAGATCCTCTAGACGGTTCACGTAACATTGAAGCATCCATTCCCACCGGAACAATCTTTGGGATTTATAAACGACTTGCAGAGCTGGATCATCTACCAAAGGAGGAGAAGGCTTTGCTGAATTCACTTCAGGTTGGAACTAGGCTTGTAGCTGCTGGCTATGTTCTTTATTCATCAGCCACAATATTCTGTACCAGCTTTGGTGCAGGAACACATGCATTTACGCTGGATCATTCAACAGGAGATTTCATTCTCACACACCCAAGCTTAACAATTCCTCCTCGCGGTAATACTGAACTTATACTTTGATATAGTATATTTGATTCTATAATTTATATGTGTTTCTGACAGAAAAAAGAAATATTGATTTATTGAGAAGAAACAAAAGAGTGTCTGACCTTGAGGATGACTATTACACTGATAACATCAAATTATTAATAATATTTTATCAGATTATCTTTCCCTTGGAATAATACGTACCATGACACGGTAATAAATCTAACAATGAATTTTATTTTATAAGAGGGGTCTGCAACTCTGCATGTTTCTTTACGAATAGTGATACTGTGAAATGCAACATAGAAGCATTTAGGTTCTAGCACTTATAATGGCTCTTTGTTCTCCAGGACAAATATATTCTGTAAATGATGCTCGATACTTTGACTGGCCTGAAGGGTTAAGGAAGTATATAGACACTGTGAGACAAGGGAAAGGGAGATACCCCAAGAAGTATTCTGCCCGTTATATCTGTTCTTTGGTAGCTGATTTTCATCGAACTCTGCTGTATGGTGGAGTTGCAATGAATCCAAGGGACCATCTACGTCTTGTTTATGAAGCTAACCCTCTTAGCTTCCTAGTGGAGCAAGCTGGGGGTAAGGGTTCTGATGGTAAAAATAGAATTCTTTCAATACAGCCAATAAAGCTGCATCAAAGGCTGCCCCTATTTTTGGGAAGTCTAGAGGACATGGATGAGTTAGAGAGTTATGGAGATGTACAGCAGAAAGTGAACCCGGGATATGAGGTATGAGCGGTCATTAAAAAGCTATTTTGACTCCTGAAACCCCTTATATTGTTTACCATTTCAAATCGTATTAGTGACGCTATGCACTATGTTCTCGGCAACTAGATAAACATGAAGAGTTTAGAGGTGAAACATCAGGTCACCTGAATCTGATCATGTAAATAGCGTTAAACTCTGTATGGTGTATGTAATTTCCTGTAATTAGATGCTCCTGTTTTTTATGCAATAAGTGGCAAAATTTTGCCATCTCTTGATACCTGAATAGTAATTATTGATCATCTAATTGAACTGCTTCAGGCCAAAGCTATTGGTGGTGAATATTTGATTTTTAAGCTTGTTTGTTGGTTAACCTTAAGTTACAGCCAGAGATTGTTCAACACTTCAACCTACTATATCTTGTGTAGTTGCCTTATATTTTGCTAAAGCTCTTGACTTCACTTTTTGGGCGAGAGTTTATTGGCCGAAAAGAAAGCTCTTGAGCTATTTACCAGCTATATTGTCAGAGATGGATGACCAAGATTTGTTCTACCTGTTCTGTATTTTATGTGTGTGTCTATATTTTTTTTTCAAACAGGTGAGAGACTAGTATTAACGTAATATCAATAAATTGCCTTGTGGCAGAAAGGGTTTCTTAAGTGGCTGGAAACCGACACCAGAGAACTTGGAAAATAAACCGAGTGAATAAACCGTTCCTCGTTGAGGTCCTCATCAATCTTCCAAGAGTGCACCTCGAAACCGTTGTTGCTCATGGTGAAGCTCTGAAGTTCTAAATTTTCATTATCGCATTTTCATTATTCCAGAACTTTATTTGATCATGGAGAACACCAACCCTTGACTAAAAAACAAAGTACACAAGACCGTTGACCAAAAAGGGCAAAACGAGAGCAATTCTAGCCTAAACTTAAAATGGATAACATAGAAGCAAGTTGAAGCATGCACTCAATCTTTAATTTGTCTTCAGATATCAGCAATACCTAAAAAGTGCAATGCAACACCAACACCTATCCTAACTACTTGTTTTGTCTCATTTTGGCAGACACAAGCCATAAATAGTTGGTTTGAGCAAGTTCAAAATATAACATTTAGGAGAACATTTTAATTGGGGTGGATTAATTCAAATTTATGCCTCGATGGTAGCATGGAACCTTGAAATTTAAGGCTCTTATCATATGATATTAAGAGTTTCTGCAACAAACAGCATTGGTTTGAATAACTGTTAATATTTACAAACTTGAGTGCAGTTATGCCTAAATGGCTCTTGCAAACCAAATAGTACTGAAATGTTGATTGTCTGCTACTTATGAAGACTCTACTTTGAGGCCAGGTTCCACCCACTTCCAAACAGAGAGCAGACCAGTTCCATCCCCACTGAAGAATAGTCCCCCAGGTCCTACCTGAATCGCCCCAACTTCTTTTTTTGCAAATAATCTGCCCCTTTCAGCAAATCTAGAGAAGCAAAAATCAGAGAATCAAATCAGTCATAGAGACAATAGTGTAATTGATTATCAGAAAGAATTAGAGAACAAACAAATACTCACGACGGCAGTTCGTAGAGCCAAACAGAATTGTCTTTACATGAGCATAACAGGACTGGCTTAGCTTCTGCATCTGCCACTCCGGAAAGACCAAGAAGACCCTGCAACAAGATCAAACATGATCAATTACCATAAGCCCAAAACAATACTCCGTTAAATAAAAAAAACCTACCCAATTCATAGCAGAAAACATTTTAAATGATTTCCTGATTATCAAAAATGAACACCAAATTCTACGACAGATTAACTTCCAATTAGAGTGAAGTTGCAGGACATGAGTTTAATAACAATAACCTAATTGCAACACAGAGTCAACTGGTCAGGAATGAAACCAAGAGAAGCCTCACGGAGTCAACAGGTCAGGAATGAAAACCCAGATCTTTAGACCATAATCAATATAGAAGCAGTTACAGTGAGGAAAATGATGGATAATAAGATGGTTGCTCTAACTGATTTCCTAGTCCACAAGGAAACTCTGAGAAAATAAAGTTGGAAAAAGGATAAAAATAACATACATGTTCTTGAGTGTGAGTGTATGTTGCTTCCAAGTTGCCTTTCTCAGCCCAGACTTTTATTGTGCAGTCCAATGAGCATGAGATCAAAAATTGACCCCAGCAAATAAGGGACGTCACCACATCAGAATGTGCATTTAGTGTCATAATAGACTGCAGCATATTAAGGTCCCATGCCTGATACAAAAAGAAGTATTTCTGAATCAGATCACATGAATTTCACTTTTTTTTGTACCAAATATAAAGAGGGAAAATAAAAAAATAAATGTGTCACAAACTTACCCTAATAGTATGGTCCACAGAACCCGAGTAAAGCCTGTCAGCTTCAACTTTTAAACATACCACAGCACCGGTGTGGCCTTCCAGAGGTGCAGCAAGCTGAAATGGATTATCCTCGGGACCATCTTTCCACACCAATATAACACCTTCCTGCAGTTTTACAAGAAACAGAAAAATGAATTCAAACCAATTCACCATGTTTAGAATGGATGAAGACACATCCTAAAACATCCAAAGTGTAATAAGAATGAGATAACTTGCAGAACTGTTGGGCTCTTTACCTGTGTCCCAGCGAAAAGCATTTCATTACCAACCTCCATGGCATGCACTTGCGCAGCAGGTGCACTTAGGCTAAACTCAGCATTTGTCTGAATGTTCCATGCCTGCAGCATCAAGCATAATAGAATTATAATTAAACCGCCCAATCCACACAAAAACAATTACAACAAGACAATTAGATGAAAATGCTCAATACCTCAACAACATTTGGGGCACCCGCAAAAACCCATGGACCCTTGCTAAATAAACAACCAGCTTCACCACCAAGATTAATTACACTGCCACAATGACCAGTATGGCAGTCCCAAATTCTGACTGTTCCGTCTTTACTGGCTGAATAGAGCTTGCTAGATCCTTCGGGAAGCACAATACCAGTGACCATCTGTAAACACACATCTCATCATATCACCACAATGATTATACAAATACACAAATAAATAGGAACAAAAACAGAAGGAAAAGCAAATTTTGCTTTATACCTAAGTATAAAAAATTTGCATTTTGTAAGTTATGTTCTTTATATGTATATGTAATGTAATTTTGGATGTCATTAGAAATAATGCAAAGTATAAGATAAGACGATAAAACACAACGTAATAGCGAAAATAACTTCTTCATCCTTTTCTAATTTTTCAAAGGAACAGAGAAGAAACAGATCTGAAAAATACATATTTCCACAATTGCAAGTACCTTCTTGTGGTCTTGGAGTTTTGCCAACATGGAGAACCCATCTCCACAGAACCAAGAATGCAGGTATGGGCATCTATCGCCTTTCATACATTTTCCATTAGCCCAGAAATTGCAGACCTTTTCTAGGGGCTTCAGAATGGCATTATTTTTCTGGGTGGGAATGCTTTTCTGGGTAGGGATGCTTTGCTGAGTAACGATGCTCTTCTGGGTGGCAATGCTATTCTTGGTAGCCAGGCTTTGCTTGTCAACCAGGTTTTGCTGGCTAGGCATGCTCTTCTGCGTAACAAAGCTCTTCTGAGTAGCCATGCTTTGCTGGCCAGGCATTCTCTTCGGAGTAGCCACGGTCTTCTGCGAAACAATACTCTCTATGTTTTTATCCCTTCTGGTAATAGTCTCCTCCTTGTTCCAAACCAAAGGTCGCGGGTTTGTCAGTGGAGTTGGTGCTAAAACGTGGGAGAACCTACACTCTATCTTGGTGCATCTTCCTTGCTGGAAGAACTTGCAAACAGCTCCTCCTCCTGGTCCTGGTCGAGAATACACCGATATATCTGACCTATTCGCCGGCCTCTTTCCCGCCTTAAAGGCCATGCTATAACCAACAATTTAGAAAAACAATGAGAGAAATCACTGAGAGACCAAATTCCGAGATCACCCGGACAGAAAAGCCCTTGATATCATCATACTGCTGATGAGAGTGCCACAGATTCTGATTTCCTACATCCATTCATATGAAATCTTGACTTGGACAAAACCCTCGATTTCAGTATATGAAATCTTTGAACGTAGTACGCAAAGTTTTCGAAGTACCGAGGGATCGGAATATCTAAAGCAAAATAAAAGTGAGCCTAAAATTGAAACCCTAAACAAGGAGCCTGAGCCCAAGCCAGAATCAGATAAAGCCTCCATCCTTTTGATAACGGCGATCGGATCTTGGGGTAGAAAAGGAACGAAACCCTAAAAGTGCAGAGAGGCAAGCAAACCTGAGTGAACGAATCGATAGCCGACAGCTTTGAGTTTTGAAGCGATTTCCAAATCGTCGAACAAGATCCTAATTTCTCCGGAGGCGCCTCGAGCTTTATATAGTTGTTGTTGGAGCCTGCCTTCTCTGCAAGTTATGCTCTTAGTTAAATAACTTCTTTTTTTTCTTTCTGTTTTTCGATCAAATAGTTAAATAACTTTTTTTTCTTTCTGTTTTTCGATCAAATAGTTAACTTAATTATACCCTAAAAAAAAAAAAAAAAAAAAAAACCTTAATGGTCTAGCTTTTCAACCAAAAGTCCCTTCTCTCATAGTGCTACCTGGAACGACGGTACGGGTACGCGATACACCCAGGATTAGTAAACTACATATACTTTCCTATTAAGATTTCAAAACACAAATAACTCCTCAACATTTGGTTTTACACATTTAAGGACAAAAGTTTACACTTAAGGACATTTTGTCTTTAGTGAGCCTTTTACTTTCCTTTAGCATTTATCTCTTCCTTCAGTAAAAATAAAATTAACAAATTACATATAAGTTATTGACAAAAGATTACTTAATAAATACATCCTTTAAATATGGAATTAAACATATAAGGACTAAATCTTACAAACAATGACAGTCTGCTCTCCACTTGCCACATGTCATGAGTTAATTTACTTTTTTACGCTTAACTACTTCTTTTGATTTCTAATTTCTTTATAAGGACTAAATCTTACAAATAAGGACAATCTACTCTCCACTTGCCACATGTCATGAGTTAATTTATTTTTTTATCTCAACTACTTTTTTTAACTTCTAATCCCTTTATGTTACTTTTTTTATTTTTTTTATTTTTTAAGAATAATCCCTTTATGTTACTTCTCAAAAGAAAAAGAAACTCTTCCTTTTACACGTTGTTAAGATAGAGAATCTCAGAGCTCTTCGTCAAACTTCGTTTTCTTCTTTACTGCTAAATGTGTCCTTGGTTCAGTAGCAGCTTCAGTAACAGTAGCAGTTTCAGCAGCAGTAATAGTAGCACGAGCAGGAGAGTAGCAGGAGCAGTAATAGTAGCACGAGAGTAGCAGTAGCAGCAGCAAGAGCAAGAGAATAGCAATAGCAGTACCAAGAGCAGGAGCAGGAACATGAGCAGGAACAGTAGCAGGAGCAGAAACAGGAGCAATAGCAGTAGCAGGAGTAGGAACAGTAGCAATTAGATCAATTAATTTGAACAGTAGCACATCATATATTGACAGTAGCCAATCAATCTAACTACTCTACCAAATATTAACATTTGGCATAATGCGCAAACAATTACAAAACACTAGTGTGAATAACTCATAAAATACTAATATCTAGTGACCTTCAAGCTGGCCAATCTATGCTGAAGGTGGCTTTGGAAACTCTTCTCCCTAGATTCAATTAATCCAACACCTGAAGTGCACTTCTGACGTTGGTTCAAAAAAGCATCTTCAAGGTCTGCCAACAAATCATCCCCTCCACAATTGTCACCTTCATCTTGCAACAACACACATCTCAAAATCAACATTCTCAAACCAAACAAAACAACAAGACACCAATAAACACAACTCAAAACAGATAAAAACCCATAAAATTAAAGCACACATCTTAACTCTAAAATTTCAAATCTTCACTAAACACCAAAACTGAAAACGACCCAGACCACCAAATTCATCGACAAAACCGACCCCAGATCAGAAATTGACAAGAACCCACAAACCAAAACCCAAAAACCAACCTCCATGTGACGTCCCGAACCTAAATTTACCAGTTTACAAGTCTTTCGATGGGTAAACGACATTTACATTTAATTTTTGGCTCCGTTTTGACATTTTAGGGGGCCCTAAAAGTTGACTTTTTGTTCGGGTCAAAATTTGAGAAAATTTCCTTCATGAAAGTTGTAGTGGACGTTAAACCGAGCGTGTACATATGTGGTACGTAAAAATCGGAGTTTGTATGCGAAAGTTATACGTGAAAATGTGAAAGTTACTGTTTACAGATATATTTAAATTTCTACTGTTGGCCGGTAACTTTTCTTTTTCTTTCTCTCTCTCCTTCCCCGCGTTTTCTCTCTCTTCTCTCGCATCACTCTCTCTCTTCCGCCTCACCCCTGCAACTTCCTCCTCCAGCCACCTAGGAACGTGAGGCGGGCACCGTGGGACTCCTCTGCTCGTACCCAACCTCCCCACGGTGGTAGATCACGACGTCTTGGCCGGAAAATGGCGCACCAAGGCCGAGAAGTTTACTGTAGGAAGTGACCGTTGACCTCAATTCCGGCCACCTCCGGCGACAAAGCCAGGCTTTTTAGAAGCGTCTTGAGGCGTACTTGAAGCTCCCCAAATATCTTGAAGCGATTTGCAGCGTGGAGGAAGAAAGCATAATTAGAAAATTTTACTCTACTTCGGTTTGCTTAATTGTTCGGCCACTTAGAGGTATTTTCTGACTTGGCCACAGTTATGAAAGATTCTTAGAATATTGAGTTGTTGATGCTGGTAAAATTTGGTAGCCAGATATGGTGGTTGACCGGCGGCGCGTGGGCCAGGCGCAGCTGCTTGTGGCGGCGAGTGAGGGCGCGTCCGGCCGATCCTGGTGAGTTGTTTTGGTCTATTGACTAGTATATATTGTTATGAATTTATGGATATGTGTTTGGTGGAAATTGGAGGAGGTTTGGATATTAATCAGAATTTCCGAAGTTCAATAGTTTGGTTATTGGTTTATGAGAAATTCCACTATCGGATTTCTCTCAGTTTTGCCCTAGAAACCTTCAATTAATGAATTGGTACTAATGGTGAAGTTTGGGTTAAATTGGAGAAGAAATGAAAATGTTGATTTATGAGGATTTGATGTGGGAATTGTATTTAATTTCCAGATTGTTATTCGCGAATTATAATTGTGTACAGGGCGACGTGCCGAGCTACTGCTCGACGTAGGAAACCGGTAGCGTGGTCGCCTAAATAGTACTGTGAGTGGACATTTATTTTAATTTAATTGTGCATGCAGTATATTAGCATTTTCCGATTGAGATTTAATTTATAATTTGAATTATTGAGTTTTATGGTTTTATGAGATTTAGTTTATCGAGATTTATTTATGAATTACGAGATTAGTATTGAAATTCCTTCCCGAGGGCTTTTAGTAGATTTTTGAGATAGTCATTCATGAGTTATTGAGTTGAGGAATGATTTTCGGAAAGTGACTGATTCAGAAAATATTATGAGAATTATGGATTTCGAATATCGGTTTTTATGAGGATTCACGAGTACGAATGTTTCATCGAATTTTTGAGCATGATTGAATTATCGAGATTTATTGAGTTTCGAGCTCCGTACTTATCAGCCTTGAAGTTAGATTGAGTTTCTTTCCGAAAGCATTTATTGATTTACAAAGTATTTGATTTTATGCTTTCGAGGATGCTTTCGAGATTTTGAGGTTATTTTCAGTTTCTTGAGGAGGCTATTCAGTTTATTAAGGAGGCCAGTTTTTGGCGCATGCGTATCTTACCTAGTTGGCAGTCCCTTCTAGGTAATAGTCTGGTTGGCAGTCCCTTCCAGACTACAGCCCGGTTGGCAGTCTCATCCGATGAGTCACCTGGTTGGCAGTCCCTTCCAGATGACATGAGGTAGTTAGTCGGCAGTCCCGTCTACTACCTGTGGTTAGTCGGCAGTCCCGTCTACTACCTGTGGCTAGTTGGCAGTCCCTTCTATCCACCGCCTCCTATTCCGGTTGGCAGTCCCTTCCGATGAGTCATCTGGGTGGCAGTCCCTCCTAGATGGCATGAGATGACTAGACAGCAGTCCTTTCTAGTCATCAAACGAGCCTCATGAAAAGGATGTTTTTATAAGGATTGAGGATGAGATTTTAAGAGGTTTCAAGATGTTCTTGTTACGTGATTGAGATTTCAGTAAAGATGATGATTAAAAGTGTTTTCAAGATTGTTACTGCATGCGAGATTTTAGAGAATAACTTGGGAAAGCATTAAGTTTTACTTATACATTCGAAATTACTTATTTTTCGTCCACTCACTCTAACGGTTTTTAAATGTTTTCCCCTGGGCCATTCGGTTTTAAATGCCCAGTTTGCAGGCCAGTTTAGCTTGAGGTCGAGCGTATATGGGGTTGAGGCATAGCTGTTAAAGCTTCCGCATTATAAAAGTATCGGTCATTTATCTTGTTTTCTATTCTCTTGTACGCCTGTACATTAGATTGGTCTGATAACCTATGAGATTAATATTCTTAAGTTTCAGAATTGTTTTGTGATATGGGAGATGTTGTGATATAGGGAGCAGGGTGGCTCCAAGAGAATAAGGATGAATGATTTAGATGTGTAAATGTTTTTCTACAGGTTTTGGGTTGTCCATTTTTAGGGGAAGTTCTGTCAAATTTTTGGTAGAATTTCTTCTAAGGTGGGCCCCGCAGGGCCTCTTCGGATTTCAGGGTGAAATCCGGGGCGGGTCCTGTCACTCCAAACCAAAACCCACAACCTAAAACGCAGAAATTGAAAGGAAAATCATACCAAACCGTCAGCAGGGTCGGGATTGAGAACCTAGGGGGTGTGGTAGATAGAGGAAACGAGGTCGAAGAGGTGAGGAGGGAGAGGAGGTCGCGGGAGACGAGGTTGAGAGCAAAGATCAGAGACTTGATCTTGGTAGTGAGGTCGAGGCTGTTCAACTGAGCCATAACCTTGGCTAGAGACTGTCCTTTAAACGGTCCCTTACTTCTCTTTTTTTTTTTTTTTTTTTTTTAACTCTAGCGATTTGGTCCTTTTCCGTTTTTGGATATTGGATATTGGGTTAGTGGCAATGACCGTAAATTGTGATGAAACTCTAGTATTTTGGTCATTTTCAATTAAGATTGCGAGTTAGGCTTGCATCATTTGACTTTTGGGCCTGGGCTCATGTCCTTATTTGTATAAATTTTTTTTACAGTGAGTTTTCTGTGTTTACATCTTTGGTCATGTGCTACTATGTAATTTTCTAAAATAAAATTGTCGGAGAGTAGTGGGCCCATGCTTTTGAATTTATTTGTTTGACATGTTACATGTATAAATTCATCCTCTATTCTCGTAGGTAAACAGTTAGTTTTACTATTCATAATTTCGATGGTTGACAGACTTGAGTTAAATGTTATTTGCAAAAATACAGTCAAAGAATTGAGAAAAGAAAGAGAAAAATTGAGAAAATTGAAAGACTATAGAAACAGTCTTAGAAAAGAAACTCCTGGTTATTGGGATATCATCTTTAGCACCCAAACCAGAATCTGTAAAGTTGAACAAGATATTGAAAAATCTCTTGTATATGCTTTCAGAGGAACAAAAACCTCTTGATTATTTGAGCAATGGTTAGATCCACAAATCACTGGTATCAGAGCTTGTAAAATAGCTCAAAAGGAGAATCCCTTCTAATGGGGACAATGTCTGATTTAATATTAGGGAAGTTGAATTCTCTATTGAAGTCCTCTGTCCTCTGATGAGAAACATCAGATTCTCCTGAAAGAATTATCTAGATGTCAAGATCATCTAGAAAAATTACCTGCTATAATCTATCAATTAGAAAAATTGGAAAACAAAATAGATTATATCAAGGAACTTCCAAAAAAGGAAGAAGAAAAGCTAACAAGTGTTAGTAGAAAAATCAATGAACAGCAAAAAACGCTGGATTCTATGAAAAATATACTGAAGGACAAGAAAGTGTCTACAGTAAAAACAAAGAAAGATAATGGATTTAAACCATTAGAAAAACCAGATGAGAATCTTGTTCCTAACATGATTTTTCTGGAACTATCTACTAGTCATACTAGTATTCGGTATGAAAACCCGAAAGAAACAAGAGATGTCAAAATGATGAGCATTTTCGGGAAAAAGAAAGGAGTACAACTCCTAAATGCTGAAGAGTTTGAATACAATGAAATCGAACATGAGGTAAAAAAACTCCTCAATTCCAAAATTAGATTTCAAACAAATCTATAAAAGGGGAACGTTTGATCTGATGGATAGCCATCACTTTAAATTACTTGAATTTACAACTCCCTCTACAACAAGAGAAACCGATCTGCTAATGATCACTCCTGCAGAAGAGTCCAGAGTAAGAACAAAAAATTATCAATTTATGCATATTGAAGCAGTCCAAGTAGGCATAAAACTTCTTGCCCGAGAAGGCATAAACTGTTCAGTTCTATGTGTCCTCCAAGACAATAGATTAACATATTTTCAAGCTAGTCTGTTAGGAACCCTTGAGGCATCTCTATGTAATCAAGTGGCATACTTCAACTGCTTCCCAAATTTCTCAACCAGCTTGAAAGATGCAGCTCACTATCTAAGACTGAGAGTCAAGACAGATGACATATCAATGAAAAAAGATAAGAACTGGCTATAGTATACATAATATACTATAAATTGATGAGTACCACGGTAGAACCTAAAACCAGGATATCAAATATCCCAGGTCTTACCACTGATTTCCTCACTAGCCAGAAGAACCATTCACAACAGATTCAAAAGGTTACTTGGAACAAAGTAACTTTTCTTATTGAATGGAAATTATCTGGTTCGAAAAAAACCAGCAGAAAATGCCAAAGCGGCAATATATGAAAGCAGAAAGACTGGAGATATCAGTCTAAAATTCGATGATCACAGAAAAAGTGACGTCTGTCCTGAAAATGTCAGGATAAACAACAATCTTCTCAGAAGAAGGTACAGCACTAGAGAAGCTAGTGTTAGTGGTACTAAATACTCTGAAGAACCATCAGAGTCCATCACTGAAGAAGATTTAGAAGCTAATCTGAACAGACCAGTAAATATGCTTAGAGCACAAAAGCTCTATGATCTCTATAATGAAGCAGACTCCTGCGAAGATCCTAAACGATTAGAAAAACTAATCGAAGAAATGAAAAACTTCAAACCAGGAAAGGAAAGAAAATTCCTTCCCTATCAGGATATTAAAATGGAAGAAGGAGAAAGCTCCAAAACTTTCATCACCAGAGAAAATGGAAAAGTAAAACTCCCTTTACAGAAAGCCCCTACGGGCAAAAATGGAGAAAGAAATTCTCAAAGATTTGTCCCAGAGGACAATATACCCAGAATACCAATTTCTACTCATAGTATCTAGCTAAATCTAGACAAAGCTCTAGACAAGAGAAAAACTCTTGACCAATGGGTTGATAGCCTGATGATGGCTTATGCTCTAACCCTTGGAAAATTTGAAGCACCAGATCTTCAGGTGTACTATGAAACTACTCTCACTGGAGTAGCAAAAAAATATTATTTCTCTTTCAAAGAGACTACCAGAGGAAGAGACTGGCTTGAAGAAATCAAAAATTCAAAATCTCCGTACGATTTTGCAGTACCCCTGTATGATCAGTTCTGTGGAGATATCTCAAATCTGAGTGAGAAGGCTAAAGAAATGGCTAAATCAAATATCTATGCTATCAAAATTTGTGACATGAGATATTTTGAAGAATACTTGAATGAATTTCAAGAATATTACTGTACAATTGGTGAGATAGAGAACACTGATCTAGTCATCCTGTTGCACAGGAAACTCCTTGAACCATGGAGAACAGCTGTGTAACGTCCCGTATCTTAATTTACCCATTTACTAGTCATTTGGACAGTAAACGACAATTATTTTCACTTTTACTATCGTTTCGGTACTTTTAGTGGCCCTAAAAGTTGACTTTTTGTTCGGGTCAAAATTTGAGAAAATTTCCTTCATGAAAATTGTAGAGGACGTTAAACCGAGCACGTGCATATACGGTACGTAAAAATCGGAGTTTGTATGTGAAAGTTATAGACTAAATACTAAAGTTACTGTGGTAGCTTCCATTTTCGGAAACTACCCACTCGGTAACTCTCCCTTTCTCTCTCCCAGAGCTCTCTCTCCCTCCGGTGGTTTTTTTTCGGCATATCTTCCGTTTCCGGCCACCTGGGGATGAGCCGCGACTACCCTTAGCTTTGTCTCCTCCTCCTGGACTCGCTAGTGGTGGTGGATCACCGTGAATCGACCAGAAAATACAGTTTCGACGCCGAGAAGAATTTGACGGTAGTTTAGGTCAACGCCGGTTTCTCCGGATTCCGGCCACCTCCGTCCAATTTTCTTGATTCTCTGGAAGCGCATGAAGACGTAGATGATGCTCCTCAAATCTCTTGCAGTGATTCGTAGCGTGGAGGATGAATTTGAGGTTTGAATTTCTTGACACTGTTCACGTTTCGGGTATAATCTTCACCTTAATTGTTGAGGTAGTTCTAGGCATTTTCTGGCTTTGTTGTAGTTGAGAGAATTATTGGGCTAGATGAGTAGGTGCTGCTGCCTAAATTTGGTGGCCATCGATGGTGGTGGCTGGCGGCGCATGGGGCCCACGCACCGCCACTGTGGGTGGTGCGTGGAGGCCTGTAGGGTAGTGTTTTATTTCCAGTTTTTAGCCCATTAAATTGTATAATTGTTGTAGAGCTTGTAGGTGAAGTTTGGTGAATGTTGGAGGAGTTTGGAATTGTTTGTGATTTTCCGAAGTGCGGAGTTTTTTGATTGAATTGTGGGAAATTCGGCCATCGGGTTTCCCTCGTTTCCGCTTTGGAGTATGTAAATTGAGGGATTGGTGTTATGGGGGAGATTTGGGTTGAATCCGAGAAGTTATGGAGATGAGATTTCGTTTTAGGTTCGTAAGTATTATATCGGACTGTCGTTTTCGGAAATATAATTGTGTACAGGATGATGTTGCGAGCTACGGCTAGATGAAGGAACTCGTTTGCGTGGTCGCCCAATAGTACTGTGAGTGGACTTTTGATTTTAATTGATGCATGCAAATTAAATTCCGCAAATTTTGATTTTATTGATTTATCAACTTAATTATCGAGAATTTTATTTTGGTTTGGATTATCATTTGATTTATTGGTTTGAACTTTTGAATTAAGATTCATTATGCTCGATTTGAGGATTTTGATTTATGTAATAGTTACCATATTTTTATTCCGTGGAATTTCTGGAAATTTTTATTATAATTAATTATCAGATCTTAAGATTTCAAGTGAGATTCGGAATTGGTTTTGAAATATATGATTATTATTTTGGAAATATGATTTACGTGATTTTTCGACGATTTATTTTACCAAGATGATTTCTGGATTACATATTATATTTAGTAGCCAATTTTGAGATATTCTGGAATATTTTTGGAAATGGGATTTTCCAAAGGAATTTGTGCTCGTACTAATTTCCGGGTTTGGTTATGGATTTGAGAATATTTTTGCGTGCGGGGCCACGTCATTGGAATGGTTGTTTTCTCGTGAGATATTGGGGAAGCTTTATGGATTTACTGGTTTTCGATTGTTTTTCCTCACCATACTCGGGTCTTTTGATTAGGTCTCCTCCTCACTTTGTGTTTGTGAGTGGCAGTTGAGGTTATTAGTTCTCCTCCTCACACAATCTATGTGTGAGTGGCAGTCGAGGGTAGGTAGAGCCTAAGGGGCTCCTTTACCCATATGGTGACATCTTTTCCCCATATCCTTTATGTGTTACTTGACTAGCGGGGCTAGTCCGATTCTTTTAGCCTGCGGGGACTGGTATGTTTTCATGAGACTCCGAGTTTTAAAGACATACGTTTTATAAACGTTGCATGCATCGAAGTTTTACGAATTTAAATTTGTGGGAAAGTAATACAACCTCTTTTCTTTTAAATTATTTATTTAGTCGTTTATTTTTGTCCACTCACTCTAACGTGTTTTTCAATTACTTTCCCCTGGGCCCTTCGGTTTCAAATGCCCAGTTTGCAGGCGAAATTAGTTGAGGTCGGGCGTACATTGGAGTTAAGGCATAGTCAATAGCATGGCTTCCGCGTTTTTATTTGATTTAGGTTTTCCTTGATTACCCTTGCTGTTAGAATTGCTCTGATTACCTGAGAAAATTAATGTTATTTAAGTTGTGATTTGTGTTATGTGAATTGGAAGATGTTGTGATTTGGGGAGCAGGGTGGCTCCAGGAGAATAAGGATGGGTAATTTAGAAGTGTAAATTTCATTTCTCCAGGTTTTGGGTAGTCTATTTTAGGGGAAGTTCTGCCAAATTTTTGGAAGAATTTCTTCTAAGGTGGACCCCGTAGGGCCACTTCGGATTTCAGGCTGAAATCCGGGGGCGAGTCCTGTCAAGCTGTGTGAGAAAGCATAGCAGAAAAACCAATTGAATGATTTTCAGTTGGAGAAATTGCCGACAGAATCAGACAATTACTAAAAGAACAATCCAAAGCCAATCTTAGAGCTAAGATGGCCAAGAAACAACTCAAAGGAGTTGAAAATTTATGTTATGGAATATTGAATATGCCAACTAACTGGGGATGTCATGAATCCAAGTTCCACAGAAAAAGAAAAGAAAAATATTACTCGAAAAAATTCAAAAGGAGTAATAAAATACAAAATTGGAAATTCAAGAAAAGTTCCAATTACAAGAAACAACAAGATGAAGATCCTAAGAAGAAATTCTTCAAGAAAAAGAAGAATAACAGAGTTAATCATCAGAATACTCAACCAGGCAAGAAAGCTTGCAGATGTTGGTTATGTAAAGCTGAAGGGCACTATGCCAATGAATCCCAGAAAAGGGTAAAAGATCTACTAAAGCTCTATTTGAAGAATATGAGCCTATAATAGAAATAGCAAACATGAAAGGCTACGAAATAGCCTATTCTGATGATGAAGATGATGACAGGTCAGTATACTCTGCCTGGTCTGAAGAAGAATAATCATCTGATTCTAAAATAGATTCTGAAGTAGAGTACTTAGAATCTAAACAGATGAACGTTCTACGCGTCAAAAACTGGGAAGAAAGTAAGACAGAGGCAATAACGTCTTCATATCAGGTAAACCCTGGTACATTTGTTTGTGACTACTGCTTATGTCACGAAAAGCATGGACTTCGTATGTTCTGTGAAAGGTCTAAAAAGACTTATCACAAAGAATGCTTCATAGCTGAAGCAAGAAGAAAAACCAAGAATGGCCTTGTCAGCTAATTGGTCGAACAAGAGTATGAAGAATATTTCTCTGAGAAAAAAGAGAAAGAATTAGAAACTCAGTTCCAAGAAATTATGGAACCATCTTCCTCAAAAAGAAAAGAAGAAAAAATTGAGGAAGAAAAACTCGATGAGACCATTGAACTGGTTGAAATACCAGAAAATGTTCCAGAAGGAAAATGTTCTAGAAGAATGTAAACCATTCATACTTCAGGAACAAGCTCAAGAAAATGCGCTACAACACTCGAAAGTCGTCTCTACTAGTAGATACAACAACTACATAGAGATTAGACTCAAATTCCGTGATCATAAAAAATATCATCTACATGCATTTGTAGATAATGGATCAGGATTTACAGTTGCAAAGAGATTTGCAATTCCAGAAGAACTCTGGAAAGAAGATAAGAAAAGAACAGCTACTGGTGTTACGTTTGATGGAAGCCATCTTACAATGAATAAATTAGCAAAAAATGTTCATATCACCATTGGTGGAGGAACATTTATCATCCATAATGTTTGGCAATCTGAAGGCCAACGATCAGATTTCTTGTTGGAAAATGATTTTATTCTCTAACAGAGATTTATCCAGGATGAAGAAGCGATAGGCTTCAGAAAATGAGAAAGGGTGTACTGGGCAGACAGGCTTACCCATGCCAAAAGTGTAGTAGGTCCACACTTTACTACACAATATCAGAGATCGCAACAGAATAGTGGTGATCTTACCCCCTACAAACCCAAATTTGAAACCATCCTTCAAATCAAACAACAAGAAGAACTACTTGTTGACGGATCATCTTCTGAAGATGAAGAAACAACTAGCACAGATGCAGAAGCTAGTTTCATTCATGAACATAACCTCAAGCACTTTCAGAATAAGCTTGAGTCTCAGAAAATTCCCACTCTTGACAAAATCAAGAAACTACTCGAGTAGAACATCGATGTAGACCCTCAGAAGTTTTGGGAAAAAGACCCAGTGGTTTGTGAATTGAGATTACATGATATGAACGCCATCTGTCATGTCAAAGCTATTCCTCAGTACAAAGAAGAAGATCAAAGAGAATTCAGAAAAGATATTGAAGATCTCCTGAACAAGAGATTAATTCATGCTCCAGCATTCTATGTGAGAAATCATGCAGAAAACCTTAGAGGAAAAGCTATAATGGTGATTGTCTACAGAGATGTTAACAAGAAGACTATCAAATACGGTTATCAAATTGCTCAAGTAAGAGTACTGATCAACCAGCTCAGAGGAGCTAAAGTCTTTTCAAAATTCGATGCAAAGTCGGGTTTTTGGCAAGTCAAGATGCATCCTGAGAGTGTCCCTCTCACTGCATTTGGAACACCATAAGGCCATTACGAATGGTTAGTAATGCCTTTTGGTCTAAAGCAAGCTCCCTCAATCTTCCAAAGAAAGATGGACAACATCTTCAAACATGTTGCGGAGTTCTGCGTCGTCTATATTGATGACATCCTCGTCTTCTCCAAAAATAGAGAAGAACACATGAAACACCTCAACGAGGTTGTAAAACTGATAGTTCAGCATGGAATTATTCTAGGAGAAAAGAAAATCTTCTTTATCCTCAATGAAGTTGATTTCCTAGGAATAAATATCAAGAATGGAGTAATAAAACTCCAACCTCACATCCTTGAGAAGATCTGAAAATTTCCAGATAGAATTCCTGATGCCAAGAGTCTAGAGAGATTCTTAGGAGTCATAAATTTCGGGAGAGATTTCATTCCCAAAATCTCAGGACTAACAGCAATGTTATCTCCTAAAACCAGTTCCAAGAGAAAATGGAACTTCACCGCAGATGATGAAAAAATTGTAAAGCAGATAAAAAAATCTCTGCAAAAATCTCCCTCCTCTACAACAACCAGAGGAAAATGATGAAATTATCCTCCAAACAGATGCAAGTGATAATTACTGGTCCGGTGTTGTTCTGGCAAAAACCCCTGGAACAAATATTGAAAAGATCTGTAAATTTTGTAGCTGCAAGTTTAGCCCTGCAGAACTAAATTATCCCATAGGGAAAAAAGAAATTTTGGCTGTCAAGAAAACAATTTTAAATTCTCCAGCTTTTCTTGGAAAACCCTTTACTAGATTAAAGAATTTTAAAAATTTTAAACTTGATAAAGCTGCTGATAGAGGAAGATTATTCAACTGGCAATTATTTCTTAACCAATATGATTATAATGTTGAATTAATTACAGGAAACAAGAACTATCTTCCAGACGCCTTAACCAGAGAAATGGCGATGTTCAGCCGAAAAGATGACGACGAATGTCATAATCCCAGAAGCAGAAGACCTGGGAAAGAACATGAACCTGCTGAGGATCCTAAAGAAAAAATCCTCAAAAGATTCTTGCTAGGTCCAAAAGGACTAGCCACAACTGATCAATCCCAAGGTAAAGGATTGGCTAGCCCGTCTCAAACGACAGACTGTAAAGGCTCATCAAGACCGTTGATGGCTGTTGCTTTGCCAAAAAGCAAACCTACTCCAACTGGAGTGATAAATGTTTTTAACTATAAACTTCAAGTGTTTGATACTCCTGTGTTCAGGACTGGCAGGAGACTTGCTTACCACCAGAAGGCAATCTTAGATAACATCTTATTTGCCTTTCAAGAAAGAAACAGTGGCATAATGTTCCCAGCTCTGTTTGCTTTAGCAGAAGAGCTCCATGAAAATGGCAGACCACAGTTTGAAGAAATTCATACACAGCAGAGTGTTGATAGAAATAAAAAAATTCATTTTCTTGAAGATCTAGAAAGTGCTAGAGTTCCTATCATGGCATTAACAGAATAAGACTGGTTCGAGTTCCATGATCTGATAGGAAGTCATAATTCTGAGGCATGTATTCCTCCAACTCTCTTCATTATTGCAGGACCTTATGATGGAAGGTATCTAGTCAATGTTCAGAGTGAACATCCTCAAGAACACAAGCTTTGGCTTGTTGAAAATGGTTTTGTCCATAATCTATGGACTAAAACAAATGATGATCTCAAGGGACTGTCCCCTATCATTGTCAACATAGTCAAAAATGTCAGAAAAAATGATTGTATGCTGAGACTGAAGTTTAGATCACCAGAATGGATAAAAAAGACACACTACACCAAAAACAGTCTTTTACCGCCCACAATGTGCGCCATAAATACCCTTTTACAGTGCACAAAAGTATGCTGTAAATGCCGGAGCCGTAAAAGACGTTCCTCTTTAACAACGTGCATAAGAAGGCCGTAATTGTGCATCCATGCAGGCAGTAAAAGACATTCCTCAATAATCCAATTTGATTTATGGGATGTTTGTACGCCGTGAATGTCAAGAAAGCATGCCGTAAATGACTTTCTGACCACTTATTTACGGCGCAATGGGCATGCCGTAAAAGACTTTATTCACGGCCTACGACGAACGCCGTAAAAGAATGTTTTTATGGCACACTTTTGCATGCCGTAAAAGAAGTAGTTGCCCAATTTTTTAAGGCCCAATTTGCACGCTGTAAAAAGCTTTTCTGTCAATTTTTATATGTCATTCACGACGCACATAACCTGCCATAAAAGTCTTTGTGGGAAAGAGGTTTCCTGGCTGCTCATAATCCAAAAATGATCAACTAACAAAATGACTTGAGCAAGAATAATATTAACCTCAAAGTACAGGTGAAACAGCATATATATCATAGATAATAGAAAAGGTTTTAACAAACTTTTTATATCCAATCTGCTACAGACCAAGTACAATTTCTAGCAAACTTGAGTTTAAACTTATGTTAAGAATATAGCATATTACAAAATATACTATATCATCTTTTGAACATTCAACTATCCAAATGCAGATTCTCTCAATTGACCATCACTTTGAGCACTTTATCATCAGTAGGGCATGTTAATAGAAACCTCAAAAAGTGGAAGTCCCTCAAAAACTGGAAGTCCCTGTTATGAATGTAAAGCACAGTTAATAATAAACGAAAGCAAGTACTCAGCAAACTATCTAATTGCAGATGACCATCTGAGTTAAACATACATATGAAGATGTCAATTTTTCTGTAATAGTAAAAAGTTCAATTATCCAATACTTCACAACAACTTTTCTGAAAACAATCAATAACATAAAAACACAAAATAAACAACAAACACTAAAAGAGAGAGTATCCATAGTGCTTTTCCATTCCTCCAATCACACCAAAAGTAAAACCCCGGCTCTCAACTCAGGCAAGCAAATATGAACTCTGTAAAACAGAACCTGTATATAAACCCAAAATCTAGCAAAAAAAAGTGCAGCTCTTTCAGACTTTCCAACAATCCAATGAAATCCGATGCTAAATGAAAACTCAGATAATTTAAAATGAAACTAAGAAGTAAGAACTAGAAAATCAAAGAGAACAAAAGTAACCTTATATCTGTAACAGATATGGAAGAAAAAGAGATCATAGAATAAATTACCTCAAAGTTTCAATACTAGCTAAACCAGCTTGTTGTACTTGATAGGCTATGCAATTGTACTTCCTTGAGCCATACTTAGCGTTCCAAACTCTCTCGTTGGTCGATACAAAACTATATCCTCCAAAACATCAAGAACCCAAACTTTCCAACATTCTTGGCCAAGAGGCACGTGATGGACCATTGCAGTCGGATCCTTTGACTCAAGTTTTGCACTTGCAACAACCTCTTCTCCCATTTGAAACCAATTTAATAACTCAACTCTACTATAATAATTCTTAATGCCCTTGGGCCTTGCACCTTCCTTTTCTTTGGTCTGCAACCCCTCATCAACAGAATGTTGAACACTTAAGTTCTGTGTATTGAGCTTAGTTTGTCCTCTTCCAGTTTCACTTAAATTCTATATGTCTCCAAGTTTTCAAAGTTTTCCATGGTTTCTTCCTGTACAGTAGTTCTTGGCTCATCTCCATGAAAGGTCCAATTAATATAACTCTCATATATCCAATTTGAGGTCAGATGATCTAATACAGTACGAGGTGGATAAGAGCATACGTTTATGCAACTACAACATGGGCACTGGATCTTTTCATGATACCCCTTACTTGCATGAATGCTATTAACAAACTTTTTTGCTCCGTCATAAAAGGCTCTAGGATTGCTAATAACACACAACAACAACAGAAAAGAGTTTGCAATACATTTATGATTTATATCATCATAACCTTACAGTTTCTGGTTTTAGATGTAACCTGCTTTTACAATAAGCCCATTCTTTATCCATATTCTTTCAGCTTTGTTTTCCTGGAGTTCCTTTTGACCTTATATTTAGACACCAAACATATTGCAATTTAGGTATTATAAATGCGATCAAATAGATTCTTACATCAGAGGTGCAAAAACAAAGAAAATTGGTAGCAAACAAAAATATCTTCACAAGGAGGTAAACACTCAAGTGATACAAAGGTATATATCATAGAACCATGAACAACAAACAAAGCACATAATCACATATAATACATTAGTATTAGGCATATCTCAAAAAGTTTCAGGGAATAAGAAAGAATAAAATTGGTCGAGAAATTCATACCAAGAGTGAGAAGCAGGGTCGTAAGACATGGGATGCAAGTTCAGGTAATAAACCAACCAGTCTCAACTATGAACAACTAGTTTCAGCATCCAATTTATCTACTTTGATCAAATGCAATGATCACCAAACTAGTTAAATAAAACCAAGTTCCAAAATAGATCGATTGAAAGAGTCATAGGCAGTGGTGGATGCAAAAATATTTGTCAATGGGGGCGGCAAAAAAATAAACGACTATAAAATAAAACTTCGTATTAATGAAACAAAACTTCAATAGCTACATTTTATATCAAATAGATTGATTGATTTTCATTTAGTACATGAATTGAGAATAAAGCACCCAAATAAATAATATCACAAACAACTGGAAGTAGGGGGATGGAGCTGAGTATTAGATCTTACTAGTTACAGAGCCCGCGCTTTGCAGCGGGTAGTATAATTAAAAGGTATATGCTAAAACTGAATTACGGCAAACAAATATTTATTTTGTTTTCTTCTTGGCTAGGAGTTAGGAATCTGTGATTCAGGGTGATAGTTCTGGTTGGTTTTGTAGTTTTGAAATGTCTAATGACATTGCTGAGTCAAGTATAATAAACATTGTTTTGAAGTAAATAACTTGCCTAGTTTGTTTGTGGCTGGGGGAGTTGGTACTTACCCATAGGACTTCCAATTTGCCAAGAGGTGATAATATCTTGCCATTTGAAATAGATACAAAAAAAGAAAAAGAAAAGCAGTACCCCCTTGAAAACTCTATTGCTATTCAGATGGACTTGAAATTCAAACAACTGTCCCTGAGGAACATCATAGTTGTCAAAGCAGCAGCTAATCTGCAAATAAAAAAGGTCGAGAAAATCATACAGATGTTAGCACCCCAAAACACACACCAATGTACATCTTGATCTCTAGCAAAAGCTAGAAACTACTTTAATTATATTGGCAATCTCAAAGCTCCAGAGTCCAAACATCGATCTCTAATATGAATTGATTTTGTAGAAATAAATAGTGAGATTGTAAAGCAAACAACAAATACTGATAATCTATCAAAACCACAATTTCAGACAACCCATACAAACCCAAAACAAACACTCACCTCTTTTCCTGCTGAAAACTATCCCCCAAACTCAATCAAAATTTTCGAATCCACCTCTCCGGAAACAAACCCAAATCCTACCCCCGAAGTCCACCACAATCTGGAATTCCTCCTCTTCTCTTTCCCACCCCCCAGCAACCTACGATGATTTCTGCTTCTCCTTTAAGCTGTGAAAACCTTTGTTGCAATACATAGATACGGTAGTTGAGTAGAAGGCATAGACGAAGAGGAATCAAGGTATGAGAAGTAGATGGAGGTGTAGATCAGTGGATACAAAATCCAAATCAGGGGGTCACTTAATCAAAGGATGCTAGAAAAGCCAGCATGCCGAGGGAATTAGATCGGAGGAAGGAGAACAAATTGAAATTTGGCAATTTCTACATGTAAACATCAACAGACAACACTCACCTACAATCACTAAAATTTGGCAATTTCTATATTTTCAGAAATTCAGTATATTTCCTAAAATCTAAAGGTATTAAAGTTAGTGTTGAATCTACATATCTGCTTCATATCTTCAATTTCCTATGTAACAGAAAGCAATTAGAACATGTGGCATCAATTATCAAGTGTATAAAACTAGACATTTCTAACTGTACTAAAAGCACATAAAACACACAGATATGTGGGAATACACATCTCAGGAACCTGTAATTCATCTAATTTCAGACTGATTGGATATTGATTGTGGGGGCAAAATGGAGACTGGTTCAACAAAAATAATAAATCACTGGGCCCCCACTCGTGCTTACGTGCGTCCGCCACTGGACTCATAGGTAGCCTTTTCATCAATTAACAGAACAAACAGAACAAAACGACAAAAAACCAAAACTAAAAGAATGGGGCGTGTGTATGTATTTATATATATATAGACACACACATGATTATACCTAGGTGGGAAGTAGGTAATTATGAATCTAGTGCTGTGCATATATACCAAAGATCAAAAAAAACTTTTATGCCATGCATCACCATCAGAAGGATGGTAGTCTGAAAACTCAACAACGAATTGAACACCTTCAAAATTTGCACTAGGAAAAGAACCGGCATGCTTGATCTCTGTTAAGCTTTAAAACAAAGTTTCAAGTATCCAATACTTCCAGTAATCAACCATTTACTTGAATCAAACCTCTCACCACGAGGCCAAATCATTGCTGTGCATTTGTTCATATATAAACAGGTATATATATACAATTATATATATGTACGCTTAATTATAGATATAGAAATACATGGAGCTATTTAGTAAAGCAAGATCAGTAATTGGAAAGCAAACACCAGCTAAGATGAAGATCACTTACAGGTAACGTAGACTAAGCAAACTCCACCCAAATCCCCACCAATCTTTTAGCCTAAGACAAATATATGAATTCCATTAGTACTTAGTGTTAACTCCCAGATTTCATTACCAATTAAACTGCCCAAAATGGGATTCATTTAAAACCCTTAAAATGATAGGAATCCCATAAACCCAAAACTTGAATTAATCAATCGTGTCTGAAGCAAAACATAATGAAACCATACCAAGGATATTAGAGCACGAATTCAACTTGGGTATCTAACCTTGCAGTCTCTCCTCTTTTCCCCAATTCGCTACCTCTGCTTGATCTCTGTAATATTGAACACAACTCAATAGACCCAGAATGGTATTTGATTCCTCGAAATGAAACTACAAAGTCCCACTAAAGCTTAGAACAGTCAAATTGATCAAAATTAAACTCTCAAATGTAGGTACAGATAGTCAAACCAACAAACGAGGCAAACTAAGCAGACAAGAAGCCTTCCACAATTCAAAAGATGAAAGCCGAAACAATAAGTGAAAAAAATTGTACCTTGATTTGGCGAGAGAAAAAAACCCAGCTAGCAAATGAGCAAGACAAGGCCAAAGTTCTCAACTTTCTCCAAATGGGCAAAGTCATTTGCAACGATTTCTAGTTTATGCAAAACCATGAAACTTAGTTCCAATCCCCTTATCAAAACATTGAAACTTTACCGAGTTTCTTCCTTTATCTATACATGTCATACAACAATACAGGAAGCACTTGCCAATGACCCAAAACAATGACAAAGAAAATCTTCATCTAAAACTCAAATCCATCAACAAGTTCAATACTTGATCAAAGTTTGGAATTCAGAATTCTCACACATTTTCATAAACCAACCGCACAACACAAAATTCAACACTTTTGATTCCTCCATGCTTCTCTTCCCTCAACAACAAACATATACAAAATGATCAATAAGTAAAACAAGTCACAATTGCAAAAGGTGAATCCAAATACAAACTCAGAAAACATGATAAACAACAACAAAAAAATAAATTCAGGGTCTTTATGCAAAACAAATAGAGAGAACATTATTCAAAAAGAAGAAAGATCCCACCTTTGGTGTGCTCAGATGGTTTTGGGAATTGAGGTTTCACTAAGAGTGTTGGATTGAAGTGAGAAAAGTGAAGCCGACTATGGTTTTGCAGAAGAAGAAGGGCCTGAGTTAGCAGTTAACAGCAGAAGGCATGCACATAGGAAGAAAGCGTTCTGGCTCTTTTCAACTTCAAGACCCGGATTCCGGTGGCCTGAATCTCCGAGAGCGGTGATCACTTCAATGTTCTTTAATTTGGAGCTCAATCGATCCACGGAATCTCGATGACATGAGCAGAAAAAGTGGTGGGAGGTGGCCGGCGACTCGGCAGTGGAGCAAATCCACTGAACGGCGACTCGGCGGTGGGAAGAGACGTGGAGGGAAGAGATGGAAAACTGAGGTGTGTCGGGGAGAGAGATAAGTTTTGTTTTATGAAATGAAAAAAAAATAGAATTAGAAAGTATAGAAGAAAAAGATGGAGGGAAATACAATTTCGGTGAAAGATCAAACGAAAATAGACATTAACGGCGTGCATCTAATGCATGCCGTAAAAGACCGTATCAAAAAGTGTATTAACGGCATGCCGTAAAAGTGCGCCGTAAATGTATGTCTATTACGGCACGCATTGATGCACGCCGTAAAATGTGCGCGGTAAAAGAGTCATTTTCTTGTAGTGACAAATGGTGAAGTTGAATATATTTCTCCATATCATTATGTGAGAATTATTCAAAGAAGGTATCTTTAGCCTGCTTGTGCTGGATACAATGGTCGTCCAAATTCAAGCATTCCTTGGATGAAGCATTCCTTGGATGAAGGCCATGTCTCTAGAATATATCAAGAAGATCATCTCTAAAGATACAAAGAATACTTTCTTGGCAGCTGGAGAAAAAACAATTATCACTGCTTACGATCATCCTGACGTAGTCAGTAGTGACCTTTTCCTATCTCTCACAAGAAAGGAGATAGACTCGACACTGGCATGCTTATAGTGGATTGAAAGGCTTGAAACAGACAACCACTATAACATGTATGTTGATACAGATGTCGAAGATAATGCAACAACTGCTCGTATGGCCCAGGCAGACAACGACTCATTTGTCCTTTGTCACAATTCAGAAACAGACGAGAACATGTGAAGCAGCAGGTGTAGAAAGCACCGAAAGTATTTTTGGATCTTTCCCAAAAGCTACTTTTACTTTTCAGAAAAGAAAGGTGAGAAACATTTCACCTAGAAGAATATGCTTTTTCCCTTTCGACCTCCACCAGCAGGAGCACTCAAGAAAAGCAGGAAATCATAGAGTTGTTATGTAGATAGAGTTGTTTTGAATTCCAGTTTGGAGTCCGCTCCCTATATAAGGAGCTTTAAGTTTCATTGTAAGTCATTCGAAAAAACTTCTAGATCAGTTCTAGAGAAGAAAAATTGAGCAGAATTAGATTCTCTTAAGAAATAAGAAAGCCATATTAGCAGCAGTAGCAGGTTTTCTTTATGTCTTTTGATGCAGTGTGCATCTTATTCCAAGTAAGTATTTGTAATCAGTTATGAGTAGCTAAGCTGCTTCTAGCTGTTTGCCCAAGAGTGAGGCTCTGGATTCTGTATCTATATTTATGTTTGAAAAAATAAATTCAGCTTGTGTCCATTACTCTGTCACAAAAATATTTTGTTATTTCTACATTTGAAAGTAGCAGTAGCAGTTTGTAGCAGTAGCAGTTTGTAGCAGTAGCAGTTGTTATGTTTTTTGTTTGAAAACCTGAACCCTTTATCATACTAAGGCAGCATTGATTCCGCCCTGTTAGTAGCCGCTTAGACAGGAAGTCGTTAGGTGAAATTGTGGCATGTTGAAGGCTAGTCCTTAGGCTGATACTGTGTGAAGACTTTTTAGCAGAAAATATTGGCTGATACTGTAAAAAATTGTGAAAGGGTAAAAAGGAATAAGGTGTGTCCTTAATTGTATAAGGGGAAAGGTTGTGGACTTTTGTGTTAAATGAAATGTTGTCTAGGAGTTCTTTGTAGTTGTCTAATAGCCTAATCCACTGAGCTGACCATTGTTCATGTTGGACTGTCCTTCGACCTTGTATAAGAACAGTAACGAAAAAAAAAAATTTGTTTGTATAAATTTTTTACGCACTGTAATTCTTTTCACCCTTGCCTTTTATATAGTGGGACCATGCATTTTTATTCAAATTAGAAAAGCTATGCAAGTCAGCCAGTTTTCCAAAGGAATGGCCATGATTGTCCAAATGAAATCAATGGACCAAAAATATGGTGACGTGCCCGAGCATGCCATGTTTGGAGCATGGTAGAATTTTCGCTTTGTCAAAGATTGTCAATAGTTCCTGCAATTGCCACTGTCTTTATACAAGTCTACCAATGTTTGATATAATAAATAAAGGGTAAAATGGTAACCTAGGAGGATTAGACAGTTGCATGTTCTCTCAATATCAAAAACTGATTTGCAGTTTTTCTTCTCCCACACCGTGCAGAAGACGTTCTCCTCTTTGCTTACCTATCAATATTCTGGATTATGATGAGGGTTTCATCGACTAATCAAAATGAACCAAAGGATTAGATAGAGAAAGCAACTGGGATTTCGTTGTGGAAACCCTAGGAACCTTGAAAGGGGGGCACGTGCGGACTTTTTCGCGTACAACGTTGGTCCCTAGACTTTGATGCCACCACCTCCATTATTGATCGGATCATCATCTGGGCCAAACTCCCCAATCTTCCTTTACCCCACTGGAATGATAAATCTTTGCAACACCTGGCTGAGCACCTGGGTAACTACATCAAGGCAGATGATCATACCCTAACGGGGAAGAAGACTATGTTTGCTTGATTTCGAGTTGAGCTTGATCTGAGGTACCCCCTGAAGAGAACTGTTATCATCAATAACCCCGACGGTAAGCCCTCCAGCATGGTTCTGGTTTCATATGAGGTTATCTTTGAGGTTTGTTTTAGATGTGGCTTACATAGACAGAAAGATCATAGCTGCCCTAGAAGGAATGTTATGGATTATTTTTTCATGGTTGAGTGGTTTGAAAATGAGAAGCAAGTCTATCCGGCTGAAATGGCAGACAATGAATTCATTAAACCTTTGCTCTCTAATGATATATCCATAGTGTTCCCGCAACCAATGTTCAACTATTTTGACTACAATGTTGAGCATCATTCTGCTCAGACTGGTTCAGAGGATCAAGGTGGAAAGAATGGCCCTTGGAGGGTGGTGTCTCGTAGGGGCAAGGGAAAAGGAAACTTCTACCCAAAAAGTGGTGGGTTTGCTGCTGGACCAAATTATGGAAATGTCAAAGGATCCAATGTGGTACTTCCTGGGGTCTCCTTCAAAGATGTCACTCAAAGTAATGGTATTCTGAATCGAAGAAGATAATGGAGAATCCAAAGGAATCTGTTGCAGCTGTTAATAAGCAGAAGGAAGTGATTTTGGTCTCCTCAGGCTCTTCCCAAGAAGTTTAGCAGTATCAGGATGCTTTTGATCCACCCAAAATAGGCGACCTTGAGGACTTAGTCAACACTGCTGATCATGTTCCTGGTGCAGGGCCCAGTGGTGCTCCCCTTGTCTTTTCTAACCCTAAAAAACAAACTAGACAAATGATTGAGATGATGGAAACTAGCAAGGATCAGGAATTAGGTTCATCCTCTAACCTTGCTCTTGTACCATGAAGTGCCTAAGTTGGAATAGCCAGGGTAGTTCCTGGCAAGGGTTTCTAGCTCAGGTCCAATACTATGTAGCTGACCTACAGCTAGATATTTTGTTTATCCTAAATACTAGGATTCCTGACCTTGGTCAGGTTAATAAATTGGTTTCCCGTTTTGCTTTCTACTTTGATAAGTTTGATTATGTGCTATCCTCTAGCCAATCTGGAGGCCTTTTACTTTTTTGGAATTCTAATACTGTGAATTTGCATGTTATGGACAAGCATGACAGATACTTACATTGTTGTTTGCATGCTTCTTGGTATGCACGACTAAATTTATTTTAGTTTCCCACCCAGCTCATGCTTCTTGGTATATCTTAATATATTAAGATTAGTTGCTCTTGATTTCTCATTCTTTCGTTTGATCTTGGACTGCAGCTATGGTTCTTGCAACAGTGAGAACTTAGTAAGCTTTCAGCTAAGTAAGATCAACGTCAATATCATTATTATCCATCTTTTGCTCATATACCCAAAGGGATTTCATTTAACTTTAGCTATATTATTATCTTCTTGGCAGCGATTAATCCCAAATTCGTTTTCTTCATTTTCCAAGGTTTGTAAAAGTCAAGCACTAAGATACAGAAGACAACAGGACATATCAATCTTTGTTTGTATTGGAATATAGTGAGATTGTGTTGAGTATATTTATTTACTATTATGTTGAGCAAAAATAGTAAATAAATATACTCAGCACATAGATCCCAGATTATCAATCTCATAATCCATTATCTGTGCAAACCTTTCCGATATCTAACCTTTCAATTCTATCATAAAGAGAGTAGTGGTGACATATCAAGAACTAAAAATGAAGCTGAAATGAACATCGTATAGCTTTATACTTTTGGGAACTCACTGGATAATTTTGAAACCATTTGAACAAGAACATAAAGTAGACTTGAAATTTTCCATAATCAACGTTAACATTTTTAGGTACAACATATAGAAATTTCAAGCAAATCAAAATTCGGAAAGTAAGGAAAAGTTGGATACAAACAGACTGATTTGCCAGTTTTTCTTAAAATTCTAGCAACAAGGATTTAACTTGGAACTCTCACCAAAAATTCATTTCAAGTCCAAATGACTTGAAATCAGTCTGGGTATAATCTTTTCGATTTCTAATTTGAAATAGGATTAACGTTAATCAAATAGAAAACAGTACTATAGGTAATTTGTCTAAGGGCTAAATACTGCTTACTACCCTGTAGTTTGGGTCCAAAACCAATTCAGTCCCTAGACTTTTATTTTCATCAAAAACACCCATGTACTTTCAATTTTAATCTAATAGGTCCAATTCGTTAATTTTCTATGGATTAATTTCACTTTACCCCCTCCAACTTGGGGTCGAAAATCATGTTAGTCCCTGATTTTTTTTTAATCAAGAACACCCTTATACTTCCAATATTCCTCTTCCGTGCCCAATCCTCCAAACTCCATCCAATTTTGCAGTCAAATGGTGACGTGGCACTGACAGCCAGACAATTTTTTCACGTCGGGTCCCACCTAAATGGCAAAATTCCCAAAATGACCTTTGAAAAATAAAAAAACTAAAACAAATTATGGGATCTTCCTGTTTCACTATTCTTCTTCTTCTTTATCTGTCCACAGGCAGACCCCGTATGGGATCACTCCGATCCCCAGATCCACCTTCACATTTTCCTCATTACCACGCATATATTCACACACATATTTGTAAATGAAATGAAAGAAATTTCCCAAAATCATAATCCGTGTCCTAGGAATGGATACAAGCTTACAAAAGAAGAAATCCCAAGGCTGACTTCCACAACAAACCGTGCAAATATTGTCACTAAATCACCATTGCTCAAAAACCCAGAAACCAAAAGTTGAACCATAAAACTATACACAATTAACAGAAAGCAAAACTCAGCAATTTCAGTATTGAAAAGCGAGAGAGCTTGCAAGTCAATCGAATTATATAGCAAATGGATATAAAACCTTCTTCTTTGCAGAATCAAATCAATCAGAATAATCTGATAGTGCCCAATAAAAATAATCTGATACTCCACCAGCTTCAAACTCTTTTCTTCTTCCTCTCTAATTTTCTTAGTCTCTGTTTCTCTAGCGCCACAGTTCTTCAGTCTGTTACCCAGAGCTTGGCATCCATCCTCAACAATCCTAACGCCTCCGTCTCGTCCTCCTGTGCTGGGTTGATGCGCCTGAAAGCAAGCGCATAATTTAACCCTGAAATGTCATTAGTAGTATAAGTAAGTAGGGATCGTTCTATTCCGGGGATTGAGGGTACACCTGTCAATGTAGGACAATTAAACAATTAAAATTAAAACAAAGTATAATATTCACAAAGATATTCACAAGTATAAACATTATTTACGAAAAAGGGGGGATTTTGTTTTTGGTTTTTCGAAAATAAAACTAAGTTAACAAAACAATTAAAATGCAAAAACATAAAAACACAAATGGAATGAGAGAACAAAGATAAAAAACCGAAACCTATGATTAAAATTGATTCAAACCCTAATATTGTTCATCTAAGTCATGAGAAAGGAGTTGATCATGTGAAACATTCGAAAGAAAATGATTTCCCATATTTTACTTTTCAATGCTAATTAACCTAAGCGAAAGAACCTAGATTAATCCTATTAAACATGCATTCAAGCACTATAAAGCTAGTTAATCATAACATGTTTAACGCATTACACATAGAGAAAGGCTGATAGGAGCATTTTAATGCGACGTTTTAACTTCATTTCCCTACATTTCTTGCGTTATTTCCTTAATAAAACTCTGTTTAGGAAAGTTTCCATTCTTCGATTGGGAAAGTTCCTATTTGTAGAAAGTTTCTATTTTTGTAGTTTCTATTTTTCATTTTTAGAAAGTTTCCCATTTTCAGTTTAGGAAAGTTGCCATTTTTCATTTTAGGAAAGTTTCTATTTTTCTTACTAGTTTCTATTTTCAGGACCTTCGAGCTAAAAAGTGGAAATGAACTCATAAATGGATAAACCATTAGAAAACCAGATAAGAATCTTGTTCCTAACATGATTTTTCTGGAACTATCTACTAGTCATACTAGTATTCCGTATGAAAACCCGAAAGAAACAATAGATGTCAAAATGATGAGCATTTTCGGGAAAAAGAAAGGAGTACAACTCCTTAATGCTGAAGAGTTTGAATACAATGAAATCGAACATGAGGTAAAAAAACTCCTCAATTCCAAAATTAGATTTCAAACAAATCTATAAAAGGGGAACGTTTGATCTGATGGATAGCCATCACTTTAAATTACTTGAATTTACAACTCCCTCTACAACAAGAGAAACCGATCTGCTAATGATCACTCCTGCAGAAGTTGCCAGAGCAAGAACAAAAAATTATCAATTTATGCATATTGAAGCAGTCCAAGTAAGCATAAAACTTCTTGCCCGAGAAGGCATAAACTGTTCAGTTCTATGTGTCCTCCAAGACAATAGATTAACAGATTTTCAAGCTAGTCTGTTAGGAACCCTTGAGGCATCTCTATGCAATCAAGTGGCATACTTCAACTGCTTCCCAAATTTCTCAACCAGCTTGAAAGATGCAGCTCACTATCTAAGACTGAGAGTCAAGACAGATGACATATCAATGAAAAAAGATAAGAACTGGCTATAGTATACATACTATACTATAATTGATGAGTACCACGGTAGAACCTAAAACCAGGATATCAAATATCCCTGGTCTTACCACTGATTTCCTCACTAGCCAGAAGAACCATTCACAACAGATTCAAAAGGTTACTTGGAACAAAGTAACTTTTCCTACTGAATGGAAATTATCTGGTTCGAAAAAACCAGCAGAAAATGCCAAAGCGGCAATATATGAAAGCAGAAAGACTGGAGATATCAGTCTAAAATTTGATGATCACAGAAAAAGTGACGTCTGTCCTGAAAATGTCAGGATAAACAACAATCTTCTCAGAAGAAGCTACAACACTAGAGAAGTTAGTGTTAGTGGTACTAAATACTCTGAAGAACCATCAGAGTCCATCACTGAAGAAGATTTAGAAGCTAATCTGAACAGACCAGTAAATATGCTTAGAGCACAAAAGCTCTATGATCTCTATGATGAAGCAGAGTCCTGCGAAGATCCTAAACGATTAGAAAAACTAATCGAAGAAATGAAAAACTTCAAACCAGGAAAGGAAAGAAAACTCCTTCCCTATCAGGATATTGAAATGGAAGAAGGAGAAAGCTCCAAAACTTTCATCACCAGAGAAAAGGGAAAAGTAAAACTCCCTTTACAGAAAGCCCCTACGGGCAAAAATGGAAAAGAAAGTCTCAAAGATTTGTCCCAGAGGACAATATACCCAGAATACCAATTTCCACTCATGGTATCTAGCTAAATCTAGACAAAGCTCTAGACAAGAGAAAAACTCTTGACCAATGGGTTGATAGCCTGATGATGGCTTCTGCTCTAACCCTTGGAAAATTTGAAGCACCAGATCTTCAGGTGTACTATGAAACTACTCTCATTGGAGTGGCAAAAAAATATATTTCTCTTTCAAAGAGACTGCCAGAGGAAGAGACTAGCTTGAAGAAATCAAAAATTCAAAATCTCCGTATGATTTTGTAGTACCCCTGTATGATCAGTTCTGTGGAGATATCTCAAATCTGAGTGAGAAGGCTAAAGAAACGGCTAAATCAAATATCTATGCTATCAAAATTTGTGACATGAGATATTTTGAAGAATACTTGAATGAATTTCAAGAATATTATTGTACAATTGGTGAGATAGAGAACACTGATCTAGTCAACCTGTTGCATAGGAAACTCCTTGAACCATGGAGAACAGCTGTGTGAGAAAGCATAGCAGAAAAACCAATTGAATGATTTTCAGTTGGAGAAATTGCCGACAGAATTAGGCAATTACTAAAAGAACAATGCAAAGCCAATCTTAGAGCTAAGATGGCCAAGAAACAACTCAAAGGAGTTGAAAATTTATGTTATGGAATATTGGATATGCCAACTAACTGGGGATGTCATGAATCCAAGTTCCACAGAAAAAGAAAAAAAATATTACTCAAAAAAATTCAAAAGGAGTAATAAAATACAAAATTGGAAATTCAAGAAAAGTTCCAATTACAAGAAACAGCAAGATGAAGATCCTAAGAAGAAATTCTTCAAGAAAAAGAAGAATAACAGAGTCAATCATCAGAATACTCAACCAGGCAAGAAAGCTTGCAGATGTTGGTTATGTAAAGCTGAAGGGCACTATGCTAATGAATCCCAGAAAAGGGTAAAAGATCTACTAAAGCTCTATTTGAAGAATATGAGCCTATAATAGAAATAGCAAACATGAAAGGCTACGAAATAGCCTATTCTGATGATGAAGATGATGACAGGTCAGTATACTCTGCCTGGTCTGAAGAAGAATAATCATCTGATTCTAAAATAGATTCTGAAGTAGAGTACTTAGAATCCAGACAGATGAACGTTCTACACGTCAAAAACTGGGATGAAAGTAAGACAGAGGCAATAACATCTTCATATCAGGTAAACCATGGTATATTTGTTTGTGACTACTGGTTATGTCACGAAAAGCATGGACTTCCTATGTTCTGTGAAAGGTCTAAAAAGACTTATCACAAAGAATGCTTCATAGCTGAAGCAAGAAGAAAAACCAAGAATGGCCTTGTCAGCTAATTGGTCGAACAAGAGTATGAAGAATATTTCTCTGAGAAAAAAGAGAAAGAATTAGAAACTCAGTTCCAAGAAATTATGGAACCATCTTCCTCAAAAATAAAGGAAGAAAAAATTGAGGAAGAAAAACTCGATGAGACCATTGAACTGGTTGAAATACCAGAAAATGTTCCAGAAGAATGTAAACCATTCATACTTTAGGAACAAGTTCAAGAAAATGAGCTACAACACTCGAAAGTCGTCTCTACTAGTAGATACAACAACTACATAGAGATTAGACTCAAATTCCCTTATCATAAAAAATATCATCTACATGCATTTGTAGATAATGGATCAGAATTTACAGTTGCAAAGAGATTTGCAATTCCAGAAGAACTCTGGAAAGAAGATAAGAAAAGAACAGCTACTGGTGTTACGTTTGATGGAAGCCATCTTGCAATGAATAAAGTAGCAAAAAATGTTCATATCACCATTGGTGGAGGAACATTTATCATCCATAATGTTTGGCAATCTGAAGGCCAACGATCAGATTTCTTGTTGGGAAATGAATTTATTCTCCAACAGAGATTTATCCAGGATGAAGAAATGAAAGTCTTGACAAATCCAAGTCAGTTTTATTTATCTTAAACAGTCTCATTGAAAATGGTTGGTTTAAAAGTAATATGGGATGTGACAATTTTTAACTGTGTTAGCCCAAATTGCATATATGGTGAACATTTTGTGCAATAAGTTTGATGGATGAATGTGATGTACCCATTCAGATTTTTTGTTAAAACTTAATAAAATGAAAACTGTTTTGTCTTTTTTTTCTTTGCTGATGAGATCTATGTTTACTGCAAGTTATTATGGTTTGAAATTAATTCCTGATGAGAATGTATGCTTGCAGTATTATGCTTCCAAAGATTAAACGAATATTTTTATACAATTTCAAATTATCTTCTTTCTTCACTTTTAACAAGAAATAACTTTTAGAGCCTAACAATTGCCTTATACAGTCCTTTACCTTAAGGTTGATGATGATTCTCTAGTAATGGTCCTTATTTTCCTTTCTTTGATTGTTATGAGTAGGTTTGCTGATTGAATATTATATATGATTCTGATATTTGGTTTGATATAAATTTATGATTTCTAAATATTTTAATTGACAGCAGTGAGATTTCAGAGAGAGACGACAGCAGCTAGGAGAAGATCTGAGGCTGTTCCTAAGGTGGATAAGGACAATATCTAGATGATTCAAATTATGCTTAAAGTTTATTAAGACTTTTTTTTATTTATTTTTATAATTTTGTTTTTTGTTTTTTTTATTAATGTAGTTTATTTTTGTTTTTAATGTTAAATGGTGAATGTTTTGTGATCAGGTATCATCCACGGTTGTTATTATTACTATTAGAAGATTTGTGTCTTCTCTTTTGGTTTGTATTATTGATCTTTTTCTTTTGCCTTCAGTTTTTGAACATGGAATTAATTGGTTTCCCTTTGTATATATACATTTTTTTGTTATGAATGTGTAGTTTGGTTTAAAAAGTTATAAGTGAACATATGAATTATTACTTGAAATTGTGCAACAAGTTTTCCGTCTTAGAGTTGTGTATAGTAGTTTGTGAAACTTTGCATTTGTTATTTAGTAGAGGAGCTTTTGTACTTGTTTGGTTTCTCTTTGATTTGTGCAATTCTGCTCGCTTGGTTGGGTTAGTTTTTGATTCTATCTTTATCTGTGTAGTATAAGTTAATTAGTGGCTACATGTTGCAATTAATTGACTTATACTACACAGAAGAAGTGGAACCAAAATTATTTTGCATATGTGATTTGGTGGAGCAGCTTCATGCATGTCCTCTCTCTGTTTGATTTGTGAAGTTTAGTTTGGTTGGCTGGATTACTTTTTTATTGTATCTTTATCTGTATAGTATAAGTCAACCAATGGATTCATATTAAAATTGGTTGGTTTATCCTTTACAGAAGAAGCAATAAGAGTTATGATAAGAAATGACACAACAGTGAGGCCACTGTTGCAACATGATTGATGTTCAAATGATGCAATATTGCTATTGCTCAATTGCTTTTGATGTAATTAAATTGATTATATAGTCGTGTAGTTACATAAAGGAGAAGGCTATTTAGTATAATTTCTGATGGGAAAAATAGATGGTTTTCAAATATGTTTATAATTTCTGTAGTGTATATTTGTGATAAATAATGAAAATTTGTATGTTGAGATATTGTGAATGATGGAATAATTTTTTGCAGATTTTCCAGTTATTGCACCAAAAGGTCGAATTACTAGGAAAAAAAGAATGTTGGAAGCCCTTGAATCTGATGGATTATCAACAATTTAGACAATTTTGAACATGGCGATGCAAATGAAATGGAACAATGTTACAAACGGCTAAGAAATGATGGAGAAGGTGTTATCTAAACTGAAAATCAAATAATACATTCTTTTTTGAACATAATCTTTCTTTAAGATTGTAATAATTGAAATAACATTTATTTAATTTAATGTGAAATGTAGGTGGGAGTTCATCTTCGTTTGGCCAAGGATTGTATCAAAGAAATAGACAGGGTACTATTATCTTGATTTTTTTGTTTGCCGGAAAAAATCTAATTCAAAAGCACTACAATGGCAGGGGTGGCTGTAATGTATGAAGATCTTGGTGACAACATATTTGAATGTAATTACTGTGGTGCTTATTTTTTGTTAGACGAGGCAAATAAGCGAAGTTCTAAGAATGCACCTATCATTCATACTGGTTGTTGTCAAGAAGGACAAATAAGACTCGAACAGTCAAAACCAACACCAAATTTTCTGGAGCAATTGTTAGATCCAAAAAGTAAGCGAGAAACTTTTTTTTTAGAAAATATTCGAGTTTATAATTCAATGTTCTCTTTTACTTCAATGGGTGCAAAAATTGACCATAGTATAAATGCTGGATCTGGGCCATATGTTTTCAAAATCTGCGGACAGGTTCATCACTTAATGAGTTCGGTATTACCATCTGAAGATGAGTCTCCTAAATATGCACAATTATATGTCTATGACACTCAAAATGAAGTCTCAAATCGGATTACTGCCATTGATCCATCTCATGTGAATCAAAAAATCAAACCAGATATCGTGAAAGGACTTATAAATATGTTCAATCAAATTAATGAATTAGTTAGAACATTTCGAAATGTTAGAGATAAATTTGAAGACAATTCATTGCCTTTGTTTGAGATTACTATGCTTGGTCGACAACCATTTGATAGTAAATAGTATGAGGAACCAATGTGTGAAAAAATAGGGGGTTTAATTGTTGGTGACATTGGAGAGTTTAATTTAAATCGAGATATTATTGTTCAATCCAATGATGGAAATTTACAACGAATTTCGAGAATACATCCAAATACATATCATTACAATATCCAATACTTTTTCCATATGGTGAAGACGGATATAAACTTGGACTATTGATACAATTTAATGAAACAAATAGTGAAAAAAAAGAAAAAAAATAACAATGCGGAGTTTTATTGCATATCAAATTCATGACAGAAAAAGATACATGTACTCTATTAAAAGGTGGGAGATTATTTCAACAATTTTAGTTGATTCTTATGTAACTATTGAGGAAGATCGATTAGATTATATTCGAAAGAATCAGGACAAATTTAGAAGCGACAAGTATAAAGATGTTGATATTGCTGTATCTGCTGGAATTAGTGATGGTCGCGACATTGGACAAAAAATTATTCTCCCAAGTTCACATACAGGTAGTCCGAGAGATATGATCAATAATTATCAAGATGCAATGACAATTTGCAGACAATTTGTTAATCCAGATTTATTCATCATATTCACTTGCAATGTTAAGTGACCAGAGATAACAAGATATTTTGATGACAAACCAGGATATAAATCAGAAGATAGACCTGACATAATTTCAAGAATTTTCAAGTTAAAATTGGAGGATATGATTACATATATTAAGTGTGGAGAATCTTTTGGACAAATTGAAGCAGGTATGTATTAGAATTTTTTTTATATCTTCCATCATTATTTTATTAATAATTATTACTGAATTTATGTTGATTTTTTTCTTTTAAATACAGATGTTTGCACAATTGAATTTCAGAAAAGAGGGCTGCCTCATGCACACATGCTGTTTTGGTTGGAAAAAAATTATAAATGTTATACAGCGGCTGACATAGATTCCATAATTTCAGCTGAATTGCCCAATAAGACCAGCGATTTAAAACTTTTTGAAATTGTTAGCCAATTAATGATTCATGGACCTAGCGGGCAAATAAATCCAAAATCTCTTTGCATGCGAATGGAAAATGTTCAATTTTTTTCCAAAACCATACAATCGAGCACTACATAAAGCAATTACGCCACCTATATAGACGACGTATGATGATACGAAATTTGTATAAAAAATGAGTATATTGAAATAATTTGTTGTACCTATAATCCTGATTTGTTGTTAAGATATAATGCTCATATAATGTTGAATATGTCTCAATCAATGTTGATAAATATTTTTAAATAATTAATAAAGGTCCAGACAGAGCTCGAATTTTATTAATGAAGATCTAAATGATGAAATTACAAACCTATCTAATTGTCGTTATTTAACTCCTCATGATCTGTATGGAGATTGTTTGAGTATCCAATTATTCTGACATCCTGCGGTCCAACTTACAATCCATCTACTTAAGAACAAAATTTGTTTTTAAAGAAATGATTCTCTTCAATCTATTTAAAAACAAAGCACTCAATATACTATGCTTACCGTTGGTTTGAAGCAATCAAACCTATGAAGAGGCAGGGAATTAACTTATCGAATTTCCGACTAACATTGTTTGGAATAATAAAAACAAATTTGGACACCAGGAAAACAATTAAAACTATTGGGAGAATAGTACATGTGCATCCTATCTTAATGATTATATTATATGAGAATGTTATAAATATTCAAAAAGGTGTCTTGATTACGATTCAATAAGAACAATTAATGGTGTAACATATCTTCTTATCAAGAAGCTGTCGAGTTTGGTTTATTAGGGATGATAAAGAATGGATTGACGCACTTACAGATCCTCATCTTGCAACAGCTCTGAAATCGTCAATTATTTGTACAATAATTCTATTTTGTGATGTCGCAAATCCTCCAGATTATTTGATCACATTGGCCAAATATGTGTGATGATATCTTACACAAAATCGAATTGAATTAGGATTCCAAATTTAATGATACCTGAAGCAGAATTAAAAAATAGCTTTATTGAATTGAAACAAATATTCAACATTCATCAGTTCATTAAAAATACAATTACCAATGCCAATGCAAAAACATTCAGACTTAGATAAAGATTTTAGAGAAGATTAGATTATGATTGTCTTCAATTAAACACAGCACACAATTTTATGGCTCAATTAATACTGTCAAAAAATTGTATATATGAAGTTATCAAGTAGATGAAGAAAACACTAACTTTTTTTGTTCATGGTCATGGAGGAACCGGTAAAACATTTTTATGGCATACAATAATAGAAATTAAGATCTGAGGGAAAAATTGTTTTAGCTGTTGCTCATCTGGATTGCTCATTATACTCCAAAGGCAAAACTGCCATTCCGATTTAAAATACCTTTGATATAATTAATTTCAATATGTCCAATAAAAAAGGTACTCACTTGCAAAATATTAATAAAACAAAATTAATTATTTGGGATGAAGCTCCATGTCTAATAAACATGTTTTGAACATTAGATAAATTTCGGACATTTTATCAATCCAAATGAAATGCAAGATAAACAAACCATTTGGGAAACCTATATTTTAGGTGGAGATTAGACAAATTTTACCTGTTATTCCAGGGGGAACTAAAGAACAAATTAGAAGCTTCATTAAATATTCTACCTTTGACTCATTTAAAATATTTCATTTAACGAGAAATATGAGATTATCAAAAAAAATCTTACGAGATGAAAAAATACAATTAACTTGCAATTGGTATTCAAATTGGAGAAGGTCTGTAAATCAATTAATGATGAAAATGATAAGATACATCTTGGGTTGAAATTCCTAAAATATACTTATTAATTCTTATACAAATCCATAGAACAATTTTTCTTACACTTATCCAAATTTTAACATTAATTACAATAATTTATTATCTGAGAGAGACGCAATTGTTACACCACAAATGCCACGTTCGAGTATAAAAATTATGCATTAATCTATTGCCAGGTGAAAAACAACTTATTTAAGTCTGATAAATTATAACTCGGAATAATGAAAATATAATCTTTTATCCAAAGAATTTAAATAAACTTGAATTTAATGGATTACCTTCACATGAATAATTTTAAAAATTGGATGCCATTCATGTTACTAGAAATTTAAATCAAGTTTGTGGTTTATGAATGGTACGAGATTAATATAACAAAATTATTTGATAACTATAGAAGCAAAAATATTAAGCAAAAACATTGGTCAAAAATTTTTATACCAAGAATTGTTCTTTTGTCTTTAGTGAGTCTTTTTACTTTCCTTAGCGTTTATCTCTTCCTTCAGTAAAAATAAAATTACAAATTACATATAAGTTATTGACAAAAGATAACTTAATAAATACATAATTTAAAGATGGAATTAAACATATAAGGACTAAATCTTACAAACAAGGACAATCTGCTCTCCACTGCCACATGTCATGAGTTAATTTACTTTTTTCCCTTAACTACTTCTTTTGATTCTAATTTCTTTATAAGGAAAATCTTACAAATAAGGCAATCTATTCTCCACTGCCACATGTCATGAGTAATTTACTTTTTTTATCTCAACTACTTTTTTTAACTTCTAATCCCTTTATGTTACTTTTTTTATTTTTTTTATTTTTTAAGATAATCCCTTTATGTTACTACTTCGCAAAAGAAAAAGAAACTCTTCCTTTTACACGTTGTTAAGATAGAGAATCTCAGAGCTCTTCGTCAAACTCATTCTTCTTTACTGCTAAATGTGTCCTTGGTTCAGTAGCAGCTTCAGTAACAGCAGTTTCAGCAGCAGTAATAGTAGCACGAGCAGGAGAGTAGCAGTAAAGCAGCAGCAAAGCAAGAGAATAGCAATACAGTACTAAGAGCAGGAGCAGGAACATGAGCAGGAACAGTAGCAGGAGTAGGAACATGAGCAATAGCAATAGCAGAGTAGGAACAGTAGCAATTAGATCAATTTAATTTGAACAGTAGCACATCATATATTGACAGTAGCCAATCAATCTACGACTCTACAAATATTAACATTTGGCATAATGCGCAAACATTACAAAACACTAGTGTGAATAACTCATAAAACTAATATCTAGTGACCTTCAGCTGGCCAATCTATGCTGAAGGTGGCTTTGGAAACTCTTCTCCCTAGATTCAATTAATCCAACACCTGAAGTGACTTCGACGTTCGTTCAAAAAAGCATCTTCAAGGTCTGCCAACAAATCATCCCCTCCACAATTGTCACCTTCATCTTGCAACAACACACATCTCAAAATCAACATTCTCAAACCAAACAAAACACAACGACACCAATAAACACAACTCAAAACAGATAAAAACCATAAAATTAAAGCACACACTTAACTCTAAAATTTCAAATCTTCCTAAACACCAAACCGAAAACGACCCAGACCACCAAATTCATCGACAAACCACCCCAGATCAGAAATTGACAAGAACCCACGAACCAAAACCCAAAAACCAACCTCCAAACCAAAACCCACAACCTAAAACGCAGAAATTGAAAGGAAAATCATACCAAACCGTCAGCAGGGTCGGGATTGAGAACCTAGGGGGTGTGGTAGACAGAGGAAACGAGGTCGAAGAGGTGAGGAGGGAGAGGAGGTCGCGGGGGAGGTTGAGAGCAAAGATCAGAGCCTTGATCTTGGTAATGAGGTCGAGGCTGTCCAACTGAGCCATAACCTTGGCTAGAGACTGTCCTTTAAACGGTCCCTTACTTCTTTTTTTTTTTTTTTTTTTTTTTTTTTTTTTTTTTTATAATAAAAAAACTCTAGCGATTTGGTCCTTTTCCGTTTTTGGATATTGAATATTGGGTTAGTGGCAATGACCGTAAATTGTGATGAAACTCTAGTATTTTGGCCATTTTCAATTAAGATTGCGAGTCAGGCTTGCATCATTTGACTTTTGGGCCTGGGCTCATGTCCTTATTTGTATAAATTTTTTTTACAGTGAGTTTTCTGTGTTTACATCTTTGGTCATGTGCTACTATGTAATTTTCTAAAATAAAATTGTCGGAGAGTAGTGGGCCCATGCTTTTGAATTTATTTGTTTGACATGTTACAGGTATAAATCCATCCTCTATACTCGAAGGTAAACAGTTAGTTTTACTATTCATAATTTCGATGGTTGACAGGCTTGAGTTAAATGTTATTTGCAAAAATACAGTCAAAGAATTGAGAAAAGAAAGAGAAAAATTGAGAAAATTGAAAGACTATAGAAACAGTCTTAGAAAAGAAACTCCTGGTTATTGGGATATCATCTTTAGCACCCAAACCAGAATCTATAAAGTTGAACAAGATATTGAAAAATCTCTTGTATATGCTTTCAGAGGAACAAAAACCTCTTGATTATTTGAGCATTGGTTAGATCTGCAAATCACTGGTATCAGAGCTTGTAAAATAGCTCAAAAGGAGAATCCCTCCTAATGGGGATAATGTCTGATTTAATATTAGAGAAGTTGAATTCTCTACTGAAGTCTTCTGATGAGAAACATCAGATTCTCCTGAAAGAATTATCTAGATGTCAAGATCATCTAGAAAAATTACCTGCTATAATCTACCAATTAGAAAAATTGGAAAACAAAATAGATTATATCAAGGAACTTCCAAAAACGGAAGAAGAAAAGCTAACAAGTGTTAGTAGAAAAATCAATGAACAGCAAAAAACGCTGGATTCTATGAAAAATATACTGAAGGACAAGAAAGTGCCTACAATAAAAACAAAGAAAGCTAATGGATTTAAACCATTAGAAAAACCAGATAAGAATCTTGTTCCTAACATGATTTTTCTGGAACTATCTACTAGTCATACTAGTATTCCGTATGAAAACCCGAAAGAAACAATAGATGTCAAAATGATGAGCATTTTCGGGAAAAAGAAAGGAGTACAACTCCTTAATGCTGAAGAGTTTGAATACAATGAAATCGAACATGAGGTAAAAAAACTCCTCAATTCCAAAATTAGATTTCAAACAAATCTATAAAAGGGGAACGTTTGATCTGATGGATAGCCATCACTTTAAATTACTTGAATTTACAACTCCCTCTACAACAAGAGAAACCGATCTGCTAATGATCACTCCTGCAGAAGTTGCCAGAGCAAGAACAAAAAATTATCAATTTATGCATATTGAAGCAGTCCAAGTAAGCATAAAACTTCTTGCCCGAGAAGGCATAAACTGTTCAGTTCTATGTGTCCTCCAAGACAATAGATTAACAGATTTTCAAGCTAGTCTGTTAGGAACCCTTGAGGCATCTCTATGCAATCAAGTGGCATACTTCAACTGCTTCCCAAATTTCTCAACCAGCTTGAAAGATGCAGCTCACTATCTAAGACTGAGAGTCAAGACAGATGACATATCAATGAAAAAAGATAAGAACTGGCTATAGTATACATACTATACTATAAATTGATGAGTACCACGGTAGAACCTAAAACCAGGATATCAAATATCCCTGGTCTTACCACTGATTTCCTCACTAGCCAGAAGAACCATTCACAACAGATTCAAAAGGTTACTTGGAACAAAGTAACTTTTCCTACTGAATGGAAATTATCTGGTTCGAAAAAACCAGCAGAAAATGCCAAAGCGGCAATATATGAAAGCAGAAAGACTGGAGATATCAGTCTAAAATTTGATGATCACAGAAAAAGTGACGTCTGTCCTGAAAATGTCAGGATAAACAACAATCTTCTCAGAAGAAGCTACAACACTAGAGAAGTTAGTGTTAGTGGTACTAAATACTCTGAAGAACCATCAGAGTCCATCACTGAAGAAGATTTAGAAGCTAATCTGAACAGACCAGTAAATATGCTTAGAGCACAAAAGCTCTATGATCTCTATGATGAAGCAGAGTCCTGCGAAGATCCTAAACGATTAGAAAAACTAATCGAAGAAATGAAAAACTTCAAACCAGGAAAGGAAAGAAAACTCCTTCCCTATCAGGATATTGAAATGGAAGAAGGAGAAAGCTCCAAAACTTTCATCACCAGAGAAAAGGGAAAAGTAAAACTCCCTTTACAGAAAGCCCCTACGGGCAAAAATGGAAAAAGAAAGTCTCAAAGATTTGTCCCAGAGGACAATATACCCAGAATACCAATTTCCACTCATGGTATCTAGCTAAATCTAGACAAAGCTCTAGACAAGAGAAAAACTCTTGACCAATGGGTTGATAGCCTGATGATGGCTTCTGCTCTAACCCTTGGAAAATTTGAAGCACCAGATCTTCAGGTGTACTATGAAACTACTCTCATTGGAGTGGCAAAAAAATATTATTTCTCTTTCAAAGAGACTGCCAGAGGAAGAGACTAGCTTGAAGAAATCAAAAATTCAAAATCTCCGTATGATTTTGTAGTACCCCTGTATGATCAGTTCTGTGGAGATATCTCAAATCTGAGTGAGAAGGCTAAAGAAACGGCTAAATCAAATATCTATGCTATCAAAATTTGTGACATGAGATATTTTGAAGAATACTTGAATGAATTTCAAGAATATTATTGTACAATTGGTGAGATAGAGAACACTGATCTAGTCAACCTGTTGCATAGGAAACTCCTTGAACCATGGAGAACAGCTGTGTGAGAAAGCATAGCAGAAAAACCAATTGAATGATTTTCAGTTGGAGAAATTGCCGACAGAATTAGGCAATTACTAAAAGAACAATGCAAAGCCAATCTTAGAGCTAAGATGGCCAAGAAACAACTCAAAGGAGTTGAAAATTTATGTTATGGAATATTGGATATGCCAACTAACTGGGGATGTCATGAATCCAAGTTCCACAGAAAAAGAAAAGAAAAATATTACTCAAAAAAATTCAAAAGGAGTAATAAAATACAAAATTGGAAATTCAAGAAAAGTTCCAATTACAAGAAACAGCAAGATGAAGATCCTAAGAAGAAATTCTTCAAGAAAAAGAAGAATAACAGAGTCAATCATCAGAATACTCAACCAGGCAAGAAAGCTTGCAGATGTTGGTTATGTAAAGCTGAAGGGCACTATGCTAATGAATCCCAGAAAAGGGTAAAAGATCTACTAAAGCTCTATTTGAAGAATATGAGCCTATAATAGAAATAGCAAACATGAAAGGCTACGAAATAGCCTATTCTGATGATGAAGATGATGACAGGTCAGTATACTCTGCCTGGTCTGAAGAAGAATAATCATCTGATTCTAAAATAGATTCTGAAGTAGAGTACTTAGAATCCAGACAGATGAACGTTCTACACGTCAAAAACTGGGATGAAAGTAAGACAGAGGCAATAACATCTTCATATCAGGTAAACCATGGTATATTTGTTTGTGACTACTGGTTATGTCACGAAAAGCATGGACTTCCTATGTTCTGTGAAAGGTCTAAAAAGACTTATCACAAAGAATGCTTCATAGCTGAAGCAAGAAGAAAAACCAAGAATGGCCTTGTCAGCTAATTGGTCGAACAAGAGTATGAAGAATATTTCTCTGAGAAAAAAGAGAAAGAATTAGAAACTCAGTTCCAAGAAATTATGGAACCATCTTCCTCAAAAATAAAGGAAGAAAAAATTGAGGAAGAAAAACTCGATGAGACCATTGAACTGGTTGAAATACCAGAAAATGTTCCAGAAGAATGTAAACCATTCATACTTTAGGAACAAGTTCAAGAAAATGAGCTACAACACTCGAAAGTCGTCTCTACTAGTAGATACAACAACTACATAGAGATTAGACTCAAATTCCCTTATCATAAAAAATATCATCTACATGCATTTGTAGATAATGGATCAGAATTTACAGTTGCAAAGAGATTTGCAATTCCAGAAGAACTCTGGAAAGAAGATAAGAAAAGAACAGCTACTGGTGTTACGTTTGATGGAAGCCATCTTGCAATGAATAAAGTAGCAAAAAATGTTCATATCACCATTGGTGGAGGAACATTTATCATCCATAATGTTTGGCAATCTGAAGGCCAACGATCAGATTTCTTGTTGGGAAATGAATTTATTCTCCAACAGAGATTTATCCAGGATGAAGAAATGAAAGTCTTGACAAATCCAAGTCAGTTTTATTTATCTTAAACAGTCTCATTGAAAATGGTTGGTTTAAAAGTAATATGGGATGTGACAATTTTTAACTGTGTTAGCCCAAATTGCATATATGGTGAACATTTTGTGCAATAAGTTTGATGGATGAATGTGATGTACCCATTCAGATTTTTTGTTAAAACTTAATAAAATGAAAACTGTTTTGTCTTTTTTTTTCTTTGCTGATGAGATCTATGTTTACTGCAAGTTATTATGGTTTGAAATTAATTCCTGATGAGAATGTATGCTTGCAGTATTATGCTTCCAAAGATTAAACGAATATTTTTATACAATTTCAAATTATCTTCTTTCTTCACTTTTAACAAGAAATAACTTTTAGAGCCTAACAATTGCCTTATACAGTCCTTTACCTTAAGGTTGATGATGATTCTCTAGTAATGGTCCTTATTTTCCTTTCTTTGATTGTTATAGTGAGTAGGTTTGCTGATTGAATATTATATATGATTCTGATATTTGGTTTGATATAAATTTATGATTTCTAAATATTTTAATTGACAGCAGTGAGATTTCAGAGAGAGACGACAGCAGCTAGGAGAAGATCTGAGGCTGTTCCTAAGGTGGATAAGGACAATATCTAGATGATTCAAATTATGCTTAAAGTTTATTAAGACTTTTTTTTATTTATTTTTATAATTTTGTTTTTTGTTTTTTTTATTAATGTAGTTTATTTTTGTTTTTAATGTTAAATGGTGAATGTTTTTGTGATCAGGTATCATCCACGGTTGTTATTATTACTATTAGAAGATTTGTGTCTTCTCTTTTGGTTTGTATTATTGATCTTTTTCTTTTGCCTTCAGTTTTTGAACATGGAATTAATTGGTTTCCCTTTGTATATATACATTTTTTTGTTATGAATGTGTAGTTTGGTTTAAAAAGTTATAAGTGAACATATGAATTATTACTTGAAATTGTGCAACAAGTTTTCCGTCTTAGAGTTGTGTATAGTAGTTTGTGAAACTTTGCATTTGTTATTTAGTAGAGGAGCTTTTGTACTTGTTTGGTTTCTCTTTGATTTGTGCAATTCTGCTCGCTTGGTTGGGTTAGTTTTTGATTCTATCTTTATCTGTGTAGTATAAGTTAATTAGTGGCTACATGTTGCAATTAATTGACTTATACTACACAGAAGAAGTGGAACCAAAATTATTTTGCATATGTGATTTGGTGGAGCAGCTTCATGCATGTCCTCTCTCTGTTTGATTTGTGAAGTTTAGTTTGGTTGGCTGGATTACTTTTTTATTGTATCTTTATCTGTATAGTATAAGTCAACCAATGGATTCATATTAAAATTGGTTGGTTTATCCTTTACAGAAGAAGAGCAATAAGAGTTATGATAAGAAATGACACAACAGTGAGGCCACTGTTGCAACATGATTGATGTTCAAATGATGCAATATTGCTATTGCTCAATTGCTTTTGATGTAATTAAATTGATTATATAGTCGTGTAGTTACATAAAGGAGAAGGCTATTTAGTATAATTTCTGATGGGAAAAATAGATGGTTTTCAAATATGTTTATAATTTCTGTAGTGTATATTTGTGATAAATAATGAAAATTTGTATGTTGAGATATTGTGAATGATGGAATAATTTTTTGCAGATTTTCCAGTTATTGCACCAAAAGGTCGAATTACTAGGAAAAAAAGAATGTTGGAAGCCCTTGAATCTGATGGATTATCAACAAATTTAGACAATTTTGAACATGGCGATGCAAATGAAATGGAACAATGTTACAAACGGCTAAGAAATGATGGAGAAGGTGTTATCTAAACTGAAAATCAAATAATACATTCTTTTTTGAACATAATCTTTCTTTAAGATTGTAATAATTGAAATAACATTTATTTAATTTAATGTGAAATGTAGGTGGGAGTTCATCTTCGTTTGGCCAAGGATTGTATCAAAGAAATAGACAGGGTACTATTATCTTGATTTTTTTGTTTGCCGGAAAAAATCTAATTCAAAAGCACTACAATGGCAGGGGTGGCTGTAATGTATGAAGATCTTGGTGACAACATATTTGAATGTAATTACTGTGGTGCTTATTTTTTGTTAGACGAGGCAAATAAGCGAAGTTCTAAGAATGCACCTATCATTCATACTGGTTGTTGTCAAGAAGGACAAATAAGACTCGAACAGTCAAAACCAACACCAAATTTTCTGGAGCAATTGTTAGATCCAAAAAGTAAGCGAGAAACTTTTTTTTTAGAAAATATTCGAGTTTATAATTCAATGTTCTCTTTTACTTCAATGGGTGCAAAAATTGACCATAGTATAAATGCTGGATCTGGGCCATATGTTTTCAAAATCTGCGGACAGGTTCATCACTTAATGAGTTCGGTATTACCATCTGAAGATGAGTCTCCTAAATATGCACAATTATATGTCTATGACACTCAAAATGAAGTCTCAAATCGGATTACTGCCATTGATCCATCTCATGTGAATCAAAAAATCAAACCAGATATCGTGAAAGGACTTATAAATATGTTCAATCAAATTAATGAATTAGTTAGAACATTTCGAAATGTTAGAGATAAATTTGAAGACAATTCATTGCCTTTGTTTGAGATTACTATGCTTGGTCGACAACCATTTGATAGTAAATAGTATGAGGAACCAATGTGTGAAAAAATAGGGGGTTTAATTGTTGGTGACATTGGAGAGTTTAATTTAAATCGAGATATTATTGTTCAATCCAATGATGGAAATTTACAACGAATTTCGAGAATACATCCAAAATACATATCATTACAATATCCAATACTTTTTCCATATGGTGAAGACGGATATAAACTTGGACTATTGATACAATTTAATGAAACAAATAGTGAAAAAAAAGAAAAAAAATAACAATGCGGAGTTTTATTGCATATCAAATTCATGACAGAAAAAATGATACATGTACTCTATTAAAAGGTGGGAGATTATTTCAACAATTTTTAGTTGATTCTTATGTAACTATTGAGGAAGATCGATTAGATTATATTCGAAAGAATCAGGACAAATTTAGAAGCGACAAGTATAAAGATGTTGATATTGCTGTATCTGCTGGAATTAGTGATGGTCGCGACATTGGACAAAAAATTATTCTCCCAAGTTCACATACAGGTAGTCCGAGAGATATGATCAATAATTATCAAGATGCAATGACAATTTGCAGACAATTTGTTAATCCAGATTTATTCATCATATTCACTTGCAATGTTAAGTGACCAGAGATAACAAGATATTTTGATGACAAACCAGGATATAAATCAGAAGATAGACCTGACATAATTTCAAGAATTTTCAAGTTAAAATTGGAGGATATGATTACATATATTAAGTGTGGAGAATCTTTTGGACAAATTGAAGCAGGTATGTATTAGAATTTTTTTTATATCTTCCATCATTATTTTATTAATAATTATTACTGAATTTATGTTGATTTTTTTCTTTTAAATACAGATGTTTGCACAATTGAATTTCAGAAAAGAGGGCTGCCTCATGCACACATGCTGTTTTGGTTGGAAAAAAATTATAAATGTTATACAGCGGCTGACATAGATTCCATAATTTCAGCTGAATTGCCCAATAAGACCAGCGATTTAAAACTTTTTGAAATTGTTAGCCAATTAATGATTCATGGACCTAGCGGGCAAATAAATCCAAAATCTCTTTGCATGCGAGATGGAAAATGTTCTAATTTTTTTCCAAAACCATACAATTCGAGCACTACATCCAAAGCAATTACGCCACCTATATATAGACGACGTGATGATGATACAAATTTTGTAGTAAAAAATGGAGTTCATATTGACAATAATTTCGTTGTACCGTATAATCCTGATTTGTTGTTAAGATATAATACTCATATCAATGTTGAATCATGCTCTCAATCAATGTTGATCAAATATTTATTCAAATATATTAATAAAGGTCCAGACAGAGCTCGAATTTTATTACATGGAAATCTAAATGATGAAATTCAAACCTATCTCAATTGTCGTTATTTAACTCCTCATGAGTCTGTATGGAGATTGTTTGAGTATCCAATTTATTCTAGACATCCTGCGGTCCAACACTTACAAATCCATCTACTTGAAGAACAAAATGTTGTTTTTAAAGAAAGTGATTCTCTTCAATCTATGTTAAAATATCAAAGCACTCAATATACTATGCTTACCGGTTGGTTTGAAGCTAATAAGACCTATGAAGAGGCAAGGGAATTAACTTATGCTGAATTTCCGACAACATTTGTTTGGAATAAAAAAAATAATTTATGGACACCAAGGAAACAATATAAAACTATTGGGAGAATAGCTCATGTGCATCCTATCTTAAATGAATTATACTTTATGAGAATGTTACTAAATATTCAAAAACGGTGTCTTGATTACGATTCAATAAGAACAATTAATGGTGTAACATATTCTTCTTATCAAGAAGCATGTCGAGCTTTGAGTTTATTAGGTGATGATAAAGAATGGATTGACGCACTTACAGAATCCTCATGCGTTGCAACAGCTGCTGAAATACGTCAATTATTTGTCACAATAATTCTATTTTGTGATGTCGCAAATCCTCCAGCATTATTTGATGCACATTGGCCAAATATGTGTGATGATATCTTACACAAAATTCGAATTGAATTTAGGATTCCAAATTTAATGATACCTGAAGCAGAATTAAAAAATAGTCTTTTATTTGAATTGGAAAAAATATTCAACATTTCATCCAGTTCATTACAAAATTACAGATTACCAATGCCAGATGCAAACAACATGTCAGAACTTAATAATAGATTGTTGAGAGAAGAGCTTGATTATGATTCTAATGCATTGAAACACCAGCACATCAATTTTATGGCTCAATTGAATACCTGTCAAAAAATTGTATATGATGAAGTTATCAAAGTGATTGAAGAAGAATCATCTGGAACTTTTTTTGTTCATGGTAGTGGAGGAACCGGAAAAACATTTTTATGGCATACAATAATTAGCAAATTAAGATCTGAGGGAAAAATTGTTTTAGCTGTTGCATCATCTGGTATTGCATCATTACTACCTCCAAAAGGCAAAACTGCACATTCACGATTTAAAATACCTCTTATAGTAATTAATTCCTCAATATGTCCAATCAAAAAAGGTACTCAACTTGCAAAACTACTTGAAAAAACAAAATTAATTATTTGGGATGAAGCTCCGATGTGCCATAAACACTGTTTTGAATCATTAGATAAATCCATTCGTGACATTTTATCACAATCCAATAATCTACAGATAAACAAACCATTTGGTTGTAAACCTATTCTGTTAGGTGGAGACTTCAGACAAATTTTACCTGTTATTCCAGGGGGAACTAAAGAACAAATTACCGAAGCTTCATTAAATAATTCCTACCTTTGACCCTCATTTAAAATATTTCATTTAACTGAAAATATGAGATTATCAAAAAATAATCTTAGTGATGAAGAAAAACAAAAAATTGAAAGCTTCGCAGATTGGATATTACAAATTGGAGAAGGTCGTGTACAATCAAATTACAATACAAATGATAGAGATACATCTTGGGTTGAAATTCCTGAAAACTTACTTATTAATTCTTATAAAGATCCTATAGAATCAATTTTTCTTACTACTTATCCAAATTTTGAGAATAGATACAATAATCTTGATTATTTGAGAGAGCGCACTATTGTTACACCACTAAACTTGACTGTTCATGCTATAAACAATTATGCGATAAATTTATTGCCAGGTGATAAAAATACTTATTTAAGTTCTGATACAATCTCATCAAACTCAGGCAGCATTGAAAATATTAATCTTCTGTATCCAACAGAATTCCTAAATAAACTTGAATTTAATGGATTACCTTCACATGAACTAATTTTAAAAATTGGTATGCCAATTATGTTATTGAGAAATTTAAATCAAGTTTGTGGTTTATGTAATGGTACGAGATTAATAGTAACAAAATTATTTGATAAACTTATAGAAGCAAAAATATTAATAGCAAACAACATTGGTCAAAAATATTTTATACCAAGAATTGTTCTTGATAGGAGCATTTTAATGCGACGTTTTAACTGCTTTTCCCTACATTTTCTGCGTTATTTCCTTAATAAAACTTTGTTTAGGAAAGTTTCAATTCTTTGAATGGGAAAGTTCCTATTTGTAGAAAGTTTCCATTTTTGTAGTTTCTATTTTTCATTTTTAGAAAGTTTCCCATTTCAGTTTAGGAAAGTTGCCATTTTTCATTTTAGGAAAGTTTCTATTTTTCTTATTAGTTTCTATTTTCAGGTCCTTGTCACAAATGAGCTGAAATGAGCTCACAAATGGAGAGAGAAGCTAGCCAACGTCGGAGGGAGACAAGATGAAGTACAAAGGGAAGCACAAATGAGCAGAAATGAAGAAATGAAGCTTTCCTGGTCCAACCAGGAAACCTTGTCCAGAAAAGGAAAGCTTGCCAAAACAAGACTCTTGAGCCAACCAAGAATGGAGATCGAATTAATGAAGTGACATGACATGAGAGAAGCTTCTTGAAGACTCTAGATGATGACATGGCATAAAGGTGGCGCATGGAGGCCCAAGAACTCTCAAGAGGTTATGGATTTCGGAAAATGGATAAAGGCCCATGGAAATTAGGGTTTGTGACACATAGAGATATTTTTGGAGAATATATATGTGTTTGCCGTAAAATACAAAGAGGAAAAGGAGGAGGCAACATGAAAATCTGAAAATATAATTGAAGATTTTGATTGGAGTAATTCAAGGGAGATTTTTAAGGGCAAAGAGATATTCTTGGAAGATTTAAATGTGATTTTTGGCCGAAAATGGTGAAGCAAATCAGCATTTATTTATGGAATTTCGGCAATTACTTTCCCAAGGATATTTGTGGCCGAAATTGGTGAAGCAAATCAGAATTTATTTATGGAATTTCAGCAATTACTCTCTCCTAAGATATTCTTGGCCGAAATTAATGAAGAAAATCAGAAAATCCTTATATAATTTCGGCAAGGATATATATTAAAGGAATTTAGGGAATTAATTTGGAGAGTTTTGATTGGTTAGATGACACACCAAGGCTTACTTGGCATTCTACGATTGGTTGGACCACATCACAAGGCTTACTTGGCATCATACCATTGGTTGAAGTGATGTGGAAATTTCTGATTGCTTGGAGAACCCTAGCCGTGCCCCTATATAAACCCTCCTTTTCTCAACGTCAAAGGGTCCATCTTTTGTACATTTACACTTTGAAAAAAAAATCAGAAAACTCTCTCTAGCCTAGCCGTGCTCCTCTCCATCCTCTAGGGCAACCACGAAGTACAAGCAAGGCCAAGGAAGAAGAAGACAAGCCGTGAACACCATCCATCCTCCACCTTGAAGATTGCTTTCGAAATTCAAGAGACCACATCATCACTTCATTCATCTCACCTTCATCACGGTGTAATCCGATTCTCCTTGTAACTTTGCTTTGTATTTTCGTTGGTTTTGCCCTAGTTGACACATATGTTTGAACAATTTTTGCTGTTATTGTCTGGTAGAAAGAAGGTGACAAAATCATTTTAGTAAAACCTGTAGTTGGGTACCTAACAAAATTTATCAAAAGCTGAGATAATGTTTTAGAGGATTGTTCTGCATATGCTTAATTTGTGTTTTGGCTGCTGTACTTATTTGACTTCTTTGGATACATGATAGAAACATTTTAATGCGACGTTTTAACTACATTTCCCCACATTTCCTGCGTTAATTCCTTGAAAAATCCCTGTTTGGGAAAGTTTCCATTCTTTGATTGGGAAAGTTCCTTATTGTAGAAAGTTTCCATTTTTGTAGTTTCCATTCTTAGTTTAGGAAAGTTTCTATTTTTCATTTTTAGTAAGTTTCTATTTTCATTTTTAGAAAGTTTCTATTTTTCGTTTTAGGAAAGTTTCTATTTTTAGTGATAGTTTCTATTTTCAGGACCTCCGAGCTAAAAAGTGGAAATGAACGCACGAATGGAAAGAGGAGCTTGCGAACGTTAAGACGAACAAATATGAGACAAAAAGGGCCACACAATTGAGCAGAAATGAAGAAATAAGCTTTCCTGTTCCAACCAGGAAACCCTGCTAAAAGGAGGAGAGCTTACCAAGCAAGTTTCCAACGCAACCATGAAAAAGAAATAGAAAGGCTTGAAGTTGAAGCAACAAGGCCCAAGAACTTGATGGATTGAGTTGGATTTTCGGCAAAATGGATCAAGGCCTATGAAAGTCCATGGAATTAGGGTTTGTGACGCAAAACCTAAACCCTATGGATGCTTTGCCGTGAAAACCAAAGGGAAGAGAGAAAGTGGCGTGAAAAATCAAGAAGAGAATAAAAGATTACGCCAAGAGATTTTCTAGGGTGGAGTTTATGGAAAGAAAATATGTGGACATCAAGAAACGAACCAAAAGGCGTCTAGATGCATTCCTAGAAACCCTAAAGGTATTTTGGCCGAATTACAAGAAGAAAATCAGAATATATTCAAGGAATTTCGGCAAGAATATATTAGGGAATCATCTTGGAGTTTTGTGATTGGTTGGATGACACACTAGGGCTTACTTGGCAATTTTTCATTGGTGGAAGCTATGTGGAATTATTAATTTAATTCCATGGAAAATAAACAGAAAATCACTGCTTGGAGACCAAGTATTGCCGTCCCCTATATATATCTCTCTCCCCAAGACGTCTCACACACCCCCGAATTTAGAAATTACTTCATACGCGAAAGCTCTCTCCATTCTCTAGTTCATCTTCTGCGTTTTCAAGCAAGGGAGGAAGAAGCAAGAAGAAGCCGTGCTCATCTCCATCATTCCACCTTGAGGTCGTGAAGTTTGAAGCTTGCTTTCGAGTTTCATTAGTTCATCACTCGAGTTCTTCATCACCATCTCCATTCACGGTGTAATTCAACCTTCTTTCTTGTAATCACTTTTGATTCTCCTTGTTTGATTTCGTTAGAGATTGTTCTAGTTAACATTTATGTTTGAACAAAGTTTAAATTCTGAAATTTTATGATTGAATGAAGATTTTGATTCTTGTTTTGTGATTCCAACGTTGCTTTTGTGTGATTGTTCGATTGAATTTGCTTAATTGATATCTCTTGTATGTGTATTCTAATTGGTTCGAAACTTTTAGGGTTTATGTATGAGTGGTGCTAGATTTAAGAACATGATTCAACTTATTGTTTTGTGAACTTAAATCGAAAGTAGTAAAGGTTTAGGACAAAAATTGAATTCAATTGAAAATGATTGCAATTAGGTGGACTTCTTCATACTAAGTTGCACACTTGAGTTGATGGCATTTCTATGTGTTTCATGCGTTAAACATGTTATGATTGTCTAGCTTTCTAGAGCTTGAATGCATGTTTGATAGGATTAGTCTTGGTGCTTTCACTTAGATTAATTAGCATTGAAAAGTAAAATATGGGAAATCGTTTGCTTTCTAACGTTTCACATGATCAACTCCTTTCACATGACTTGGAAGAACAACTATAAGGCTAATTCGAATTCAATTATAAACTTGGTTTTGATCTTTGTTTCTTACATTTCATTCTTGTATGAATCTAGACGCCTTTTGGTCCTTTTCTTGATGTCCACACTTTTTCTTTCCATAAACTCCACCCTAGAAAATCTCTTGGTGTAATCTTTTATTTTCTTCTTGATTTTTCACGCCACTTTCTCTCTTCCCTTTGGTTTTCACGGCAAAGCATCTCTAGGGTTTCATCTTTGCGTCACAAACCCTAATTCCTTGGGCTTTCATGGGCCTTGATCCATTTTGCCGAAAATCCAAGTCAATCCATAGAGTTCTTGGGCCTTTTCATCCTCCAACGTCAAGACACTTCATTTTTCCATTTCTTTTTCATGGTTGCGTTGGAAACTTGCTTGGGAAGCCTTCCTCCATTTTGCAGGGTTTCCTGGTTGGAACAGGAAAGCTTATTTCTTCATTTCTGCTCAATTGTGTGACCCTTTTCATCTCATATTCGCTCGTCTTGACGTTCGCAAGGTCCTCTTTCCATTCGTGAGTTCATTTCCACTTTTTAGCTCGGAGGTCCTGAAAATAGAAACTATCACTAAAAATAGAAACTTTCCTAAAACGAAAAATAGAAACTTTCTAAAAATGAAAATAGAAACTTACTAAAAATGAAAAATAGAAACTTTCCTAAACTAAGAATGGAAACTTGCCAAAAATAAGAAATAGAAACTACAAAAATGGAAACTTTCTACAATAAGGAACTTTCCCAATCAAAGAATGGAAACTTTCCCAAACAGGGATTTTTCAAGGAAATGGCGCAAAAAATGTAGGGAAATGCAGTTAAAACGTCGCATTAAATTGCTCCTATCACAAGTATGTTACCCCAACTTCAGCCATGATTATCCTGACCTGCAGGATTAACCCCTACACCATTTGAATGGTGCACTGGGTTGCCACACAACGAACTCGGTAAGCTTTTGCAAGCCCGTATGAGTAACTCAAAACAAACAACATAACTCACACCAGAAATAAGGAAAACAACTCACACTTTGATCCCTTAAAACCACGCAACACAGAAAACAACTCACTCCTTGGTTTCTATCAAAGCGTAACATAGAAAACAACTCACTCTTTGATTTCTATCAATTGTAACATAAAAAACAACTCACACATTGATTTCTATCAATCGTACCATAGAAAGCAACTCACACCTTGATTTCTATCAAATCATTAATAAGGAAAACAACTTGCACCTTGTCTCCTTAAAAACCGTTAATAAGAAAGCAACTCACACCTTGTTTCCTAAAAACACGTAATCTCATGAGTTAGATATAACCTTGCCCCATTACCCCATGAATCACAAATGGCAGACAGACTAGAGCACAATATTTCACAAAACTTCCAACATCAAAGATGTTCATCTTAACATGCTTAACCATTTTTATAACTAGCAAAAAGTCAGAAACTAAGCATAAAGGGTCAAAAACTACCTCACAAGCCGTGGATTACTGTTCAATCCGAGTTGAACCAAGTTTCACGTGAATCGATCCAAACAACCACCACAGATTGATCCAGGAGGCTGCTGCGAGCTTCCCAAGCCTGATTTGAAGCTTCGTCGACGTCGGAGATTGAAGAACTGATCGGGTCCGTATACACAAAACTTCGTCACCTTTCTACGTCGTCACTGCGAATCGCAGCTAGAGGATGCCAGAGGGAGGATCGCACGGAGGGTTGGGTCAGTCAGATATCTTCCATACTGAAGGTGCAGCCGAGAGAGAAGAAACTTTCTGGAAATAGAAAATGAAATTATGAAGATATTTTCAGAAATTCCCTATTTATACTAAAATGAAATCTTTTTCCAATGGCCATAACTTCTTCATACAAACTCTGATTGATGCGTTCTATATGTCCACGAACTCGTATTGACACGCTCTACAACTTTTGTGAAGGAAGTTTTCCGAGAATCCCAACGTATAAAAAGTCAAACTTCGCACGACCCCTAAACTGTGAAATTCAAATAATTATATGTACGAAAACCATTCCACTTCACATACAACTTACGAATAAAAGCACAATAACAATTATTCGTATAACTAGTCCATTATTAATTACCGAAATTAAATAACGAAAATTCAGGTCATCACACATAGATTTTCATAACATCGGTTTTCTGGTCTTTATCGATAACAATACTTATACTGAACATCGATCTTTATTTAAAACACGATGTGCAATAGTATGTGGCACATCGATTCCAACATAGTAATTCAATCTCATGTGGTAAATGGGACATCGATTTTCATTTTGAAACTGATGTACTTCTCTTAATGGACATTAGTTTTTATGGTTATAACTGATTTAAACTTTATGTATAGACAACATGTTCTTTATATGAGGATGATGTCCACAAAATATATAGTTGCTACTATAAAATGCAATCCACATTTGATGAGTAATTTGAATATTGGGGTATTTGTCCAAAATCATTATCCTTAACAGTTAACAAAATAGGCAAAATAAAACCCCAATTAACCTACTGCAAGGCTAGCCTAGCAATTACTATTGCAGTTTTGTTCACAATTGTTGCAATCAATTCATCTACTACCTCGTTAAGTTATTGCTGGGTATATCATTTCCGAGCCTCTACCGCCCACTACAACTATATATAACAATGTAAGTTATAATGAAACCCATTAATATTTAAACCAAAGTTTTTTCAAATCATAATGCTTATACCTTGGTTGAAAACGAAAGCATGTCATCATTAATAATATCTTCATGTACCGCATAACATAATACATACACTCAATTCCACCCGGTTATTTAGGTATGCTCTATTTATTCATGTTATTGAATTAGAAAGATATTATCACTCTAAATCAAATATTGTAACTCAATTAACCACATATACAATGCTTACCGGAAGTAGTTTTAATTTAGGCACTTTGTTAGTCTTCCCTTTTTCAGTATTATACATTTTAACCGCACTACATGCACTACTAAATGTGTCAAGTTTAAGTAGAAATGTTAAGTGGTCAAAAATAATTAAAAATAAAAAATCATAACATTGCTTACTTTATCACTACATTTTCTCATGCCTGGTAATGGACATCCTGTCAAATGATTGTAAATATCCAATGTTCCTTACATTGGTACATGATGCAACCAACTAAACAGGATGCAGCTGAGCACTAAAAGTATAAAAGACTACACCGACAGACCACCTTTCCAGTCTCACCAAGGTTCTTCATGAATAGCCTCATGTAAATATTTATCTTTTTTGACTTGGTTAGATAATCTCACTAAGGTTACACCTAAACTCTAGGTGGCAGTAATCTTTATCTTCAGACTTATAGAATCTATTGAAAAAAAAAATTAAAATTCCAGTGATGTTAAAACACATGTTCATTATAATAAACAAAAAAAAAAACAAAAAACAAAACATAAATCACAAATACCTATTGGGTATGAATTAAACTACATTTGCAGAAACTATTTTGAACTCTTGCTTTTTTATAAATAACTTAATTGATCTATCAGATAATGTGATACTTGCATTGCACATTCATTAGTTGAGAACTGAAGTTGGAACTAAATAAAAGATGCAATCTTTTAATCTATTTTTACTTTCTTCTGCATAAGTTGGAAATGAAATAGAGATTGTCTTTAAATGATAAATTTGTAGAGTGATGATGTAGTGTGTAATTCCATTTGCATGGTTAATGTTCTTTCAATAATCATCCAATAAGAACTATTGATTTAATTACCTAACAAAGTTGCCCAGATTCATCAAAGAATCATAAGAACATAATGATACCCAGATGAAGCAAAGTTTAGATCGATCAAGCTATCTCTCTTTTCTCTTAGTCCCGCACCATCTATTTACTGAAGAATTATCAAATTATTCATCAAGAAACAAACACACATATGTTCACTATTTCATCAGAGATAAATTGGATACCTCCATTGGAAAGATGATATTATCTTTGCTTTACACTCTTTTATCATCACTGTTTTTGTTTATTAATTGGTTTGCACAAATGGTTATTTATGTTCGTCTTCTTTCTGTTTCATCTTCATTTGACCATTGACATCATATTCTTCTACCATTATTTTGGTACTGATATCAAAATCCAAATTTTCAAACTGACATCTCCTCCTCTCAAATCCATTCACAGCTTCAAAGTAGATGTTGTACTTGAAGATGAAATTGATACTATGACAACTATATTAATGGGAAAAGCAGTGGACGATATATTTGGAACCAGCTGCGAGAGCTTAGAAATACAAAGAGGTTATACTGATCAGAACAATCTATCACAAGAAATCCTCAAAATAACATGGTGATCAAACTGTTGCAGCTGTAATTAGGCTCTCAACATGACTTAATGATCAGGGTAGCCTATCCAGACATCCAACCATCACCACCAAAAATGCTATCAACCACCGCACAAGATCATGAAGCATCCTCAAAAATTGGTATTCAACCAATCTAAAAGGAACTTTTCAAATCAAAGTGGAACAAGAGACAAGGTATTCAACAATTTATTTCCCTCTTTAAATCCTCTAACTTTGTTGAAATTTTCATGCTCCAGCATTCTGTTTTCTGATAAAAAATGTTATTAGTATAATATCATTTTTTCATAGATGGTATTTTCTATTGATAGGTTTAATGATCATACTGGTGAAATTGTTTTGTTGCATGATATCCGTAGTTGTCGACATATCATCAGTTCTGGTGATGTTTTACATCTACTCAGTTTCATTTAGCTTATCAACTTCATTCATATACTATTCTTTTTCAAAGCTGTACATGAATGGACAATTATGTTATCCGAATGTACATAGGAAGTCGACCATATCCGCATGCTCTTTCTTATTTCTTCTATTGTGTTTCTAACAAATATTATTTCTATTTTCAATACTTTCAAATACCTGTTAACACGACAATGACATAGGTATATCAAAAACAAATTAGTCCTATGCCAAGCAGGTTTAAAAATCCAAGGACCATCTTTTCAGCGATGTAAATAGAAGACCAAGCAAGCTATGAAAATATTATTTTGCTTCCTACATGAGAATTTAATTTGCTGAACCATACCAACCATATTTTGATGAAACAATGGTTTGTACTATTTTGAACAATGTAAATGGAAGACCTATGAAGTCATGGAAATATTTTTTGTTTCTTGCATGGCAATGACATCAACCATTTTTGAATACGCTAATGATTTGTACATGTTGAATTGGATACAATGTAAGGTAACTTATAAACAATTTTGATGAACTTTATTTTGCATTGTCTTCCATTTCATTTATTGACAACTTAATTATTTTTCATCCCGTAGCATCTCGCTGGTTTGTTTTCTAGTATATATTAAAAGTATAGTTCTAGCATATTGGAATGCTTTAAGTTGTGTATTGAAAATGAGAAGTTAGCGTCAATCCCAACAGCAAATAAAAGTTGTCTCATGTCAGTTCCTTTGATATGGCAACCATCAAACCCAACCAATTGCCTATATCCATCTAGGAAACCATCTCTTAAAGCTACATAACAAACATACATTTTCCAGAAAATAGTCTCTCCATCCCTATGTTGTGGCAGAATCTTGATTATATTTCTAAGATTGACTATTTTCAATTCTTAAGCATAATTCCATAGTTGCCGTATTGCTCTTCAATTCTACCTTGTATTCTTTTAGTACACTTTTGTTTGACTTTGTAGTACTAGTCGTTGGTGATTGTAATACCATAATTATCTGACACCATTGTAATGAAGTCCTCTGGTGTCATTTTCAGGTTTGTTTTCATTTCATTTAATACCTATTAGCAAACCAAGTTTATGTTGCATCGCTTCTTCTCTACCACATAAGTGTTCGGACTGTGGATTTTTTATCCTAACTGTAGGGTCTTTCTTCACATAAGAAGCATACACAAAAAATGTACAATTTACTCCAGTACATAAGCCTTTACATCTTACGGTGACCTTGGTTTTGTCATTCTTTTTAAAATATACAAGTCTTGCTACTACCACAGCATATTGATGGAAAGTCTATCTCCAATCTGAAATGAAGATTTCTCCTATCTGTTTCCCTTCTGTACTGCTTAAGCTTTGATTTTTTTTTCTTTACTTGATGGTCTTTTCTTGTTGGTTTCATCACCATTTGTTGAGGAACTTTCAATGCTTCTAAGCTCATCACTATTTTCATACTAAGAAGATTCTTCACCTGGCTCTCGATGCATATCTGATGCTTCATTAACAAAATGCATCATATATATTTTGAAATCTTCTTTGTCACTCTACGTGTAATCTTCATCAACGAAGTCCACATCATTTACTTCATCCTCATCTTCATTATAAGCACCATCTTCAAATTGTACTTCATCCTTAATGTCTTCTTCACTATCTACTTCTACTCTAACTTCAATATCAAACAAATTATCTCCATCATCAACATGCTTCATAACCACTATCTTCATTGCAATGGCAGAATTTACTTTTATCAAGCTGTTCTTTTGCTTTTGTTTGATTTGGAGTTGGTGGAATCAAAACAATTAGGTAGTACATAAATGTTTGAATTGACAACAAAGAAATATGTTGTTAATGTTTGGAGTTGCTTTTGTTTGTTTGATTTGTTTACTTTTGCTTTTATTATCCTCATGGCAATGGAATGCAATCAATGCATTGAAATTGAATGCTACAATAGACAAACTAAATCATAGCAGAATTAAAGTAATAGAGAACAAAATGAGGAAAATCTCTTTCATTCAACTTTGTAGTTCTCACTATCTTTAGTATCTTTTAGTTTTGCTTCTATGTTTTTGTTCCTTTTCACTCGGCCTTCCTATATATGGATTGAGAGAATATTTCTACGATAAAAGGAGAGTTGTAAATGTATATAACATATATGAGGAAACAAATTTATGCTTGTAGTTTTTAATTTATGGGTTTGGTTTTATGTTTTGATTGAAAATAATAAAGGCGTGAGGATCAGCCTCCCACTGGGTTTCAAACCTAATGGAAAAAGTTATATATATATATATATATATATAGAGAGAGAGAGAGAGAGAGAGAGAAATTCTAAAATTTTTGTGCACTTCTAATTAGCCTAGACAAGTATCGGATCCTGGATCCACCACTGGATGTCTGGTAGTTTCAATTGACGTTAATGGGTTATGATCATGGATTTTTATACTGTTTTATTTAGTTTAATTTATGGGATTGTTGTGAATTTGAAGAATCATAATGCCAAAGAACAAGAAGAATAAGGAAATTACACACCGGTTCAAATTCAGTAAATTCATTGATGTCTTGGATCGATTGAAAAAGAATGGTCATCTCCCATCCTATTTGGAAGCACAACTAATGGATACTCCCTTTTGGGAACTGATTAAGTCCTGCAATAATGGCAGGATCAATAGGTCAGAACATCACATGAGTCATCAGATAATCAACACGTTTTTGGCGTGTTATGATTCGTCGAGAGAGAAGTTTATCATTTGAGGTAAAAAAAAAGAAGAATCACTGATAGTGACATAAGAGTCACATTTTGAACCTCCCAAATGAGAGTGAGAAAGTGCAGCAAATAAGAACGAAAAAAAGAGAGAGTAAGAGTTCAGTTTTGGTGCAAAAGTACTTTGAAACTGCCTAACGAGTAACTAGCTCTGAAGTGAAACAAGCTATTAAGATTGCAAAGAATTGTAAGCTTTGGGAAGATGTAGCTGCTTTAGTTATAGCACAATTGATGATCTTGGTATTATTCTTGAACACTTCACGATCTGTAATTGGAGGTTTCTAGAGTATTGTGATGATATTCCCAAATTAAAAGAATATAACTAGGCAACTACCGTCAATAAAAGGCTCAAGAAGGCACTAAAAGAGACGAATGCTTGTCGAGGAGGCTGCCTGCTTTTGGTCTTGGTAAGTGGTTTTTGTTGTTGTTTTTTTATCTTACCATTATATATGTTTGGTTGATATTTTGAGGGTTATGTGAAAATTCCATGATCATCAGCCCAACAAGAGAAAAAGATAGTGAGACAACCTCATAAGGTTAATGGTGTTATTAACGGCATGTATTTAAATGTAGTCAGGTTTTATAGTCCAGGTACCAAAATGTAATTAGTGTAAAGTTAGGAACGTTCATTCATAGTGACCTTTAGTTCATGTACTGTTTGAATTTTTTTTGCTTAATTTTAAATATTAACAGAGTGTACTTTTCGTTATGTGTCACAAATGGCAAAAAAAAAAAATAATAAGGAAGTCTGCTAGTATGGTTGCAGCAATAATAGCTCCAAATGTAACAAGACTATCCAAATCAGCTTCTCGGCTTCTATCACCATCGACGCCGAGACCAACTCCTAATGCAGCACCCACAATAACTCAACTTCCATTTGAAGAGCCACCAGTTGTTCAGCATCCTGCACCTCACAGCTCAGGTAAAAGTTCTAAATACATAAGTTACTTGTTATCGTTAACGATTATTTGATATAAAACTGAACATGAGATATTAGTTTCAGTTTTTTTTTTTCCTTCTTATTCTTTTATCTGAGCATGCAAAGACTTCCTCTACCCCTGAGAAATTGAAAAAAAAAAAAAACACGTGGAAAAACAACAGGGAAGGTATGATCGAGATGATTGCTAGCAATGGTAACAAGAAGCTGGAGATAATATTTGACCAGGAGCATTGGGTTCCAAATGCTGAACACAGTAATAAGAAGTTCACTACATCTATAGGGATTGAGGTTCGAAGTCCAGTTCATGTATGTTACCCTGGATGGAATACGATTCTTGCAGATTTTAAGAGGATGTTGAGAAAGGTATTAACGATAAATTTAAGTCAAAATGGTTTAATACAATGTTAATACATTATGTTCTCAACATACTATATTATTTTGATTCTAATTAGTTACATGTTGACGTGGAATAGAATATTTAAAAAATTATCTATTTTGTGGACGATAAGATGCGCTCACCGTATAATCAATTCAATTGGAAGTCACGATCACTTGGGCTGTGGAAATAGAATATCCGAAAATTATTTACTATCTAGCCATGTCTGAAAAGATAACCCAAACAATTGATGAAAGAGACTGATGTTAAAGTTAGAACCCTTGGGAAACTTCTTTTGAAAACAACTACTATCTGGCAAGCTTCTTTTGAAAATAGTTTAAACAACAAAGAAGCAGAGTCTAGCTACAATAATCAATATTCAAAATGACCTCTCCACAATGAAGCACAGACAAAGCAATTGAAGTGGTAGCATGTGTATCAAGCCAAAAAAAAGTTTCATGTGCAATTAAGCATAACGGTCAACATGCAATTCAACAAATATGCAGCAAATTTGTGGATGAAATTCAAACAACAAAGCTTAGTCGGTGGTGTTGTCAGCAAAACATAAACAAATTATTTAAAGTTCCCTGGTATGGCAGCTAGTTACCTCGAGGAGAAGCCATGTCCAATTCAACTCGAGATGCCTGCACAAAAAAGAAGTCTCAATTAGATATCGAGGTTCATGTGAATTGGTAGCTACAAGACAAATGCAATTACAAGTTACCTAGTAGAATTATAGCAGAGACAAAAGGGGGAAGAACACGGAAGCCCCAAATTTGTGATACAGAGAGTTGATAAATTAAAGAGATTCAAAGAAAGAAAATTATCTCTTTGAGTCAAAGAAGCCGTCCAACGCACGTTCTTGGTGGAGAATGCATAATCAAGGTGGGGGGTACTCCTATTTATATAGAGCCCAAGGTCCAGACTTCTTCTCCAAATTGGACTATAAGAACCAAGCTTCATCCTAAATATCATCTCTATCACAATCTGGTGATCACGCTAAGATATTATCTGAAGGATTCAAAGCTTATCGAGTCAGCCAAGAGGGGGGATTACGTCTGGCTTCTGGAATTTTAGATGGGGGAAGACACCAACTGAGTTTCAAATTGGATATGATAGTCATGAGAGTTTAGATCGGTACTCACTATGTGAAGGCTTTGGGCCGCAGATTTTTCTTTTGGACTCTGTTAAATCACTTGTATACAAGTTTTGAAGCTCTACAAGGCCCACTCCAAGTCGGAAATTCGGGCTCGGCTGAGTTATTCATCAATGAGTAAACAAAAGGGGACACAAAGCCCATTTCAAATTCCAGGGCCCATTATGAAGCTCGGGACATTTGGGTGCCCAAGTCAAATCAATGGACACTCTATTAAAATTGGGTGTTCACCAAAATATGTTTTCTCGACGAGTTCAAAATACATACCCGTTGAGTAAAAATTGGTACAAAACCAAAAGTCCAAAATGTTGAACTACAGTGGTTTGATCCCTTCATGGGGTATGTAGGTAGTCTAAATTTAAATCTAGATGCAACCGCGACCTTAACCGAATCCCTAGTTTTCTCTAGACCAAATTCACCAAATCCTTGTGACCACAAAAGTCATCCAAATTTTCATATCCAAATGACCTTAAACCAAACACTTAACCAAAATTCTTTGGTGGGTCATTTACCCATCGAGGCATCCAACCTTCCCAAAAATCTGAACTATGAGTGGCTTGATCCCTTCTGGGGTACGTAGGCAGCCTGATAAACACTTTGGGTGCAGCCGCAAAATCAAACAAACACACTCCTCTCCATGGAATTTTTGTCTTCGTATTTGGAATCAAAGGATCTTCCCTTAAAGCAAGGGATTGTAATTAAGGGATGTTCTTTATTTCTAATAGGTCCGAACTTAACATCATAAAACTCTATTTCTGTTAATGAAATATAGTGAGATTGTGTTGAGTATATTTATTTACTATTTTTGCTCAACATAATTTTTGGCACGCTCAGTGGGGAGCTTTCTATCAGCCATACTTGATCCTAGGCTAGCTTTATTTACGAGGAACTATCTTATTGGTCATGTGAGTGATGTTTTTGTGAAAGTTTCTTCCTCAGACACCAGAAGGTTTATTAGCCCATCGTGAAGAAATCCAATTAGCTTTGGGTATGCTCCATCCCGTCATTGAGTTCTTGAAGTCTGGTACAGATCTGTTCGAGAAATTTACCTCTACCATTGGAGATATGCTAGCAGCAGCAGTGGATTCTTCGAGAACTGTTGCACTTCTGAAAGAGATCACAGGAGTTGATGTTGAGTTTGCTGATAACCTGATTTCTGACTATGAGGAGTGCATGAAAGTCAAACAGGACTTAGACTCCCGGTTGGCAGATTCTTCCAAGAAGCTCTAAGACTTGCAGGCTACAGAACTTGATATCAAAGCTGACGAGGAGCGGGTTAGGCAGCCAAAAATTATGTTGAGCAAAAATAGTAAATAAATATACTCAACACATAGATCCCAGATTATCAATCTCATGATCCATTATCTGTGCAAACCTTTCCGATATCTAACCTTTCAATTCAATCATAAAGAGAGTAGTGGTGACATATCAAGAACTAAAAATGAAGCTGAAATGAACATCGTACAACTTTATACTTTTGGGAACTCACTGGCTTTTGGGAACTCACTGGATAATTTTGAAACCATTTGAACAAGAACATAAGTAGACTTGAAATTTTCCATAATCAACGTTAACATTTTAGGTACAACATATTGAAATTTCAAGCAAATCAAAATTCGGAAAGTAAGGAAAATTGGGACACAAACAGACTGATTTGCCAGTTTTTCTTAAAATTCTAGCAACAAGGATTTAACTTGGAACTCTCACCACAAAATTCATTTCAAGTCCAAATGACTTGAAATCAGTCTGGGTATAATCTTTTCGATTTCTAATTTGAAATAGGATTAACGTTAATCAAATAGAAAACAGTACTATAGGTAATTTTTCTAAGGGCTAAATACTGCTTATTACCCTGTAGTTTAGGTCCAAAACCAATTAAGTCCCTAGACTTTTATTTTCATCAAAAACACCCACGTACTTTCAATTTTAATCTAATAGGTCCAATTCGTTAATTTTCTATTGTGGGTTCCGGTTATAGTTGAGTTATTTGTTTTAAAACTTTTTATTTGATAGATTTCTAAATAGTGAGACCCACTCCTAAACTGACTATGCATACAACCTCAACATCACATCATAAAACATAGGCCTCATATGAGCCACGTCAGCAAGTTAACGGACTCAATTAATGGAAAACTAACATATTGGACCTATTAGATAAAAATTGAAAGTGCAGGGGTGTTTTTGATGAAATTAGAAGTTCAATGACTGAATTGATTTTGGACTCAAACTACAGGGTAGTAATCTGTATTTAGCCCTTTGTCTAAATAGAATCACAAGGTCAGAATCATGAACTTTATCAATGAAATCAACAATATAAGAATACGTGTTTCACTAGACAAAAAAAATAGGATTATGAGATGGCTTGAGTTCAAAGGACACGCATGATTACAAATTTGATGAACTCAAAACTGTAAATGGAGAATGAACAAAGGAAAGGTGAAATTGAATGAGACAAGTCAACACTTACCGAACATCAAATTTCTAGAATTTGGCTTCATGAATTGAACTCATTATCAATAAGAACACAACCCATATCAAGGAGGAACTAAATTTGAAAGGAAATATAGCATAGAACCTCAAATTACAATCAAATAACAATTGTATCTGATAACAGGATTTTCGGTAAATAGTAAGAAATCATACATTGATTGGGAACAATTAAATTGTTGGATTATCATGATTGTCAAGCACAATAGAGAAGACACTATTTCAAACAAATTTCATGAAGAAGTCGTGATGAAATGAAAATAAAAAGATGCAGTTTTTAAGCCTCGAAGTTGGCTGATGAGAATAGTAGCAAGAGGTACTTGTAGCTTCCTCAATTGGGTATTCGACAGATATGAGATTCTAAAATGTTGAAGGTTGTTCTTTTAGGTTACATAAATCATGGATTTCTAGCTAGGTTTTAAAGGAACTTGAAGTTAAATGGAAGGGTTGTGTACTGGAGGTGAAGGGAAGGAGAAGGGAAGAAGGTTATGAAAGAAAGACATGTTTACTAAGGTGAATGGCACATAGCTATAAACTTGTAATCATCCAAATAAATAATGTCACAATTCTCTTAAGTTATTTAAGTCATATTTTGACTACAACGTAAAAAATTTCAACCATGTCAAAAAAAATTCATGGTCTCACATGAATATGTTTTGGAGAGACTTTAATTCTCTATTGGACTACACTTGTTTTGGAGATGTAATGGTGTTTGATAGTACCTACAAAATCAATCATTACGAGAAGCCGTTAGTATTGTTTGTTGGTTCAAACAACCATTTATCAACCACATTTTTTTGTTTTGCATTACTCATGGATGAAACGATTGAAACTTGCACATGGATTTTGGAGACCTTCATATCGTCTATGAATAATAAAAAATAAGTTGCTATCTTGACTAATGGGGATGTATCAATGCGAAGGGATATTGAAGTGGCACTTCCTAGTTGTCCATATCGTCTATGTACAGGACATATAGCAAAGAATGCTCAGAGACACTTGCATAATAACCATGTTTTTCTGAATTTTGACGTTGTATGTGAGATGAAGTAACTCCAGTTGGTTCTAAAGAATGATGGAATGTTATGGTTAACACATATGGTCTGCACAATAAGGATTTGGTTAAGATGATTTATGAAGGATCAATCCCATAAACACTATGCTCAGCTATCAGCTTGTCAAGTTCCCCCTTGCTGGAAAGAATTGTCTTTGAGGAGTGCTTCATTATCATATCCTCAATTTGTTCACAAACTGAGTTAGCAGCTTGTTGACGAATGTCACGAAGTCTTTAACTAGCATCTATAATAGCAACTCCACCAAGAGAGGCATCAGAAAAGGCTATGATGTTCAGAGGCTTGGGAGGATGCACCTTGGTAAGTGGACCTGTACATGTATTATTAGTTAAAAAAAAAAAAACAAAATGGGCTTAAAGTGCAATGAAAATACACAAGAGTTAAGAATTGTACATTTAAGGTCAATTTGTTGTGAGTCATTCTTCGCATTGGATGTTTCTTTCGTGGGTAAAGAGTAAGCCTCAAGTTCCGCTACAGAATGAGGAGGCGTCATCATTCCCCCAAAATGGATTACCATCAATCTCTACACCCTGAAAAGATAGGAAAAAAACTATTTAGGTTCCAAAAATAAAAATAAAAATAAAAAATCTGATGCAAGTAAAAAAAAAAATGGTTACCTCATTATGTTGCAACATCGGTTGTGAAGAAGTTGGAACGTCACTAAGAAAGTCAGTATTTAGAGTAAACTCAGCATTGGGATCCCAATAAGTAGGGCCAAGACTGGTGTCAGTTTTCCGACGCTTAAAGTGCACTTCACTATTATTGCTACTACTGCTTCTGTTACGCCTTCTTTCTTTGATGGTAGGTTTTTTCAGCTTAAGCGGATAGACCAAAGCAGTGTGAGAATCTAAAGAGACCCCATCATCTTCAAGAGTGTTGAGCGGATGAGTCTGACAATCACTATTGGGAAGCAAAGTTTTATTAGGAGGCGCAAGGACATTGGTGCTACATTCAACTTAAAAAGGAATCACATTTTTGTGATGAGGTGGTGCTGCACAGGTGACGTTCTTATACTCTTTTGCTTTCAGAGACTTGTGCAGTGGTCCATTAGGAGGCGCTACTTTCGTTATCTTTACTGGTGTAAAGCGGTACGCTTTAGTCCACTAATCCATATAGTCTTGGGTAACCATGTACTCCGTGATAGCACTCTGGATCGGCAACGTTACCACACACTTGGTGTTCATTCTGGTTCATGAATCCCAATGCTTATAAGTCAGAGCCAATACGCCGGTGCGAATCTCATTCTTAAGGCTACCAGGATTGTCTTAGGCATAACCAAATTGTTGACTAAACCGATGTGGACTGTATGGCTGAATAACTCGTCGGTTATCCTGTCTGAGAGAAAGATACCCAGATCGAAGGCTGATGAGATATATGAAGTCTAAATGGGAGATGTTATCGCGGTTGATAATCACTCTACACTCCGAAAATACCCTAGCAAATGCATCCACCAAGGTTTTCACAGATGCACATGAAGGACGACAACCAACCGATCGCTGATCTGTATTTGGACGGATTACGGACGTTCCCTACTTCGTCGACATTACACCACAAGGATCGGACAAGTGGTTTGACGGTCATTGGACCAATTTTGTTAACCGTGTCAACAATGGTCAAGGACGGATGGTGTTGTGGTTCCATTACATAAGGAATATGACTTCATCATACACCGCTTCGATGTTAACGGCCGGTTGATGCTCGGAGCTCCCAAACCGCCCTTTGGATTTGTGGTGGACCAGTCAATGGAACTGACTGGTATTTTGGACTCCTTCATGTCGGACATTTGGGATCGGAAAGTAACTGTGGTAAGTATAATCATTCGTCTCTCTAATCCTGTTGTTGTTTACACTGCAGTCATTGTTTTGTTGGTTGAACTTGCACTTTGAAGATAATGAATACTTTATTTTTTGTTAGCCTATTGTACGAAGAGGTTCTCTGCGTGACAAGCTAGTGGCAGACGGCGCGCCGGGCATATGTGAGCTCCTTTGGGAAACAATTCCGTCAAGGCGGTGGATGGTTCACATGACAGGAAAGAAAGAGTTGACATTCGGTTCTGGATGGGACCGCTTTCAAACGGATGCAGGGTTGGACGATTCTCTGTGCTGTGTTTTCACGCGCATTGGTCGATTGTGTTTCTCTGTTCAAGTATTCAACATCAAGAAAGGGATTCTGTCAATGAATCTCAGCCAAGCAGGCCTATCTAGAACTCTGCCCGATGTGAAAACAAAGGATGAAGCCTCAATGGAAGAAGAAGTCGCAGTTGGGGCCGATGTGGGGGGGCAGCTATCTGAACCGGATATGGGACCATATGGTGAGCTTCCTCAAAGGGAACGCGTCGACACTGGATGGGCTGGATTCCGCTATGACACTTGTAAGATTCAACAATCTCACGGGGTAAGCTTTCACAATCCAGGTTTCAGGTTTTTAGAGATTTTTAGATATGTATGTTAGTTATAGTTACGTACCTTCTGCATGGGCAACATCTAATCTTACTAAATATGGGAACTTGACACCCTTATGCTTTTACTGTAGGCTTTCCATGCTGACTTTGCTCGTAGCCTATTTGGAGATGATGAGAGACCTGTGATAAAGGTGCAGAAATCAAATGGCCGGGTGTGGCGAATCAAGGTGGTCCCAAGCAACACAACTCATGTTTTGAGTGCGGGCTACACTAAAATGAAGGATGCTCTCGGACTGCCGGTACATTCTACAATCCGACTTCATGTGGTTAATCCAAGACTACTTGTGTTCGAGTGAATCTTGCGGTGATTGTGGTGGATTAGGACTGTGTTGTTGCCTATTTATGGATTAATAGTGTATTAGGAGCATATTTTGTGGTGTTTTTTTTTTTAACGATATTGGGACATATTTTGTGGTGGTTATTATCCCTATTATCTGCATGTTATTTTGTAGTGGTCATTATGTGGTATATTGGCATATTGGTGCTCTCTATGAATTAGGGGTTTATCTATCACAGTGTTTTTTTTTTTTTTTTGGTCAAAATGGTATGTTAATTTTGGAGTATCATAAGAGTTGGGCAGTATTGGAAGCTAGATGAACATTGGGCTTCGACAGAATAAAGCCCATATCATCATCCAAACCCTAGTATAAATGTCTGTCCCATATAATGTGTGCTGCTCACCTCCTTGGTCCCATTCCCCAACCAACTGCTGTCGAGCAAAAGGAATTGCAGATTCAACATCGTCGAGGATGGTATCCGTTGAGGATAAGGCACTTAATCCCGATAAATATGTAGGCTGTTTTTCTACCTGTCATTGTGTAAAATATGTCATCGTGTAAAATATTTCAAACCATCTGTAAACTACAACAATGCCTACGGCAAAGACATATTGGGCCTTCTTATAACAAACTGCTTCCTTGTAACAACGGCCCAAATTGAAATTTTCTCAACACCCTCTTAATGTGTAATTCATAAATGCACATAGGGTACTATAACTGTGTCTTCAACCATTCCACCTACAACGCACCAACCTTCTTTAAGTTGCAGTCGAATGGACCAAACTGTCCATAAAATCACACCGCCATAGGATTTTCACATCTCACAGTCATTTCGGGTATGGGGAGCAGAGGTGATCGATCTGTGAGTGGTGATGAATCTGTGAGAAAAAATGGGGTTGGAAGCAAAATGTGTCTCAACGGTGACGACGACTTCACTGAAGAATCGTTGGCCCATTTCTTCAAAAGCTCTGGAACATCTCCGGTTAGATGGTTAGAGGCGAAAGGACGGGACGCTCAAACTACAAAAGGTTTCAAGATAGTGACTTCTGTGAAACACTCAAGCTCCATGTCAGTGAAAGAGTCTATTAGCTACTCCACTGAAGAAGCAGAAGTCAAGAAGTAGGCAATTGGTTCTGCACAGTGCATTCATAACTAGATGCTGGTGTTATTAGGGTGTGAACAATCTGCTTCTCCCCACACATGTTAACAATATATGTAAGGTATGGTTCCTGTAATGTAAGTAGTTTTTTTTTTTTTTCCAACTCATATGCCCTATAGAGTAGAGGACCCTGAAAAAATAAAGACTCGGTCTATCCATGGAAAGTTTGGAATAAAAGTTCTCAGATACATCATGATAACAATTAAAATTCTGTCTTCAGGTAATATGCCAATTCAGATAAGCTTAATCAATAGCATACAACAACACGATCTCCATAACTCGTACCGTTCTCTGACCACAGTTAAAACATAAATGAAAAATTAATGAAATAGTCCATCAACCAAATAAAATCCACATAAATGATTTAAAACGAGGTTACTGGCCCTAAACCATTCACATCACTTGTTCCTAATAGGATGATCAGCGCCTAGCCCGGCGTGGGTTGAACTTCATGCCTGCGGTTGGGAGACTTCCATTTTTGTTCAAATATTCTTGTGCCAACCATGTAGATGCTACATCATATGGGACTTCCTCTGCAGCGGCTTCAAAGACCTGTTCCAGAACTTCATTCTTTGGGTGATTCACTGTCTCAAGTGCCATACGAACCCTCTGGTCCCCCGAGTTAAACTGAACAAAAACAATGCTTTAAGTCAATCATGCACTCAAAATTTATTCAGATCTCAGTGTATGGTACTGCACTCACCCCTTGGTACCAGCGCTGACAGTAAAACTGCATACTTCTAATCAGAAATATTCCTGAGTCTTGGCTGTTGGGATGCCTAGGGCTTCTCCGTGGATACTTGATGGACAATGAACCAATCTTGGCATGAATGCCAGGTGACAATTGCATTTCAGCAGCAAAAACTTTTTCAATCATCGATATCTGTACTCACGGTAAAGGATATCAGTAAATAGAGAAAGTAGGAATGGGAAAGCCCTGAAAAAAAAACAGGGGAGAGGAAAAAAATATATATTTTTAGAACTGGGTGTCATCTGAAGAAAAAAAAAAAGATCAATGAAGTAATGGCATGTGAAAGAAAATGGTTAAGAGGAAGGATGAATCATGGTTTGGGTAATTGAGTCTGCACGTGGTGCATATATGTTCCTATCATATCAGAAGGTGGAACATGGATGATTGGATAAAGTCATGACACATATAAAAGAAATAATAATAAAATAAAGGCTAATTAATAGAGAAAGACCAACAAGCCTACCTCTGCCACTACCAACAGCTCGTGTCAACTCAAGGTTTTAGCAGAAGTAGTAACCCAGTAGCTCGTGTCAACTCAAGGTTTTCTTGCACTTACTTTGCTTTCAAGAAAAGTAAGTGCAAGCCATTGATTATCTCTATTATTATTGAAGAAACAAGTGAAGGCAAATCACCTTAATTGCTTGACAGTTTTTTCTGCAACACAAGGACCAAAGGCAATGGAGCAAGGAAACTGAAAGCTAACAGCCGAATCTTAGAGTGAGTCACTTTTATTGAGGATGACAGGTTTGAAAGTCAAGTTTGAGGAGGCCTCTATTTATATTGAAAGGCTAGGGTTTTTTATACAAGGAATTTCCTAATTGACACTAGAAAAATATGGAGGGAATCCAAAATTTCCTGCTATATATGGCGCCAATTTATGTGATGCTTATATTAATTGCTGAAATCTTGTGAACAAATATCTCATTCGAAAGAAAAAAATAAAGGATCCATTCCATAAATATTTAACAAATATACTCCTATATTATGGGCTTTGTCACATGCCCATTTGGAGTCCTTGAAATATTTGCAAAATTATATCTTGATTGCAAGAGAATCTCTACTAAATTAAATCAAGATTTCGGGAGACTCTACAATTTTAAATCAAGATTCCAAGGGAATCTCTACAACTTTGGAGTTCTAGAAGTTGGCTACGGTGAAGCAAAGCGCCGCGTCAGGTTATGAAAAAAAATGAAGTCAAATTCATACTTCAAGTCACACCTCCAACACGGGATGGCATGTTTACGGCGCACCTCGAAGTGGGGGCATTTGTAGACACAAGAATTTAATGAAAATCGAATTCCTTAATAATTTGGTCAACACTTGAAATTCTGACCGAACAAATTTAGTCAGCATGTGGGTCCCACAAAATGTGCACATGGCTTGTGAGTAAGCAAAACCAAACAGACTCAGAGAATGACACGTGGCGACACATGAAAGGCCCGACAGCAATAAATGAATTTCTTTTGACTAAATCAATTGATATTAATGCGGATCAATCAAATTAAATCAATTGATTTCGAGTCAAATCAAGTATTAAATTTCGTCTACTGATTAGATGTCAATTTATTTAAATTGATAATCAAGATGAAAATAAACCGTCAAATTAATTGGCTAAATTTCTTAATAGTAGTGATTAAATCGATTAATTAAAGCTGATTGATTTGATTATGCTATTAATGAAATACAATTAAAATTAGCCATCAAATTGATTGGCTAATTCTTTAATGATCGTGATTAAATCAATTAATTGAGGCTGATTGATTCAATTATGCTATTAAGAAAAATGCAATTAATTACGTGTCGTCAAGGCATTCCAAATTGAGAGAGACGCCGACACTATAAATACCCCCTCTCAAATCAAGAGAAGGAGCCAGCCAAAAAGAGAAGAAAACACTCTCAAAATTTCAGAAACCTCCCAAGCTTGTGAAGAACCATCAAGCTGCGAAATAGTCAGTTCCTCACCAACCTCAAGCCAAAACGTTCGTCATGTGTCAACTCTCGTGACCATCGTACAACTCACGATCAAGCGTCAAGCCCTTGAGTGAAATACATCGTCGGAGATAGAATCAGAGGATTACCAAAGATTGTAACCCGTACTTAAATTATTAATAAAATTATTATTTTTTTGTACACATGTCTACATTCTATTTGTTTCAGATTCTCGTGTTTACAACTATTTCACATTTCTGATATCTTTGACGCTATCAATGTTTTTTCATGGGTAATTAGTCAGATCTAATAACTGATAATTCTGGCAATAAAATCCCCTAATGCACAATCAAGTTGATTGCTCCAAGCTTTGGTAACGGCCTCCTTAGCTCGTTATCTTCTACCATGAAATTGACAATCAACTTTTATAGATATTTAATATGCCGCAACTAAAATAACCACAGTTATTCATTATGACTTGTGGGTTCTTTGATTTCTCTAGATTTAGTAACGATTCTCTGAACACGTTATCTTCTGCCATAGCTACAACTTTGTGGGCCTTGCCAAATATAGGTTCAAACAATGTTACAAGAGAATATTCTAGAGTTGATGTCAAGATCAAATTGGGAAGTAATTACAACTCGTATGTGATAAGGAAAGATGAAATAAAGACCACATAGGGATTCCTGATTGCATAAGTCTTCTTTTGACTGAAAATATGGAGATAAATACAAAAAAATATTCAGCAATAATGTTCCTAGATTAATGGTCTACATCTACTTGCTTTTGGAGGCTTTTCATTGGTTGAATGAAGCAGAAGAGATGACATGGAATTATTTGATTGGTTTATGTTATGTGGACTAATTAATTCCTAGAGTTACTGGAGGAAGTAGAGAAGGATTGAAACATCAAGGCTATCTGTCCCTATATATACTTGCATATGTCATACTATTCTTTCATTCTTTCATTGAAAAAATCAAATTCCATTCCCTAGTGCCATAACTCTGCGTTATCAACCAAAGAGAAGAAGAAGCCGTGCAATATATTCTCTTCCTAGCTGCCATCCTTTGTGCTGTCCCTAGAAGGTTGCTTGCTTTCAAGGATCTTCAAGTTCAACGTCTTAAAGCTCAATTGTTCATCCTTCATGGTGTATTTCATCTTTTTCTTTATGAACTCTTTAGTTTTCTTAATTTGGTTTGATTTAAAAAACTATGTGTATCTAGTTAACATACCTTTAAGGGCAAAACTTAAAGCTCGTTTATATGCTTCGATAATAAAGTTGCAATTTCTGTGTTGATTTCTATGTTGTTTATATGTTTATATTCTTTGGTGGCCAACTTAGGATATATGCGTGTAATCTGAACTAGATTTAGGTAAACAATTCATCTACTTATTTTGTGAACCTATTTCAAAAGTAGTAAAGGCTTTGGACAAAAGTCGAAATCAATTAAGAAGGATTGCAAATATCTAAGCTTTCTTATATTAGGTCGTGCATTTTGGTTGACATCATTTGTTCTTCATGCGTTGAATATGTTTTTGATTAGCTAGCTTTCTAGACAATGATTGCATGTTCAATAGGTTTAATTTAGATGCTTTACTTAGATTAAATATTTAAGGAAGGTAAAATTTGGGAAATCATTTTCTTTTTAAAGTTTTACAAGTTCAACTTCTTTCTCATGACATAGATATACAACTATAGAGATTGTAACATGTTTTCATTCATATGATTGTGGTGGGATTCTTTGTTCTTTGCGTTCCATCTTCATCATATACATGTACATTTACATTCTTAGTTTTTATATGATTTACTATTTTTTTATATATTTTTTCAATCTTTATTTTTATTTTCGTAAATAACACCTTATACATATTTTTTATTTGTTTATGTAATTACAGGTGTACCGTCAATCTTCGGCTTGAATTATCCATACTTATTCTATACTAACACTTGATATTTTTACAAGGTTAAATTGCGTGCTACTTTTAGCATATCACAGGCTCTCAGCATGTCCTCTATCACCTGATTCACCCGCTCAATCTGTCCATTAGTCTGAGGATGAAAAGCTGCACGCATATATAGAGTAATTTCCATGACTTTATGGAAACCACTCTAGAACTTCGAAGTGATCGAAACGTACATCTCGATAAAAAAAAACAATTGATATAGATACACCATGTAGTCTCATTATCTGCTTGACATACAACTTGCTCAAAGTGTCAACCGAATACGTCACCACATAAAGAAAGTGCGGCTATTTCATCAAATGGTTCATAATATCCCCACATAGCATCATGACTTTGCTTGGACTTAGGCAATCTAGTCACAAGATTCATAGAGATATTCTCCAAGTACCACATATGAATAGTATATATATAAAGATTTCAACATACTTGCATGTCTATGATGCTTAGCCTTCATATGCATAACACTTGAAAACATCGAAACATACTCTGCCACATCTCTCTTCATCCCAAATTGTCTACAAAGATCTTTATACATCTTAGTGCTAGCAGGAAATACAGTATACTGAGATTGATGCGGCTAATTAAGAATCTCCCTCCTGTGGTCAACATAATCTGATACATGAAGCCTTAAACGTAAACTTAGACTAACATCTGATCCAATTGTCCACTCAAAAGAACAATAATTAATGAAACCTATAGCTAACTTTGCCAACTTAACACGCGAAAACTCATTTTGTGCTTGAACTTGGATATTCTTGGCGATCAAAGTAGTAGGCCATACTGATATGCTACCAAGAAAAATCTCATACTCAACCCCTAATGGTACAAGGTTAGACTCAGATGCAGTCTCTAACATAAGCTATTCGTAAACCATAGCAAAAGCAATAATACCTCTCGGTTTCCTGCTCAAAGCATCAGCCACAACATTGGCCATCCCGGGATGATACTCCATAGTGAAGTCATAGTCCTTTATGAGCCTCATCCCCCTTCTTTGTCTGATGTTCATCACTTTAGAGAGCACAGATATCTGAAACTCTTATGGTAAAAAAAGAGTTCGAACTTCTCACATATAAGTGATGCCCCAAAATCTTCAAAGCAAATACAATAAAAGTTTGCCCTAAATGATCAGTAGAGAAGTTTCTCTTATGCACTTTTAATTGTTTAGAACCAAAAGCAACACCACCACCATGTTACATCAATACACACCCTAAACCATGCATCAATGCATCTTGTTTTGTTTTTTTGTTTTTTGGCAAGCAGTGTGTCGATTTTATTGCCTCAAATCTATGGATCATGATCTTCTCCTTGGCTAGCCCCTATCCTTGGGTATCCTTGACTTTTAATCTTGTCCATTAATTAGATATCCAAAGGCCACCATTTAACCACATTAGCATTTAGCCATTAAATATTCAAAATTTGATTTCTCAATATAAACAGCTATATATTCCTCCGTTAACAGATAGAGTCGAAAAAAAAAAAAGATGGAGGGACTCTGTCACGCCCCTGATTTTTAACACAAATAAAAAGTGATATATAATCTCATAATTATACATGCGCAATCGTTCAGCCATCAATACAAAGTACATGGAGACATCTTCCCTTTACAGCAAGTACATATTGATGCCTTGAACCCACAATTTCAAGTATTGACCCATTCCAAAGAGTCACATATTACACAACTTACGAATTAAATTGTCATCACAAAATAAAAAGTAAATGCTCCTCATAGCTTACTACATAGCGGAAGTCATAACAATGGCAAAGCTAACAAAATTTGCTTCCTACCCGTTCAGCGGCCAACAAGCTACCTCAGCTTTAGTCACGATTACCCTAACTTGTAGGATTAACCCCTACACCATAGAATGGTGCACCGGGTTTCCACACAACAAAAGCTGGTAAGCTTATGAAAGCTCGTATGAGTAACTCATGAACATCAATCAACAACTCACACACATCAACTTAAAAAAACCATGCAACCATGATTCCTTCTAACACTCCATAACCTTTCCATCGAAATGATAACATAAATCACCGTTGTGACAATGTTCTATTTGCTAACTTAACCATCAAGAAGCAATTCAAGTCTCATCTAGACAATAAAAGGAGAATAATCTCGGAACTCTCCTCTAAACTACATACTTATGAGTCTCCAGCAACCTCGACCGTTACTCTCATAATCTATAATGGCAGACATCCTATAGCTTTACTAAAATCGTAACCACTTGTCCGGCCACGAACGTGATTACCATATTCCTGCCTTGGTCACCATCTGTGACATGTAGTTATCAGACCCCGTCTGCTCTCAGAATCAACATTAAGGTCACCATCTGTGAAACATGATCTTCAGACCCCGTCTGGTCATAAAATCAAACATCAAGGTCACCATTTGCGACCTGTCATCATCTGTGACATATAATCTTTTTAGACCATGTCTGGTCTTAAAGTCAAACATTAAGTAAGTCGCTCCCGACCTAAAAGCGTTACAAACATCTAGTTTCAGCTTTCTCAATCCCTGCTCACCATCTGTGACCCTTGGTACAGAGACCAATACATCTAAAATGAGTCACGCTTGACTCAAAAATGTAACATCAAACTCAATACTATTCAAACAATAGAAAACATCTTTTTCCACAATATTGTTTCCTGAAAAGTCACATTCAACAATAATATGAACACCATCATGCATATTATTCATCACAATCATCCACGATATATATATATATATATATATATGTATATATATGTATATATTTCACGTAAATATATATATATATACGTATTTATTCGCTCAGGAATGCCTACTAATACCAACTATAGTTTGCAGTTAAATAATTAATGCCAAAACGATAATGATAATTTCATTCATAATGAACCTTGTGAGATTACTCACCTCAAAACTCCCGCTGCGTCTTCAATATAGCACAAAGCCGCCAATCCACAAAATAATCGTCCAATGTACTTCGTCAAGTACCTAATCACATACGGTTCCAACTTAGTAACGATTCACATTTGATTTAAGTTCGAAACCCCTATTTTGAAATAAAATCTCCAAAGTGGCGCCAATCGAGGCAAAACCACATCCAAGACCCCCCAAAGTCTCCAAAATACTTCCACGATCGATGTGTCCTAACCACAAGTCGATCGGAAGCTTTAATCCTCACGGATCGAATAAATCGACCGGTATGAAACTGCAAAAATCATAACAATCCCATACGAACTCCAAAATTTACATATTATATATCGAAACACTAATATCAACGAGTAGAACATATATAATACAAAAAACAGTTCCCTACATGTCAGGAAAGCCACCAGAACGCTGCCACAGATGGTGGTGCACCGCCGCCGGCCAAAACTCAATATTTCACAAAACTCCCAACATCAAAGCTATTCATCTAAGCATGCTTGTGAATTTTCATAACTAGCTCGAAGTAAGAAAACAAGCATGAAGGGTCGAAAACTACCTCACAAGCTTTGGATTTTTGCTCAAACTGAGTTGGACCGATTTCCACGTAAATCGATCAAAACAAACACCATAGATCGAGGGAGTCTTCTCTGAACTCAACCTGTGATGACCTGGATTTTCATTATGTAATTTTGGTAATTAATAATGGACCAGTTGTACGAATAACTGTTAGTATGCTTTATTCGTAGGTTGTATGTGGAGTGGAATGGTTTTCGTACATATAAATATTTGAATTTCACAGTTTAGGGGGTCGTGTGAAGTTTGACTTTTTATATGTTGGGATTCTCGGAAAATTTCCTTCATGAAAGTTGTAGAGCGCGTCGATACGAGTTCGTGGACATGCGGAACGCATAAATCGGAGTTCGTATGAGGAAGTTATGGCTATCGGAAGAAGTTTCTGTTTTAGTATAAATAGGGAAAATCAGAAATTATTTTCATTTTTCCTCATTTCCTTTTCCAGAAACTCCTTCTTCTCTCTCTTCTCTCTCGGTCGACTCCTTCAGAAACGAAATTTTCCTTCTGACCCGACCCGGTCGGAACTTGCATCTCCAGCGACCTCTTCCAGTGAAACCAGCCCAGAACGACTCGCCTCCTTGCTCCGGTCGTCTCTGTGGTGGTCTCTCTTACGACGATTCTCCTTCTCGGTGGCAGTATAAGGCGGCACAGGTTGAGGAAATCGGACCCGACCGGAAATCCTTATTCCGACGTCGGCAAGGCTTCGAGTCTTCTTGGTTGAGCTCAGAGCAGCCTCGCCGATCGATCCTTGGTGGTTGTTTGGATCGATTCACGTGAAACTTCGATCAACTCGGATTGGATTACTGTTCACGGCTTGTGAGGTAGTTTTCGATCCCTTAGGCTTGTTTTCTGACTTCGATCCAGTTATGAAAGTTCACAAGCATGCTTAGATGAAGCTTTTTTATGTTGGGAGTTTTGTGAAATATTGAGTTTTGGCCGGCGGCGGTGCGCCACCGCCTGTGGCGGTGTTCCGGTGGTGTTCTGGCCATGTCTGGGATTATTTCTGGTATTATATGTCTTCTACTCGTCGATACGAGCGTTTTGATATATAATATGCAAATTTTGGAGTTCGAATGGATTTGTTATGATTTTTGCAGTTTCATACCGATCGATTTATTTGATCCGTGAGGATTCGAGCGTCCGATCGACTTGTGGTTTGGTCACATCGATCGTGGACGTATTCCGGAGACTTTGGGAGGTCTCAGATGTGGTTTTGCCTCGTTTGGCGCCACTTTGGGGATTTTAGTTTAAAACAGGGGTTTCAGATTTAAATCAAATATGAATCGTTACTAAGTGGAAACCGTTTGTGATTAGGTACTTGACGAAGTATTTGGACGGTTATTCTGTAGTTTGACTACTTATTCTGCATTGAAGACGCAGCAGGAGTTTCGAGGTGAGTAAATCTCACAAGGATCTTTATGACAGAAGTACCATTATTGTTTTGGCGTTAATTAATTAACTGCAAACTATAGTTGGTATTAGTAGGCATTCCTGAGCGAATGACTATACATATATATATATATATATATTTAGATGAAATATATATATCCTTGTGAATGATTGTGTTGAATAATAATATGCATGATGGTGTTCATATTATTGTTGAATGCGACTTTTCAGGAAACAATATTGTGGAAAAAGATGTTTTCTATTGTTTAAAAAGTATTGAGCTTGATGTTACATTCTTGAGTCAAGCGTGACTCATTTTAGATGTATTGGTCTTTGTACCAAGGGTCACAGATGGTGAGCAGGGATTAGGAAAGTCGAAACTAGATGTTTGTAACGTTTTTAGGTCAGATGCGACTTACTTAACGTTGACCTTAAGACCAGATAGGGTCTAAGAAGATCTTATGTCACAGATAGTGATAGATCACAGATAGTGACAGGTTGGAGATGGCGACCTTGATGTTGATTTCATGACCAGACGGAGTCTGAAATCATATGTCACAGATGGTGACAGATCGCGGGTCTGAAGATTATGAGTCACAGATGGTGACAGATCGCGGGTCTGAAGATTATGAGTCACAGATGGTGACAGATGGTGACAGATGGTGATCAATGGTTGAGCTGAGACCAGATGGGGTCTAAAGATCATATATCACAGATGGTGACAGGTTGCAGATGGCGACCTTGATGTTGATTTCATGACCAGACGGAGTCTGAAATCATATGTCACAGATGGTGACAGATCGCAGATGGTGATCAAGGCAGGAAATAGGTACTCACGTCCTTGGTAGGACGAGTGATTACAATTTCAATAGAGTTTTAGTTTATCTGCCATGATAGCTTATGGGAGTAACGGTCGAGGTTGCTTGAGACTCATAGGTATGCAGCTTAAAGGAGAGTTCCGATGGCATTCTTCTTTAATTGTCTAGATGAGACTTGAATTGCTACTTGATGGTTAAGTTAGCAAATAGGGCATGGTCACAGCAGTGACTCATGTTGTCCTTTCTGTGGAAAGGATATGAAATGTTAGAAGGAAATCATGGCTGCATGTTTCCTTAGGTAGATTTATGTGAGTTGTTGATTGATGTTCATGAGTTACTCATACGAGCTTGCAAAAAGCTTACCGGGTTTGTTGTTTGGCAACCCCGGTGCACCATTCAAACGGTGTAGGGGCTAATCCTGCAGGTCAGGAAAATCGTGGCTGAAGCTGAAGTAGCTTGTTGGCAGCAGGACGGGTAGGAAGCAAATTTTGTTGGCTTTGCCAGTATATGACTTCCGCTATGCAGTAAGCTCTGAGGAGCATTTACGTTTTATTTTGTGATGACAATTTAATTCGTAAATTTATGTAATATATAACTCAGTGGAGCGAGTGTATGTTATCTTGGATGGTTCAGTTCCTCAGTAAGTACTTGTTTTAAGGGAAAGCTGTTCCAGGTATTTGTATTGATGACTGAACATTCACGCATGTATAATTATGGGATTATATATATCGATTTTTATTGTTGTTAAAAATCAGGGGCGTGACACAACCAAGGAAGCATGAAGCCACGAAGTCGCCAGAGCTGTGTTTTCCGGCCGGGTCCGAAAACACCAACTACGCTGTACACGGTGAATATCGCTGCTAGAGGATGCCACAGAGACGACAAGAAGGAGGAGACGAACTAGCTGACCAAATTTCACCGCCAGAGATCACCGGAGCTGCGAGTTCCGGCCGGGTCAGATCCCCGGGTTAGGGTCGGGTCAGGCGGAGAACTTAGACACTGAAGGTGCAGCTAGGGCTGTCAATTCCGACACAACCCGATAACACGACTCGAAACCCGCAAGAAACCCTGGGTTCGGGTCGGGTCAGGCGGAGAACTCAGACACTGAAGGTGCAGCTAGGGCTGTCCATTCTGACACGACCCGATAACACGACTCGAAACCCGCAAGAAATAAAGCGGGTTGAACCCGCACGATTAGAAAGCGGGTCAGCCGTGGGTCAACCCGCCATCCATTTAATAAATGGGTCGGCCACGGGTCAACCCGCCAACACGAAGTGAACCCGTATAACCCGATTATGTTATACTTCTTCTTGAAATTTTGGACGTTAGGAGTATTTGATCATAAGATTAGACAATTTGAAATATTTTGCTTTATAATTATTGGATTTAATTATTTATATTATTCGTCTTGTGGAGTTTTTAGTGACTTTAATCAATTTATGCATTTTTTTAGTTAAATGGGTCGCATTGTTAACCCTTAAATGAGTCATTTTGTCTAACACGACATGACCTATTTGTTAAATGGGTTAATCGGGTTGGAAACGGGTAACCCGTTTAATAAATAGGTTGGGTTTGGGTTTAGATTTTTGATACGATTATTAAATGGGTTGGGTTTGTATCTTGCGACAAGACAAATACCTTGACCCGACACGAACCGAACCTGACACGACCCATTGACAGCCCTAGGTGCAGCGAGAAAGAAGAGAGAGAGAGAGGAATAGCTTTCTGGAAATGGAAAGTGAAATAATGAATTCCTTTTCTGATTTTCTCTATTTATACCAAAATGGAAATTTCTTCCGATAGCCATAACTTTCTCATACGAACTCCGATTGACGCGAACCATATGTCCACAAACTCGTATCGACGCGCTCTACAACTTTCGTGAACGAGAATCCCAACGTATAAAAAGTCAAACATCACACGACCCCCTAAACTGTGAAATTCGAATAATTACACGTACGAAAACCAATACACTTCACATACAACCTACGAATAAAGTACAATAACAATTATTCGTACAACTGGTCCATTTTTAATTACCAAAATTAAATAACAGAAATATAGGTCATCACAGACTCCTCGATGCCTTGTTTTCCTACTCCTATAGTTCTTCAATGTCTTCCCGCTCTGGTCTGTCATATCTTTTCTCTACTTCATTATCTCTTTCATCGACTCTATTTATCTGGAGATTTCAATCGCCCCATCAACTATCATATCAGCTATGGCGTTAAGAGACGTAAGTTTTCTACCGATTTTGTTTTAAACTCAGTCTTCTCTTTTCCTTTTCATTTTTTTTTCATCTCACTTTGCTTCATTCTCTTTCAGTTTTTTGGATCCTCTCTTTGGTAGTTTGGGTATTAAAGCTACAAAACATATGAATCAGGCTATGCTGGCTAAATTAGGTTGGAGACTATCTCAGGGTGATGAGGGCCTGCGGAGCAAGGTGCTACATAAGAAGTATATTAGTGATGTTCCTCTTCTGCACCCTCAATACTCTAGTCCCTCTGGATGCTCTAGTACTTGGAGAAGTGTTGTGGCGGGCGTTCAACTTCTGAAAAAAGGTTTGTTGTGGAGGATTGGAACTGGTACTACTATTAATTTCTGGACTGATGCTTGGTTGCCTATTGGACCTTTAATCAATGTTGTTTCTGTTCCTCCCAGTATTGATCTTAATTGGAAAGTTTGTGACTTTTGGGAAGATAATGGATGGAATTTAAGTTTGCTACGATCTTACTTTGATGAAGACATTATCAAAATGATTATGCATATTCCTGTTGGTTTTGAAGGAAGTGGCCTTGACAGAATTATATGGGGTGAGACTTCTAATAGGTGTTTTTCTATGAAATCAGCTTATTTGGCCTTGATTAAGGAAGGAAATTATGATGCGTTTCCTTGGTACTTTATTTGGAAACTCCCTATTCCTTCTAAACTAAAGACATTTATGTGGCTGTTATGTCAGGCAGAATTCTCACTAATGTTGAAAGAGTTAAAAGAAGGTTAGCTTCTGATCCTTCTTGCCCTATTTGTCATGAACATCCGGAAACTCTTATTCACATGCTTAGAGATTGTCCCTCTGCTAAGAATGTGTGGAATGGTGTTATGTGCCTAGATACTATAGCAAGGTCTATGCAATTAGATTGGTATGATTGGTTGGCTGCTAACACTCACTGCAATAGACCTTGCTTTGATGGTCTAAAATGGTGTGGTGTTTTTGTATATACATGCTGGTACATATGGAAATGGCGCAACATGGCAGTTTTTGATGGTAACTACTACCCTCTTTCAATTTCTAACAAAATCATTTTAGATGCTGCTAGTGATTGGAAGAATGCTAATATTGGTTCTGTTGCCAATCGTAGAACTTCTACTATATTTTTATCTTGGTCTAAACCTCTTGACCACTACTTTAAACTTAATGTTGATGGAGCTAGGGGACCAAATGGACTTATTGGTGCAGGAGGGTTTTGAGGGATCACAGTGGTACTTGGATTTCAAGCTTTTCTACTAGTCTTGGTAATGGATCTGTTTTACAAGCTGAGGCTTGGGGGCTCTTACTTGGTCTACAATTGGCTAGCAAAAATCGCTGCCAACATCTTATTGTTGAATGTGACTCAGAGGTTTTAGTGAACTTAATCAACAATGGGGTTAGTGACCTACATCCTCTTCGGCCAGTTTTATGCAGCTGTCAATTTTTGCAGGGATAGTTCTTAAGTTGTGACATTCGACATGTTTATCGGGAAATAAACTTGGTTGCTGATTTGCTGTCTAAAGATGGTGTTGGTGCTGATCTTGGAGCGCATTTCATGGAGCAAACTCCTCCGCAAGTTATTAATGCATTGCTTGATGATTTGTGTGCAAGTCCTAGATTTAAGATTGTAATTTGTAATATTTAATTGTTTGTTTTTCGGCCTTTTAGCCCTATATGGCTATATCTATCCAAAACAAAAACGAAAAACGAAAAACCTCTTGTCCCGCACATGTGGTAGTAATTGGAGTGAGCCAGAGAAGTGCTAGTCACGTGCGCACGCGCACATAACACACAGTATTCCCCGATGCACCCTATCCCGAGTTCCTCAATGCCCCAAAACCCCAGTCAAGTCTCCGGCCTCTGCAAGAGAGACAAACCTGAATTTCTAGAGAGAGAGAGAGCCGACGTAGGGAGTCCGGAAAATTGTAGTGAGGGAAAGTAGTATGGGAAGCACCTTTCTCTCTCTACCAGCGAAGCGTTCAATTTCTTCGACAATGTCCTCCTCTTCCTCCGAGCCCAGCTTAGAAAACGGATCCTCCAAGCGCTCCAGGTCGCGCCAGCAGCAGGCTCCGCTCACTGTTCCTCCAGGCCACGTCGCCTTCCGCATGCTCTGCCACGCCTCCCGCATCGGCGGCGTCATCGGCAAGTCCGGCACCGTCATCAAGCAGCTCCAGCAGGCCACCGGCGCAAAGATCAGAATCGAGGAGCCGCCCCAACTCGACTCGCCGGACCGGGTCGTCGTCGTCATTGCTCCCAGCGCAATCCGGTCCAAGATTGTGCTCAGTGGAGACCAAGAGATTGAGGTTTCCAAGGCGCAAGAGGCGCTTGTGAGAGTGTTCGAGAGGATTCTAGAGGTGGCGGCGGAGACCGGAGCGATAGGAGTAGGGGTTGGAGTGGTGTCTTGCCGGTTTCTGGCGGAGACGGCGCAGGTCGGCTCGGTGATAGGCAAGGGCGGCAAGGTGGTGGAGAAGATTAGAAAAGAGACTGGCTGTAAAATTAGGGTCTTGAATGAGAAATTGCCCGTTTGTGCTGCTCCTTCTGACGAGATGGTAGAGGTGAGCCTAACTACTTGACCTGAATTACTAACTTCGAGTTTGTTTTTCTTGTTGGTAATTGTATATGCTGTGAATTAGTCCAACTAGATGCAATGTTTTTCGATTATTTACCTGAATTTAGTAGATTCCAGTCATATGTGAAAATTCAAACGTGTGTTGCAGTCAGTGTGGATGGATTGTTCAACTTCATGTTTTTAGAGGATCATGTAGTATAATGTGATTGATTTCTTCCCAATAGGACCAAAATGGTGAGTAGGACACTGTGTATACTAGGCTCTCACTAAGCTAATTACCTTAACTAGGTAGAGACTTGTTCTTACATTGTTCATAAATCATAATACCCCTAAGTTTCCTCCTCCTATAGATTGTAGGGTTCAGCAGGCAGCCCTCCTTTTCAGCTCTGATAATGAAGAGTGGTTTGGGGGTAAAAGACAAGTAAGATACCTGTGAGTGACCGGTAGAAAGTTTGGCAGTTTTGACCACTTTTGTCTCCTGCCAAGCACTCTGCTAACTTAAGTGTGTGCCATTTGCATACTTGTTCACTTGCACTGTGATCTGATGATTAATTCAATTTTAAGATCATTTATGCATATCAACCATGGTATTAAATAGGTGGAACAAACCTGGTAGCTGATATGCGGTCATTCTTTTATTCCTCTCTCTGCTTTTTTTTTGGAAGGATTTAGACCTTGTAACTTCTCTTGCTTTCAGGATTGTTGTAACTTGTAACGGAAGATAAAAATAGAATATTCCTTGTATTGTGTTATAGTTTAGCCTCTTTGGTGACTGTTTGCATGCAATATGATTCTTTGCTTCCATTGGGGTAGAGTTCAGTTATTCTGCTTTTTTTTTCTTCACTTGAAAATGATTCAATGATGTGGCAGATAGAAGGGGATATTTTGGCTGTAAAGAAAGCACTTGTTGCTGTCTCCGGCCGTCTTCAAGATTGTCCACCAGTTGACAAGACAAGGATGACTGGAAGTAGGCCTATTGAGACCGTTCCTCGTGAATCTTTACCTGATATTCGTGTAGATCACCTTTCACAGAGGAACTCAGTGATTTCCAATTTGCCGAGCTGCTCCTTGAGTTATGCTTCAGGAGTTCGTCCGCCATCAATAGAGGCTGAAAGGATCTCAACACTGGATACAAGAACACTCCAGCAGGAAGTTACTTTTAAGATTCTTTGCGCCAATGATAGGGTTGGGGGTGTCATTGGAAAAGGGGGTGCCATTGTCAGGGCTCTTCAGAATGAGACTGGTGCTACTATAAGTGTTGGAGGATCTGTGGCCGAGTGTGATGAAAGATTAATTACTGTTACTGCATCAGAGGTTTGTCATTTTGCAACTTGTCATCATTTTCTGTTCTCATTTCTGTATGTGCTAAACTGCTCATGGACTGTCATATCTGTTAGTAATATGTTTTATATTGGTTTCATCTTACCTAGAATCCTGAGTCCCGCTACTCGCCAGCACAAAAGGGTCTTGTTCTTGTCTTCTCAAGGTCTGTAGAGGCAGGCATTGAAAAGGGGCAAGACTCGAGCTCCAAAGGGTCACCTCTTAGTGCACGCCTTGTTGTCCCGACAAGCCAAGTTGGTTGTTTGCTGGGAAAAGGGGGTGTAATAGTTTCAGAGATTCGGAAGGTAACTGGTACCAGTATACGGATAATAGGTGGTGACCAGGTCCCGAAGTGTGCCTTAGAGAATGATGAAGTTGTACAGGTGAATTTGCATTAGCTTTTATTTAGTTCCATTGAGTGCATTTTGTAATATTTGGTGACCTGAAGTTGTTAAAATGAACTTGCAAGCTTTTCATACGGTTAGTTATCATCTGTTTTACAGGTTTCAGGAAATTTTTCAAGTGTGCAAGATGCTTTGTACAATATTACTGGTAGGTTACGAGATAACCTTTTCTCCAACACAGTAAATAATTCTGGAAGGAGGAATACTTCAGCCGTGCTAACAGATACCAGTCCTTATGGAAGACTCAGGGATCCTGCTCCTACTGGATTTCAGCCTTCTTCATCAGTTGGTGTTACTCATGGTCTCGGTCGACATACCACTCTAACTCAAAGTATGGATCATCTTGGACTTTCCCATAATTTAGATCATCCTTCTTCACCAAGGCCATGGGCATCACAGGTATGGTTCTAATAATACCCTTGTGCATGCATGTGGTTTACTTGTTTTCTTTTCATTTGATTTGTGGATTGGGTTGCAGATGGTTGCTCCAAGGGGAATCTCAGATACTGGCAGGGGTTTGACTTCTCTTCAAAGTGGCTCGGATCTTGGCAGGTTAGTAATGTCGCACAATGCATAGAAAATTATTATATAAAGCTTATTTATAAATGTCTCTGAAAATAAAATAGAACCCTTCTTTAGCATGAGTCGATAGCATCAGATCATGAGATATGAGCAGTTTGATTTCAACTAAACATTTTTAAAGCTGTTAGATCACCTCATGATAGCAGGATCACCTCATGATAGCAGGGTCAGCTAAATTTATGGATATCAAGTGAAAGATATAGGGATTAATGTAGACTAGTAGCTATAGATGTGTCTGAAAATTTACATGTGAAAGCTAAATAGCAATATTTGATAAGATCTGAGCCATTTGATTTGAACAAATATTTCATGGATTTGAGGTCATCTCACCATAATACTTTTTGGCATGAGCCCCCGTGAGGTGCATCTAAATTTATGAATATTAAGTGAAATCAAAATATAATAAGATATAGGGGGTTAATGTGGATTCTTAGTCAGATCAGACGTCATGGTTTGTAATCTCCTGAGTGACTGCAGTTTCAGCTCTTGCCCGTTGGATATCAAATGATGATATTTAGGAATAAACCACATTGATATCAGGATGCACAGTTTTAGATTTATTTAGGACCATGCCCTAATCATGGGGCTATTTGATTGAATGTGTAATGTCATCCCTATTTCAATAAACTGAAATACTCTTGACTGTCACATAAAGATAAAAGTGATCAGGCTAGGTCCATCTTACACCTCCATTTGTAACTGGCACACTTTATTTTGTTTTCAGATTGAAAGCCAAGGAATAATGTCTTAAAATTTTTGTAGGATGCATTTTATTTGTTTTTTTTTTTTCTTTCTAAATATATTCTTGACGCAGTGGAAGCAAATCTGCCATCGTGACAAATACAACTGTAGAGATCATAGTTCCTGAAAATGTTATTAGCTCAGTGTACGGAGAGAATGGCACCAATTTGGCTCGACTGAGACAGGTATTTCATCTAATTCCTGTACTGTTTTTTCCTTTGTATTATTTTACCAAAATGTGCTCTTCTTTTAAAGCTAGCAAGTGCCCCTTTCAAATTTGTTGCTTCTTGACTTTCAAACCTCAAGATTGCCATTAACTTTTGTTATTTTGAAAGGCTGCTCATGTCTGCTAAAATTTTGAGTCAGTTTATGATAGAAAACTTAATTGTCATATTAATAAGATATAATTCCCTACAACCAATGTGGACCAGCAGTCCACAAAAACAGAGAACTGCCTACAACCAACAAAGAACAAGACTTAGACAAGTCACACAGGGTAAATGACAAAAAATAGAATAGTATAACTGAAACAGAACGGCAAACAACAAAAACCCCACACTGAAAACAAAACTCCTCAATTTAGAGAGACAAAGCTAACTTTGAAATCATATTTCAAATGCTGCACCCATCCAAATGATGTTTCCCTAAATCAAATTCAAAGATGTATTTTTTATACGTTCTCTGTTTTATTTTTTTTCCCCTTATTTTCCTTGTGGGAGAAGGAAAGGGCAGTTCTGTTGCTTTCTGAGGAGTGTTAGAAAGAACAAGGGTGGAGCTTTACCAACTTTATAGGATAATACAGTTGTTGCTGTTTCAATCTTTCAAAAATCCAAGTATATATCAACTTAATAACCGCTTTTCGCCCTTAATCAGATTTCCGGTGCCAAGGTCATAGTGCATGAACCCCGTCCCGGAACAACTGATAGGATTATTGTCATATCTGGGACACCTGACGAAACCCAGGCAGCACAGAGCCTCCTCCACGCATTCATTCTCACCGGTCCATCATGACAAATAACACTTAGTCATGATACACTTTGGCAAGAGAAGACTCTGGGTCACTTGGCAATTGGTTTTTGTTTATGTCAAATATTGTAACACTAAAATAAGAAGAAGATTCAAGGATCCTATTTAATGTCAATCTAGAGAGCTGGAAAAAGTTAATTTTGCTCTAATGGCCATTGTGTTAGTCAGTGTGCGTAGGTTTATTATGTAATTGTTAGAAACATAGTGAAAAAGTTTGATAGGAGTATTTGATACTCTTTTACAACTGGTGTTAAATCTTTTTTTATTTTTATTTTATTTTTTTTAAAAATCAATTCTTCAATTTGTTGCTACTTCCACAGAATTGATTTCTCAACTTCTTTATACTTCATTAGTATTATTATTATTATTATTATTATTTTTTACTCTGTCCTTTAATTTGTGATTTCCATATCAAGTTTTAATCATCTTTCATACTTGAAAATTAAACACAAATAGCCATGGCCAACCACAATCTCCATGACTCCACCATTTTTTATTGTATGAATATACGATTTAATGATTAAAACAAAGCCATGACGAACCACAATGCCCTTGGCTGATGTGCAGGCCAGTAAGGGGATTTTTTTTTTCCTGCAATTTGAATAAGAAATTACCAAATCGAGCTCCTCCTAGACCCTAGATTTCCTCCTTATCCACCAACTTGAATACACTCTTAAGCTGCTTGGCAATAATGACCATGATGATTCTATACTTCAACAATCACCTACTCAGAAATGGAATCTTTTGTGTCTTTAATTTATTTTTGTGATCTGATGTTCCCTGGTTTTTGTGTTTTTTGTTGCTGGACTCTATTCCAGTTTCTTTTCCTTAATCCGTGCCTTTATACTCCTTTTTATCATTGATGATGTTAGTGGCTGAATTAATTTATGATAAACCAAGCCTGCAGATAAGATGGTTTTGCTTGGCCACATTCATTTCTTAAAAAGTCCAAAAGGACAGTCATTATGATCTTTGTTTTTCCTGTAATCATTATCATTGTGATTTTGTAGACAGCTAGTTCACAACTAGTTGATGAAAGTTTTAGGACAAGTAGGATTGAATAAGCATGACTCTTGGACTATCCTGATAACTTTTTGAACAGAAATAAATGCATTAAAATTGGGAACCAAGAACAAAACAAAAACAAAGCAGAGCTAAACCCCTGCCCAAAACATGCAGGGAACAGGGGAGCTAACACGAAATAAACTAAGTTGGAGCATGTCCTGCATCATACAAGAGAATATGAGCAAAGGAGGAAGGTGGAAACCCAACCCAATCAACTGGACACTGCCTCCTGCGAGCTAACAAGAACCCCAGCTAAAAGAACCAAGATCAACTGTTAAAGCTCTGATATGATCCACAAGAGGCAACATAGCCCAATCTGTGGATGTGGTGGAATGGGTGAGGAGCTTAACAAGTTGGAGAGAATCAATCTCAAACAGAAAATGAGTACATGGTATGGACAGGGCTAACTGGACACCCAATCTGACTGCCAATGCTTCTGCAACCAAAGACGGAGAAGCATGGGTAAATAAAACCTTCCCAGATACAAGTGAACCAGAAGAGTTCCTAGCCACAGCAGCTAGTCCTGTTCCTTCCAAAGTCCATGAAGCATCAATATTTATTTTTAGGACTAAATACTCGTTACTCCTCATATTTTTGTATGAAAAACAGTTTAGTCCAAAATTTTAAAATTAAACAGTTTAGTTTTATTCTTTATAATTCTCACACAACAGGTCCTAAAATGACTATTATACCCCTCACTTTTTATTTTTTCTGCTTCTCTCTCTCTATATATATATATTTATTTATATTTATATATATGTGTGTGTGTGTGTGTGTGTGTGTATAAAGAGAGAGAGAGAGAGACAGAAAAAAGTTAGGGGTATAATAGTCATTTTAGGACATGTGTGAGAATTAGAAAGAATAAGGATTAAATTGTTTAATTTAAAAAATTTGGACTAAACTATTTTTCATGCAAAAGTATGAGGAGTAACGAGTATTTAATCCTTATTTTTATCTGGGAAGGCAAAGGAGGGGACCATTTTGGTTTGGAAGGGGGACGCAAAGACACTACCTGATTATCCATTTGAAGAAAAGGATCCATAAACTGATCCAAAAACTCTGAAGATGCATTGAAAGAAAGAGAGGCTACTAAGAAAGAGAGGCCACTAAGAAAGGATTAGGTTGAACATCATTAAAAACACAGTGAAATCGATGTTTCCAAATGTTCCAAAGAAGAAAACTAATATGAGTATAAACAGTGCTTCGAAAAGAAGAAGTGGTTGAGAGAGGAAGATGTAAATGGGTAAACCATTTATCCAAAGTGGTGAGCTGTTAGAGAGGAGGGCGGTAACCAAGTGGATGGATAAACCAACTCTTTAGAGACCAAGGGCAAGCCAACAGTATATGCTCAATTGTTTCTGGAAAAAGATGACAAAGAGGACATAAGGGATCCCTAGCTAGTTTTCTACGAAACAAATTAGCTTTAGAGCAACAAAATTAGAAACAGCTCTCCAAAGAAAAGTTTTAATTTTTGGAAGAGTTTTAAGTGCCCAAACCTGTTTCCAAAGAAGAGGGTTGACAGAAAAAGAGGAATGAGGGTGGGGAATAGGATGGACAGAAGTAAGAGAATGGGCAGCATGATAACCAGAACAAACTGTATAAGAACCTGTTTTCTCCAAAGGCCAGATTAATCGGTTAGGCCGATGAGGCGAGACTAAAGGAATAGCTTGTAATTGAGAGTCAGTGATAGAGGCTTCAATAGCAGTAAGATCCCAAGTGAGAGAATTCCAGTTAATTAAAGAGTCAACATGAAGTTGAACATCAACTGGTGTATGGGGGATCAGATGCATACCAGGGAGATGAGGAATCCAATTAGAATGCCAAACTGGAACATGAAGGCCATTCCCAATTTGCCAAGCAACATTGCTAGTGAGAAGGTCCCTTCCATGAAGAAGACTTGACCATAGCCAAGAAGCTGAAGATCCTTTTTCGAGCAGTGAAGAAAGTATCCAGAGGAAAGTACCGTGCCTTAAGAATACGAACCCAAAATGCTGAAGGGTTTGTTAGGATACGCCAGCCTTGTTTAGCCAAAAGTGCCTGATTGAAATCTTGGAGGTCACGGAAGCCCATCCCACCTTTAGCTTTGGACAGCCCTAAACTTGACCAACTCATCCAATGAATACCTGAGTCTCCATTATTTCCCCACCAAAATCGTGCAATAAGAGAATCAATCTGATGGCAAAGTGTTTTGTGAAACCGAAAACACATCATGGGATAAGCTGGAATTGCCATAGCTATTGACTTAATCAAAATCTCCTTCCCAGCTTGTGTTAAGGAGCTATTGTTCCAACCCTGAAGCTTACGATTAATAGAGTCTCTGACATAAGCTAAAGCAGAGACTTTGGATCTACCCCAAACAGTGGGGAGACCCAAGTATTTGCCTGGATTAGAGAGACAGAAGAAACTCCAATAATACCAGAAATATGAGTAATCAAATTGACATCCGTGTTGGGGCTGAAAAACAATGTTGACTTGGAGTAATTGATTTGTTGACCTGATGCTGTATCATAAGACTGAAGCAGAAACAGAAGATGAGAAGCATTAACTTGTGTAGCATCAAAGAAGAACAGCGAATCATCCGCAAATAAGAGATGGCTAATCTTGGGTGCAGAGGGTGTGATTTGCAGAGGAGTAAGCCAATGAACAGCACAATCTTTGGAGACCATTGTTGATAAAACATCACTGACAAAAATAAAGAGGTACAGAGATAAGGGATCTCCTTGTCGTAAACCACGAGTAGGAGCAAAGAAGGCAGAAGGTTTACCATTAACCAAAATTGAAAGTGTCACTGATCTGTCACAGTTCATTGTAAGCTTCAGGGTTATATAACACTAACACACTAATCCTGATAACTTGAGATTTTCAACCACAATTTTATCATTGAACCTGATCCTTCTATATAACACTAATGCATCAAGTTTCCTCCTTGCTAGCTCCTGTTATGTTTTCGTTATTTTAATTAATTTATTTAGTTCTATCAGTTTCTACTTTTTTTAATATGGATACCTCCTGAATAATGATCATGTAAATCTCTGTTATAGTTGATACTAAATAAGAACTGTAGCTAGTTAGCACAGGAAGTAGAGATCACAGGTAAATATAATTTAAATGATGGGCGTTCCAAGTTCAAGACAAGATGTTGCTTCAATATCATCAGTACTACTAGAACAGCGATGGAATGTACTTCAGGGTGGGTGATGATCTATGAATTTGGTGGTGGTGATATAATTTTCACCAGTAGTACATGTAAGTGCTTGCCATGGAAGTACATGCTCAAAATGATAGAGCTTCAATGGCTTGTCAATACTCCCCTATTGTAATTAGTACTTTTTGCCATGGGACCTCCATAACTTAGTAATCTCCAATTTGTATAATGTAAAAGCTCATGGACATTGTTGATATTTAAAGTCATAGCAATATACAACTCCATTGCTGCCCTATGTTACTCTTACAGTATTGGCCACACATTGTTTTAGTACTGTTAGCAAGTATACACCCCAACATGGAAAATGAGCGGTCTGGAAAGCCTTATTTATGGTTGAAATACTTGAAGTTGATATCCTGTTATATGTAAAAGTTAGTCCTGGCAAAGGAAGGATACTAATTAAGCTTGGGCATATATACAACTACAGTATTATGGTATTCAGTTATAGTCAAATGCAGTTTAGAATTAGTGCACTACTATCTTGCACTTTTTTTTTTCTTTGAACGATGATGAGTGAGGATTGGTTCTGCCTAAAATAAATTTTCAGGGCTATTTATTATTATATTATTATTTATTATCTAGCGAGACAAAATATGCAAGGAAATTGGAAAGTAGTTATTCTTTGATTTCAATTAAAGCAGATTCATGGCTCTCTTGTATACTGATTATGAATATCTTTAGTTCTTTACCCGCGTTCAATTCACAAAGCTGTCAAAGTGGCTTAGGACCTTTCATTTCCGATCTACTTTATGGTGGTGTTGATGGGTTCTTTTGATGGTGTACTAGACCTTTTATTGGTGGTGGTTTGAAAACTATTTCGGCGTGCTGCCTTCTTCTACAATGTATAACCAATGAATGAAGGGTCTGGTTCGTGCTTGTGTGATATGACCTCAGTCATTGACGAGGTTCTACAACGTTGGATTTCTGCGCTTGTTGTAGATTGCGATTTTGCTTCAAGCGATGATGGTTGTACAAACTTGGCAGACAACAATCTCGACGTCGGATTTGTCAATGGCTTTCACAGGGATGGCGGATGCAGGTTGATGGTCGGGATGACTAAAGTTTCACCTTGTACCCTAGCTTTAGGTTTTGGTGCTAGACCTAGGCCTCGGAGCCCACAAATCTATTTTATGTTTATTCACTCAATTAACAAAATGACCTATTTGACTGTTTTTAGGAAGAACTTCAAATTTGATATTTGGACATCTTTTATTAAACCCTCCGATTCACTTTTTTGAATACTTAAAAAGTGAATTACACTTCCTTAGTTTTATCAAAACACCATTGAATAATTAAACATGTATCTTCAATAATTTATTATTATGATTTTTTTATCTCTATTAATTCAACCATGAAAATTTTTGTAAGGGAGCTGCCTACATCATTGGTGTACTTTCATTCAGTGGCGGAATCAAAAATTGATTATTGGAGGGGTCAAACAAGTATACACTTGTAAAGATATTTTTGTGAATCCAAATCATAGTTTTTTGGTTTGTTTTTTTTTTCTTTCCACAATATGGATGATTATGAAAAAGACTTTTGTTCTCAAATAAATAATATTGATTAAATCTAATTAAATGAGTTGACTTTGGATCTTAATTAGTAATAGCTACACCAAAGTATTCAATGAATTTAGTTTAAAGAAATTCCAAATCAGATTGTCATGTATATTAATTATATTTACTTAATTGTTTTAGTAACTTATATTAACGGGGGAGGTAAGAAGAGTATTTGTTTTGTTGTTTTTTTTTTTGGTTGTTGTTGTTTTTTTTTCCTCTCTCTCTTTGTCATTCATTGTCTTTTCATATGAGTTTACAAAATCTAATAACAATTGAAAAAAGATGCAGGTCCAAATATCAAAGTTGGATGTACAACAAGAACCACCCAAACAGTAATCACATAGACAAATTGAATGTCTTCGAATTATAATGAGCTGCTCAAACGAGTAACTGGGCCGATGACTAAACATGTTGGCCAATGATTAATTCGGCAATACATTTAGTTCAATGTAAGCCAGCAAAAGGCCAAGCGATGAGTTGTATCAAAGTTAATTTAGCCGTTATCGGCCCACCCGTGATCGTTAATTGAAAAGAAAGTCTTTTGTCAAAGCCCATCGGCTAGTCGATCAAGTCGTCCGAATTAGCTTCCAATTCCAACTCAATGACTAGGAAAGTAAGTAATCCATGATTGGAAAAGCTGGTAAGTGGTAAGGATAAGAATTGATCAAGTTAGTGTTTTACTTAACTTGAAGATCATATCAGCAGATAAGGAGAGCTTAATACAAGACACCTATCTTCAAGATTAATTCAAGCCGTTGATGATAACCATCAAAACCGATCAAGATAGTGTCCAACATCAAGCTAGTCGATGATAAGCATTGGAGCCAATTAGGATAGTCACTAAGCCAAGAGAAAGCCGCATTCACTCAACTTTGAAAAATAAAGAGATCAGTTCAAGTTGCAAGACAACCAGCATAGATAGGACCTTCGACAAGCCATTTTACACACACAACTCCAGAAACACAAGCCATTAAGCTTTTTACTGTTGTGTTATTCCTTGCTTCGGTAGGTAGAATGCCCTTTTAATTCATTAGTTTGTTAGCTCTGCTAGTTTCAAGGTTTGTATTGATTTTTAAATTGTTTTCATTGTTAACATTTGATAATAGGTTGTAGCTTTCACCTTTGGTTCGTTGACTTGTTAGCTGTTTTACATTCTAGCTCTATTATTGTTGTCTTTGATCTCTTTAATAGTTTCTTTATGCTTTGATTGTTTTATCATGTTATTTACTGTTCGTACTTACATAATAGCCATTAATCTTGAAAAGTGAAAACTCTTTCGTTGTCAAGTGTTTTTATTTGGATCCGGTCGACCTAAGGCCCATTATTAGACATTTTGAATTCACTTATACACTTACGACCACACCTGATTCACTTGACCTTCAGCCATCAAGTTCTTGATCCTAAGGCAGCGAATCATTAGCTGAGAACTAGTTCCTTCCTTTGCCAGCAATTGTTTTACAACTCAGAGAACACGCGTATTACATCTACAATTGCACACTTGGCCTCTCGGTCATCTGCTAGCACACCCCTCAAAAATACTCATTAAGAAGGACGTTTGTTCCTCAGTATCTCAGCTATCTTGGTTGAGGAGATTTTTACAAGCAATATTTTTTGGCACGCCTAGTGGGACGTAATACTACTAATTACTTAGTAGGATTGAATGCTAGGGAAAGAATATAGCCAACAAAACAAACCATACAGTGTATCTAGAGGAAAGAAGTATCTTCAGTATAGAGAGTCAGGACGTAATTCAACTTTTTGTCCATTATGTCCGAAGCTCAATCTTCCTCCAATAAGAAAGTCGTGAGAATGGAACTTCATATTGTTTAACAATAGAGCCATCGACTGATGAACTCAGAGCTCAAGGGGCAGCAAAGATTGCAATAGCCGAACTTATTGTAAGACAAAAGGCTACACGAGCAGCGTAAGTCGACGCCACTACAAGACAAGAAAACATGAGACAATCAACCAAAAATTCGTCTAGAGGGTTACAACTTAATGCTTTATGGAGCTATTCAAGCAACGCAATTGCTTCAGACGTTGTCCTATATGCAGGTCAAGATGGAAGAGCAAGAAATTCGTAGGAAGCTGATTACTTTCAACCAGCTAGAGTCTCAACTGAATATATGTACAGGGTGTTGAATGAAGCTATTAACTTGCAGACAAATGAGATCATCGCTCATGGAGAAATCAATAATAAAGCTTTAAACCTTACTTTTACAAAATCAACAAAGCCAACTCAACCAAGCACTTCAAGCTCTGTGGCAGCAAGCCCATGCTTATTTTCAGCAACAACAAGCTCAATTTCCAATTAGTGGACAACCATTTCAAGCTGAAACTTAGTTTGGCATGGCCAATAACTATGTGCAACATCTGATGAACAACAACAACGTCTCAGAAGGACAGAATATACCTAGGAATGGGTTAACAGTTGAGAAGATAAGAAGAATTTGTGAAGAAACTATAAGGTCGACTCCAAGGAGAATGGCTAGGCCAAGATACCTGAAACTGTATTCGGAAAGTGTTAACAGTAGTGAGTACTTGAGAGGATTCAAATTTCCAGATTTTCCTCTATTCAGTAAAGAGGATTATCAGTCGACTATGGTACATATCTCTCGATTCAAAGCAAGATGTGCTGAGCACTCCAGAGATGATGACTTAAAGTTGAAGTGGTAGAGAACTCACTGGCCGGTCCTGCACATGCATGGTATGTTTCCTTGGCTCCCAATTCTATTCAAAATTGGGTCGGCACGAAAAGAGCTTTCCATGAACAATTCTATAGAGCTAAACCAGAAGTAACCATTGTTGACTTGGCAAAGATGTATCAAGAAGCACATGAATCAGCCCAAGATTTCTTTGTTTGGATAGCTCAGCAAGGTTTGAATTATGAACTGTGCAAAAAGTATGAAGTGGTTGATATAAGACATATCTTTTGAGTTAATTAATAGTGTGGCTAGGTATGAGGCAATAATCAGAGAGGAAACTCAAGCGAGGTCTGCCTTAAAGGGAACTTATTACAAGAACCCTACTTTCATGTCCTGGAGGCTGACTTCGAAAGTTAGAAAGCCGAAGAGGAAGATTCGGCTGATGTTAATCCTGCCGAACTTTTTGTGAACAGGCCAAAGGTTTGAAAATCCCTTGTAAAGCCAACAAATCCAGTCAAGGATAAACCTCAACCAATAACCTACCACACCAAATACGGTTCTTCTTTAAGACTTACACCTACCTGCACTTACACGTTTGATATCACAAAGGCTGACCAAATTTGTGATCAACTTCTTGTAGAGAGACTAACTAATTTACCAAATGGTCATGTCATTCCTAAGGCCGATGAAATTAAAAATAAGACTTATTGGAAATTTTATAATATAATTCATGGAGACATTCTACTAACAATTGTGTGGTTTATTGTGATGCTTTATAGGATCTCGTCAAGAAAGGAAAGCTAAAGTTTCCCGAGGTGAACAAACCAGCTCAGCTTGTTGATACTGATCCCTTTTTGGTCAACCTGGTGTATGTCAACTTCCCAAAAGGTCATAGGAGGACTTGGCATAACAAGAACTTATCTAACACCAAGACCCATAAAAGGTTTACGTTTCGAGGCGAAAGGAGAGAACCCGTTTATGAAAATGAGGAAGAGAATGCCTACAATGTGTTACGTCTCGTACCTTAATTTACCTATTTACTAGTCATTTAGAAGGTAAACGACAACTATCATTACTCTTTACCTTGTTTCAAAGTTTCAATTGACCAAAAAGTTGACCTTTTATTTTGTTCATCATTTGAGAAAAATTTCTTGGCTTGAAAGTTATAGAGGATATCAAACCAAGTCTTTACATGAAAGTTATGGTAAGAAAATTAAAGTTACTATTCTAAGAAAGGGGTATAAATGGAGCACTTACCGAAAATGGTAAGTCATTTTTCACACTTCAGCCGAAAGTAGAAACCCTAATTCTCTCCAGCTTGACCAACGACCAAACTTTACCTAACTAGGAGAGTTGTCAGGTTCTCCGCCATCCGACCTCAGTTTAGCACCAGTTCCGGTGCCTTCGACGCTTATCAGCTTTCTCATTTTCTATGTGGTAGTAGCATGGCACGATTTTGAGTGTAGAAGTTGTAGTAAGAAAAAAAGCATTGCGACAAAACCGTTGAGTTTTGGAGAGCATCAACCGCTTATCAGACCCTCTAAATGTCTTGACGTGATACAAAGCGAGGAGGAAGAATTGAAAGCTTGAAGTTCTAGGGATTTTTGTGGCTTTCAAGGTAAATTCCGACTCCCTCGATTGAAATTGGACTTTGTGGTAGTTCTAAAAGTTGTTGAGGATGTTGTAAGGAAGATTTTGGCCTAGTTCTTACTACCTGAATTAGAGTTTGCATTGGTGGCGCGTGGGGACTTGTGGTGCTATTTCTGATCATTTGCTTTAGTTAGTTAGGTTATGTGTGTTGTTACGAGCATATGGGTATGATTTGGTAGGTATACATTAAGGTTTGGGATCGACTGGAATTTCTGAAGTTTCGAATTTTCAAGTTGTGATTTGAGGAGATCAGACAGTTGGAATTATCCTCGACTAGTCTGGTTGAGGATGAGGTACTTACCCTATTTGGCCCTCACAGATTTTATCAAGGACAACAAACCCCCTAAAGTGTTTTTAAGAGGATAAAGGAATTTGAAAACACTGAAAGTGGACAGCTTTCTAAGAGAAGGAGGTACTTTTAAAGATGAAGATCTTGAAGAAAATTTTGTAGTTCGCTTCACTGGCCGACGATAACCAGGTTTTGGTGATGTCGCTTTTGGGAAGCGACCAATTTAACCCTGAAATTATCGTTAGTAGTATAAGCAAATAGGGATCGTTCTATTCCGGGGATTGAGGGTACACCTGTCATTGTCAAACAATTAAACAATTAAAATTAAAACAAAGTATAATATTTACAAAAATATAACAAAATATATACATATTTACGAAAAAGGGGGGAATTTTTGGTTTTTGGTTTTATTTTGCCGAAAATAAAAGCTAAGTTAACTAAATAATTAAAATGCAAAAACATAAAAATACAAATGGGATGTGAGGACAAGGATCAAAGTCGAAACTCATGATTAAAATTAACTCAAGTTCATCATTGTTCATCATAGTCATGCAAGAGGAGTTGATCATGTGAAACGTTCAAAGCAAACAATTTCCCATATTTTACTTTCAATGCTAATTAACCTAAGCGAAAGCACCTAGATTAATTCTATCAAACATGCAATCAAACCCTAGAAAGCTAGTTAATCAAGTCATGTTTAACGCATTAAGCATCTAGAAAGGCTATCAATTCAAATGTGCAACTTAGTATGAAAAAGTCCACCTAATTGCAATCTTCTTTGATTAAATTCGGTTTTTGTACAAAACCTTTACTACTTATTGATTCAAGAACACAAAACCAAAAAGTTGATTCATGTTCTTAAATTCGTAGCACCAATTATATCAAAACCCTAAGTGTTTGCAACCACATAAGATTAAAATACAAAAGTTATCTATCATGCAAATTTAATCAAACACTCACACAAAAGCAACCATAAATCGCAATATATGAATCTGAAAATTAACAATTAATCATAAAATTTCAGAAATCAAAACTTGTTCAAACATATGTGTCAACTAGGGCAAAACCAACGAAAATACAAAGCAAAGGTTACAAGGAGAATCGGATTACACCGTGGATGAAGATGAGATGAATGAAGTGATGAAGTGGTCTCTTGAATTTCGAAAGCAATCTTCAAGGATGGTGATGGATGATGTGCACGGCTTGTCCTCTTCTTCCTTGGCCTTGCTTGCACTTCGTGGTTGCCCTAGAGGATGGAGAAGAGCACGGCTAGGCTAGAGGTTTTTCTGATTTTTTTCAAAGTGTAAAATGTAAAGAATGGAACTCCGAACCCTCTCAACGTCAAAGAGTGGAGTATTTATAGGAGCACGGCTAGGGTTCACAAAGCAATCAGAAATTTCCACATAGCTACCACCAATGAGAATTCGCCAAATAAGCTTTGTGATGTAGTCCAACCAATGGTATGATGCCAAGTAAGCTTGTGATGTGTTCCAACCAATCAAAATTCTCTAAAATACCTCCCTAATATTTAATTGCCGAATTTCCTTGAAATTATTCTGATTTTCTTCATGAATTTCGGCCAACATTCCTTTAGGGAATTTAGGGATGAATCTAGACGCCTTTTTAGCTTTTCCTTGGTGCACACATATTTTCCTTCCATAAATATCTCCCTTGAATCTCTCTTGGCGTCATCTCCTTGATTATTTCTGATTTTCACGTTGGCAATCACACCAAATTATTCCTCCAACAATTTTCTTTCCATAAAAGTCTCCCAAGAAAATCTCTCCTTGAAATCCTCTTTGATAATCTGATTTTCCACGTCATTTTCCTTGTTTATCTCTTAGGATTTTACGGCAACAACTCCCTAGGGTTTACTCTTTGCGTCACAAACCCTAATTCCATGGGCTTTTATGGGCCTTTAATCCAATTGCCGAAAATCCACTTCATTCTTGAGAGTTTTGGGCCTCCATGCGCCACCTTTATGCCATGTCATCATCTAGAGTCTTCATTCATGGTTGGCTCAAGAGTCTTGTTTGGCAACCTTTCCTTTTCTGGACAGGGTTTCCTGGTTGGACCAGGAAAGCTTCATTTCTTCATTTCTGCTCATTTGTGCTTCCCTTGGTACTTCATCTTGTCTCCCTCCAACGTTGGCTAGCTTCTCTCTCCATTTGTGAGCTCATTTCAGCTCATTTATGACAAGGACCTGAAAATAGAAACTAGTAAGAAAAATAGAAACTTTCCTAAAATGAAAAATGGCAACTTTCCTAAACTGAAAATGGGAAACTTTCTAAAAATGAAAAAAATAAACTACAAAAATGGAAACTTCTACAAATAGGAATTTTCCCATTCAAAGAATGGAAACTTTCCTAAACAGGGTTTTATTAAGGAAATAACGCAGAAAATGTAGGGAAATGCAGTTAAAATGTCGCATTAAAATGCTCCTATCAAATTCCCCCACACTTAGCTTTTGCTAGTCCCTTAGCAAAATCACACTAAGACTCAACGAAAATTAAAGACTCTACAAAAAACAATGACTCTATTGCCCTTCAACTCTTGTCTCAGCAATCTCTTACTTTCATAACACCAAGATTAGCACTCAACCAAGAATCAATGTTTAAGCATTCGAGAGTTAATTGAAACACATAATCTTCACATACATAAGTAGGACTTGGTTGTAACAATGGTGATGGGTTCTGTTAAGCATGTTTCAGACAAGTATGATTCAAATCCTCACAGGGCATATCCACTCTTTCTTCTCTCAGAAATCAAGGCAATGCTTAAAAGCTTATAATCACTCATGTATATGTGAGAGAACATATTTAAAGGCATTCAAATAGCTCACATATATAAGAAACGAAAAGCACTTTGTGAATATAATTTTTTCAAAAGATCTCATGAAGGATACTAACTACTTGCACAGATGGACCCAAGCCATAGGTTCAACTCTTGTAACTCATCTCCACATCAAGGGATGTCCCATCTTAAGGATCAAGAAGGTCTTCTCAAGGGTTGTAATGGGGCCATGGCTCTAGGTTTAAAGAAACGAAGGGTAAGGATTTTTAACAAAGTGTCCTAAAAACCAAGTAGAGCTCATGCAAATGTAGAGACCTCAAGAAATCCACCAAGGCATTGCAAAAACGTCACTTTCCCTAGAGGTAACATAAAAGGGGCCTAATGTCTTCATGTTGGGCCCAATCTTCATTGTAAATTTCCCTTGAACTATAGTGGAATGGACAAAGGCCAAATTTTTCGGTAGTGGGCCTTCAGTTCAAAGTAAACTCCAAAATCACTAAGTATGGGGGACTAAAATCCATAAACATACATTTTTCTTTCTTTTTAGCCGTACACATTTTTTTTTTTCACGGCTTTCATATATTCTTTATGAACAAGTCTACCCCCACACTTGAACTTTCACCTCTTCTCAATTTTTATCCTTAGCACCAAACCCATGTAGTATGTCTCAAAAGATAGCTCCACTAAGTTCTTAGAACAAAGGGTAAGGTTGTAACTATACTAAGCTTCATGGTTAAGGGTTTTAAGGGTGATGAATGAAAAGGCTTAATGTAGGCTCAAAGGGGCTTATCTAGGGGGGTCCCACGACGGGCACAAATAGGGACACAAGTTTATATGGCAATGGTGGTAATTCCTAAGGTGCCTCTATCCCTTCCAGAATCAGGGCCATGTATTGATATAACGTCTCAACAAGCACAAGAGTGAATTCTAGCATTCTCTAGTCCATCAAACTTAATCTATGGCAAGCAATCAATCAAATGAAGAATAATGAGATCATCAAAATATCGCCAAGAAATTAAGAATATATTTTTCATTTCACTCCAAGAAAAGGGACATGGCTCAAATATCTCACATGGCTTTATATGAATCAAAACTCATCTTAACATGCTCATATTCTGTACCAAGGTCACGAAATCCATATCCACTACTCATGCACACATTTTTCATATATCTCAATTAACCAAAGAATACCATTTTAAAATCATCTCAATATTGTGATCCTCTTTTAGTCATGATTTCAGAGATATAGAATCATCCTAGACAGTTGAAAGGGCATCCTAAGACTCAAAACAAAAACAAAAGCAACGAAATTTTCTGAATTTTTGACATTTTTCAATTTTTTTGTATTTTTCAATATATGACTCAAAATAAAAGACTCAAATATAAATCCCTTCCCCCACACTTAAATATTGCATTGTCCTCAATGTAATCAAGAATAAGCATGCAATGAAACACTTAAGCATATAGGGATGAAATTTACGAAAAGATCTACTAAATTAAAAAAAAAAGGAATAGGGAAGGAGAAATCAAATCTGCGTGTGTAGACTCCTTCACAACTACTTCTGAATTGGGTTGCCTCCCAAGCAGCGCTTGAATTTAACGTCTTTCAGCCAGACGGACCTCCACTAAATAAAGTTAGTGACTATACAATAAAAGAAATACAAATTAATGATCTATACAAAAAACGTCACTATTCACTATTCACTTTTTTTTTTTATTTTTTTATTTTTATTTTATTTTATTTTAGACAAGTATAATGTACATAATTTTACACAGAGACACAAGTACAAAATGTCACTATTCACGAATTTACAAGTATAAGGAGAAGTATAAATTACAAACTATCCACAATCTTCACAAATATATTACGTAAGACGTTTATACAAGTACAAAATGTACAAAACAACACAATTTACATGTGGAGGTTATGTTCAAGTGTATTATTATCTTTACAAATAAAATTAATATCTCAATTGATTACAAGTTGTAAGTCGAGCCCAATAGAAACCACTACTATTGGTGAGATACGATCTAGGGATAGTCGCCTAGACATAAGTTGCTTTCCTTTGTTTCAGAAGGCTAGATGGCCAGATTAAGAGATAAGTGAGAGGAAGGACTCATTTTGGTGACACTACGGAGGCTACTCCCTCATTGAGGTTTAGGCCCCTATTGGCTACTCCCACATTGTGGTTTACGCACGGTCTATAGTATCTCTGAGATCCAATTTAACCAATCACTCAGGGTCTCAACCTAAGACACCACCTATATGCCCCTTACTCAGCTTGAAAAGAACTCATGTGTTAGACAGTTCTCCAAATGCTAATAAAAGCCGCCCTCAACCTCATAAGACCTTAGAAAGGCACTAATGAAGGGTTAAGGCTAATATTAACAAAAGGGCCCTTATCTACTCATACGATTTTACACACTTATAACAATCAAGAATTTAACAATATTCACAATTAATTCTTTACATTTCCTTTGTTTAACAAGATTAGAAACAATTTACAAAACTTTCAAACAATCTAAACACAAACGTCACAATTTTTTTTTCTTTTCTTTTTTTTTTTTTTTTTTTTTTTTTACTTTTACGAAATATTACAAATAGCTCTTTACGAAATATTACAAATAGCTCTATTCTTTCCTTTTCTTACAATTATTTTCAACACTTAGGTACGGGAACAGGGAGTCTCGATGTGCAATGGGACTGAAACAGCTACCCTTTTCAAGACTTGTTTAATCCAATATACCTTAGTGAATCACAATATTTTCATTTGTTATAATATCATTGATTTCAAATTCAATTCCAAGCGGTAAATCAAGAGGACGTGCGGCCCAAGTATAGTCGTCTAGACACAAAGTCCCTCCTACATCCTTTGGGCAACCTTACTGAAATGGCCAGGTAGGGGAGGGCGACCACGAGAGACAAAATCCATTTTGGCATGAGCTAAGCCCATTTGTAAGCACTTCTGGATTCAAAAACCGTCATGATCGTTGTCCCCTTCCTAGACACCATCCCACATAGGCTATACTTACTTGGATGAAAAAGGTCCTAAGTGTGAAGACAGTTCAATGAATGTTAATAAAGGCCGCCCTCAACCTTAAGGGACCTGGACTAGGTACCAATAAGGGGTTTAGGCCAATATTAACAAACACGACTTCACCTATTCCTTCTTTAATTTACAACTCACAATTAAAATTTGTGTTCAATAATATAAATAACAACCTAAGTAATTAATTAACTAATTAACTAACAATTAAGAGAATTACAAACAAATAACAAGTATTTTTTTTTTTCGAACACATATATACAAAACAAATATTCACATATGACAAATGATTTTTCAATCCCCGGCAACGGCGCCAAAAATTGGTGTCGCTTGAAACCAAGCGCACAATTTAACCCTGAAATTATCGTTAGTAGTATAAGCAAATAGGGATCGTTCTATTCCGGGGATTGAGGGTACACCTGTCATTGTCAAACAATTAAACAATTAAAATTAAAACAAAGTATAATATTTACAAAAATATAACAAAATATATACATATTTACGAAAAAGGGGGATTTTTGGTTTTTGGTTTTATTTTGCCGAAAATAAAAGCTAAGTTAACTAAATAATTAAAATGCAAAAACATAAAAATACAAATGGGAATGTGAGAACAAGGATCAAAGTCGAAATCATGATTAAAATTAATCAAGTTCATCATTGTTCATCATAGTCATGCAAGAGGAGTTGATCATGTGAAACGTTCAAAGCAAACAATTTCCCATATTTTACTTTCAATGCTAATTAACCTAAGCGAAAGCACCTAGATTAATTCTATCAAACATGCAATCAAACCCTAGAAAGCTAGTCAATCAAGTCATGTTTAACGCATTAAGCATCTAGAAAGGCTATCAATTCAAATGTGCAACTTAGTATGAAAAAGTCCACCTAATTGCAATCTTCTTTGATTAAATTCGGTTTTTGTACAAAACCTTTACTACTTATTGATTCAAGAACACAAAACCAAAAAGTTGATTCATGTTCTTAAATTCGTAGCACCAATTATCAAAACCCTAAGTGTTTGCAACCACATAAGATTAAAATACAAAAGTTATCTATCATGCAAAATTTAATCAAACACTCACACAAAAGCAACCATAAATCGCAATATAGAATCTGAAAATTAACAATTAATCATAAAATTTCAGAAATCAAACTTGTTCAAACATGTGTCAACTAGGCAAAACCAACGAAAATACAAAGCAAAGGTTACAAGGAGAATCGGATTACACCGTGATGAAGATGAGATGAATGAAGTGATGAAGTGGTCTCTTGAATTTCGAAAGCAATCTTCAAGGATGGTGATGGATGATGTGCACGGCTTGTCCTCTTCTTCCTTGGCCTTGCTTGCACTTCGTGGTTGCCCTAGAGGATGGAGAAGAGCACGGCTAGCTAGAGGTTTTTCTGATTTTTTTCAAAGTGTAAAATGTAAAGAAGGAACTCCGAACCCTCTCAACGTCAAAGAGTGGAGTATTTTAGGAGCACGGCTAGGGTTCACAAAGCAATCAGAAATTTCCACATAGCTACCACCAATGAGAATTCGCCAAATAAGCTTTGTGATGTAGTCCAACCAATGGTATGATGCCAAGTAAGCTTGTGATGTGTTCCAACCAATCAAAATTCTCTAAAATACCTCCCTAATATTTAATTGCCGAATTTCCTTGAAATTATTCTGATTTTCTTCATGAATTTCGGCCAACATTCCTTTAGGGAATTTAGGGATGAATCTAGACGCCTTTTTAGCTTTTCCTTGGTGCACACATATTTTCCTTCCATAAATATCTCCCTTGAATCTCTCTTGGCGTCATCTCCTTGATTATTTCTGATTTTCACGTTGGCAATCACACCAAATTATTCCTCCAACAATATTTCTTTCCATAAAAGTCTCCCAAGAAAATCTCTCCTTGAAATCCTCTTTGATAATTCTGATTTTCCACGTCATTTTCCTTGTTTATCTCTTAGGATTTTACGGCAACAACTCCCTAGGGTTTACTCTTTGCGTCACAAACCCTAATTCCATGGGCTTTTATGGGCCTTTAATCCAATTGCCGAAAATCCACTTCATTCTTGAGAGTTTTTGGGCCTCCATGCGCCACCTTTATGCCATGTCATCATCTAGAGTCTTCATTCATGGTTGGCTCAAGAGTCTTGTTTTGGCAACCTTTCCTTTTCTGGACAGGGTTTCCTGGTTGGACCAGGAAAGCTTCATTTCTTCATTTCTGCTCATTTGTGCTTCCCTTGGTACTTCATCTTGTCTCCCTCCAACGTTGGCTAGCTTCCTCTCCATTTGTGAGCTCATTTCAGCTCATTTATGACAAGGACCTGAAAATAGAACTAGTAAGAAAATAGAAACTTTCCTAAAATGACTCGACTAGTCTGGTTGAGGATGAGTTACTTACCCTATTTGGCCCTCACAGATTTTATCAAGGACAACAAACCCCCTAAAGTGTTTTTAAGAGGATAAAGGAATTTGAAAACACTGAAAGTGGACAGCTTTCTAAGAGAAGGAGGTACTTTTAAAGATGAAGATCTTGAAGAAAATTTTGTAGTTCGCTTCACTGGCCGACGATAACCAAGTTTTGGCCAAGATGATCAGTTTCATTGCCAAGATTTCTTTGTTAGAAATAGAGGCCATAGACCTTTCAGGACTTATCAACTGCCAGTTGCTTATGATAACAGATGGTATGGCTGAGCGTCCAGAGACCAACTATTTACATCTTTGACAAAAACTCAAAAAGAAAAATGTATGCAAAGGGAAGTGTTGGGCGCAAGACACCAGAGGTTAGAAGGGCAGAAAATCAGACGCTCAACTGAATCAAATAATAGAGAAATACCCATAATAAGAGAAAATTTTCACAAGGATTATGGGGAGCCAATGGAACTTGATTCTTTCTTATGAGCTCGGATTGAGTTCTCAAAATTAAACCCGTTGACAATTGTTAGTATATAGCAAGTAGAGATCGTTCTATCTGGGGATTGAGAGTGCTCCTGTCATGTGATGCCCCAGAAATTCGTATTTATTTTCAGAGAATTTTTCAGAATTTAATTTTTGTGGTTATTGGACCGTTTCGTGGCTCGCGAATGGAGCGGAAGTGTTTCGGGCGAATAATTATTCAGGAAGCGTCATTTTAGGGGGGGCGCAAGGGTTGACTTTTTATTCATTGAGTTTCTCTGAAAACTTCCTTCACGAAAGTTGTAGAGCACGTCGATACGAGTTCGTGGATATATAGAACGCCGAAATTGGAGTTCGTATGAGAAAGTTATGAGCGTTTGAAATTTTGGAAAGTTACTATAAGTAGGAGTTTCCATTTTCGGAAACTTATTATTTCCATTTTTCCATTTTCCTTTTCTGGAAACCAAAAACGCTCCGTTCTCTCTCCTGACCCGCGCCTAACCCTACCCAAACCCTGAAACCTTACTTGGCTTTTCCGGCGAGCTCTGGTGACGAAACTTTCCAGATCAGTTCGTCTCTGTGGCATGTGGCGATATCCACCGTGTGCGGCGCAGCAAGGCGGCCTAGTTTGGTGTTTTCTGACCCGGTCAGAAAACGTAGCTCCGGCGACGTTGTGACATCATGGTTCTAGTGGTGAGTTCGTAGGAGCCTCCCTGAGCGATCCATGGTGTTTGTTTTGATCGATTCACGTTGGAATCAGATCAACTCAAAGTGAACAGTTCATGGCGGCTTGTGGCGGTGATAGGCGGCGATCTAGGCCGAGTTGGCTTGAACCCCAGGTATTAAAGTTGATTTATTTGGTGTTCTTGATATTTTGGACGGTTGGATTAATCCAGTTTTGAGTTTTGGCCGGTGGTGGTTGCACCACCGACTGTGGCAGCATTTTGACTGCCTTCCGACCATGTAATGGATGGTTTCTAGTTTTATATATCATCTACTCATCGATACGAGCGTTTTGATATATAATATACAATTTTTGGAGATCGTATGAATATATTGTGATTTTTACAGTTTCGGACCGTTTGATGATTCAATCCGTGAGGATCCGAGTGTCCGATCGACTTGTGGTTTGGACATATCGATGGTGGAAGTATTCCAGAGACATTGGGTGGTCTCGGATGTGGTTTTTCCTCGATTGGTGTCACTTTGGGGATTTTAGTTCAAAACAGGGGTTTCTGACTTAAATCGTTTGTAAATTGTTACTAAGTGGAAACCGTATGTGATTAGGTACTTGACGAAGTATCCTTGGACTGTTGTTTTGAGGTTTGGCTGCTTTGTTCTATTAAAGACGCAGCGGGAGTTTCGAGGTGAGTAAATCTCACAATATTCGTTATGAGCCTAATTACCATATTGTCTTGGATTTATGGGATTAACTGTGACTATAGTGGTATTAGTGGCATTCCTGAATGGATGATTTCGTGTATATATATATATATATATATATACACACACACACATATGAATTGGTGGTTTCGTTGTGAGGCAAACAATATTTGAAATGAGTTCATTATTGCTCAAGAATGGTGAAATTGTGTATTGAGTTGCGATTGTAGAATATCATGTGTTGAGATACCATGGTCTAATATGACCGTCTTAAGTGAGATTTAAGATATGGTAAAGCTTGTGTAGGAATATCTGTGTGCTGAATCTTTGTGATGATTTTCATGTAAAGCTTGTGTAGGGATATCTTTGTGAAAAATCAGTGAAGTCTGTGTGATGATTGCTATCTGTGTGATGACCGGTGATATTTGTGTGATCATCGCTATCTGTGTGATGATTAGTTGGATGATCACTATCTGTGTGATGATTAGTAGGATGATGTCTATCTGTGTGATGATCGGTGAAATTTGTGTGATGACAACTCGGTTGCGAAGTTGAATTGTTATTAAGTTAACAAAGATCGAGAGGACTACTGTGATGGTCAGAGCTACCTATGGATGTCAGAGTGTGGGGTTATGATAATTACTATGACTTGTTTTGCTTGTTTTGAATTGTGATTGCCTTGTTTTCCTCTTGATTTTATTGATTGAAGGTTTAATTGATCTTGAAGACCATAGTGGTGACGATTATGCTCTGTGTGAGGATAGGAAGGTGATTCATTGTTTTCACCTTGATGTCATGTTGATAACAAAGGCTTCCGGTGGAAAGGAAATGAGTGAGATCCTTGTGACTCGCCGTTGTGAGTCAAGTGATTTCCAAACATTATCTGAGGAGGTTTTGTTCGACGGGAAATTTGTGTAATGAGATGCTAGGTTGAGAATCTGAGCATGTAGTTTAGTCACGAGTTGACTTACGTAAGCATGTTATGGAAGATTTTGAAATAGATGGTTGTAGTTGTGAGTTATGTGCTTATCGTGGTTAGGTTGAGGTGACTTAAGAATGTGTTTATGTTTTGTGGTTTTGAGTTTACTCATACAGGCTTGCAAAAGCTTACCAGGTTTGTTGTGTGGCAACCCGGTGCACCATTCAAATAGTGTAGGGGTTAATCCTATAGGTCAGGGTAATCGTGGCTAAACCTGAGGTGACGTGCTGACAGCATTACAGTAGGAAACCAATTTTGTGACTTTACCGTTATAAGACTTCCGCTTGTAGTAAGCGCTGAGGAGCATTTACGTTTTATCTTGTTGTTGGCAATTTAATTCGTAGGCTCGTGTAATATATGACTCTTTGGGACGAGTGTATATTGACATAGTGGGTTCAGGGCATTAATATGTATTTAGTTGAAAAAAAAGTTCTTGTTATTTGGTATTGATAACTGAACGATCACGCATGTATAATTATGGGATCATATATCGATTTTTCTTTGTGTTAAAAATCAGAGGCGTGACATGTCATTTAAACGTTAAAGAAAATAATATTAATTATAAATATACATTATATACAAAAAATACAAAGAAAGGGATTTTTGAATTGTTTTTATTCCTAATTTAATTTAACTAATTACATTGATCAATCAAACCATAAATCAAGGATAAGATGAATGGCAAAGATGTATGATGTAGTCAACAACCATTAACACAAAAACAAGATATCACATAACAAATCACGAATCAAAACACGCACTTGGAAGAAATTAATCAAGAACAAAGATGAACGCATATAAAGTTCTTTTTGCTTTCCCTGGTTAAATTAACTAGATGAACGCAGCATAGTTAACCTTATTAAACATGCAATGCTAGTGAGTGGTCAATCCATTAACAGAACATATTCAACACAATAAGCACTTAGAAAGTTAAATTGATTTAAAAAAAATGCATAAGTTAGAACGCTAATCAAGTATGCAATTCTCTTTGTTGATTTACCTAAGGAATTATAGGTTTTCCACTTTAATTACCAAGACCTAGAATGCAAGCATCTTAATATGGATTCATTGATGCAATTAGAAACTGAAGTTGGCCATAAAAAAAATCCAAAATCATGAAAGGTGGGATTGAAGAACAAAATCAGGAAACCTAAATTGATAATCATTCTCTTTTATTTTCTTTTCCTGATTGCAGACGAAGTAGATTTTCTCCCAAACTCTCTCAAATTGGAATTGCCGAAATCTTCTTGAATATTCCATGTATATCTCACGGCAAAAACCAATAATTGTTGATTTAGGATTCCTCAAAGACGTCAACAAGAGTCTACAAACTCATGTGCACGTCACTTGCTTCAATCTTTAGGCTTGGCTTCTCAATTGGACAATTTCAAAGCCCATCTTCATGTATGACGCCATTCTTGGTCTTCTAGAAGATTCTTGAACTATCTTGAGTCATCTTGAAGCCACAACATCTCCTAGTCTTCCTAGGTATCTTAGTACCATCCAGACTCCTAATGTGATCAGGTTTCCTAGTCCAATTGGGACTCTTCCATTTCTCATTTCTGGGCATCATTTTTCCGAGTTCACTCCTAGCTAGTTGACTTTGGATTCCTATTTCAACTGGGATTCCTTTTCCTGGTAGGATTAGAAAAGCTTCATTTCACTATTTCTATGTTATTTATGCACCTCATTTCTTCATTGCCTTCATTTCCAGCTCTTAGTAGCTAATTTCCTGCGTTTGGGGCTCAAATGTACCTAACTACAACAGAGTAAGTTAGAAATGATAGTGTTAAAGGAATAACTAAGTAAAATGTAGAGAAAATGACATAAAAACATGGGAAATATTAGTCTCATCAAATTTCCCCCACACTTAGCTTTTGCTAGTCCTTTAGAAAAATCAAAACAAGTTAACACAACAAGACTCAAAATTCATGAAAACAACGTATGGAAAACCTAAAAAGAAATCAAACGACTAACAAAAACAAAGTACAAGACTGCAATGTTTACAAACAAAAAGTCTCTAACGCCATTCAACATATTGTCTCAGCAATCTCATACTTTCAAGCACCAACAATAACACTTAACCAAGAATCACATCTTTAGGATATTCGAGAATTAATTACAACATATAATCCACATATAAGTATGTAAGAGTTGGGAGTAACAATGGTGATGGTTGGAGCTCAACATGCATCCAACAAGTAAAAATTCAAACCTTACAATGGATATAACATTCTTTGTTCTCTCATAATTCAAGGGGTATGATTAAAAACTTCTTCTTCACTCAAGTATATGTGAGAGGTGATATATATATTTTTTTCAAATAGAAAGCTCACATATACAGAAAAAAAAAAAAGCACACACACACACACACACACACACACATATATATATATATATATATATATTTTTTTTTTCAAAAGATCTCATGAAGGATATCAATCACATGCACAAATGAACCCAAGCCATAAGTTCAACATTTATAACTCATCTCCACAGATCAAAGAGGTCTTATAAAAGGGTTGTAATTAATGGGGCCAAGGCTTAAAGTTAATAGAAACGAAGGGATACGGAAATCACAAAGTATTCTATAAACCAAGTAGAGCACTTGTTGATGTAGAGAGACTTCTTCGTATTCCACCAAGGCATGCAAAATGTCAGGTGCTCTATTGGGATTTATAAAGGGCCAAATATCACCATGTTGGGCATATGCTTCATTCTAAACTTCCTTCAAGCACTTGTGAATTGGACAAAGACCAAATTATTCTTGAATGGGCCTTCACTTCAAATCAAACTCCAAATCCACAAAGCATAGGAGACTAAAATCCGCAAAACATAAACATTTTTCTTTTTAGCCATATACATATATATATTTTTTCCAATTTCATTTTTTTTCCTTTTTCATGGTATACATACATATATTTCCTCATAGACAAGTCTACCCCCACACTTGAGCTTCTTCATGTCTTCAAAAATCTTCCTTGACGCCAAAACTCCAAGCAAATTTTAAAAAATATGCTCCACTAAGTCTTTAGAACAAATGGTATGGATGTAACTATACTAGGTTAAGGGTTAAGGAATTTTGAGGGTGATGAAAGAAAAGGCTAACAATGTAGGCTCAAAGGGGTTAAACTAGGGGCTAGTGCACACATGTGTATACAAAATAGGGACACAGACTTATTTGGCAATGGTGGTAAAATCCTGAAGTGCCTTTATCCTTTACAAAATCAGGGATATATTTTTATACAAGTTTTGACAAGCATAAAATTGAATTCTAGCATTCTCTAGTCCATTAAAGAGCTATGACATATAATCAATCAAATGAAAGATAATGAGACTAAGCATCGCCAAGAAAATAAGAATATATTTCATTTTTCACTCAACAAAGAAAGGGCACATGGTTCAAATTCTCACAAGGGTTTATTATGAATCAAAACTCGTTTTCAACATACTCATATTTTGGACCAAAGTTAATGTTGCACCATATCTACTACACATTCATATGCTTTTCATGATTCATAATTAACCAAAGAATAGCATCAAACATTATCTTAATCTTGTGATCATCTTTTAGCCTTAATTTCAGAGATATAGAATCATCCTAGACAATTGAAAGGCAACCTAAGACTCAAAAATATAAACAAAACAAAGATAACACATAAAACATTTTGGACTAGGGCTTTTTGGTCTTTTTCTTTCGGTAACTCCTTTGATACATGACCAGTGAAGAGAGAAACGATTTTGGTAGAGCTTAGCTCACTTGATTAGCAGGGGATGAGACCCTTTGCTAGTAGTTCTCATATTCAAACTAGATCTTAGACATCACATTCTACTCAGATGAGCCTAGTTTGAAGAAGATATTAACCCAAAAACAACTTTGACTCAAGAAAAATAAAACCTAAAACGAAAATACAATCTGAAATTTTTAATTTTTAAACACTTTGATTTTTTCTTTATTTTTCTTTATATGACCACAAACTACTAAAAACACAAAAACATTAATCCTTCCCCGCACACTTAAATAATATATTGTCCTCAATGTAAAGCAAATTAAAGCATGCACTGAACAATTATCATGTGAATGGCTAAAATAAAATCAACAACGCAAACCAAAAAAAAAAAATCAGAAAACTCGAAATAAAGGAGATAAAGTTTAAGAGAGCAAATCTGAGTTGATGATCTCCTTCACAGCTATCTTTCTGAATTGGGTTGCCTCCCAAGCAGCGCTTAAATATAACGTCTTTCAGCCAAAAGGAGTTTCCTTCTTAATCCATAGGAGGTGGCGCAATGTGAAGGTTCTCCTCCTCCACAGTTGTCTCCTTAAATGCCTCATAGTATGACTTCAAACGATAGTCATTCACCTTAAACTCATTGTCAGTCACTTCACTCTTAATTTGTTACAAACTTTGTTTACTTATGTACTACTGATTTACTTTGTTTACAGACATTGAAGTATTCGTTGCTTTGTTTAATGTTTTAATACATACCGGATAACTTGCCCGCATGATGCCGTGGGTTGAATGTCATCTCCCTCATATTATTGCATTTAACGTTTGAAGAAATATAGATCCAACATCATAACTATGCATTTTAACATCGTTATTCATCTAAGAAATGATAACTGATATTGTTTCATACATCAGTTCCCATGAACTTTTCTTGTTGTTCATGAGTTTGACTCGTAATTTGCCTCATATCCGACAATTTTAGATTTAGTATAAGCAGTTTAATATTGTATGAACCTATATATTTACATATATTAACATGAGATTCCCAGGAGAAAACGATGTCAGTTATCTTATCGTACATTGATTCTGGTAAAATAACGATGTCCAATACCTTATAGAACCATGAAAAAAAAAAATGATGTCCGTAGATTTTCGTAACATCGGTTCTCTAGTCTTCATTGATGATAATACTTATACTAGACATCGATCTCTATCTAAAACGCGATGTGCACTAGTTTGTGGCACATCGATTCCAACATAGTAATTCGATCTCCTGTGGTTAATGGGACATCGATCTCTATCAAAAACTTGGAAACTTGGCCTGAAAAAAATGGTTTGGGACTGATCCGGTACCAGACGTTGAAACACATCATATGGGCCCGACCTGAAAATTTTCTATTCGGGTTCGGACCCATGAAATTTTAGCAAAACTCGGCTCGTACTGAGCCCTAGTTTTGGGTCTCCCATTTTATTGAAACACTTTCCCATTTCAGTTTTCCACACTTCCTCTCTTCTCTCTCGACTGCTCTCTGGCTCACTTCCAGTTTTACTCATTTTTTTGTCACATCCTCACAGCCATCAGACACCGCCACCGCCACCACGACCACGACCACCACCGCGCATTCGTATTCACAATGGAATTGAACTCTTGACTTCAAATAGTCGCACTGGTAAGAATCCTCTTCTCTTTCAACTTTTCGATCTCTTCCACCGATAATAAATTTGGTGGGTTTTCGGCATTTAGGAACTGAGAGCTTTGATATGTGAACGTGAGGTTAAATTCTAGAATTTGGTTTAGCTGAGTTCAAATTTCCTTGCAAGTAATTAGAGAGTAGCTATGCTTTATAATTAGGGATGCTGAACCAAAAGTTAGTGAGATATAAACAATCAAAACTGCCCAATCAAATTGTGTAGCCTATTGTGGCATTGATTTGTACTACTCTGGAGCTTAGTCTTGATTCTTTTGGTTTGGTTAGGATTAGAGGGTAGTGGGAATTGGAATGATGGTAAGTTGATCAAAGTTGTGTTTCTTCTTCTTTCACTTGTGAGCGTGGATGATGTTCTTCTTTGCTTATTCTATGCTGGTTTTAATTCCTACACAATAAGCTAATACGTATGATTTAATTACTATAAATTTACTGTTGTTTTTTAAAAGGTGGACTATTTGATGACTTGATCATGTTTCGTGCTATACCTTAATCATGCTCTTGCTTTTGTAGGTAACTCTGAGTTTGGAGCTGGTGAGAAGGAAATTAATTGTAGTTTGATAAAGAACGAATAATTTCTCGCTTGGTAATTTTTCTGGATGTATGATGCTTTGCAATTTTGAATTTGATTTGTATGATTTAGAGTGCCTTTCATTCTTTCTGGGTTTTCTCATTTTTTTATTTATTCATTGAGGTTGTGATTTTGGGAAAATACTTGAGACCTTCAAGATCTATATATGTTTAATTGAAAGGAACCTGAAAATTGAAATGCAGAAATAATTAGAACAGATTTAACAATTTGGCAGAGCCCCAGCTTTTACTAAATGGTTTGTAAACTTTGAATTCTTCTATGCTATGATCTCTGTGTGACTTAGACCTATGGTGATTAATTTTGAGTTAAGAAATTATCAGAGAGCATTAAGTGCTTGAATGCAAAAAGGACCAAGTGCCTTTGTTGCGGAGCCTTCGGCCCAAAGAGGAGATTTTATTATGTGCATGGCATAAATGGCCTATCTCCTGCTTGGATAAAGTACGGGATAAAGTACGGATGCAAGGCTGGTGTCTAATATATGTAGGCCTTGCGACTTACTCATCTCATCATACAATAACAACCTGCTTTTTACTTACTCTTATAAATTGGTTTCGGGATTTAGAGTTTAGAGTTATGCTTGTGTGAGACATTTGTTTGAATATATGCAGTGTGATATGATATGTATGTATACTTTCTTTTAGTTGAGGAAATTAATTTTGGTATATGGGATAAAACATAATTTTGGATTGGTAGCTGTTTTAGCCCATTGGATCCCGAGAGTCCCTGTTTCAGTACCTATCAGTTCAGAAGAAACCAAAAAATGTAAAATTTGCTTGACACATTTCTTTGAATAGATGCAGAATGTAGTATGATTTGTTTGTATGATTTGTTTGTATACTTTCTTTTAGTTGAGGAAATTAATTTATGCTTCTAACATGTCTTTGGAAAATTCTACAATGTGTTAACGTATGACATGCATACAATTACCTTAAAAGTGGTAAAATGAGTCCTCAAAATAGTAATATTAGTGTCACGCCCCTGATTTTATCACAAATAAAAATCGATATATAATCTTATAATTATACATGCACGATCGTTCAACCATCAATACAAAATACATGGAGACATATTCCTTTTACAACAAGTATATATTGATGCCCTGAACCCACAATTTCAAATATTGACCCGCTCCACAGAGTCATATATTACAAAACTTACGAATTAAATTGTCATCACAAAATAAAACGTAAATGCTCCTCAGAGCTTACTGCATAGCGGAAGTCATAACAATGGCAAAGCCAACAAAATTTGCTTCCTACCTGTTCAGCTGCCAACAAGCTACCTCAGCTTCAGCCACAATTACCCTGACCTGCAGGATTAACCTGTACACCAATATTTTGGTGCACCGGGTTTCCACACAACAAAACCCGGTAAGCTTATGAAAGCTCGTATGAGTAACTCATGAACATCAATCAACAACTCACACATATCAGCTAAAGGAAACCATGCAACCATGATTCCTTCTAACACTCCACATAACCTTTCCATCGAAAGGACAACATAAATCACCGCTGTGATAATGTTCTATTTGCTAACTTAACCATCAAGAAGCAATTCAAGTCTCATCTAGACAATAAAAGAAGAATATTCAAGGAATTCTCCTTTAACTACATACTTATGAGTCTCCAGCAACCTCGACCGTTACCCCCATAATCTATAGCTCTATTGAAATCGTAACCACTCGTCCGGCCACAAACGTGATTACCTATTTCCTGCCTTGGTCACCATCTGCGACCTGTCACCATCTGGGACATGTGGTTTTTAGACCCCGTCTGGTCTCATAATCAACATTAAGGTCACCATCTGTGTCCTGTCACCATCTGTGACACATGATCTTCAGACCCCGTCTGGTCATGAAATCAAACATCAAGGTCACCGTCTGCAACCTGTCACTATCTGTGCCTTGTCACCATCTGTGACACATGATCTTTAGACCCCGTCTGGTCATGAAATCAAACATCAAGGTCACTTTCTGCAACCTATCACTATCTGTGACATATAATCTTTTTAGACCCTGTCTAGTCTTAAAGCCAAACGTTAAGTAAGTCGCACCTGACCTAAAAACGTTACAAATATCTAGTTTCAGCTTTCCTAATCCCTGTTCACCATCTGTGACCCTTGGTACAAAGACCAATACATATAAAATGAGTCACGCTTGACTCAAAAATATAACATCAAGCTCAATACTTTTCAAACAATAGAAAACATCTTTTTCCACAATATTGTTTCCTGAAAAGTCATATTCAACAATAATATGAACACCATCATGCATATTATTATTCATCACAATCATCCACAAGGATATATATATTTCACGTAAATATATATATACGTAGCCATTCGCTCAGGAATGCCTACTAATACCAACTATAGTTTGCAGTTAAATAATTAACGCCAAAACAATAATGGTAATTCCATTCATAAAGAACCTTGTGAGATTACTCACCTCAAAACTCCCGCTGCGTCTTCAATATAGCACAAGGCCGCCAATCCACAAAATGACCGTCCAATGTACTTCGTCAAGTACCTAATCACATACGGTTCCAACTTAGTAACGATTCACATTTGATTTAAGTTCGAAACTCCTGTTTTGGACTAAAATCCCCAAAGTGGCGCCAATCAAGGCAAAACCACATCCAAGACCTCCCATAGTCTCCGGAATACGTCCACGATCGATGTGACCAAACCAAAAGTCGATCGGACGCTCGAATCCTCACGGATCGAATAAATCTATCGGTATGAAACTGCAAAAATCATAACAATTCCATACGAACTCCAAAATTTGCATATTATATATCGAAACGCTCGTATCAATGACTAGAACTTATATAATACCAAAAACAGTTCCATACATGGCCAAAAAGCCACCAGAAAGCCGCCACAGACGGTGGTGCATCTCCACCGGCCAAAACTCAATATTTCACAAAACTCCCAACATCAAAGCTATTCATCTGAACTCCAATTTAAACTTTCATAACTAACACAAAGTTTAAATCATAGCCGTTAGGTTGAAATTTACCTCGCAATATCTGAAATTCGATGAACCCTAGAATTTCAAAGCTTCGATTCGTCCTCCACAAGTGAAATCGTCCCAAGCCGCTTTAGGAGTAGCATCAACATCCTATGGGCTTCAAAAGCCCTTAAGAACCACCGGCTATGGTGGCCGAAAATAGAAGAATCGATGGATGCGATTTCGTCCCCAACGAGGTTCTCTTCTCGGCCATATAGCACCTCCTACAGCTCATATTTCACTTCGATTTCTTCTACAAACTCGTAAAGGGGGTCGAGACTAGAAAAGCCCACTTTATTTCACATCAATCGGTGGCCGGATGAGGAAGATATGGCCGAAAAACTAGAGAGGGCGAAATCTAGGCTCGGGAGAGAAAAGGGCTCGGTTTCGGTTTTCTGAAAATTCTGTCATTCTTTGCAATTTTCGTATTTTTCTCCTATTTATAGAATTTTCCCAAATTTTCAATCGTTCATAACTTTCTCATACGAACTCTGATTCTCGCATTCCACATATCCATGAACTCTTATCGACGCGCTCTACAATTTTCGTGAAGGAAGTTTTTGGAGAATCCCAACGAATAAAAAGTCAACCCTTGCGCCCCCCTAAATGACACTTCCTGAATAATTATTCGCCCGAAACACTTCCGCTCCATCCACGAGCCACGAAACCATCCGATACCCACAATTTAAATTCTGAAAAATAAATACGAATTTCCGGGGCATCACAATTAGTCCTCAAAGTAGTAACATAAGTCCTTAAAGTGATAAATTTTCTTAGTTACCATATGAGTCCTCAAAATAGTAATATTAGTCCTCAAAGTGGTAAATTTTCTTAGTTTACCATATGAGTCCTGAAAATAGTAATATTAGTCCTCAAAGTGATAACATGGGTCCTTAGAGGGGTAAAAATGGTGATGTATGAGAAATGTTAACATACCATAGCTTTACCCCATGTCTTTTAGCTTATTAACTTAGTTTGCTTTAATTTCCATCCGGGTCCTCCTCTATACAGCTATACTGAAGGTATATTGGATAAAACATAATCTTGGATTGGTAGCTGTTTCAGCCCATTGCACTATGAGATTCTCTGTTCTAGTACGTATCAGTTTAAAAGAAACCCAAAAACTTAAATTTTGGGTGTTATGCTTGTGTGGGACATTTGTTTGAATATATGCATAATGTAGTATGATTTGATATTTGTATGTATACTTTCTTTTAGTTGAGGAAATTAAGTTTTGATAAACTGAAGGTATATTGGATAAAACACAATCTTGGATTGGTAGCTTTTTCAGCCCATTGCACACCAAGATTCCCTATTCCATTACCTATCAGTTTAGAAAAAACCAAAAAAATTTAATTTTGGGTGTTATGAGACATTTGTTTGAATAGATGCAAAATGTAGTATGATTTGTTTGGATACTTTCTTTTAGTTGAAGAAATTAATTTCTGTTACTAGTTCCCATGTCTACTTAAACTTATCTAGTGGATGTCCCTATTAGAATATATCATTTTCATCTTCATAATACAATTCTTATTTTGTCACAGATTCATTATGGAGGAATACATATTTTGGACTTGGTGCTTCATGACATAAGGGCTGAAGGCAAAGATACTGCAATTAATTCACACACACACACACTCACACACACACACCACTCTATGAGCTCTTGATTGCTGACCTTTAAACCTTTCTTTGGTGCATCTAGAGCTTCATAGTATATATCAATGAATTGCAGTATCTTGCCTTCATTTCATTTGTTGTGCTCTTTGAATCTCAGTATTTCCATAATGTTATGCAGGTCAGCTTTTGGTGGAGATTAACTTTGGTAAATTTCTTTATCTGTATTAACAAACAAATATAATTACATACTAAAAGGCCAGCCCCCTATGCAAAGTAACAGGCTAAATGGAATTACCGTCTTATCCCCCCTTCCCTCTTATCAAATTACAGCCATTTGCCACTGCCACCTGTTGCTCTCTCCTAAGACTCTCCCTCCCTCGAGCCACCTGTTTGATATGCAGTTTTTTGCGATCACACTTGGTTTGGTATTATGTGACGGTTCTGTATTTCCGTTGACAAATTCTGGTTTTTCCTAGGTACAGTGCAGTTTTTTTTTTTTTTTTACATAATTTTTTCAATCTCAGTTTCTATTCTGTTCCACCACCTCATAACTTTTTAGTGTTTATCGTTAGGGTGAAATGGTTTCAGAATCTTAGTAAGCTTTTCTGAAGCAGCCCAAAGTGTTCTTAAAGTAATTATCTCAGCTCTAACTTTATTTTGTTATCAAGATTTGATTGTGTTCAATTTGATTATGATTTGTATCTTATGAATTTTGTGGCAGTTTTAGCTTGAAGAAAACAGGGAAGGGTGCAAGAGACCTTGAAAGGAAGGTAACTGATTTTGGAAGAGTATTGGATTGGTGGGCTTCAAGACCCCAGGGATGCATTTGAAGGTATTATACTCCCAATTTCATTATAGCTTGTGAAAAGAAGTCTGTGAATATGAATATAGTGTTTTATTTGATTTGTTTGTGCCATTTGATCGATCTGTTTCAATGTGGGCATCACTGTATGTTGATTAGGAGATTAGAATGAGAACATACTAGCTTAGAAGAGTATTAATCTTTCATTTGAGTCAACGTCTACCAGAAGATACTTGACCATTGAAGAGATAGTGAGTTATTATCTTGTTTTGTGTTAGTGTTACATTGGTTTTTTTTTTTTATTATTGTTTTGTATATGTTGGGAAATCTACAGAAGTCATTCATAAGAAAAGTATATAGATTTCATAAATCAATAAAAAATCTATGGCTAAAATCAATGGTTTTTAGAAATCAATAGTAACCTATGAACTTTCTAAAGAGTATGGACTTTTTAAAAAGTTTGTCATTTAAAAAATGTCTACAAAAATCCAAACACAATACACATCCCAAAACTAAAGCATACTTCGACACAGCCAGTCAGCCATCTTTAGAACACTGCTCTCGACACAGCCATCCACTCATCCTCTCATCTCACATCTCTTATCTCTCTTCTCCCCGGCAAGAAGTTGAAGTCATCCACGATTGACGATTTGAAGTTTGAACTTTGAAGGTAGCCCAGAATCCATATTTGTTCCTCCTGAAAGCAACCCAGAATTTTTTGAATATTTCTCTTGTTTGGAGGTACGTCAATCAGAATTCTTCCACCTAATGGCTGCTTTTGAAAATGGAGATTTGAGAATAGTTTTGATTGTAACTTTTTGTTTAAACAGAAGAAGAAAGGTTTGATTCGCATAATTAGAGCTTTTGACTCTTGAGTGTAGTTCAACTTTGATTCGCATTTAACTAGATGAATATTAGTTTTGTAAGTAATGAGATGGAACTAGGGTCGTTCGGCAATTCAATTGGAGATGTTTGCATAAGTAATGAGATCAAATTGTTTGTTTAGGATTGCTTAACACTGAGAGTGATAGGAGCATAAAATGCGACGTTTATAATGTTTAAACCTTATATTTTGCTAAGTTATTTCCTTTATCTTGATCAATTTAACTTAGTATGTGGAAGGATTGACGAAATCTCCAACACCCCTCACCTTACCCTAGTGTTCAGGACTTTCTAATGCTTGCGATAGAACATCACTACTCCTTGAGATTTCAAGCTCATCCTTATTTTTCTTCTCCAAAAAATAATCCTAATAAGATATGTAAAGATAAGCTTCATGAGGTAATAAATTAAAAATTACACCACTTACAAGAATTCATCCTAATAATCAGCAGCTATATCAATGTGCATCTGAACAATACTTACTATATTTGTTGTCATAGCTGTGACCTCCTCATCTATGTTCCCATCTCTACGTTGACATGCTTTCTTCCACATAATCGCGCGATCAATTACCTATCCTTCAGGGAAAGTCTTTCATTTTGCAGAGATTAAAACTATTAGTAAATACACTATATAATTGACTTGACATATATCATTAAGCTCATAAAAAAGGAAAAAATTTGGACAAACAGATGACAACCAATTCCTCCACTAGTCCAATATATCATTTTCTTGATAATCGGTGATGATATATTATCTTCCTAACTCATTCACTTTGTTCATTATGAAGTTGCTATACAAAAAGTAAGACCATTAATTGTCTCTGTCACATAGAAAGTATAAATGCACAAGAGCTAACTTCATATCTGAAATGACTATGGCAATAATATTTATCCTACATGCTTATACATATACTCATCATACCAGCCATTTCTCTGTAGTTTTCTATTTTACAAATTCCCTCCATAGCTGCTTCCCAACAAAGTCATATTGACTCGGTGGCTTCCTCAATTTCTTCTTCTTTCCCAAGTATGGGAGCACATATTTATTTGTTAACACAGTCTTGAATGCTCTCCATTTAGTGCCAGTAAATGTCAATACAAGTTTCTTACTTTCAGGGGCTACCTTGAATGTATCCTATGCAAACAAGATAAAAGCATGAAATTACTGTAACTTAGTGTAATAAAGTAAAAAATTGATAATTGATCTTTCTTCCCTACGAATAGAATTTGGATTCTAATTCTGTGAAGTTACACAGTTTAAATATACCTAAGCAATTGAATATTTAAAATATAGAAAGCTAACATAAGTTGATGACAGTATCAAACTTCAAAAATGACAAATAAATAGATCATGACAACTTCTCTAGTTCTACCAATTATTAAGACGGAAAAATTTCAATTTACTACCCTGTACTTTGTACTCAACATCATGTTAGTCTCTCCCCTTTCAATTTCATTAGCATGCAACACCTTTACACTCTCAATTTCAATCAACCGTGTCCAAATTTTACTATGCCGTCCAAATTAGCCGTTAATTAATGTTGATCTGGCAATGACCAACTGATTAAATGGGCCCACTTAAAGGGTAAATTTGTCATTTCACATAAACATAAACAAAGTGTATATCAAAATACCATCACAAGGCAACAAAGGGTACATGAATAGACTATCACAAACTGATGCAGTTATATAAATCACAAATTTTATTCAAAGTCTTAAAAACATAAATAACAATGTGTTCAACAACAAATACCATAAAAATCTAAGCCTCTATTGTTCTCTTGGAGCGGTGAATTGGTCAACCCAAAACCCCTTAACATTCTCTCTTATGTAAGTGAAATCAGCCTCATTCTCATCATTATCACAATATGGAATTTCTGCACATAATGGTTGATGTTCCATGGTGGTGTCTGATAGGAGCAAAAAAGTGTGACGATATTATTGAATATGTGCCCCACTTTAGCCTTGTTTCTCCCTTAGTTTAGTGTTTTGAGTCATTAAGTCATTTTGAGAGTCTTGTTGAGTGTTCGGAGTGAAATAGGCGGAAAAAGTAAAATTCATGAAAAATCCTAGCTGGATCAGGATTCCTCACTGTCGACTGATTTTGCGGTCTTTACATTTTAATTCCCTTTATTTTCTCTAGAAACTTCTGATATTCTCCTGCTTGTTGTAGGAAACCTTGCTTGGTGGAACTCTTGGAAACAGCAATGATGGAGTCATAAAATAAAGTATTTAAGACATTTGACCAAGCAATGAAGAAGGGAAATAAAGGAGAAAGATGTTTTCAGCTGGAGAATAAAGGAGAAAGATGTTTTTCAGCTGGGGAATAAAGGAGAAAGATGTTTCAACTGGAAAATAAATAAGAGAAAGACGTTTCAGCTTGTTAAAAGACCCCATTATGAGAGGAATTAAGGCCATAAAGGAGACGTTTCTGTTGGGAAATTAAAGGAATTATGATGCGATCCCATCCGTCCAATGATGAAGGGTATGATCGACAAAAGCCAACCAATGCTCCCCTATAAATAGGCAACGTCCAAACCAGAATTAGCATCACTTCCCAGCCAAGATCACTTCTTGACCAAGATAATTCATGGCCTATCACTTCCTGGCCAAAAACCATTCCAAGACTGCCCAATTCACTCCTCAAACCTCCATCTCCTACAAGACCGTGACCACCATCCATCCATCAATCTACGAAGCTCTTAGGCGCTGAGTCAAGGACGCTCCACCACCATAGCAGAGACAAGTTCATCACCTTGTTGCTAAGCCGCTGAGGAAAGCTTCAAAGTGTAACTATGACTCTACTTATAATTTTTGTTTCGGTTTTGTGTGTTTCAATTTGCGAGTTGTGTAATTGGAGACACGGAATTTTCAGAATATTTTTATTAATATTTTTGAGATTTTCAGTTTATTGTTGAGTTAATTTCGAGAATTCTTTTATGATGCATGTATCTTGTGCCCTTTTACGTGTTTAGGTAATTTTCAGAGTTAGGTTAATACGTTTGCACGCTAGAATAACGGTGAGAGTTCTTGTGTGTTTGCTTAATTTGCCAAGAGTAATTGTTATTTGTTAAGACGCTGAGTTAAACAAGTAGTAATTAGTTCTAACGGGTGGTAAAAATCATGCTTTAATGATTAAATGATTCTGGAAATTACGTGTTAAATTCTATGTGTAATGGTTAATTTGCACGTGTGAGTTGATTCGAGGGTTAGATAATACTACTAGTTAAGAGAATTACGCTGAGTGTTTTCGAAAATTAGTAGTATTAGGCTTGGTAAGGACTTTTCCGATCCAAGCCTACATTAGAACGAATCTGATAAATGGATTGATCCGCTGAGGTTTTTCATTTGAGCTCTTATCTAGGCATTTAAGATGGGCACATTTTTGTAGCATGTTGAAATTGATTTTTTGTTTTTACACTTAGTAATTTCGGAGTGGTATTGGTCTAGGTTAGGGAAGTCGATCATTGTATATAGTTTTATTTGTTTTGTTTTTATTTTAAGTAGATTAGGAACCAAAATTCAAAACCCCCCATTTTATTCTTTTATTTGTTAATTGACCTTTTTGTGTAGGTGTACCCTACAATCCCCGGACTGAACGATCCCTGCTTATCCTATACTAACAACTACATTTTGCAGGGTTAAATTGTGAGGCTATTTTAGCCGTATCAGTGTCCCCTAGATCATCATCATGGAAAAAATCATGATAATCTCTATTTGGTGTAATGGACCAATCGGCATCGAGGGGATCTTCAACATAAACAACTTGTTTCACTTGGCCAGCAGAAACAAATTTATATTTTTTGTGGCCTTGCCGATTCAGGTTAACCAATGTGAAACCAAACTTATTTTGTTTAATTTCTTTTTCATTCTCTGCCCATTGACACAAAAACTAGGGGCATTGAAATCATGATAATCAAGCTCCCAAACCTCTTCAATAAACCCATAAAAAGTCATATCATTCTCCACCAGATTTTTATCCTTAGCACTTGATATCTGAATTGTCTTAGCCACTAAGGACACCCTACTATTTTGGACAGCTTTAGCATTGTCCTGCTACTTTGTGAAGTATTTAATTCTATTATATCGATAGCCTTCATAAGTAAAAACTATATTTAAAAAAAAATAAACTATTTTTTATTTTGGACGTGTTGCTCTAAATACTTTATATTTTTTTTTAGACATTTTATAAACTAATGCATTTATTTACGTGCAAAACATAGGCGTTCAACAAGAGAATCAGTCCAATCACCATATTATACCATCTTCTCAAATAGAGAATCAAAGAGTGCGATGGCGAACAATTCAAAGCATTTGGCGAGCTTCAATGAGTCCAGAACAACGAGATGAGTATTTAGCACGACGGCGAGCCAATTATCACGATGATCAAATCAATCTCATGGTATAACTTCTACAGTGCAAACATCAAATCATGAGGATAACATTCAAGTTCCAAATAGAATGCGTTTATGTCACGCCCCTGATTTTTAACAACAATAAAAATCGATATATATAATCCCATAATTATACATGCGTGAATGTTCAGTCATCAATACAAATACCTGGAACATCTTTCCTTTAAAACAAGTACTTACTGAGGAACTGAACCATCCAAGTTAATATACACTCGCTCCACAGAGTTATATATTACACAAATTTACGAATTAAATTGTCATCACAAAATAAAACGTAAATGCTCCTCAGACTTACTGCATAGCGGAAGTCATATATTGGCAAAGCCAACAAAATTTGCTTCCCACCCGTCCTGCTACCAACAAGCTACCTCAGCTTCAGCCACGATTTTCCTGACCTACAGGATTAGCCCCTATACCGTTTGAATGGTGCACCGGGGTTGCCAAACAACAAACCCGGTAAGCTTTTGCAAGCTCGTATGAGTAACTCATGAACATCAATCAACAACTCACATCAATCTACTTAAGGAAACATGCAGCCATGAATCCTTCTAACATTCCATATCCTTTCCACTGAAAGGACAACATGAGTCACCGCTGTGACCATGCTCTATTTGCTAACTTAGCCATCAAGTAGCAACTCAAGTCTCATCTAGACAATTAAAGAAGAATACCATCGGAACTCTCCTTTAAACTACATACCTATGAGTCTCAAGCAACCTCGACCGTTACTCCCATAAGCTATCATGGCAGACAGGCTATAGCTCTATTGAAATCGTAACCACTCGTCCGGCTACGGACGTGATTACCTATTTCCTGTCTTGGTCACCCTCTGCGACCTGTCACCATCTGTGACATATGATTTCAGACTCCGTCTGATCATGAAATCAACATCAAGGTCGCCATCTGCAACCTGTCACCATCTGTGACATATGATCTTTAAACCCCATCTGGTCTCAGCTCAACCATTGATCACCATCTGTCACCATCTGTGACTCATGATCTTCAGACCCCATCTGGTCATGAAATCAAACATCAAGGTCACCGTCTGCAACCTGTCACTATCTGTGATCTATCACCATCTGTAACATAAGATCTTCTTAGACCCTATCTGGTCTTAAGGTCAACGTTAATTAAGTCGCATCCGACCTAAGAACGTTACAAACATCTAGTTTCGGCTTCCCTAATCCCTGCTCACCATCTGTGACCCTTGGTACAAAGACCAATACATCTAAAATGAGTCACGCTTGACTCAAAATGTAACATCAAGTTCAATACTTTTCAAACAATAGAAAACATCTTTTTCCACAACATTGTTTCCTGAAAAGTCACATTCAACAATAATATGAACATCATCATGCATATTATTATTCATCACAATTATCCACAAGGATATATATATTTCATCTAAATATATATATATACGTAGTCATTCGCTCAGGAATGCCTACTAATACCAACTATAGTTTGCAGTTAATTAATTAACGCCAAAACGATAATGGTACTTCTGTTCATAAAGATCCTTGTGAGATTTACTCACCTCGAAACTCCTGCTGCGTCTTCAATGCAGAATAAGTAGTCAAACTACAGAATAACCTTCCAAATACTTCGTCAAGTACGTAATCACAAACGGTTTCCACTTAGTAACGATTCACATTTGATTTAAGTCCGAAACCCCTGTTTTGAACTAAAATCCCCAAAGTGGCGCCAATCGAGGAAAAACCACATCCGAGACCTCCCAAAGTCTCCGGAATACGTCCACGATCGATGTGACCAAACCACAAGTCGATCAGACGCTCGAATCCTTACAGATCAAATAAATCGATCGGTATGAAACTGCAAAAATCATAAAAAATCCATTCGAACTCCAAAATTTGCATATTATATATCGAAACGCTCGTATCGACGAGTAGAAGACATATAATACCAGAAACAGTCCGATACATGGTCGGAACACTGCCGGAACGCCGCCACAGTCGGTGGCGCACCGCCGCCGGCCAAAACTCAATATTTCACAAAACTCCCAACATCAAAAAGCTTCATCTAAGCATGCTTGTGAACTTTCATAACTGGATCGAAGTCAGAAAACAAGCTTAAGGGATCGAAAACTACCTCACAAGCCGTGAACAGTAATCCCAACTGAGTTGAACCGATTTCCACGTCAATCGATCGAAACAAACACCATAGATCGATCAGGAAGCCTATTCTGAACTCAACCAAGGAAGCATGAAGCCACGAAGTGGCCAGAGTTGTGTTTTCCGGCAGGGTCCGAAAACGCTAACTGCACCGCCTTGCAGCGCCGCACACGATGGATATCGTCGCTAGAGAACACCACAGGGACGACCAGATGGAGGAGGCGAACCAGCTGACCAAGTTTCACGGCCAGAGACCGCCGCAGTTGGCCAGAAAATCCGGGTCGGGTCAGTCGAAAAACTTCGACTCTGAAGGTGCGGACGAGAGAGAGAAGAGAGAAAAGGATTATTTCCGGAAATGGAAATATGAATTTATGAAGTAATTTCTGATTTTTCTCTATTTATACTAAAATGGAAACTTCTTCCCATAGCCATAACTTCTTTATACGAACTCCGATTTACGCGTTCCGCATGTCCACGAACTCGTATCGACGCGCTCTACAACTTTCGTGAAGGAAGTTTTCCCAGAATCCCAACATATAAAAAGTCAAACTTCACACGACCCCCTAAACTGTGAAATTCAAATATTTATACGTACGAAAACCATTTCACTCCACATACAACCTACGAATAAAGCATACTAACAATTATTCGTACAACTGGTCCATTATTAATTACCAAAATTACATAATGAAAATCCAGGTCATCACAGTTTAAGCCATATAAGGCAACTAGCACAGTCGAATAGTTCGGAAGTACCTAATCATGAACTTAATCAAAACTCAACAAACAATGGCGATGTCTTGGCAGTGAATGGAGGTAACGAATTTTTAACATTAATATATTCTTCAATATTGTTTCAGTAATCAGTACAATTATTAACATTGTTGTTTATAACAGGAACTTCTAATAACCTCATTCTCCAAAATAGTGGCAGTGTTGCGCATGTACGTCCTAGAGCTAGAGGTTGCGGATCACATAATTGTGCCCGAAATTTTCATGAGAGCATTGGAGTTACAAAACTTCATTTGCCAGCACCAACCACATGGCCATATTTTCATGCCTGCCTATTCCATCATGAAAGTAAAGATATGTGTTGCTTGAATGGGAAAACTATCATTCCTCAAATACAATCTCCTCCATAAATGATCGAGCTCTTCTCTGCTGAAACTCCACAAGACACCCATTTTAGGCAAAATATTTGGGCCTATAACCATGTCTTTTCATTCACATCCATGGGCGTGCATGTCGATCAAAATCTAGCGACAGGGGGTGGTACTTTTACATTTTATCTATATATCATAAGATAGGAAGTCTTCTACCAGATGGGGATAATAGGCCAAGATTTTTACAATTGTATATATACGACACAAACCATGAAGTGGACAATCGTATGCTAGAGAATGAAGCATTGCATAGAGATGTTTTTGAAAATATACAACAAATCTTGAATCAGCATAATCCATTTGTACAGACATTTCATCACCTAGCTCAACGCCAAGATTTACAAAATTGCAGACTTATCATTAGAGAGTAAGCTGCAAACCAACGTCACTATACACTACCTTTAGTGTCCCAGGTTGCTGCAGTAATAGTGGGAGCAGATGATGTGGAAAATCTTCGGGGTCGTGATATCATGGTACAAACAAAACAGGGTAAACTACTAAATCTTCAAGATTGTGTTGGGTACTATGATCATTTACAGCATCATTGTTGCTACCATGTGGAACATACGGATGAGACGTGAATAGTCGAAATAATAATGGTCAGAAATTGACATGTCGTGATTATTATATGTATATTTTACAGGTGAACAAACAAGTTTTCATATATTCAATATTAATATGAAATATACACACACACACACATATCATGTTTAATGAAATACTTTATCAATACATATCCCTCAACATGATGAATCACTTTTACTAGGAGGGGGCCGCCTGTTGCAACAATATGTAGTTGATAATTATATCAAAATTGAAACACATAAGTTGAGATGGATTCGTTGCAATCAAACTTCTATTTGATGTGAGTTGTATGATGGACTACAAGACTCGCTAAATGCTGGTGAAAATAATGCAGGTACAAATCTTATCACATAATATAGTAACATTTTAAGGTTGGCTTTAGTATAGTTATAAACCAAATATTCATGAAATGTTACACTTTCAAATGGGTAACATTGGTTGCAAGACCGTCTTGCCATCATCATTTATTAGAAGCCCACGTGATATAAACTAGAGATATCAGGATGCAACGGCTTTGGTCCAAAAATATGGAAAGCCGGATATATTCCTGAAAAAGACATGCAATCCAAAATGGGAAGAAATAAAGGCAGAGTTATTACCTGGTCAGATAGTACAAGATCGTCCAGATCTAACTACAAGGATATTTCGTGACAAATTTGAAGTTAAAGAATGATGTTATCAAGAAAGGAGTCTTGAATATAGTGGTTGCATATGTATATGTTATCGAATTTCAGAAACGTGGTCTCCCACATGTTCATATGCTTCTCATACTAAGTGAAGATGATCAATTGGCAAACCTTGATGATTATGATTGTATTGTTTGGGCTGAAATACCAAATCAAACTGAAGAGCAAGAGTTGTATAGTGCAGTGTTGGGGCACATGATACACGGTCCATGTGGATCGCAAAACCTAAGATCCCGCTGTATGAAGCATGGGAAGAATGGGAATTGCAAAAGAGGTTATCCGAAGCCATTTCCAGCGAACATATTTCAAGCCAATGATTCTTATCTTGTCTACCATAGGTGAGACAATCAAGCACATATGTAGTCTGATCTTAATGAAAATACACCAGTGGATAACATATGGGTTATTCCATATAACCTTTGGCTACTCACAAAATATGATTCTCATATCAATGTTGGAATTTGTTGCAGCATTAAGAGTGTCAAGTATTTGTACAAATATGTCTACAAGGGTCCAAACAGAGTAACATATGAAGTTCAACTTGAGGATAATCAAGATGAAATAAGAAATTTTGTTAATGCAAGATGGGTTTGTGCACCAGAAGCTTTGTGGAGGATATTCAAATTTGTGATGAACAGAATGTATCCATCAGTGCAACGATTGCAAATTCATCTTCCCAATAGACACAATGTCTTCTTTAATCCCAATGAACCTATAACAGACATTCTGGAAAATGACAGAAACTTGATGACGATGCTCACCGAGTTTTTTTTACCAAGAATCTATACTATAAAGGTGCACACCAATACTTATATCGAGAGTTTCCTGAACGATTCAAGTGGGATGGGAAACATAAGACATGGGAAGTAAGGGAGACCAACCAAAAAGTAATTTTAAGAATATATACTGTGTCGCCTTCAGAGGGAGAAAAGTTCTAATTGTGTTTTCTTCTTAATCATGTTAGAGGACCTACCTCATTTGAGGATTTAAGGACAGTTGATGGCATCTGACAACCAACATTTAAAAAGGCAGTCAAATAGTGAGGTTTGTTGGAAGATGATGATAGTATCAGACAGTGTTTACTTCAGGCCTCCAATATACATATGTCGCATTCTTAAGGAGATTGTTTGTCACCGTCCTGGTTTATTGTGAGACGTAAGGGGTACGAAGTTTGTGGCATTAATATCCCTTCATGATAGAAGACTATCCGTCTTCAAGCACCATAGATAATACACGTATCACAAATAGACTTTTGTGAGACTTGAACGGATTGCTGGTGCAACATAGTAAGTCTATTTCTCATTCTAATTTGCCGAAACTGATTGAAGATCGTGGTGCAAATTCAACACTGCCAAGGGTAATAGAAGATGAAGTTTTAGTTATCATCCCACAAGAGGACTGTGATGTGGTTTATCATTTGAATGAGGATCAAGTTTTTGCGTACAACTCAATAATATCTGCTATTCAATGTCGTGAAAATGCTAGATTTTATGCCAATGGTCCAGGAGGGACCAGAAAGGCACACTTATATCGTGCATTGTTAGCAACCTTGAGAAGTAATGATCATATCGTATTGGCAACTACAACTTCTGGAATAGCAGCAACAATATTGCCAGGTGGAAGGACGACACACTCCCGGTTTAAAATTCCACTCAATTTTGATGCGTCTTCCACATGCTCCATTAGTAAACAACATGATTTAGCAGAGTTGATAAGAAGATCATCAACAACAATTTTGGATGAAGCAGCAATGATGAATCGATATGCCTTTGAAGCTCTTGATCAAACTTTCAAACACATAACAAGCATAGATTTGTCATTTGGAGGAAAGGTGATGATTTTTGGGGGAGATTTTTGACAAGTTCTTCCTGTTATCCATAGAGGTACGAGGTCTGAGATGGTGCAAGCCAGTGTAATTAATTATTCCTTTTGGAAGGATGTGAAGATTCTTCATTTGAGACAAAATATGAGATCTATCAATGATCCTGAATTCTCAGAGTTCTTACTCCAAGTTGGTAATGGAGAACGACCGACTGTGATTGAAGACATGATACAATTACCTTCACCTATGGTCATACCATGAGAGGGTGAAGAATCAATCAACCAATTAGTCAATGAAGTGTTTCCTAATTTGGATTGTCATGTAAATGATGCTTCGTATATGGTTGAAAGGGCAATAATTACTCCAAAAAATGATGATGTGGATGTACTCAATGAAATGATCATAAAGAGGTTTCCGGGACCAGTGCACATCTTATACTCTTTCGACTCTGTTGAGGATGACATAAGAAATATGTATCAACAAGAATTCTTAAATTCAATTTCCCATTATGGTATGCCGCCACATCAATTGACGATAAAAAAGGGTGCTCCTATTATGCTTTTGAGAAATATTGACCCAAATATGGGGTTGTGCAATGGTACGAGATTGATTTCCGTGGATTATATAACCTCATTGATGCAGAGATTCTAAGTAGACAATTTGCGATAACGAGTTTTCTTACCAAGAATCGCTCTAAAGAGTGCTGAAAGTTCGGGACTCCCTTTTGAGATGACAAGAAAGAAGTTCCCTGTAAAGTTGAGTTTTGCCCTTACTATCAACAAATCACAAGGACAAACAATACCAAATGTGGGTATTTAGCTTCCTGATCATGTGTTCAGTCATGGACAGTTATACGTGGCTTTATCAAGAGGAGTTTCAGAGGCCACCACCAAAGTTTTAGTCAAGAAAGGCTCATTTGAAGGAGAGCAAGGGGTGTTCACAACTAACTTACGCAACTAAGGTACATATAATATTATTGTTAATTTGTAAACGTAATTTTTATTGAGCTAAGAAAATAAAACTCTATATTTAAACTATTTAAATTTTGCGGGACACCATGGGTGACATCCACACTGGCCAGTCTACCTATTTGGGTGATAATAATATTTTCTACTGTTATTCATCTCTACATAAGTCGCGTAAGTTAGTTTTTTTTATTGTGTTTAGTTTGTATGAGCATGATATATAAAAACTATTGTTTGTTTGTTATATATCAGTTACGTTTGTAGTTTTACTTCGTGTTAGATTAAGAGGGTTGTTTCTTTTTCTATTTTAAATTTCTAGCAAGGGTCAAGGCTTCTATGTCCCCCCTGACTAAGTGTACTATTTCGTTTCATTATTAATAAAATTTTCCTCGCACCGTTGAGGTTTCCCTAAATAAAATACAGAAACCCAACCTCAAAATAGTTGCAACATAAACATTAATCTTCAAAAAAATTGTAAATAAATAGCAGCTTATTAATATAGAAACATAATAACAATTTAAAACAAGATAAGTGCATGCGCAAGCGCGGCCCTTCCATACGCGCAAGGCGCGTGCAGGAAGGCTAGTACATATATAAACTCTGCATATTTCGTAAATAGACATGCTTCACTTGAAAATGGAGAGATATTTCAAAAATAGATTAAATTGTGCTTTTCCACAATTTTTATAGCAAATAAGAATATTTGAAACATATTACAGAACTCACCTCGACAAAACGAATCACTTCCTAAAACACCGATCATAAACCGAGCCTCCTAGAAATCACCGTTGGATCTAACTCAAACCTTCATGGATAGAAAGAGGATATCAAGACGAATCCATATCTTTTTACTAATCTTGAATCAGTGCTAAGGATAAAAAGCTATGATCCATCGAAGTTTTAGAGAGAGAAAACTAGAGAGAGAAATTGAGGTTAGAGAGAGAAACATATATTGTCAGAAATGACGAAGGATAGCAGCAGCTTATCAACCTATTTATAAGGTAAGGGAACCAATTAGAAAATGACAAGTGTCAAATCTAAGCCTTCCACCAACAAGCTTATGCCACATGTCACACAAACACACAGCCTAGTCTCTCCACTTGCTAAGTGTCAGATGACTAGCCAAAACGCTTACATCATCATTAGCTAATATTCCACCTTATGCCACTTGTCAGCCTACCAATCAGAAACGCCACGTCAGCAATTCTATTTTATTCCAATTAAACTTCAAAATTTCCTTAAAAATAGCTTAGGAATCCAAAAAATTCACTGAAAAATGATGCGAACTCGTGGCGATCTCTACTTTCAACTTCCAAGCTCAAAAATAAAATTCAACCAACTTCAAAATTTGGGATCTCACAACTTCACAATTCTAAAGGAGCTTTCAACTACTTTATGTCTTTTGAGAAGCTGCCCTGTACTACAAACACTAGAACTTCAGGCAACTTACACTAAACTAGAAGGTCAGGCTATGGTTGAAGATGTGTGCTCTAAGAGTGGTAGATGGAGTTACCAGTTTGACCAATTGTGACGTATTAGGATAAATGACATGTCTGGTGTCAATTCTGAACTAGATTTCATGCTCTAAGAGTGGTAGATGGAGTTACCAGTTTGACCAATTGTGACGTATTAGGATAAATGACATGTCTGGTGTCAATTCTGAACTAGATTTCATATGATTTCTACTTTCACTTTCACCAGTTTGAAGTGTTGACTCTGTTCTACTGTCATGGTTTCAACCGTTTTCATATTAATGCACTAAAACTTCAATATATTAATGTTTCATGGAGGTCTTATAATGTTACTCTCAAGAGCACCTCAAACCTTACTGATATTTCCATTTTTGTGTGTGACCAAAGTTTAGTTGTTGGTGACACTAATAATTTGGTCAAGTTTTTCAATAACCTATCTTAAATTCAAAGGTTTAGAATTCATAATTACTTTTTAATGGTAAATGATTGTTTGGTTTCATATTCATTTTTAGTCAATTATAATTTGAGCATATTCAATTCAATCTTTATTATAACTTCCTTTTCTTCTACAGTATTTGGGTGTTGGGTACCTGCTAAGAGTTCTGTCAAATTCATGTTTACATTTAACTTATCTTTTGATATCCATAAACTTCACTATTCTGAAAGAGCTTTCAACTACTATATGTCCTCTAAGAATCTGCCCTGCACAATAAAAACTAGAACTTCAGGCAACTTGCCCTTAACTATAAGGTCAGGCTATAGTCGGAGATGTGTGCACTCGGAGTGGCAGATGAAGTTACCAGTTTGAACAACTGCGACCCATTAGGATAAATGACATATTTTGTGTCAATACTAAATTAGATTTCATATGCTTTCTACTTTTACTTCACTTGTGCTTAAATTAATAACAGTTGGATAAGGTTGGACTTGTTGTTGTGCATTATTTAACAAGTTGGTTCAATTCGAGCGTGCCTCAGTTGATATAGAGATTATCAACTTAGCCATATGTTCTTGGATTGAAGCCAATAAGAAATGAATGCTGGAACTTCTTTAATTATTATGATATATGGATCTCTGCTTCTTCTTGATTTTGGAGTTATGCAAATGGATGCTTGTACTTCTTTAATTATTATGATATATGGAGCTCTGCTTCTTCCTTATTTTGGAGTTATGCAAATGGATGCTTGAACTTCTTTAATTATTATGATATATGGAGCTCGACTTCTTCCTGATTTTGGAGTTCCGTTGGTTTCTAACATGTGGAGTTTTGTGATGATGATATTTGAAAGCACTTTTTGAAGTGAAATTTACGCAATTATAAAATCGACACATTCTCGATTTATGGTTGATATTGCATATGTTTCCATGTTTTTTGAGATTTGATTGAAGTTATGGCATAATCAACAGTTATCGTGAAGAGGCATAACTAAAGGGGTACATGCGATGATAACTATAGTGAAGCCTAATCAATAGTTCTATCTGTTCACTCAAGAGGCACAATGGTTGAGGTATATAACAAGTACATCAATCTATCCATATTTTTGTACAAAATAATGATGGAGTTGGACTGACTTAGGTCCCATTTGGGATTGGTTCGCTTTAAAAAAAAAAAAACCAGCTTTTGTTTAAAATTTTAGATTTTATTATGTTTGGTAAATAAACAAAAAGCAGCTTTAATTGAAAGTAATAGGTTACTGACAGTAGACTTTAGAAGTCGCTCAGAGGTTGCTTTTAGAAGCTGTTGTGGATCAAAACACGCTCTAAAGTTGTTTTATGTACTAACAGCACTTTTATCAATATTATTTACCAAACACAAAACTGTTTTAATTCACAGCTGATTATTCTCACAACACAGCAGCAGCAGTTTTTTTTTAAAGTCACAGTAATCCCAAACTACCCCTTATCAACTTACCCAGCAAGCTAATAGATAAAATTTTATACAAATTGCCGATTAAGGAGGTTGTGAAGACGTGTGTTCTATCAAGCTAATGGTGGTACACATTGAATAGGCTTTCACAACTTAAGTTCGATATCCAGTGTGCTTAAGTAGCACAGACTTTGTCAAAATGGTTGATCACGTACTCTTAAATCATATTGGGGTCAAATGCAAATTTAAACTTTCACGTCATGAGATTCTAGAACTAAGTGACATCTATCAAGAAACTCTAGCAAAGAATTCATATTTGAAATCTTCCATGGAGATCACTACAAAATCCCTGAATGTTTATATTCATGCTAAGCTGTTTTTTCACTTAAGTTATTTTATTGTTTGTTAGATCCACCCCTTACATTTAGAGGATTCTTCAGCTTGAAGATAATTGATTTTCAAAATACTCTCCTGGCCCAAGATGTGTTTGATAGTATTAAGGCAGTCAATTCCGATACGATCGGATAACACGACTCGAAACCCGCACGATTAAAAAGCGGGTTGGTCGTGGGTCAACCCACCATGACCCATTTAATAAATGGGTTGGCTACGGGTCAACCCGCCACCATGAAGTGAACCCGTATAACCCGATTTTGCTATATTTATTGAAATTTTGGACGTTGGGAGTATTTTGATCATAGGATTAGACAATTTGAAATATTTTTCTTTATAATTTTTAGATTTAATTATTTATGAATTATAGATAATTATTTATATTATTTGTCTTGTGGAGTTTTTCCTGAATTCAATCAATTTATGCATTTTTTAGTTAAATGGGTCGCATTGTTAACCCTTAAATGGGTCATTTTGTCTAACACGACATGACATATTTATTAAATGGGTTAAGCGGGTTGGAAATTGATAACCCGTTTAATAAATAGGTTGGGTTTGAATTTAATTTTTTGACACTATTATTAAATGGGTTGGGTTTGAGTTTGTATCTTGCGACACAACAAATACCATGACCTGACACGAACCCAACCCGACACGACCTATTGACAGCCCTAGATGGTATGCTTGGTTACTATCCTTTAATTTGCTTGAATTTGCTCTATTATCATAGTTTCACCCATTTCCATATTAATGCACCAAATCTCCAATATCTTAACGTTTCATGTCGGCTTGATGATGTTACTCTCAAGAATACCTCAAATCTTAATGATATATCCATTTTTGTGTGTGACCAAAGTTTTTTTGTTGGCAATTCTACTAATTTGGTCAAGTTTTTGGTGACTTGCCATGAATTCTAAGGCTGATAATTCAAAATTAAAGGTAAATGATTGTTTAGTTTAATATTCATTTTTGATCATTTATAGTTTGAGTAAATTCCATTCAATCTTTGTTAATAGCATATTTTTCTTCTCTAGTATTTGGCTGTTGGGTACCTGACAATAGTGTTGTCAAATCCATGTTTACATTTAACTTATGTTTTAGTATCCATAAACTTCACTATTCAGAAGGAGCTTTCAACTACTATATGTCTTCTGAGAAGCTACCCTGCACTACAAGGACTAGAATTAAGGGCAACTTGTATTGAATTAGAAGGTTAGGCTATAGTCGGAGATGTGTACTTTCGGAGTGGTACATGGAGTTACCGGTTTAACCAACTGTGTTGTACTAGGATAAATGACATATTTGGTGTTAATGTTGAACTAGATTTCATTAGATTTCTATTTTTACTTTCACATGTGCTTAAATTAATGACAGTTAGATACGGTTGGACTTGTTTTTGTGCACTATTTAACAAGTTGGTTCAGTTCGAGCGTTCCTCGGTTGATGCTGAGATTATCAACTTAGATCCATGTTCCTTGACTGAAGCCAATAGGAAATGGATGCTTGAACTTCTTTAATTGTTATGAAATATGGAACTCTGTTTCTTTTTTATTTTGGTGTTATGGAAGTAATGTACTTCAACTATTAGATTACTTTGATAATTTTCTCAATAAGATATAAGCTGACATTAGAAATTTTTATTTATGTAGGACTTGTGCGATCCTAATTGTCTATTATATTGACCAACTCATCTACAACAAGTAGATTGTAAAGCACTGGGAAATGAGTGACTTGTTCAAATACAGATCAACTATGATGACTTACTTAGTGGAGATGTATTTTGGTAAGAATAAGAAATAATATTAGTCTAATGATATACTAATCAATTCATATATATAATTTTGTCAAACCTGATTTTGAGGGTTCTAATATGCATGGTTGCCAAACAAAGCAAACGGTGCTTACCTATTCACAAAAGCCAAACATGGTATTACCAATGCCTAATGTTGAAGCAAGGCTAGTAATAGATCATTCTAGACTTCTCATCAAAGTGCTTCCAACAAGAAACAAGCCTTGTGTTCTGTTGTGTTAAATTGAGTTGGGTTGGATTATGTTGTGCTGTATTGGAAACTCAAACCTCTTATACATAAAGATGGAAGTGGATTCATATATGAGGATTTGGCTTTACATTGTCTGAAGATAGAAGACAAAGGACAGTGTATAAGTGATGGGAATTATTTACCAGCTTTTACTTATTAGAACAAGTTGACTCAGTGGTGTTCAACTATGAAAGACAATACCGAAATTCAATGGAGAGTTTGGCATTCTTATTGTTGAATCTAGTTGAGATAGTACAGCTTCTTGGGTTGATTTCACATAATAAAATTATGAGTTGAGCCATAATCCAGTTTTAAAGTGAAATTCCAACTTGACTTTCCCTGTTAACCAAATTGAATTTCTATTAAATTCTAAAATACAAGTTCAAATTTACAAAGAAACTTAAGATTGGATTTGATTTGTCTTATATGGTCAACCACCTCTGAAGTGAACTATGTATGTCATGCCCCTGATTTTTAACACAAATAAAAATCGATATATAATCTCATAATTATACATGCGTGATCGTTCAGTCATCAATAACAAAAATCTGGAAACATTTTCCCCCTTAAACTAAATACATATTGATGCCCTGAACCCACTATGTCAATATTGACCCGCTCCGTAAAGTCATATATTACAAAAGCTTACGAATTAAATTGCCAACGACAAAATAAACGTAAATGCTCCTCAGAGCTAACTACACAATAGAAGTCCTCATCAATGGTAAAGTCACAAAAATGGCTTCCTACAGTAAAGTTGCAATGATGCCGCCTCCTCTACACCGTTTGAATGATGCACCGGGTTGCCACACAACAAACCCAGTAAGCTTTTGCAAGCCCGTATGAGTAAACTCAAAATCACAAAGCATAAATACATTCTTGAGTCACCTCAACCTAAACACAAATGCACATAGCTCACACCTACGGCCATTAATTCCATAATCTTCCATATCGTGCCTACATAAGTCAACTGGTGACTACAGCCTCATGCTCAGGTTCTCAACTAGCGTCCCATTACACAAATTCAATCAAATAAGACTTCCTTAAGAAATATTTGATGTCATTCTAACGCACACTACGGCGAATTCCAAATCACACTCATTCCCTTCCCCCTAGGAGCTTTTGTCATCAACATGACATCAAAGGTGAAAATCAATGAATCACCTTCCTATCCTCACCACAGAGTACAATTCGTCACCACTATGGCTCTTAAGATAAATCAAGCAATCAATCAATACAATCAAGAAGAAACAAGGCAATCACATTTCAAAAACAAGCAAAACAATTCATAGTAACCCCTGCATATAATTTAGTTCTGGAGGTCACACTAAGTCAAGCAATTCAAATCATAGTAATCATCGTAATCCCACACTCTGACGTCTGTAGGTAGCCCCGGCCATCACGGCAGTCTTCTCGATTATTGTTAACTTAATGACAATTCAGCTCCGCTACGGAGCAGTCGTTACACTGATCATCGCACAGAATCCACCGATCATCACACAGATAGCAATTGTCCAGCTGATCATCGCATAGATTTCGCCGGTCATCACTCAGATAGCAATCATCACAAAGATTCATCACACTGATTCCAACAATTCATTATACAAATATTCCTACACAAGCTTCACATGGCAATCATCACTAAGATTCATCACACTGATTCCAACAATTCATTACACAAATATTCATACACAAGCTTTACATGGCAATCATCACAAAGATTCATCGCACTGATTCCAACAATTCATTACACAGATATTCCTACACAAGCTTTACATGGCAATCATCAATAAGATTCATCACACTGATTCCAACAATTCATTACACAGATATTCCTACACAAGCTTTACATGGCAATCATCACAAAGATTCATCACACTAATTCCAACAATTCATTACATAGATATTCCTACACAAGCTTCACATGACAATCATCACAAAGATTCATCAATGCATATATATTTCATGTAAATATATAAATACGTAGTCATTCACTCAGAATACCACTAATACCAACTATAGTCATAGTTAACCTAATAACTCCAAGACAATAGGGTAATCTTGCTCATAACAAATATCGTGAGATTTACTCACCTCAGAATCTCACGACGTCTTCAAAAGTTAACCAAAGCAAGCACAATCGCCGCAATCCGTTCAACAAGTCCAACAAGCACCTAAACATATAGGGTCTTGATTGAGTGCATGAATCACAAAGTGATTAAAGTTCGAAACCCTCGTTTTGAACTAAATCCCCATGAGTAACGCCAATCGAGGCGAAACCTCATTCGAGACCTCCCTAAGTCTCCAGAACATTTCCACGATCGATATGTCAAATTCACAAGTCGATCGAATGCTCAAATCCTTACGGATCGAATAATCAATCGGTATGAAACTGTAAAAATCTTAACAAATCCATACGAACTCCAAAATTTGCATACTATATATCGAAACACTAGTATCAACGAGTAGAACATATATAATACCAAAAACAGTTCCCTACATGGCCGAAAAGCCACCAGAACACCTCCACAGGTGGTAGCGCACCGCCGCCGGCCATAAATCAATATTTCACAGAACTCCCAACATCAAAGCTAATCATCTAAGCATGCTTGTGAATTTTCATAACTAGCTCGAAGTCAGAAAACAAGCAGAAAGGGTCGAAAACTACCTCACAAGCTTTGGATTTTTGCTCAATCTGAGTTGAACCAATTTCCACGTAAATCGATCCAAACAAACACTGTAGATCGATCCAGAAGGCTCTCACGAACCCAAAGAAGGAAGCTTGAAGTCGTGTCGTCGCCGGAGCTGTGTTTTCCGATCGGATCCGATTACACCAAACTTCGCCTTCTTCTAGCGCCGTCACCACTGCGAATCCCCTCTAGAGGCACCACAGGGAGGAGCGGACGACAACGACGAACTAATCTGGAAGGTTTCACCAGAAGAGATCACCGGAGTTGGCTGGAAAAGCCGGGTCGGATCGTTCGGGTTAGGGTCGGGTCAGCCGGGTTTCTTCGATACTGAAGGTATCAGTCGAGAAGAAGAGAGAGGAAGAGAGTTTCAGGAAAAGGAAACTTGGAATTATGAAATAATTTCCGGAAATCCTCTATTTATACTAAAACTGAAACTTTTTCCGAAAGCTATAACTTCTTCATACGAGATCCAATTTTTACGTTCCACATGTCCACGAACTCGTATCGATGCGCTCTACAACTTTCGTGAAGGAAGGTTTTGGAGAATCCCAATGAATAAAAAGTCAACCTTTGCAACCCCCCTAAAACCAAATTCTTCGAATAATTATTCGCCCGAAACACTTCCGCTCCATCCACGAGACACGAAACCATCCAATAATCACAATTTAGATTCTGAAAAATCCTCGGAAAATAAATACGAATTTCCGGGGAATCACAATGTTAGACATCATTTCCTTATCATCAAGGTGTTAAAAGAAACTTAAATTTGGATGACTGTTTTCTTCTAGGTTTAGGTTGGGTTAGGTTATGTTGGATCTACAAGAAAACATGACATGGTGGTTCATCAACCTCAAGCAATATCAAATAATGAACTTCATCGTAATATAAAGTATGGTTGAATTTTGCAATTTGACACAATAACAACAACAACAAAAAAACCCAGTTCAATAACAAGAACCCAGAAGCTGAAAGACCAGATAGCCTGCATTTTTGTTTGCTACCAACCTTAACGGGTTCATCATTTATACATTGTCCTTTTGGTTTCTATCTTCAGACAATGTAAAGACAAATCCTCATATATTGTTTTGCATGGCTCCATGCCGCCTCCTCTTCTATTGTTTTGCATGGCTCCATGCCTCGACTATTTTACTTTTGTTTTTTTTTTTTTTCTTTCTGAGCTTCTACGAGCACAGACAAGAAAACAAGGGGGCACATAGGAGAAAGGAATATGTATCCAAGCCATGACGGTCGTTGCGGCCATTGTCGTCATCACCTAGGCTGACGTTAAGATTGATGCTAAGGAGATTACTAGGACACCCACATCGACAACATTGAGATTGGCACCCTCGTCAAGGTGCCCTCAAAAAATTAGATGCCTACGCCCTTGTTAAAATGGACACCGACGTCGAGGCACCCTCTTCGAAATGGACGCCGACATCTAGGCGCCCTGGTCGAGAGGGACGCTGACACCGATGACGAGATGCCAATGTTCAAGCGCCTTCATCAAAATGGACGCCAACGCCGAGGCACCCTTGTCGAAGTAGACACCTACGCCGACGTCGAGACGCCCTTGCCTTTATTAAAATATACGCCTACGCCGACCCGAGGTTGACGCCCTCGACATCAAAATGAACTCAGGCATAGAGATTGGCACTAAAGGCATTGAGAAAGATGTCACCAATACCACGGATAGTATCAAGAAGGAAGACGTCATCGGGTCTATGCCGACGTCGACGTTGTAGCTACCGCGAAGGGGACGTCACGATGAGGAGGCCCTACGTCGCACAATGATGAGCGAATAAGAAGGTCAGGCTATAGCGTTGTTATATTAAAATAAAAAGTTTATTTTATTTAGTCATCAACAAGGAACACTCGAGGCTAGAAATTGAAAGAAACATCGAAAGCAGCTAAAAATGGTCACCTCCCACGTGACCTTTATTACATGAACATAATGTTGAAACAAATGAAAATTCGAGGAAAAACTTCAATGTCGGGAGGTGCCGTCGGAGCCCACGTAGTATGGTAAAAGGGACCCGTCTATCTCGGGGAAGTTCAATATCATGCGTTGTCGGTATTCGATGACGGCATCGCGATATCCATCTTCACGACTTTGAACGCGGACCTCATCCAGAAACCTTTCTCGTTGGTAACATTTTCAGAGCTCTACTTTCAGGCACTCCGCATGGTCCCTCTAGCGTTGAAGCTCCACTGACAAGTTGTGGACCTCCGCCTTCAAATTGGGGGCCTCCGACAAGGCATGCTCGAGTGAGTCCTGTACCACGAAGGATTCCTCTCTCAAAGTTCTGAGGCGATAAGATTAGGGACTTATTCCCCTGTCAGTACTCATGCTCTCTGACGGCGAGGGCGACTAGGACAGGCATGAGCCCTCGAGGCACGAGGAACACTCACCTCAACATCGTCGGGGTAGTTCAACACATCTTCAAGAAACTGGCGAGTGTCGAGATCAGATGAGAATCCCCCTGACCGTTTGGAGGACCTGGACAAAAGGAGAAAACCTTAATAATAGACCACCCGGGACAATTGAGACTACCCATGCCCATAATAAGAGAAATAAGAGAGAAGTGAAGAAAGGAAAGAGAGAGACCTCTCAGAGAAATTGTCAGATGAAATCATAATAGAGGCCTGACGGTCAAGAGTGCGCTCATCAGCACCAAGGATTTGTTTGCCACGTCCTACAGGAGAGTTGAAAACGATACGGATTTGTTTCCTTTATGGAGCCATGGAGACAAAAGCGGGATTCCAAGAGAAAGTTGTGAAGAAGATGATGGTCAAATTAGGACAAATACATGGCTATTTATAAGCAGCAGAATATGGAGATTTGAAGATTCAAAATTTAAACAAGAATCCGCAAAGATGATAGCCATGTTAAAAGAGAGATATTCATATTTAAAAGGCAATATTCAAATTTAAAGTGGGGAAAGGTGGATATCAAGCGGGTAAATATCTTTCAGATATCGGTACTAAATCGAGGATATCATCATTTAAGGCGCCATTACATCATGGGGGATAATGTAAACAAAATAGATGGGTGCGAGACTACAATAAAGGGAATTATGACGGTTTTATTGAAAGATTGAGACAATTTATTGGATGGAATCAGCTCAACAAGAAAAGAAAAACATACATAAAGCCACATTTGGAAACTCCTATGGATTCGAGCACAGTGAGAATGAAAAATAATAATAATAATAATAATAACACCGCTATCTCCAACGGCTATTTGGAGCAAGGAAGGGAGGATACTTCATCTTCGCCGCAGGGCCCCTCGGAAGCACTCGACGCCGACGAAGGAGCATCCCCTGGTAACATACCATGAATGGGAGAATAGTCCCTGGGGGCAAACCCATAAAAGCGATCAAATTCGTCGGGCCCTACGTAGCATCTATCATCTTCCTTAGTCAAAGCCTGGTTCCAACCGAGTCGGAAATGTTTGGTAGACATGCGCTTCATTTTAGCGACCCCCTTTTCAAACTCCTTGTCCTTACTTCGAGTTACCAAAGCCAAATCATTCTTTAACTTCGCTACCTCATGGTTTCAGTCCTCGAGGATGAGGCCCAGCTGCATCATGGATTCCGTTTGGTCATTAAGTTCCTTCTCCTTGGATTTTAGCTCTTGGTCAGCCTTCTCAAGACGTTGTTGTTGCCTGGAGTGAAGGGCGTCGAGGCTGTGCAAAAAAAGGATGAGACGCCATGAGGGCCTGCGCATGAAAAAGGGAAGTTAGGTCAGTGCACGCATATATGTTCAAAAATCGTGAATCAAGGAAAATGGTACTTACATTGAGCTGGGAAGAGCAAAGGTTGTCATAGAATTCCATAGCACTCTTGGGAGGCCTACCCGATCTCGGATTCAAGGACACCAAGGCGCCGGCAATGGCCGACGCCGCAGAACGGTTGGAGTCCAAGGACTTTCCGGCTATAACGAAAGAGTTATCACACTTCTTAAATCTCAATTCCAAAGCTTTAGGAGGAGGCGATTGCATAGAAGAGGTCGGACCCAACGGGGGTGAAGGGGCCCTCTGGGCACCAAGTTCGGTGCTTGTCGGGGGAACAAGGGTCCTCGAGGGAGCAACGTCAGCGGTAATATCCCTCAGGGACGTCGAGGAGGGCGAACCTCCACATGAAGAAGAATGCCGAGCTAATTGAATAGGCGGAGCACGAGATGGGTCGTCATTAGCAGAGGGCTCCGCAACCTTTTTCTTCTTCTGAGGTGGAGGAATCATTTGAGGGAGCTCCCTCACGACGAGGAACGACCTTCCCTCATCAGTGTCATCGCCCTCAGGGTCATCCTCGAATCCCTCGGAGTTCACACCTTCGTCATCTTCCTCTGCTATGGAAATCTCTGAGCAAGGAACGATTTATTTGAAGGCACCCTTAGCCTCGAGGTATTCAACAAACAGGGACTCACTGAGGTCCGACCGGTAAAAGTGGCTTTCTATCTTCACAACGGAGAACGTCAGGGCTGTCCCTGACATTGCACCATCCACATGGCTTTGATAGCAGCCGAATAAGGTCGAGGGGCGGCTGGACATAATACAAGGAGATTCCCAAGAGTCACAAACTGAGAGGGATACCATCCGTGACCAACGAGGTTACGCTCCAGCCACTATACACAGTTCGATGGAATTTTGGCCTTCGCTTGGGAAGGTTTGTAAGCTGCATGGCGAACGGTCAGAGTTATAGTGCAGTGAAAAGGAAATAAGACCTAGGTACTTACCAAGATCATCCGCGAATGCCCTCGAGGGAAGGAGGTCCAATTCGGGAGAGCGCCAACTACCAGTAATCATCAAAGCCCTAGATTTCCACCCATGACAATTATTGGAAACTACCATGAACGTCTTCATCATCGGGAATGGAGTGAAGTTAAAATATCAGAATTTAATAACCCGAGAGCAGTTATAGAGATAAAGAAAGTCAGATAATCCCAATGAAACTTCCCATTTCTAGCCCATGATCAGGAAAAGTGTTTCCCACAGACGGCACCACTTGTTGGTGAGGAAAAATTCCGTAGAGGAGTTTGACTCACCAATTGTACTTACATGAGCATTTGCCAAGCATAATTAGCTCTAATGAGCCAGGCTCATGCTACCGCCAGTGGTACCAACTCCCATAAGCTGAGTGACCTATGGAAACACAGCCAGCAGGCTACCGCCCGAGCCCCAGATCACCGCTGACGCGCCGCGTCAAGATGCCATTAGAAGCTCCAAAAGCTGGGAACTGAAGCATATCAATCCCACATCGAAAACATGGAGGAGATCAGCCTCTTCCTCACCTATAAAAGGTTGTCTCCTCTCTCCTCATTAATTACGCATTTACTACTTACCTACTGTTATTCTGTCAACATAAGTACATTCACTAACTTAGGCATCGGAGAAGAGAAGATCACCCAACGCGGTCTCCTTCTGACGCCGCTTTGTATTTTACTTGACAGGTAGCGGAAGCTCTAAAAACGTTGCAAGTAGCGGTCCGCCCATCGGACCAGCGTTAATCAAGACTTGGGCCATCGCTTAATCTTAAACATTAACATTGGCGCCGTCTGTGGGAATCCTTGAACAAAAGGTCATCCCACCACAACAATCACCATGACTAACGGCAGCGGGAGAAACACTAAGGAGCAAGCAGATCAATCTGCCAACCCCGAGGCTAACATTAACCCAACGGTTAAAGTTAACCGAGCACTATTTATCACTCTGGTTAACCCTAGCGTGGAACCCAAGGGATCATCCCAAGTCCCGCTGACCCAAACTGCAGCGGAGGCACAACCGGGCAACAATCGCCCACCAGGCCAGGATCTCGCCGCTATGTGTTTATACCTACACTAGCAAGCTAGTTCTCTACATCACCAAGCATAATTAACACCCTCTTTGGGACATCCACAAGCCATGGTGAGGCCCAACCGAGACTTGCATCTTGTAGCCCTATGTTCAAGCTACGCTACGGTATCCGGAAGTCGCAAATCCGTCGCCGGGAAGCCACCTTTCCGGCCTTGCCAAGTTGCCCTCACAAACTAGACTTTCTACACTAGAATAGTTGTTACTTGTCCCACATCGAAAACAATGTAGAGGAGATGGCTTCCTTCACTTATAAAAGGAACTCTCCTCCCACTTAAACAAAAACCATTCATTACACACTTTGTAATCATGTTAGGCCGCAAGGCTCGACACACACTAGTATAAACATTCAAGTGGACGTAGTCTCCCGCTCATGCGGAGGCGAACCACTATACATCTCGTGTCAACTCTTTCTCTCTCTCTATCTCTCTCTCTTTGATGCTAACTAGAGTCCGCCCGGATTCTAACGTTAACACTATGTATGAGCTGGCATTAGAGGACCTCCACAAGGCAAATAGGGAGCGTGAACAAGAGCACAGAGAGAAGGCCGAGACCCAAAAGCAGGTGGCCACGCTGATGTCAAAATTTGACAAACTAAAAAAGACGCTAGAAGCAAACGCTAACCCAGCGCAGAGCGAGTAATCGCGGAGCATCTGACGTAGTCGACCCAATACCGGCGGATTGGTACCCGTACCAATCATACAGATGCAAGTACCGTCGAATCCACCAGAACTATTGGGAATGAGCCGACCTCCCCTACCCTGCCTAATGGTGGAACAAGAAGCGAAGTCACAACTGCACACCAATCGCTTGGCAGCTAGGGTTATAACAAAGGGCAATCCACCTGTCCCCAGGCAGGAGCTGGTTCAGGGAATCTCCAGGCAGGTCCCTCTAGCAACACAACCGCCCTAATCCTAGAGAGGATGCAGCAATTAGAGCAAAGGCTAATCCGGGCGGAGGCAGGCGCCCCAGCGCCAATCCTAAATCCGCTCTTTGCGTCCAGACCAGGACCGTTCACCGCCAGGATATTGCAAGCCGTCAGACCAGCATATGCAAAGACACCAAAGATGTCACATTACTATGGCGTGACCGACCCTTTCGTCCACATGGACACCTTCAAAAAAGTCACTAACAACAAGGGATTTGGTGACACCACCCTCTGCCACTTGGTCAGCGAAACATTAGATAGTGAAGCAATGAGTTGGTTCTTTGAGTGCCCACCGGGATCCATCGACTCATTCCATGCACTATCAAATGCTTTCCTCTCTCGGTTCATCCTGCTAGCCGCCGGACATCACAACACAAGTCAGTTGTTAAACGTCAAGCAAGGCGCCGAGGAAACTTTGAAGGCATTTGTCACCAGGTGGCGGGCAGCAGCATCTCAGTGCCGCGATCTTGACAAAACAATGGCATTAGCAACCTTCAAGCAATGTCTCCTCAAGGGGCCATTTCTCTATCACCTCAATTACAATCACCCAAATGCCACGTATGACTACATCGTGGGTGAGGCAATCATCCATGCACAGGCAGAATTTATCACATATGGAGAAACCCCACCATCACCGCCAACACCAGCAAATTCCACTCAACCCTCCTCCAGCCATCAGGAGACTGCTAACAAAACCTCTGCCACGCCTCTAACTGATAAGAAGAGAGAGTGGCAACAAGGAAACTACCAGAGCAAGCGGCAGAAGGACCAGCATTGCAACAAGGGCAACCGCTCATCCCATGGGGATAACCGTAACAAACAGATGGAGTACTTCCAGCGGTACGCAGTGTTTACAGTCCTCACAGCCTCGTATGAAGAGATATACGACCAGTGCAAGGACCAGATTCCACCACCACCCCCGAGAAAATACCCAAGGGTGGGGAAACCCAGGAACACCAGCAAGTGGTGCAAATACCATGAGGACAGCTGTCACAACACCAACAACTACAATGCTCTCAAAACAGCTATTGAAACTTTGTACCGTGATGGCAAGATGGAACAATTCAAGGTGCGCTAACCACTACTTGTGGTCGCCAACATCGAACCCATGCGCCGCACCAACACCATCGACAGCAGTGCTCCAATCACCAACATGTCTCATAGGGCAAGAAAGCGCTATGCACACGCTAACCATCCCAAAGATGTTTGCAACATCTGCTATGAGAGATCCGCTGAATTCCCAAAATCTGGTTGGGAACCCATCACCTTCTCATAGGAGGAGGAGCGCGGAGTACATCTGCCCCACGACGATCCATTCTTGATCGACGCCGTGCTCGATAAATGATCAGTGGGAAGATTCCTTGTTGACAGCGGATCCACTGTCAATGTCATCTTCAATGGCTGCTACAACGAACTCTAGCGGAACAGAAAATTGCTCCAAGATCATGAGCCGCTGCTCAGCTTCTCCGGTGACGTCACGCAACCACTCGGTTTTGACTACATGCGACTAGTTATCGGCGCTAGTCCATTCACAGCGGAGGTACATACGAAGTTCATCGTTGTCGATTGCTCCAGTTCATATAATGTCATCATCGGTCGACCGGCACTCAATAAGCTCAAATGCATCATACCATTTGAGCTAAATACACATTTAAATTTAGGAGATAAAATCAGAAAATATTCATTTAAATTTAGCAAATATTATCTCCTTAGAATCAAGATGCAATTTTAAAGGCTTCTCATTGGTTGGATGACATAAGAATGCTGACGTGGATTTATCTGATTGGTTCGAGCTATGTGGACCAATTAGATAATTCTTGGAAATTAAAAGAAGGATCCAGAAGGCTTGGACATCCCCTACATATAGATGCCTTGGGATGTCTCATGGACCAAGTCTTTCATTCTTTTCACACACCAAAAATCAATTCCATTCTGTAGTCTTCATAATCTGCGTTATCAACCAAGGAGGAGAAGAAGTTATGCAATACATCAAGATCCTAGACGTCATCCACCCTTGTGTCGTCCTTAGAAGATTGCTTGCTTTCAAGGATCTTCAAATTCTTCGTCTCAAGGCTTTGTCATTCATTTTTCACTGTGTATTTCATCTTTTTCTTTTGTTTCCTTTGTTTGATTTTGTAAACTATGAATTCTATTTAACATAACGTTAAGGGAAAAGTTTAAAGTCCGTTTATATGTTTTGAAATAAAGTTGTGATTTCTATATGTTGATTTCTATGTTGCTTATGTGAGATTGCTTGATTGATTTTGGATTACATAAACTTTTGCATGTTTATGTTCTTTGGTGGCCAACTTAGGATACATGCATGTAATTGGAGCTAGATTTAGGTAAACAATTCACCTAATAGTTTTGTGAACCTATTCCATGAGTAGTAAAGGCTTTGGACAAAAGTTGAAATCAATTAAGGAGGATTGCAAATAGATGAACTTTTTCATGCCAAGTTGTGCACTTTGGTTGACATCCTTAATTAGCTTTCTTTATTCTTCATGTGTTGAATGTGTTCTTGATTAGCTAGCTTTCTAGACTGTGATTGTATTCAATATGTTGAATTTAGGTGCTTTTTCAATTAAATGAAATATTCGAGGAAAGTAAAATAGGGGAAATCGTTTGCTTACTAACGTTTCATATTATCAACTTCTTTCTCATGACATAGAAAATCAACTATAGGATTTATAATTGAATTTCGTGCATATGGATGTTGTTTTGATCTTTGTTCCTTACGTTTCATCCTTGTATATGTGTTTTTACAATTTCTTTATTTTATTTATTTTAATTTTTGATTTTATAATCCTAAAACCCCATAATTTCGAACTCATGTAATTTTGTTTCTTTTTGTAAATAATAATTCATACTTTTTATTAATTCTTTATTTATTCATGCAATTACTGGTGGGTCAATCCTAGGCTTGAACGATACCTACTTATTCTATATTGACAACTACATTTTATAGAGTTAAATTGCGCGCTCCTTCTAGAGTGTCAATTTTTGGCACCGTTGCCGGCGGAACCCAAAGAAATTATCAATAAAGCATTCCCAATGCCAAAAAATCAAAAGCCGATATATAAAAAATAATTATAATTTCCATTATTGAAATTCTTTCGAAAAGCTCAATATCAAATCAAATCGTAAAGCAAATCCATTTCCGAAAATCATAACTGAAATCAATCTAAGTAATAAATCACATTATACTCTGAAGTCAAATCATAATCCAAACCAAATCAATAAACCAATCTCGTTCTGTATTCCCAAAACCAAAACATATGCTTAATAAATAAAACAACAATCAAATAAATCATTAATTCAGAAAAATAAGTGCATGCTTTGTTTAAAATCAAAAGTTCACTCACAATATAAGGCTAACGTGGCCAAGCATAGGGATCCTTGTCGAGTGATAGGTCGATATGTCGTCATGTACACAATTATATTTTTTAAATGATAATTCGAAGATTCGAAAGTTAAATACAATTCTGAAACAAAACCCGAAATCCCCTCACAAAAACTAATTCATCGACGTCCAAAATCATATCAAATTTGGTTCAAACTTCAAGGGTTTTACCAGCTTAATTATATTAATATCCTAACGAAAAACGAAGACGGTCAAATAGTCGGATTTCCTTGAATAGTAACCCAAAAATTCAAAATTTTCAATCGATCCCAAAGTTTAACGTATACCTACCAAATTATAGCCACATGCTCGTAACGACAAGTACAACATAACTAACCATAGCAAATGGTCAGAAACACCCCCCCCCCCCCCCCCAGCAATACGCTACCAGCTCAAACCCAAATTCAGGCAGCTAGACCTATATGAAAATCTTCCTTACAACATCCTCAATAACTTTTACAACTACTATAAAGTCCAATTTCAATCGAGGAAGTTGGAATTTACCTTAAAAGTCGCGGAATTCCCTAAAACATCAAGCTTTTGATTCTTCCTCCTCGCTTCAAATCACTTCAAGCCATTTGAAGGGTCAGATAAACAGTTAACCCTTTCCAAAACCCAACTTGTCTAGTCGTGAATGGTGGCCAGAAAAAGGAGTTCTGATCGGGTCAACCAAACAGATTTGCCGCAATGCTTTTCGTCTTGCTGCACTTTCTATGCTTCTATTCGCGCCACACCACCACCACAAATCGAAAGAGGAAGAAGAGACAGTTCAAACGAGACTGATGCGGCGGCAAGTGGTGGCAGACTATGAAGAAACCGTCGGGGCTTCGATTCAAGTCGGGTAGGACCGTATGTCGAGCTGAAGAGAAATGGGATTTCTACTTTGGGCGGAAGAGTGAACTCCGATTTGGGCATGCCACGTGTCCACGGACTCGGTTTGACATCCTTTACAATTTTCGTGAAGAAAATTTTCTCAATTGACTATCGAAATAAAAAGTCAACTTTTTGGTCAACAGAAAATTCGAAACAAGATAAAAAGTAATGATAGTTGTCGTTTATTCTCCAAACTAGTAAACTGGTAATTAAGGTACCGGACGTAACATAACCCGAGAAACTTTCAGGCTTCTTCATGACACCGTCGCCGGTTGTTTGGAGCAAGTACGATCGAAAAATGCTTCGCGCTGCTGAGACGAGTCGAACAGCGCAGATGCGACGCCTAGAGGTGGCTAGGCAGAGGAGGAAATATCGGGTCACCGCCGCAGTAAAACAGGTCGTCGACTTAGGTCAGTCTGAGCGGACCCAATAAATATATATATATATATATACACACACATAACCTTGCGATCATATTTTCACATCTTAACCGTTCAGTTTTTAGATCCTAATATATATATATCATCTCTACAAAATTTCAGCCAATTTGATGATCATTAAGGATCATATATATATATATATATATATATATATATATATACGAATTTCTCATTTTTACCCACTTTCCGATCATATTTTCACATCTTAACCGTTCAGTTTTTAGATCCTAATGTATAGATCATCTCTACAAAATTTCAGCCAATTTGATGATCATTAAGGCATCCAAAACTGCAATTTACACGAACGAACCGAATCTGTCGAACCGGAACCGTTCGTGTTCGTGTTTATAATGGTAAATTGCAGTTTTGGATGCCTTAACAATCACCAAATTAGCTGAAAATTTGCAGAAGTGATCTATACATTAGGACCTAAAAACTGAACGATTAAGATGTGAAAATATGATCAGAAAGTGGGAAAAAACTAGAAATCCGCACCTTTTGCTTAGGTGCGGGATACGCAGCCAAGAATGGCTATATATATATATATACACAAATCCTATCCAGAGCGGAGCTCCGCTTTGAAAATTAAGGGCTAAATACTAGTTACTACCTTGTGGTTTAGGTCCAAAATCAATTCAGTCCCTGGACTTCTAATTTCATCAAAAACACCCCTGCACTTTCAATTTTGATCTAATAGGTCCAATTCGTTAATATTCTGTTATGAGTTCAAGTTATAGTTGTATTATTTGTTAAAAAAACTGTTTATTTTATAGTAGGACTCACTCCTAAATTGACTATGCAGGCCACCTCAACACCACATCATAAAACATAGGCCATATATGAGCTACGTTAACAAATTAAATAACTTCAATTATTGGAAAACTAACAAATTGGACCTATTATATCAAAATTGAAAGTGCATGGGTGTTTTTGATGAAATTAGAAATTCAGGGACTGAATTGATTTTGGACCCAAACTACAGGGTAGTAATCAGTATTTAGCCCGAAAATTAACGTGTGAAGTTCGAGTTTTGGGTCACTTTTTGGTCGCATATCTACATCTCGACCGTTCAGTTTTTAGGTACTAGTGTATAGATCATCTCTGCAAATTTTCAGCCAAAATGATGATCGTTAAGACATTGATAATTGCCTTAAAGGTAGTACGGTTCAAGTTGACAGATTCAGTCCATCTATTGGTTTAAGCGAGTTCGATACATTAACGATAATCAATTTAGCTGAAAATTTACAGAGATGATCTATACCCTAGTACCTAAAAACTGAACGATCGAGATGTGGATATGAAATCAAAAAGTGACCCAAAAGTCGAACTTCACCGTTAATTTCAAAGTTGAGCTCCGCTCTTGATAAAATCTGTATATATATATATATATATATATATATATATATATATATATTATATCAGCCCAGATCAAGGCGCCTCAAAATATTTATTTTTAATAATTCTTTGATAATTTCAACTTCCAAAAATCATTGAAAATAGCTTGTGTCCAAGAACTTGTAACATCCTCTAATTTAATCCTACAAACTCGAAAGATAAATTTGGCAAACAAAAATTTAAATAATTTTCAAAAGCTAATAAAGACTTTACAAATAATAGAAAATCAAATTAAAATTACTCGAAATTATTTTTCCTTTCAAAAATGGTTTTCCAAATTTTCGAGATCTCACAATACCATAGCGGCCGGAGTGATCAAGTAATGATTGCTAAACCTCTGTTCTTTTAACTCCAGTTTCAATTGAGTTCACATTATTGAATGGACGTTTTCATATTACAGGAATAATAGTTTATTATTATACGGGAGCAAGCATATGGGTCTCAAAGGTAATTTACAGTATCTTTCCACACAAAGCATGATATATGTTTATGGCACGATATGAATTGAAACAACTACATAATCCTTCTAACTCTTCTCGCCTGCATTAGTTACCTCAGTCGCTGCTGCTGGGGTGGGTTTGAGTATGATTTCCACATTGTCATGAACTCCTTGGAGCAGAAGCTCACCTTCATATGTGAGAAGTTTCCGCCTCTTTGCAGCTCTTAGTGTTCCAACCAAAGCTTCAAATATGTTTGCGCATCTATCATCATTAAATAACACACCAAATGTGACCTACAGAAAACAACCAAGCTCAAAAGAGGATAGAGAAGGGTATCAACACATTAAAGATTAAGGTATTGCAAAAGAAACATGTTACATTATTCAAAATTTTGTTAATGGATGATTAGAAAGAGCAAAGACTCAGATAATGTAACTGCAGAAAAAGAAATATCTCTCACTTGACCTTATTAATGCAACCAAAGAATACTGTCCAAGTTATCAAAATTGGCAAAACATATTCTCCAAGTTTCTTCTACTGTAGTTCACCTTGAGCTTTCAAATGTATGCGCCTGTGTGTGCTACCTCTCACCTTAAAGCTTTCGTTTGTGTGTCTCTGCATTCTTCTTGCATGAACTTATTCACTAACATTATGCCATCAACTTTTCTACTTATCGAGGCATTTATCATATACGCCTTTATTTGGAAGAAAAAAGAGAGAGTAAATCTTTTGTGTTTGGCCTTCAATGATCATCAAGTCAATATAACAATAAATCATTTTTCAAATAACAATAGGAGGAACCAAATTAGAATGTTATGCAAGAAAGCGCTTTTCTCTTCCAACATACCAAACATGAGTATAATGAAAATGCATTAGCTTTAAGTGCTTGACACAATTCTGACCAAAAGAGAATAACAGAGTACTTAAAGGCAACACAGTCCAAGCAGCAGGGTACATATCAGGAATTTTAAATGAGCTCAACTATCACAGAACGATTTAGTTACTGCACACAGGTAGCTTCGAGTATCGTGAAAACATCAATGACAACTGCTTGGCAGAATTTAGACGAAGTCTATTGTGGTGTATTCTTTCCCTCAAGTGATCATATAATTAAGCATTTCTAATAATAGGAGTAGGAAAAGGAAGATGTGAAATGAAGTAAACATTGCATTAGAGTTGGTTAGATACTTCTGTTAAGCACAAAACCCAACATCTCATATATATTGAAAAGGAATAGATTTAATAAAAATAGAATTGAAAAGTGTTGTGTGTTTAACTGTCTCAGTGTCATAAAACCAGAGCTCAAACTGGCAGGTTACCAGCCTAAAGAAATCTGAAATTCTGAGCTGATTTTCACAGATTCATTAAAGTAGTGATTTAGCCAACTTCTCGTGCACAAAATGGTACTGTTCAACTACTTAGTTGCCCTCACAGTCCCGAACAAATAGCGAGAGCATAACTGGATTTAAAGTTGAAACTGATAGGACCTTGCTTGTTTAGTCAGGGACTCGAGTATACCTGATTGAAGTATATGCGACACCTCTTTACTTAATAAATAGACTGTCTTCTCCATTGTTGAGGTAATATTTCTGCGCTTGGAAAGCTTTCTAGTTCTAAACCTGATAACTCATTTCTTAAAGTCTCTTACTGTTTGCGTTGTCCATGGCTCAATCTATTCCACCTGTAAACTTTCACCTAAAAGAAAACCGTGAGCTTTTCTTGACAGGATGCTTGAAGATATTATGTGTTCATTGAGACTGAATTTCATTTAAGACATTCATTGTTGTCTTCTCACTCTAAAACTTGTCATTCTTTTCCGATCAATGGTTTTTTTTTTTTTTTTTACTTCCGACATCTGATCCTTCACAACATTCTGTTTTTCCTTCTGAAATGTTTCTGGTGGTGACTCTTCTTCTTCTTCATCCTCAACACATCATGTTTCACCATCTCCTCTGTCCACTCATGTTTCTTCTGAGTCTTTACAGTCAATTTCTTAATCCTGCAACACCTCTTCAACTAGTTCTGGTGCAACACACGCAATTAGTCATATTTTGTTTTTCCAATTCTACACCTACCTCCTCCGGAAAACCTGCATCCTATGCAGACTAGATCCAAGTCTGGAATTCTGAAACCAAAATTGCTTGCAGCATCCATGCAGCCTTTGATCTATCCACTCCTATTTCCACCATTTTTAAGCACTCCAACAACTTATGCAATAGATAGAAAGAAACTATGGAAGTCAAATTTGATGATCTACAGCGAACTGGTGCGTTGAAATATAAGGCTGATATAAATCTGGTGGCCTCCATGTGTGTATAAAGGATCAAACATAAGGCTGGTGACACTATATAAAGGCCAGGTTAGTGTTTAAGATTTTCACCAAGTCCTAGAGCTTGGGACAAGTTGGCTAAGTTCTTAATTCCTCTTGGTTTCATAGTCAGTCAAGCAGATACATCACTCTTTGTCAGGGCTCAAGACTGCATTATACTTGGACACGGTCTATGTAGATGATATTTCCAATTTATTATTAGCCAACCTGGATCCTTATTTTCCATGAAAGATCCAAGTGATGTCCATTATTTATAGGCTTGGGAAGCCGCTGGTCACTATTTGTCCCAAACCAATTACATTACTGATTTAATGAATGAACTTAATGTACTTCTACTGGTGGAGATAGGGCTTGTTGTCCAGTCAGTTATACACTTTCCTCAAGCACAAAGACCAAAGTTTCATATATCTTTTTCGTTGTATCTTCTCTACATGTAATGGAATTTTCATCATATGAAATCTTTAGATTGAACCCTTACCTCAAAGTTACATAAATCAAGATTTTTACATATCCAACAAAAGTAGAAAGCTCAGCAGGCTATGCAACTATAGTTGCAGTGATACTGCAACAGTCCAAGTATAGTGACATAAGAACCTGTCGCCCTTGCCATGGTGAAGCTACCAAGTCAAATCAAAGCAATTCATTAATTCAACCCGAGTTACATAGTTGGATCGTCAGTTACTACCTTGATTGCTGTTCAACTATGATTAGATTCTAGCTGTCAATATCTTAATAGAGATTGTATTAAGTCAGTTAGGCTTGATAAGGATCGTTTAATCTCCAACATCTTGTATTAGTCAAGAATAGTTAGTCACTTATGCTACACTTGCTCTGATTTCCTATGTTACCAAACATCACAACAAAGAAATTTATCAACCCAACTGAAAAAGATCGATTATATCTAGAGACTCGTATTACATGACCCAAACGTCTTGAAATGAATCTCAGAGAATCTATTAATTGAAAATGTGATCAAACAAAGTATGATGAGAAAAAATGTTAATTAGTTTTAGATTGGCACTGCAACTAATCCAAATTAGATTAAGACATTACAGATCCATCATTGACATTACCCAACTATTTTAGATCGAGATAAAATCACAGTAATTATCAAAGCGTCTGAACTTGTATCGTTTAAACTGGGTCCAACAACAGTAAAGTAGCATTACATATCAAGACTGAGAAAAAGAAATGAATCGCAGACACATTTGGTGTTGGAAATTGAAAAGGAATCGAAAGGAGTGTGTGAGTTTACCTTGTAAGAACCATCGTCTTGGACCTTGCCAAGCCTTTTGATTTCTTCTTTGAGACGCTCGACCTCTTCTTCTACATTCATGGCTTTCCCTCTTCAATGTCTCTGTTGCGAAGTCAGAAATGGGAGGACCAAGGACCTACACCCTTTTAGATTGAGATTTGAGATTCCGCTCACAAAAAAGAAAAGTAACTACTTTTTTTTTTTTCTTTTTTTCCACACCTCTTCCCCCACTTTTGAGTTTTGATGGAGTGCAAACAGATAACCTTCTACATAAAACTATAGTAAAAGGCCCGTCCACCAAAACACATGCTCACAAAAAAAGAAAAGTAACACCGTAACACATATTTCCACGCCTCTCGTTTGTTGCTGATTTAATTATAATTTTTTTAAGAAAAAAACAAATTACAACTATAACTAAGAGCAAGTGCACCGGTCTCAGTTTGACTGGGCATTGCTGATGTGTTTGATCGGTTAATTGATTTTTATGCTTCCACCGTCCCATGCATGACCAGCCAAATCTTGGCTTTGCATGACTAGAGGCAAACAATCGGGCAAGCTATTAACATTTTTCATGACCAAGTCATTGGAACTGCCAGCTCGGGCCGACCTCCACACATGGGTGACGCCATCAATTGACGCCCACTATTGCACACGACAGAAGAGAGAGTGAAAGACACACACCAATTGTGCAGGCAGGAAACAAGCACGTGAAGGAGACGCTTTTGTCGTGTAGCGCCATCAACTGATCCCTGCAGGAGACACGTGGGTTAGAGCCGTTGGTGGTTCAGTGAGTTTGATTCCAACAGTCCTTTAATCTGGGCCGTTGGTTTCAACTGAAACAGTGATCCAACGGTAATGAAGGAATAGTTAAAATTGATGAACAGTGAAAGATGAATAGTCTTGACCGGTCAAGAAAAACAACGGGTGTAAACCCATGTCCAGTAGCAGTGAACAGTATCTTGACTGGTCGAATTCTTGACTTCTCGACCATGACATTTCTTGACTACGGGTGAACTTGCTCTAAGAGCAACTCCAATGTATAATAGAGAAGCAAAAGTCAAAACTTTAGCATCTTTTTCTTCTCCAACTCCAACAGATTCCTTATTTTACAGCAATCTCTAAAATCTCCATATTCTTCCTTAAATTTTTAGAGATTGCTGTAAATATAGGAAATTTAGTTTTCTATTTCCTCACTTTCCCTAAAATATGGATAGTTATAGGGAATCTGTTGAGAGCAAAAGATGCTCATTTTTCCCTAAAGTAGAGAAAAATCAAAATATGGGGAAGCTGCTTGAGTTGCTCTAAGCTGATCAAAATTAAATATAGGCAAAGCTGAGAAACGGCAACTTTTTTGACCAAGTGATATGAGTAGATGACTTGTGATCCATATTTGTAACAACATCAGCAATAAAATTGGCTTCTCAGGGATCATCAGAGAAGGAAATAGCTTCGATATTGCTAGCCGGACTCAAGATGTCTTTCACAAGAGTACAAAGAGGAGCATAATTCTCGTTGATAAATAAAATTGGCTTCTCAGGGATCATCAGAGAAGGAAATAGCTTCGATATTGCTAGCCGGACTCAAGATGTCTTTCACAAGAGTACAAAGAGGAGCATAATTCTTGTTGATAGAGTCTATAATTAACTTGGAGTCATATTCGACATAAAGCTTTCAACAGTTAAGGAGGAGGGCATGATAAAGACCATCACGAATGGTACTACCTTCAGCAATGGGGACAGAAGCATGACCAATAGCTCTCGCACCAGCAAAAAGGGGGGAATCATCACGATCTCTAATAACAAAACCAGCAACAACTTTCTTATTATTGACAATAGAATCATCGAAAACTTAGCTTGGTGAAGAGCGATGCAAAGGTTTCTTAGCAGCGTTCTGGCTTGTTCGGCTTCTCAGTCCACCTTGGGGATGATGGCTGAGGTGGAAGACTTCTTTGATGCTGAAAGATTGTGCTGATAGGAATAGGGCTTCTCCTTGTTCCTTTAATAGTGTTGGGATCAAGTTACGAGCAGCTAGAAGGCGTGGTGGCTAGGCCATTTGAGTCGGGGGTCAAGAGATCATAACTCATATGTGATCAGGCTTGTGGCTGGAGGCAGGGCTATGGCCCTTGGTTTTGAGTGGATCGGAGTCAAAGCTAGATCAGTGGTGGTTTGCTAAAGAACGGTCACTCTGCTGCTGTCGTCCTTGAGTTGCTTAGGGATTCGAGTTCTGGTGGATTCGAAGTGGGTGGCGGCGACATCATCGCTGGAAGAGCCTTCGACTTTGGGACTGGTGGCTACGACACTAGAGGAGGCTGCATTGGCGCAAGAGACGGCGGCGATATTGTGATTGGGGTGTACACTACTTTGGATGCCCTAAGTAGAATTGGGTTGGCCTGGGCCTTTAGTGGGGCATGAGCTTGCACTTTTGTTAGGATTTGTTTTGTTATTTTTTATTTTCCTTTTTATTTTATCATGATGGATAGGAAATATGTGACCTAATTGCTTGCTTAGATGAGATGTCGCCAAGGGTGGTCACACTACTTGTGCCACTTTGATTTCCCATGGGTAGTGATAACTTAAAAGGTTGAATTGCTTGTGTAATGGATTTTTTGTCAGCCCCATATGGATAGGTCGTTATGTAATTTCGCTAAATTATAAAAGAGTTGACAAATCGTTATAAAAAAAAAAAGGACAAAAAAAAAAGGAAGGGAAAATCCCAGTTGAAGGTCCAGAAATTTGATGTCAGTACCATTACGAACAATCCTGCGCATGCCTAGATTAAAATATCCCTATTTATCAGTAGGGGTGTGCAAAACATGGTCCAAACCGGTCAAAACCGACTGATAAATATGGTTTGGTTAAGGTTTTTTAACTTTAAAATTTGAAAATTGGTCCATTACCGAACCAAACCATTTATGAACTGGGTTGGTTTGGTTTCTCTTGTACTTAAACCGAGGAACCCGAACCGACCAGTATGTTTGAAATATAAGAGAAATATATATATATATACACACACACACACACATAATAAATATATATATTCATTTATCCGGTTTGTTCTAAGTAAGTTCTAAATCTCCAGTTATAACTATATTCTAAAATGATATACTATCATATTGAATTCAAGGCCCAAAGTCCTAAAACCTTAGTATATAATCGCTATAATTTTTTTGATCCTTACATATCACATCTCTGATCTCTCAATCTCTCATTCTTTGACCTTTAATACTATCATATTAAGCTAGTATTGATGACTAAGTTGTTAAATAAGTGAATCACTTTGAATCTAATTTAGGTTTTAGTTTTGGACTATATGTTTTGGATTTTAATTAGATAATTTAACATAATTTCAATTCTTGATATTGAATTTTTACTATGATTTTTTTTATAAATAGCAGGTTAATATTATATAGGTGAAAACTGCCTAACTGACCAAACCAAACCATCTTTAATTGGATTGGATTGGGTCGGATTGAGCTTCTTTTTTTTGATGACCGGTTTTCCAAAATGCCTAAACCACTCACTTTGGCATAGAGACGATTTGGAGTCAAAACCGATTCAACCCAATCCGTGTGCAACCTATTTATCAGGAATAACTTTTCAGGCCATGGAATGGTTGACCTGCTTATTTTACATGGAGAAAGAATATTTCCTTAAGTATTTCCTACGAACAGTATCAACCCACAAGTTATCATGATCATAGATCACTTTCTAGCCTGATTTTTGGTCAAAGCAGTCATATTGAAGGAAGTTGCAGGCCGAATTCCAAGACCACCTACAGATTTAGGCAGACATATTTGGTTCCAGGAAACTGAGGGGGAATGACAATCCTTACCCTAGAAGAAATATCTAGTTTCATTATCAATAGCTTTAGTAAATTTTGGAGGGCATTTGAAGCAGGACATAACATGGTTTGGCATTCAAGGGGTATTTCCAAAAAACAATGTTATGGGCTTATGGATCCCTAAATATTTACCCATTTTAAAAATAATAGCTGCTACCGTTTTTATCCTTTTTACTGTGTTTTTGCGGATGTATTTTTGAAAGAATAATTCTTAGGTTCACCCCTAGGGTGAATGAGCATATTCACCCTCATTGTCGATTAACATATTTATACCTAATAAATTTATAATCCAATGGTCTATATCTTAAATTATTATTTAAAGATCATCTATGTAAAAAATCAATTGAATCAGAAATTGTTTAATTATCTAATTGAATCAAACAAATGGATGGTTCTAACAACATTTACTACTACTATGATGAACCGTCCATGTATTTTATAGAAATGAATAACTAAAAGGTTTTCAATTTGATTGATTTTTTACAGAGCTAATATTTATATTACGTTATACAACATGAATTGTTGGATTAGAAAATTATAAAGTTATCATGCGTTAATCCCAAGAGAGGGTGCATTCACCCTAGGAGTGAACTTAAGGGCATCTCCAACAATGGAGTCAAAAGCCAAAATGTCTAAGGATATTTTTTTCACCATCTCCAACCCAAATCAAAAGGGAAAGAACTTGGCTGACCAGCCCTGGTCAGCCCATCCTGACCACAGCCACTAATAACTTGACATCTGTCTTTTATTTTTTGGGCTCTTTCCCCTTCTCTTCTCCTTCTTCAGTTCTTCCCCCCGCTTCTCCTTCTTCGACTCCTACAATTCACCATCTCCACAATAACAGAGGAGCGGGACCTTGGACTCTTCGGCGATGGCGGAGATGAGATCGAAGCAGAGGAGCGGCTCCAGTGGCTTCTGGGCTGCGGAGGCGACCATGGACTTCATTGCGCTACCAAGACGCCGAACTGAGAAAGCGACGGCGGAGATGAGATCGAAGCAGAGTCGATGGACAGCCATGGGAGTGGAGAAGAGGAAGCAGAACAGAGGAGGAAGAACTGAAGAAGGAGAGGGGGGGGGGGCGGAAAAAAACAGGTGTCAAGTTATTAGTGGCTGTGGTCAGGATGGGCTGACCAGCTGGTCTAGACAAGTTTTTTCCAATCAAAAGGGTGTCAAAATGGCTTTTGAGCCATACCTTGAGTCAAAATGACTAAGGAATGAAGGTAGAAAGCCAAAATGGCTTAGGGGAAGAAGGTTGGGCCCCACCTTCCACTATTCAAAATAAGCGGCTCTGATTTACTCCTCATGAATTCGATTCAAAATGGAAGGTCAAGATTAATTGATACCAAAAATTAAAAAATAAATATATAATTACTTAATTTGTAATTTGACAGTCAGAAAAATGCGATGAATTAAATTCAACGGCTAATAATAAAGTAATGTAGTTTTAAACGAGAAAAACTTGAAAAAATAAAATAAAAATTTCTAATTTTTTTTTAAATGACAATATATTATATAAAATTGTTATGTATGATATATAAATTCATATTGTAGTTAAATAATTATCTAAAATAATTAAAATTATGAAATGATTATGACTTTAAGGGTTGAAGATACAAAATATGAATGAATAATAATGACACTAAGAGTGTCAAATTTTTCAAATGACTTTAGCTTTTGACTAAAGGGTTGGGGATGCCCTAAGAATTGTTGTTTTTGAAAAACGAGTAAGGCGAGGCAGGACACTGGTTTCCTCCAGAACGCCTTTGTTTTTTTAGAGGTTTCCGCCAGAACATAAAAAGCAAACTAGTTTTCTCTCCCGACTCGTCTACAGAGCCCTAGCACAGTCCCAGTTAGAGCCCTCTGCGCCCTCAATCCTCCCATCTCTTAATCCCACTTACGTAAAAGAAGAAGATGTCTGTGCGAGTGCTGAACCCTAATGCGGAGGTGCTGAACAAGTCGGCGGCCCTGCACATGAACATCAACGCCGCCAAGGGCTTGCAGGATGTCCTCAAAACCAACCTCGGCCCCAAAGGCACCATCAAAATGCTCGTTGGTGGCTCTGGAGACATCAAGCTCACTAAAGATGGCAACACTCTCCTCAAAGAAATGCAGATTCAAAACCCCACAGCAATTATGATTGCCAGGACAGCTGTTGCCCAAGATGACATTAGCGGAGATGGCACCACCTCTACTGTCCTATTCATTGGCGAGCTTATGAAACAATCCGAACGATACATTGATGAAGGTGCAGTTACCTGTCACTTATGATTTTGATCCAGTTCTTCATGTAATAATCAAACCCTGTATGTTTGCTTTTGGTGCTTTGAAACTTTCTCTCCTCAGTTTAATTATTCCAATCCTCCTTTTGTAAATTGTCTACTCCCATTCATGCATTGAGATGTTATGCTTTTGAGAAATGGGAGCCACACCTAAATGGATTCTTTTAGGCGAATTTCATATGGCAACTGTTTCTCTCTTTTTTTTTTTTCTTTTTTTTTGGAATTCTTATAGGTAGCCTTCAAATTTTATCAAGAATGTAATAGAAAAACTAAAGGTTATTTTTTTGTAATGAATCTGTTGTGTTTATAAAATTTATTTTGTTATGCTTGATTGGAACAGGAAGTTCTTTTGCTTCAAATGAGACGTTTATATAGAATAGAGCTTCTCAGTCCTTTGGATGGATAAAATTTCTATTTTTAGAATTCAATACATTTTTTATCCATGTTAAGTCCTATCAGTTTGTTAAAATTTTACAAGTTGAAGTTTATATATTAGAGTCTGCTTGGCTGTATCACCAGTTTTATTGTTCGTAAGATCTGGGAATGAGGCTGCTGTTTCAGTTTATTGTTACTATGCTTGGTAGACTGTTTTGTAGCCAAAAAAAAAAAAAAAAAGAAGCTTGAAATGTGTTCATATCTTGTATGTTACTTCTTGTCTGACCTTGATAATATTGATTTTATGTTTGTTTCAGGGATGCATCCACGTGTCCTGGTTGATGGTTTTGAGATTGCCAAAAGAGCAACTCTTCAATTTATCGAGAAATTTAAAACCACTGTGGTGATGGGCAGTGAGCCTGACAAAGAAATCCTAAAAATGGTAGCAAGGACAACTGTGCGAACAAAGGTATCTTGAATTATGCTTTTCCTTTTTCTTTTTGGTAAAGGGGGAAGGGGAGAATGAGGTTTACTCTTAGTTTGAGTCCTGCTCAGCAAAAGAAATCTGTTCCTGTTATATTATCATTCTAATGTGAAAAGTTCTTTTGTGCAGTTACATGAAGCATTGGCTGATCAATTGACTGACATAGTTGTAAATGCGGTGAGTAATTGTGGTTTATGCAAGAAGGCTTGAAATGATGTTTATTCCTCATGTGATTCAAATTTTCAAGTTAAGTGGCTTATGGAATCTAGTATTTATCATAGACCTCTTGCATCTTCATTTGTTACAAACTACAGTTTCATTATTGACAGGTTCTTTGCATCCGCAAACCTGAGGAGGCAATTGATCTGTTTATGGTGGAGATTATGCACATGCGCCATAAATTTGATGCAGATACACGTTTGGTATGTTAATATCTTATATACTACTCAACCTTTAAGATTCTTTTTGGAACTTGATCACTTGATGAATATCATTGGATGTAGTTCCAATTCGTTTTATTATTTTTGTTTCTTCATTCCAAGATTCAATGATGGAATTGAAAATCATATTACTGCAGGCTAGATCAACTTTTATTTTTGATTGCTGGGCTTGATGTATGCTTTGTCGATGCTTTGTATATGGTATAGAAGTTTCTGTTGTCATTCTACAGTTTCTCAGTTAATCTATGTCTTATTCTAGGTTGAGGGTCTTGTCCTTGATCATGGGTCTAGGCATCCTGATATGAAGCGACGAGCAGAGAATTGTTACATCTTGACAGCCAATGTATCTCTGGAGTACGAGAAAAGGTAAATATTTTGAAATTTGGTTGTAAAGAAACCTGCGTAAATTTTGGTGTTAATAACTTATCCAAATGTTTCTAAAATTGTGGAATCAGTATTTATATATGGAGCTCTGTATACTTTCTTCACAAACAAGTAATTTGTGAGCAAAAACCATTGTCTTAAGAGTATTTTGTTTTGCATTGTGCTTGCAATATGGCTTTCTCTTTTTATTCTTAAAGCAAGAGCAAGATAGCAGTCCTTTGTGCAGCTAGCATCTTCTGTTCTCGTAGTCATGCGTTCTGATCATTATGGAATTGATTGTTTCTTCTCAGTGAAGTGAACTCTGGATTTTTCTATTCAAATGCGGAGCAGAGAGAAGCAATGGTTTTAGCTGAAAGACGTCAGGTTGACGAGAGAGTTAGAAAGATTATTGAGCTGAAAAATAAGGTAGAATGTTTTAATTGATACTGCATTCAAATTGTTGATGTAGCACGCTAGCATTTCTGCACATGCTGAAATGATTCCTAAACTTTGTGACTTGCAGGTTTGTTCTGGTAATGACAAGAATTTTGTCGTTATCAATCAGAAGGGAATTGATCCCCCATCTCTGGACCTTCTGGCAAGGGCAGGGGTAAGCATGAATCATTTATTTATTACCTTCTGTCAAATTTCTGAACTGGTTGTTTGACTAAAAAACGCTTCACTTTGGTAAAGATCTGGGAGGCTCCATAACTAATGCCATAAATACATTTAAAAAAGAAAGATTAATCTGGAAATCTGCTACTTTATGGTTCTACATCTTGTCTAAAATGTTATGCGTCTGCAGGAAGCGTTTTACAAACAACTTGATTATTCTCTATTGCTCTAGTAAAATCTGTGCACTTGTATGAGAGAGTCAATACCCCCCAGCATTTTAAGCATTTTCTGAATGTCACTGAATCTTCATCACAATATATGACAAGATGAAAACCCAAAATGTTAGCTAGTTTTAGGAATACCCATCAGAATACTGTTTATAAAGTCTGGTCATATTAGTTTTGTCAAGTTACGAATACAGCTATGCTGTATTGGTGTTTTGTTATGAACTGGCTATACTTTTGTACAGTGTAATTCTTTTGTTCAACCTTTTTCTAACCCCTGATTTTGTAGATTATTGCTCTGAGAAGAGCAAAGAGGAGAAATATGGAACGGTTGGTTTTGGCTTGTGGAGGGGAGGCAGTGAACTCTGTAGATGATTTAACTCCTGATTGCCTTGGCTGGGCTGGACTTGTATACGAGCACGTCCTTGGTGAAGAGAAGTACACATTTGTTGAAAATGTGAAGAACCCTCATTCTTGCACAATCTTAATCAAAGGTATTCAGTCAGTAGCTCCACGCAAATTGCAAAGTTCTATATACAATTTTGTTCTCTATCCATGTGACGATATATATCTTGCATCCCTGTCATGGTAATGCGTACATGATGCACATAATTTTAGTGCCATTGCCAAGTCATGTTGTAGTTTAATTCTTATTTTCACTTTTAATGGTGCAGGGCCTAATGACCATACAATTGCCCAGATTAAGGATGCTGTTCGTGATGGTCTGAGGGCAGTGAAAAATACAATAGAAGATGAAGCTGTAATCTTGGTACGTTTTCTTGAATTTGAAAATCGTAGGATATTGGAATCATATTCTTTTCTTTTTCCTTTTTCTGTTGAATCATAATCTTCACTCTGTTTGTATACTACGGGAGCAAATTGTGGCTTCTGGTGTATATTTTAGACTTTGACATATCTATTCTTTCATTTGTGACTCAGGGTGCTGGAGCTTTTGAAGTTGCAGCCAGACAATATCTCATAAATGAAGTGAAGAAAACTGTTCAAGGGGTAATCAATTGTCTCCCTAAATTTCCTTGTAGGAAATTTTTGAAAGCATTTCTATTTTCTATGTCTATCTCTTTCTCATGTTGGGAAACTTGGAACAGCGAGCTCAACTCGGTGTTGAAGCTTTTGCTGATGCTCTCCTTGTGGTGCCTAAGACACTTGCTGAGAATGCTGGCCTCGACACACAAGATGTGATAATTTCTCTCAAGGTATACTTTCTTGAATCTGTTTTTTTTTTTTAATTATTTTTTATTTATTTGGCCATCTTTCTTGAGTTGATTGAAAATAATCACATCTGAGCTTTGTTGTGCCTTGTCTATACTTGTTCAGGGAGAGCATGAGCGGGGAAACGTTGTTGGACTAAATCATCACACTGGGGAACCCATTGACCCACAGATGGAGGGGATCTTCGACAACTACTCTGTGAAGCGGCAGATTATAAACTCAGGGTCAGATATAGCAACTCATTACTTGACAGTATATCGCCTATCAATATTTTGGGAAGACTATTAATCTACTAACCTAGAAAAGGCCAATAATCATTATTGTTGCATTTTCTTAGGGGAAAAAAAAGATATTTATGTAACTAACAGATGTTTTTGTTACACCATGCAGGCCTGTAATTACATCTCAATTGTTGTTGGTGGATGAAGTGATCCGTGCTGGGCGCAACATGAGGAAGCCAACTTAGCTTCAGATTGTCCTTCTGATTTTATAACTACCTGTTTATATAGGGATTCTAAATTACGTATGAGAATTTTTGTGTTGTATACCCTGTAGTTTGGCTGAAACATTATGGTATTCTGATTTTCCCACGGGGGAACTACAACCAGATGGAGAGTTTTAGATTTTGGTTGGACATATGGTCTGGAATTTGCAACAATCGTAGAAATTTTGATTTGTTATGGCAATGTGTCAAAAGAGTGGGTCTAATATTGATGTTACCTGCACTAGACAACCGAATATTTCTGAAAATCAGCTTTTGTTTAAACAAAGGTGATGGAATAGTTACTTTTGGTTCACGGATTGAAAAGGGAAACTTAATTCTTTTTTGTGTTTGAGATGCAGAAGAAAACATAACACACTTTTTTTTTAAGGAAGAACAAAACTATGGGGTTCATTCGTACTCATACATCCCTTAGTTTTCTCTATTTTTTCCTTGCATTGTTTCATTAATTACAAATTCTTCTTCAGAAATTTTGAAGATGACTTTTAACCCTGCTAAATACAATAAAAAAAATGACCACATAATAGATGAGAATGTCATACTTATCTTTAGCAACTCCAATAGCTTCCTAATATTTTGTTTTTTCTATATTTTACGGAAAAATTAGTCTCTTTTGGTCCAACAGATTCCCTATAAAATCCCTATTTATGAGATAGTGAGGAAAGAGAAAACAAAATTTTCTAAATTTACAACAATTTCTAAAATTGTAAGGAAGAATTATGGAGATTTTAGAGATTGCTGTAAAATATAAATCTGTTGGAGTTAAAGAAGAAAAAAAAAGGCTAAGGTTTTGACTTTGGCTTCCCTATCCTATAATACATAAATTATAGGAAAACTATTGGAGTTGCTCTTAGTGGTCCCAAAATCTCTTATTTCTCTTAATTTTCTCTCTTGCACTAAAAAAACCTAATAAAAATAATGCAAACATAAATACTATATAATAAAGAGAATAATATGACATAATATAGGAAAATAAACATTATATATATATATATATATTCGTAGTAGTACAACAAGCCATGAAATAGCTCTTCTGTGGTTAATGATAAAACAAGATTGAATACAAAATTAAAGGAAAATATGGCGTAATGCAATAATTGGTCCACATATTCAACTAATAACTACATAAATTTTTTTAAATACTAACGTTGAATGGGTTTCCAAACTGAGCTTACAAAGCCGGGCAGGGCGGGCTTTATTGGGCATATATTGAACAGGATCGCGAGCCGAGCCTGGGTTTTGAACCCTCTGCCCTAGCCTTGCCCTATGCTCAATGGGTCGGGTTGATTCGGGTCATAACTCGAGCCAGATTGGGCTTTTGCCTATTTGGTCGGGCGAGTGCCCATGAGCTTTTGGACTCGTAGGCCAACTGGTAACCCTTACTCATAAGTATAGAATTGACTATCAAGAGATGTTTGCCCCTGTGGTGAAAATGAATACCATTCGAGTACTTATGTCTTTGGCTGTCATCTACAATTTAGCCATTATAACAGTTTGATGTTAAGGATACATTCCTACATGAATATCTTGCAGAAGAAGTCTACATTGATGTGCCACCAGGAAGCCAATGCCTTTTAAGTTTTGTGAGATCTTGGAAAATTAATTTCCTATCTTTGAAAGGAAAAATAATTTTGAGCTTTTTTTATTTGAATTTTTTTTTATATTTTTAATCTCTTTATAACTTTCTAAAACTATTTAAATTTTTGATTTTTCAAATTTTATCTTTTGAGTCCGTATGATAAAACTAGAGATCATTACAAGTTTGTAGGAATTTTTGGACACCCGAGTTATTTCTAATTATTTTTAGAAGTTGGAATTATCTAGGATTTAAAAAAGAAAAAAGAAAATAGAGTGGCGTGATCTGGACCAACCATTTTAATCACTGTTTAACATGGACAGTCAGATTTGAGTATATATAAGATGGATTATCATGAGACCCATCAGATCATAAGCCCAGACCATACCTCTTCCCGACCGGTTCTCCATCTCCCAGCGGTCTCCTGGCATTGCACCGGTGGCTACAGCTTCGTTTAGGCATTGAACGTCCCTGTGGCTTTGGTTTGCACAGAATAGTTCTAAAGATGGATAATAGAAGCCTGAAAGCTTCGGTGCTTCCGGTGGGTTTTCATATTTCCGGCTATTCACGTGTCCATTGACGACAAACAAGGCTTTAGTCTTCACCTACTGATCGAGCTTTACACATTGGTATACTTTAATTCAAGTTTTAATAAAGATTGGAGAAATTGAGGTTTTTTGGGCTGTGTCGGCCACCGTGTGCAACTATTGTGCACCACGATGATGGTGGTTGTTCTAGCTTGTTTCTGGCTTCAGTTTTTATATTGAACATGAATTGGACAAATGGTTATTTGATTATACTGTAAGATCAAATATGGACTTAACACATATCATCATAAAGTAATTGATGATTAGCTAAATGTCAAACCTAGTTTAACATGGATACAAACTGTAAATCAATACTTGTAACTTAATGAAGCAGTGTATCTTCATTAAGGTAAGTAATCCTATTCTTAGTCTGCAAGAAAGACTACAATGAAGTGTTACATTAGGAATCTAACTAGGAAACCTAAACCGATATGGATAGGTTTAATGGGAAGCTTCTTGAGGTTTAAGTCACCTATATATACAGTTGAATTGGTCCCTGATTACTACCGACGTTTTGCATATTGTTCTGTCCATTGAGAAGCAAGTTGGTAAGTAACAGAAGGCTATATTCAGTGTTCGTGTTTGCAGCTGCATAAGATGGAATCAATGCCAGTGATTGCTGAAGGTAAGCCTTAATCCCTTTTATGATTGTGTGCATATGTTGTGAGCATGTATATGGTTATTTTACAATTGGTATCAAAGCATAGGCTCACAAGTATCAAAATCGTTTTAGGGTTTTGCAAAACAAACACACAAAAAAAAAAGAAAAAAAAAGAAGAGGTTTTTGCTTTACGGATCAAGTAACTGGTCAGGTAACTGACCAAGTCACTGATCAGGTAACTGACCATGTAACTGGTCATGTAACTGATCAAGGTAAGTTACTTAAGTTGATTGCTGCATCTGGTTAAATATCAAATTCATGCTTCCGCTGTGATTTTTAGCAGCAAATTGGGGAAAAAGCAAAAACAGGTTTTTCTGCGAAATTGATTTCGATTCATAGCATGATAATTGAGTTTTTGATTGTGCTCAAGAACCCTAGTTGCATTCCCGGCGTGCGTTAGGTTAGAGTAGATGGTGACCGGATGAAATTTACAATTTCTTGATTGTTATGTGGTTTCTTGGAATCGAAACAATTTTGATTGTGCTTGAATATGCATGATGAATTGATTGATGATATGGTATTGTATCTGTGATTGTGTAAAATTGCATGAAGAACAAAAAAATCTCCCAGATTTTGTTTACACATTATTAAAATTGACAGATACGAGAGCTTAATTTTCTTACAAGGATGAATCTGGGTAGAATATAAAGTTAAAAGCTCATGGGTTTTGTGGTTTTCTGTTGGCATAAGTGATTATGACGCACAAAGCATTCTTCATTGATGTTGGCAGAAAACAATGATCAGGTAACTGACCATGTAACTGGTCAGGTAACTGACCATGTAACTGGTCAGGTAACTAATCAAGTATCTGATCGAGTGACAAAACTGAAATTGTGTTTTGTGTTTTTAAAACTATGCTTTAGTTTTATCTTCCAAAGAAGTGGTCAAGTATGGTTTTAGAATACAAAACAGCAATATGCATGCTTGATGAAAATAAATTCGGATACTTAGAAATTTTTCTTCTGTCTAAAGATGTGGATAAATTTCTTTGGATAACTTGTTTTCATTGAACATGGCTATATTAAAGAACTCCAGAACTCAAAAGTGTTGCTTAGCATTGTTTTTTGTTATGGACTGATATGAATGCAAGTATGGATTGTTTAGGTTTTCTGTATGTTCTTGTTTTGGTTGTTTAAAACTAAATAAAACGCAGAAAACTTAATGTTATTTTCTTTACAAATTAAGAACTCACATGAATTTTTGTTTTGCTCCTTAGGTAACTCCTACATGAACTTGAACAGTGTCTTGATGCTAACTGGAACCAACTATAGAGCTTGGCTAGATTCTGTAGAGAACTATATGGGAATGCATGAGAACATAGACTATTGCTTTACTGAGGATAAGCCTATAGAGTTGAATGAAAAGAGCACCAAGAAACAAACTGACCTTTACAAGAAGTGGCATAGATCCAATAGAATGGCTAAGAATCTCATTCGTACCTCTATGTCCAAGACTGTCAGGGGAAGTATAGAAGAACCTGAGCTAGCATCAGATTTTCTGGAACTCATAGGTGCTAAGTTTAAAGAAAGTGAAAAGGCAGAAGCAGCTAGACTAACCAAGGAGTTTCATGATTTGAAGTACATGGGTTCAGGGGGAGTTAGAGAACATATTATGAAGATGATCAATATAATGGCAGACTCAGGGAGCTCTTGATGGGGGTTAGGGATGAGCAGGTAGTGCATTATGCACTTCATTCCTTGCCTAACAGTTTTAGTCATCTTAGGACCAGTTACAACTCTCAAAAGGGAAACTGGACTTTAGATGAACTTATATCCATCTGTGTTGATGAGGAAGCTAGGATCAAGGAAGAAAAGGAACCTGCTACAACCATTAACCTCATTGAGAAGCCTAAAAGGAAAAAGCCCCAGAATAAGCTCAAGCCTATCAAAGCCATAACTAAGAGTTCAACAGCTGCAGTGGTCAAGGAAAACAGGCCATTTAGGTTCAAGTGCTACTTTTGCAAAAGAGTAGGACACATGAAAAAGGACTGCACTGGCTATAAAATTGGTTAGCCAAAAAGGGTAAGATTTTTTCTAATACAGTTTTTTCTTTAGAAATTAATCTTATAAATGTTGAACCACAGTCTTGGTGGATAGATTCAGGCTCACCTATTCATATTACTAATTCTTTGCAGGGATTCATAAGGAGTAGAATCCCAAAAAGTGATGAAGTGAACCTGTGTGTAGGCAATGGCATGAGAGTGGCAGTCAAGGCTATTGGAACCTTAAAGCTCGATTAGGATTAGGAAAATTGTTAGTTTTGACAATGTTTTTTATGTACCTTCCATGAGAGAAGGAATTTGGTTTCAGTTTCTCTTTTAGTAAAATCTGGTTGTAGACTTGTTATTGATAGTAATGGAATTCTTATTTCTAAAAATTCTGTTCAAATTGGTTCTGGTGTTATCTCGAATGATTATTTACAATTAAGTTGTTCAATGGCTCAACAAGAAATTTTACTTGTTGAAGATAACACAAACAGTACTAGCACTTTAACAGGTGTTAAAAGAACCAAACTAAATGAAAAGTCTGCATTTTTATGGCATAGAAGACTCGGCCATGTTTCAAAAGAGAGACTGAAAATTTTGGTGAAAAACACACATCCTAAATGAACTTGATTTTTTGATCTAACAGACTGTGTTGAATGCTTTAAGGGAAAAAAATAACTACTAGAAAGAAGACTGCATATAGAAGCCAAAATTTATATTAGAACTCATACACACTGATATATGTGGACCATTTAGGCATCAAACTATCTGTGGGAATGTGTATTTTATCACATTCATTGATGACTTTTCTAGATACAGTTATATTTATCTACTTTCAGAAAAGCACAAGCATTGAAAGCCTTTCAAATCTTTAAGTCTGAGGTAGAAAATCAACTAGAAAAGAAAATCAAAACAGTAAGGTCAGATAGAGGGGGAGAGTTCTATGGAAAGTACACTGAATCCGGCCAACAAAAGGGTCCATTTGCCTTGTTTTTGCAAGACAATGGAATTAAAGCTCAATACACAACACCCTATAATCCACAACAGAATGGTGTTGTAGAGAGAAAGAATAGGACTCTTTTGAACATGGTTAGATGCATGATGTGTACAACTGGTTTGCCTAAATTTCTGTGGGGTGAGGCTTTAAAAACTGCAAATTATATTTGCAACAGGACACCTAGCAAAGCCATAGAAAATACTTCTTTTGAGCTTTGGTGTGGCAGGAAACCTAGTCTTCATCACTGTCATGTTTGGGGATGTCATGTAGAAGCTAGGATTTATAATCCAAGCTTGAATAAACTTGACCCCAAAACTGTTAGTTGCTATTTTATAGGTTATCCAGATAAATCTAAAGGCTATAAATTATATTCTGCTCATCATTCACCTAGAATTTTTGAAACACATCAAGTAAAGTTTCTAAGTGAAAAGGTTCACAATACAAACCTTGAGGATTTAACCTCAGATTTTGAGGAAATTGTGTCGGATGAGAATTTAAGTGTAGCATTGCCTTTAGAACAAGATGTAACTGATCATGTCACTGGTCACGTAACTGACCGAGTCACTGACCATGTAACTGTACCTTATCAAGTCACTGCCCATGTCACTGACCATGTAACTGCCCAAGTAACTGTACCTGGTCAAGTCTCTGACCATGTCACTGACCGAGTCACTGACCATGTAACTGTACCTGATCAAGTCACTGCCCATGTCACTGACCATGTCACTGATCAAGTAACTGTACCTGGTCAAGTCACTGCCCATGTCACTGACCATGTAACTGCCCAAGTAACTGTACCTGGTCAAGTAACTGACCACGTAACTGGTCAAGTAACTGAACCTCAAAATCATCCAGTAGCTCAACCTAGAAGATCACAGAGAGCAAGAAAACCAACTTATGGGGGGGAAGAGAGTGACTACATTGTTTATCTACAAGAAGCAGAAATTGAAATGGACTATGCAGAGGACAATGATCCAACTACATTTAATCAGGCCATTGGGAGTAGTGAATCTCATCAATGGCAGCTAGCAATGGAAGCAGAAATTAATTCCATGAGTCAAAATGCAGTTTGGGAATTAGTTGAACCTGACCCCAACCAGAAGCCTATAGGTTGTAAATGGGTTTTCAAAACCAAAAGAGATGCAAATGGCAATGTAGAGAGACATAAAGCAAGATTGGTTGCCAAGGGTTTTACACAGAAAGAGGGCATTGACTTTACTGAGACTTTTTCTCCAGTTTCTACAAAAGACTCGTTTAGGATAATCATGGCTTTAGTGGCTCATTTTGATATGGAGCTGCACCAGATGGATGTTGAAACAGCCTTCTTGAATGGTGAACTAGATGAAGTGATTTATATGAGGCAACCAGAAGGTTTTGTGCGAGCTGGAAGTGAAAACTTAGTGTGCAAATTAAGAAAATCAATTTATGGCCTTAAACAAGCTTCTAGACAGTGGTACAAGAAATTTGATTCTGTGATTTCTACTTTTGGATTTACAGAAAATCTTGTTGATGAATGTGTTTATTTGAAGACAGTTGGGAACAATTTTATTTTTCTGGTACTCTATGTGGATGATATACTTTTGGCTAGCAGTAACATTAAATTGCTTAAAGATACTAGAGTTTTCTGTCAAGGAATTTTGACATGAAAGACTTAGGAGAAGCATCCTATGTACTAGGTATTGAGATTAAAAGAGATAGGGCACAGAGACTACTTGGTTTGTCTCAACACAATTATATTACCAAAGTTTTAAAGAGGTTTGGTATGGAGAAGTGTGCAGCTGGAGAAGTTCCCATGTCCAAAGGAGATAAGTTAACCAAGAAGCAAAGTCCCAATAGTGATGTTGAAAAGGAAAATATGGAGTCAAAGCCTTATGCCAGACTTGTAGGAAGTCTCATGTATGCACAAGTCTGCACTAGGCCAGACTTGTCTTTTGCAGTAGGGATTTTGTCAAGATTCCAATCTAATCCAGGCCATGAACATTGGGTAGCTGGGAAGAAAGTGTTGAGATACCTGCAAAGAACTAAAAGTCACATGCTAGTTTATAGGCAAGTGGAGGATCTGAAACTCATTGGATTCTCAGACTCGGATTTTGCAGGGAATTATCCGGACTCCAATAAATCGACTTGTGGATATGTGTTCATGCTTGCAGGAGGTGCTATTGCTTGGAAAACCATGAAACAAACACTTGTTTCAACTTCTACTATGCAAGCTGAATTTATTGCAGTATATGAAACTGTGTGTGAAGGACTTTGGATTAGGAATTTTCTCATGCAGACCAAAGTATTGAGTCACATTGTAGCTGGAACACTTGTGATTTATTGTGACAATGAGGCTGCAGTTTTCTTTAGCAAGAATAGTAAAAGGTCAAATAATTCTAAACACATTGATCTAAAGTATTACAGTGTTAGAGAAAGAGTAAAGCATGGTGAAATAGCTGTTTTGAGTATTGACACAAATTCACAGCTAGCAGATCCTTTCACCAAGGCCTTGTCAGTAGCAGCATTCCAGAAGCATACAACAAGCATTGGAGTTTTAGCTAATCTAGATGCTTAGGTTCAGTAGAGTTAGTCCAGTTGGAGCAATTTAAAATTTTAAGGTTCTTGAGTTCTTGTATTTTTAGTTGTGATATTTTTGACTTTTGTTTATCACAACTTATTTGTAATGGTAGTTTATTATTATCAATAAAATTTCGAGGTATTTCCAAATATGATTTTGCTGCAGCTTTATCGTTTTGTTTTGGAAATTATCATCTTGTTTTGAATATCATACTTGCTATCAGATGGCTTAAATCATGTATAGCATGATGTTGAGGTTCAAGCAATAATTTTAAGCCATCAGTGTTCAGTAAATTTGCTTGAGTTTCTGGTTTTAGAAACATAAAGTAGGACCTAATATATGTTTACTTGTTGATACACATTAACATATATTGTATCACTTCTGGTTTGACATATGTGGATTGCAGGAGCTTATGTTTGTGGTTTTGAAACTCTGCATTTTTGTTAAAATGTATACTGTTTCTTGCTCTGCATAAGTAACTGTGATCTGACCATGTTGGAATGGATTTTCGATTTGAGTTTGTTATCTGGCGCGCACTTCAGTAAGTTAAGTAGGTTTTGATGTTCTCTGGTGCAAATCATCGAGCATGATATGTGTGAGTCCAAGGGGGAGATTGTAAGATCAAATATGGACTTAACACATATCATCATAAAGTAATTGATGATTAGCTAAATGTCAAACCTAGTTTAACATGGATACAAACTGTAAATCAATACTTGTAACTTAATGAAGCAGTGTATCTATTCATTAAGGTAAGTAATCCTATTCTTAGTCTGCAAGAAAGACTACAATGAAGTGTTACATTAGGAATCTAACTAGGAAACCTAAACCGATATGGATAGGTTTAATGGGAAGCTTCTTGAGGTTTAAGTCACCTATATATACAGTTGAATTAGTCCCTGATTACTACCGACGTTTTGCATATTGTTCTGTCCATTGAGAAGCAAGTTGGTAAGTAACAGAAGGCTATATTCAGTGTTCGTGTTTGCAGCTGCATAAGATGGAATCAATGCCAGTGATTGCTGAAGGTAAGCCTTAATCCCTTTTATGATTGTGTGCATATGTTGTGAGCATGTATATGGTTATTTTACATATACTTGAATTGAAGAAACATAGAGAATCAAAGATAATGTGAAATTGGACGGCCTTTTGTTGTTGGTTGATGAAGACAGTTGTTGTGCTTCAATTCAGTTTGAGAATGAGATATTGCAAAATTATGGAGTTGAATTGCGGCTCTTTGATTTGTCCTGAGAACTGGTATGCTGGTAGCAACTGTTGATCTAATTCAGTGTTCATATGTTTCAACTAGTTCAAATAATGGAAGTACAAAGCAAATAAAGTTTGATTAGAATTTGGGTGGAGTCGAATCGGAATTTTAGTTACTCGATCAATCATAAGTAAATTGAAGAGGAAGATGCACAGTTTGGTGGAATACCAAATTTTGGCCATTGAGAGTTTGTGTTGTGAAGCTACTGTTATTGGATAAGCTTCGAGTAATGATTGTTAAGCTTTTACACTATCAACATTGGGAGGCTACGATAAAGGTAGATTCAAGATGAATTGGATCATTGTAATATTGATTTGAGAAAGTATGGAAGAACCGCAGATAAGGATTTGGGTGTCTAGGTCAATTTGAGGACTTGATCGAGCTCTATTTCGAAAAAGTTACCGTATTAATTTGAAGTCATCATTCGCCGACTGTCATTGAATAAGAATTCAATATAATGATTGAAGGTGCACTGCAATCCCATAAGCAGAAGGATACAAATTTTAGAGTGCGAGTCGCAGTGTTACTAATTTTGAGCAGCGTTGGAATTGAAGCTTGATTCTAGGTAGGTTCTCTTGGGAAACATTTTATGTTAAAATGTTAAATGGACTTATGATTCAAATTGGTGAATTGTTTGACATTGCTTGACTTAAATCTCGAATGTTATTGTTGTCTATAAAAGTATGTGTTAAATATTATATTATGAGCATTGATATTCAAATTGTCATACAGAATGCATAGAGAGGCATTGTGAGTATGCATTTGAAAGTGGTGTATGTGTAAGGATGTGAGGGATGTTGATATTCAAATGGGATTGAAAGAAATGAATACTTTTGTATAGTTAAGTTTACGTCATGAGGCGTTCAAGATCCATGGTCAGCCCAAAACAATTAAGTTTCGGAACTATAATTATAGTCAGCCTATAAATGCACATTAAGGGAAACCAACCCCTTTCAACAAAGGATGTTGATAAAACAATCTTATCGAGTTTCAGGTATGAAGATCACAAGTAAACAAGATAACCAACAAAAAGGCCATGTGGACTGAATCGTTACATGTGTTAGATCATATATTGGAACATCTAGGCCAACCCCCGGTTGGTAAAATACATGGTAAGGGACGTGTAGTCTCTTATGTTTTGAAATATGGACTAAGGAGTAATTAAGTGGATTTCATTTGACATACATGCATCAATTATTATCATTTATTATTAAGAATGACCTAAAGAGGTTTGACTCTACTTAGTGAAAGATCACCCTATAGATTTTTGTTCAGGTGCATTACAAGGTACAACATGTTGATCGAGAGGACTAGTGAGATGTTGCAGATTACAGCGGATAGATCGCAAGGAGTTATTTTCTTTGTAAAGTTTATTTGTTATTCAAAATGTTAGATTTTCCATGATTTTAGAAAATGTATTTGGTGTTATTTTTATTTTTATTTTTACATTTCTACGTTCATACCTCAAATTCGAAATTAGGTAGCTAATCTCACCTACACTTGGTTTGGGGCATGATAGCTTTGTAGGTTGAGGAAGTCATTGTATGACTTGAAACAATCACCAAGAGCATGGTTTGGAAGATTAATTCACAAAGGTTATGAAAGCATTTGGATATTGGCAGAGCAATTCAAATCACACTCTCTTCATCATGCCTGAAGTTTCACTATGTCAAAAAGTCCATCAGACAACAGAATTGTTCTGTCATATGAAGGAACCGAAATCTGTTGTCTAGTACAGTGTCGTATCTTGAGGGTATCAGACAACATAAACAAATAAAAGTCGTGTGTTCTCTGATGAGTTTTGCATTTCAGGACTAATGTGATATGTATCTTTAAAAGCGGTAACACAATAGTTTTGTATTGTCTGAGAAACAAAACAACCACAGTCTTATGTAAATTCTATTGTGTGAAACAAATAAAAGTGGTGTGTTCTCTGATGAGTTTGCATTTCAGGACCAATGTGATATGTATCTTTAAAAGCAGTAACACAACAGTTTTGTATTGTCTGAGAAACAAAACAACCACAGTTTTATGTAAATTCTATTGTGTGAAGCATATTTGCAAGACAGATTTCTGGTTAATTGTGTGGTGTGAATGACCTTAAGTAAGAAGATGAAGACTTATATGTAGTGTCTTCTGGCATATAACAACAATTGAATGTTGTGTAAATGGACTTTAAACAACAATTATCTGTTGTGGTTAAGTGTTTCATATTATAATTAACTGTCGGACTAGTGTAGGTTTATACGATACTTAAGTGTTGTATGAATGACGAAATGGTGTTAGCTCAGTGGTTAGAGTGCCCACTACCTAGGATCCAGGTCCTGGGTTTGAGTCACTATGGGGGTAAGAGTGAAATCCTTTGATCCTCTTTATAAAAAATAAAAAATAGTGTTGTATGAAAGGCTTTGAAACTATACGTATGTGATGTTGGAAAATGGTTAAGACAATAGATACCATATTGTTTATGTTATGTCAATTTCATTACAACGACAATTTACTGTGGTTTGAGGTTATTGACATGACAAATATTTATGGTCTGAATATAAAATGGACCACAAATAGTAGGTCTTTTATATTATCTTTGATCAAGTCCAACCACACTTATTTGTTGTTGTTGTTGTTATATGTTTTAGCCAACACTTTCATCTAACTTCTGTTATTTTTTTGTCATTTAGACTATAATTTTCTGTTGTCCCAATGCCAAAAAGACAATAGATTTCTAATTGGGTTTTGTGTTGTTTTTGTGCAGTTGCAACCACACATTTGGTGTGGCTTTATTGTATTTTATTGTAGCTTTCAATTTGAGATAACATATATTAGTAGTCCCCTATTACAATTGGTATGCATGCATTCCGGAAATTAAAATTGCCCATTCATGAAACCATAAAATCCACATTCAAAAGCATTCATTGCAATTTTCATTAGTCCAACATTGTCTCAAGTACACATACCCAATCATGAGCATCAGTTCAAAATGGTCCATATCTACTAATATGGGCAGCTAGCAAAATATATGCATGCAGTACTGCAAGCTGATAAACCAGAAGCACTACACAATCTGGACAACCAACTAAACAACACAGCAAAATAGCTAGCAGTACTGCAAGTCAAAATATGGCCTATATATCAACTATGCATGTCCAAAAGTTGATGCTATATATCTTCAACTACTAATTAACCTGCACACTAGTTATCTCTAAACTTAAGAACATACTTTACCCACTCTGCTCGGACAACATCAACACTCTCCATTGTGTAATAGTGATTTTTTTTTTTTCTCACTGGAAGGACAACAAGAGCAAAAGCTTAGTTACAGATCACAGTGGATTAGTTTAATTACAGGGATTGGTTAGTAACAAAATGCACTAATTACAGGAAAAGTTTAATGAACCAATAGACTAACAGAAAAACTACAATATCTCAGAGACCAACAAAGACTAATCCCCAAAGACACAGCTAAAGAAGCCTCCACTTAGCACCTTAATTTTTCGCTTTTATTAATTATAACCTCTTTTAGTTTCTATGCCCCTGTTGATGTATAGCAACACTTTTTGAAACTCTGGTCTGAACAGTGCTGATAATCTTGGGAATTACGAATCTTTCAATGTGTGGGATAGATCTATAAGAAGGCTAAGCAGGATTCTTGTCTAGCATGTGGCTGGTGCCATCCCCACATTTTCTATATAAAAAAGTTCATTAATATATGTTTTCAAGTTCACTAATGGTGGGAAATTCATTGGCAAAGCTGGGACATTGTAATCACAACTGTGTTGTTAGGTTTTGTTTTTTTTTTTGGGGGTGGGTAAAGGTTTCAATACTTGGAAGGATTTGAATTTGGCCCATTCTTGCTTATACCAGTTGATCTAAAAATCCCGATGCTTATAGGTGATCTTGATAGTTTACTTTCCACTTTTAGATGCTGGGATAGTCTATTGGGCTTGGATTGCCATTCTGCAAGGTAAAGAAGTTTCACATGGTAGGTGCCCTATTGTTTCACATGGTGGCAAGAAATTAATATCAAGGGTGTGTGGCTGGTGATATCTCTATCAGGTGCCCTATTGTTTCATTAGATGAAGCATACCCTCTTCAATTAACAAAATAAAAAGAAAACATGAAAAGCAAAAAACAAATGATCCCAAGAAAACAACAACAATTAATATAGACCAGGAAGTAGTAGATGAGTAAACATCAACCAACTTTGAACATTTGGTCACTTAGTGATTTGAGTTCTTTACTATGTTTTTATGTCTTCACCAAACAAAAGATTATGTTTTCTAAGCATAAGATAACACTGAAGTATCTATCATTGCCGCTTACAAAGAAGTCTTCTTCCTTAATCAACCAAAGTATCTTGTTGAACCTTTCTACACATTCATCTATCTATGATGGTAATATGACTATTATTTTCATAACCTCAAAGGTTAACCTAAGGAGTGTTCAGCAGTTATATACAACTATGCAACAAATTTTCCTTTGATTAACCATAATCTCTATGATCAACAAATAAAGAGAAAACTTCCAAAAGAAAAACAATGATCCCAAAGAACCAACCACTACTAGAAATAAGGTCATTAGACATCGCCACTATAAATCGGTCAGGATTGCACCTGATGTTAAAAATCGTTTTAACATCATTTGTGAAAAAACCGATTTCTATTGTTATTATAGACATCAGTCACTAACTGAACCGATGAGAAAAGTTTTGTTGGAAAATTTTTAAAACTGCGGAGGGACTAACTTTGAAAAATTTGAGAACGCGCGGGGACTAAAATTTCATTCCCCCCCAACACTTAGTATTTTTCCGCTTTCTAAAATTTCGAACCCAACCTCCAGACCTAGCCTCCTTCTCCAAGCTGACCTGCATCGACTCCCGATCTCCTTCTCCAAGCTGACCTGCGTCGACTCCGACCTATCATTCTCCAACCTAAGCCTACTTGAGCCGCCTCCAACCTGACCCCGAGTCCCCGACCTCGCTCTCTGACCCCGAGTTCCCCTGCCTCGCTCTGACCCCGAGTTCCCCTACCTCGAGCTTATTAGCCGACTTGAGCTTGTCATTCTCCAATGTCTAGTCTCGTAGGTCCTCTCTCTCTCTCTCTCTCTCTCTCTCTCTTCTCTTGGTTACCACCAGTACTGATTTTCTGTCTGGTTTTGATCTAAAGTTCAGTCTTTTTTATTTAATTCTTGTGTATTTGAGTTGGCTTTGTCTTTGAATGGCTTAAATGTGTTGATTGTGTTTGATTTTAGTTCTTGCACATGTTGGCTGTCAATCTGCAGAGGAAGATCGTTATATCCATCTAGGGGATAGAGAGAGAGAGAGAGAGAGTTTGAGACTGAAGAAGAGTGAGACGGGAAGAAGTTGATGGTCGATTGGAACAGAAATTGAGTGAACTGATCATCCCAGGTATTCTACGATGGGTTTGAATTTGTTTGATTTACTTTTTTTTTATTGGTCTCTCAGTTTTTCCATGATTATACGGTGATGGGGTTTGAATTTGTTTGAGCTCCAGTTTGTTGTTCCTGTTCAGAACTAATCTAAGTAGTTTTCAATTAACCTGGGTTTGGATTTTGTGGTTTCCTTTTCAGCAAAAGTAAGAGAAGAGTTGGGTTTCTGTTCTTAGTAGGATTTGGATGTTCTTCGGTTATATGGTGGCTTCCTTGATTTCATGGATTTTTTTTGATTTTGATTAGATTAGTGTATTTGATTTGGCTTTGTTTGGTAGTTTGGGTTTTATATTTTCAATGGTCCCAAGATCCAATTTTTTTTTAAAGATTCTGAGGGAAAAGGATTGGGTTGAAAAGAAATAGAACAAGAATTTGGTGTTCATTTGTCGGTTTGATTCATTAGGTTGCAACGATATTTTGGGTCAGCCATATTTAGAGAATGCTTAATGAGTTTTATGAATGTTTAATGAACTAAAGCTAATGATCAATGTATTAATGTCTACAGTTAACGTAGAGCAGATTCTTCTGAGGAAAGAGGTCTTACTTTTGGAGTCTCTGTTGGAGGTAAACTTGATCTAATTTGGTTAGTTTTGTTTGTTGTTTTGATTAGCAGAAGAAAATAAAGTGTCTTCAGTTTTGTTTATTTTTTATTCTATTTTTTTTTCTGCATGCCATTGTTACACTAATGTATCTTCATCTGCATTTTGTTTACTATTTGTAAAATGGTTGTGTATCATTAGATTGCCACTCTTCCTTATTCCACTGTTCAGTGCTGCCATTAGAGAAGCCTGTGAAGAAAGCTTGATGTTAATTATTGTTGAATGAGTTTGTTCACAATCTGCAAATCAATTTTAAAAACATGTGAAGAAAGCTTGATAAGATAATCAATATGATTTGATTGTTGGAAGATTGGTTCATCTGAGATGTTTAATCATTTTACTGTTTTACAGGAAAATTTGGGTACAGCAAGAAGGAAACTGGGAGAAAAGATGAAATAGGTAATGAATAGGACATAAATAAAAAAAGTGATGTTCCATATGTTCTTATTTGCCTGTTTTCCTTTTGATAATCTGTGCTGATTATTTCTTCTTCCGGATATGTAGACAATTGTTTTGAGCAGGAGATGAATGACAACCAAACAGATGAAGTGATTTGCTAGGGAAGCAAAAGCATGAGGTGGTCTGCCAGTGATATGGTCTGCTGATTATTTTCTTTTTTTCCTCTTTTACTTTTCTGCTGATTTGAGTTCAATAATGATGTGTTATTTTGTTGTAATTTGCACTGTTAGTCTACTTCACATTACTTACTTTAACTTTTTCTATTTCTATTTTATGAACGTTTTTTTTTAGCAAATCCTATTTCCATTTACTTATTTAGACTTCTCCATTTCTCTTAATTAATCTGTACTGTTACTGTAGGCTTTGTCGCATCTGACAGACAGGGAGCAGGTTGTACAGATCATGGATCCTGCACTGGAGGGTCAATACTCGATGAAGGAGGTCATTCAGGTGGCAGCAATTGTAAATAAACCTGTGCTGATTTTGACTCAGTTTCTTATGAAGATTATAATTTGCACTGGTGCAGGATCCACCACTATCAAATTTGCAAGTATTTTGCTCCTCAGCCCCACCTCACTGGCAAAAGGTTATGCAAAGAGAAGAATGTTCCTTAAAGCTGAAGCCTTTGTGAATGAAATGGGTCTGAGCTGACCTCACAAGGTCAGCAATGGAATCGCCACCAGATGGGTTTCTCTGTTTTGCATTGCCAGTTTCTTCTTGGGTGTTCTTGTTATCAACAGGTGCTTTCCTCTTTTTGAGATCCAGCTTATAGATTTGCTTAGTGGGACTTGTAAATCTTTAGTCTTTATGTTGTTTTGATGCAAATGAGGTTTCTCTGGTGTCTGGATTTGAAAGTCTTTGCTTTTATTTGAAGGAGGAACCGAGTTTTCCTACAACGCAATTAAAGAAATCTGCAGATACTGAGAAAAATTACAGAAGAGGCCTAGAATCTGAGCAATCTGAGCAGATAATGGTTTCTTGTTCTTGATTTGGGTTCAAAATATTGGTGTTTGGTGATTGGGTTTAGGGATTTGCTTTATGTCCTGCAAGTATAGGAACTAAAACTTGGTACTTTTTTTTTGTGGTTTTTGTCTATGAACTGCTATGTTGTTCTCAATGGTTTCTTACTGTTTATTGGTGGTTTAGGATGGAAGAGGTTGAAAACCATTTTAGTCTTATTTTCCTTTATAGGTATAAGAAAGTTGGGTACTTGGATACTGATGTTGGGCAACTTGAGTTTAGTCCTCCTGGGTTTCTATCTCTCCCTGTGCTACATGAAGTCACTCTAGGCAATTGTTTGGTTTCTGCAATTTTTTTTTTGGTGTGGTTGCTTCATCGAACATTAAGCTTTTTGTTGTTTATGCTTCAATCTGATAATATTGATTAATTCAGGAGTTTTGGTTGGAGTTTTAACTTTTTGGTGGCCAACTGGTCATAGAGTGCTGATCAACATGGTTAAGCCTTTCACAAAGGATGGTACGTGCCATTGTTTTGTTGCCTGTTTCTCATGAGGTTTGATGATTACTTTGAGCATTATATTAACAATTTCCTCTGTTAGTAATTGTATCATAAAGTTCTGTTACTTCATGTTGATGAAACGATTGGTGAAGAGGCGTGCTTCGAATTTGAAGGTTCTTATTACTTCGGCGACTCTTGATGGTGATAAAGTATCACAGTTCTTTTCGAATTGCCCGGTGCTGAATGTTCCGGGGAAGCTATACCCTGTGGAGATATTGTACAGCAATGAGCATCCTAAGAGCTATCTTGAGTCGTCTTTGAAAACAGCTCTCGGTATGATTTCGATTTTTTTTTTTTTTTTGTGTGTTGTGTATAACTTTTATGTATTCAATGTGGTGGCTTCTTTCTGTTGTTTTAGAGAACTACTGTTTCTTTGAGTGTAGTATGTTTAGAATAGTATTGAGAACATGTTAATGCAGTAGTAATAGATGATCTTTTTGCATTATGATGATGAGTAAATAATTTCGCAACCCTGGATTTCATGTGAGAAAGTTAATGTCAAATTATCTGTTTCCACTTCTTTGCTCTAATCTTATCCCGCGGTTTCCTGTTTTCCTCTCATCTAACTAGCTTTTGGGACCAAAAAGAAGGAAGAAACCTAACCAGTTCTCTTGTTACAGATATACATATTAAGGAACCTGAAGGAGATGTCTTGATATTCATGACTGGGCAGGTGAGATGATCTCCTCTTACTTTGCTTTGTTTTATGGAATCGGTATCCTTTGACTACTATTTTGGATTATAACTGTTGTAATATTGGTGTTCCATACAATGCTTCCATTGACCAAGTACTTGATATGTTTTGTAGGATGACATTGAGAAGTTGGTCTCTAAGTTAGAAGATAGAGTTAGAAGCCTGGAAGAAGGATCTGTCTTGGATGCCATAATCCTTCCTCTTCACGGTTCTCTGCAGCCTGAAATGCAGGCAAGCAAAGACTTGACTTGTGACTTTTGAGGGCTTTATGCTCATAATATTTTGTTCCTATCAAACAATACTTTGTGGTTCATACCTTTTCTTTTCTATGCAGGTACGTGTATTTAGTCCTCCACCACCTAATTGTAGGAGATTTATTGTTGCCACAAACATTGCTGAAACTTCTTTGACTATTGATGGTGTTGTGTAAGAAAACCTATACTTATATAGAAACTATTTCCTTGGGATTACTTTCATATGTTAGAAGCGTATATTTTTAGGGGTGTGATCTGCAACAAAAGTAATAGTTGCGATGCTTTTAGTTAAGAAACTAAATCAAAATGTAGTTTACAAGCTACATAACTAATTTCACATAACTAATGTAGATTTCACATAACTATTTCATCAAATGCAGATTTTTCATGAAGACATCATCATAACTAATTTCACAACATAGAAAATTTATGATCAGCAAGGAAAGTGACATCAATATTAGAAGCTGTATACTTTTAGGGGTGTGATCTGCAGCAAGTAATAGCTGTATACTTTTAGTTAAGAAACTAAATCGAAATGTAGTTTACAAGCTAGCTAATTTATCTTATTGTAATCCTTACATACCTTTTTTTTTTTTATCTAGACTGTTGATATTAAAAAACCAAGCCAAATCCTAAAGGCGAAAACCCACAAGCATTGATATAGAGAGCTGCAGTCATATATGAGCTGAAGACACAATGCAACTTCTAAAAGTTCCTCAAAAGGTGGCCAGACAGAGAGGGAACTCAGATTACTCTTCAAATAAGATTGGTGCCATGATGAGCCATTATCTGTATCTACCATCCTATTACGAATTAATCGTTTATAATTGGTAAGCCTATAGAAGACAAATATGCCTGCAATTTTCAGAGTAGGAATGAGAGGAGTAGTTGAAGCCATTCTCTGACCATGACTATCTGTGTCAATAATACAGCTCCTGCAACTTCTAGATATCTTTCCTTTAATTACACTGTTTACTAAGCAAGAGTACGTGAGTACTGGTCCACTCATCAGAAAATTTGTATCTTCATTCCTATTTACTTTTAATAGATTAGTCTCCAACATAATGGTGTGAGCATGCACAACTGTTAAAGATAGGATCTTTGGTATGCTGAACAAGTCACCTTTGATATCTTTGCCAGCTTAAAGCACTCATTGATACAATCATAAACATGCCAGAGGAAAATCCTGCTGAAAATAATGTGGTCACTGAATCCCCTCCTATATTTGATTCGATTTCTTAGTGTTTTTTTTTTCAATCTTTTTTTAATGTTATTTGTTGTTGGGATGTCGTTATTTCCAGTTTTTGTTGATCAACATTGGGATTTGTTTGTTGTCATGCAAGTTTTTGTGCTTTTGAGGCTGAAATTGTTACTTTTTTTTATGTTTTGGTGTCATGATCTTCTGATTTCATTCCTTGGCCCTTTCAAATTTCTAGGCTTGCAGTTTATATATATCAAGGCAGCAAAGCCACCAGGTAATTGAACTTATTGGATTATCTCTGCAAATAAATTAAAATGATCAATCTCTGAACATTTGGTCCTTTTGGTTTTTCCTATTATTGGGAAATTTTGACAGATAGATAATGCAGATAAGATTGATCTGTTTGGATCTTCTATTGTTGTTAGTTTGTCCAATTGAAACACTTATTTTAAAGTCTTACATTTTCTTATAACCATAGTTTTATATCCAAAGCTCTTTATTAGCATTTTCATTGTTATGATTAAGATTTATCATTGTTAACAATATTGTTTTCTTTTCTATTTCAGATAAGTGATTTATTTATTGAATTATAGTTATTTGTAGTGGGCGGTAAAGGATCGGAAATGGTACCCAAACAACAACTTGACGAGGTCCGCATTGAAGTAGCCGACTACTTACAGACTCTGTTGTAGGTTCTGACCAGTTTCTTGATTTTGAGTTAGTTTTTAACTAACTTTTTTGTAGCAATTATGAACAAACAAGAATACTAATTGCTAGGCTAGCCTTGTAGTATATAGGTGCATATATGAATTGGGGTTTTATTTTGCCCATTTTGTAAACTGTTAAGGATGATGAATGTCGGATATAATACCCCAATTTGCAATTTATAATCACAGTTCTATTTTGTGGACAGAATCCTCTTTATAGAATGTGATGTTTAGATATAAGTTGAAATCAGTTTTAGCCATAAAAACTGATGTCCAGAAATACAGATACATCAGTTCCGAAATGAAAATCGATGTTACTAATATATCCAGACATCGGTTCATTGTTAAAAACGATATACTACCGAGTGCCAGACATCAGTTCCGAAATGAAAACCGATGTTACTAAAACATCCAGACATCGGTTCATTATCAGAAACGATATACTACCGAGTTCCAGACATCAGTTCGGAAATGAACACTGATGTTACTAACATATCTACACATCGGTTCATTGTCAGAAACGATGTCTACAACAGTATTACTCATCGGTTCTTAAATCAATAACGATGTTAAAACTCAAACTTGTGTTATATAATCTATATTTCTTTAAGCTTTAAATACAATAAAATGTGGGTTTAACAATAGTAAAACATGCAAGTTTGTTATCATTTAAACTTCTTTACATCGGTTTATTATAAGGAACCGATGTCTACCCGAATATTAGACATCGGCTAAAAACCGATGTCTGCATTTTCTGGATCTTTCTCATCACCCACAAAGACATCGGTTGGATTTTTTTTTCTCATCGGTTTTTGACCGATGTCTGGGGCTATAATTCTAGTAGTGAACTCATTTAACATTTGCAATAAAAATACTAAACTAATATGATCCTTAGTGAGTTGAGTTCATTTCTATGTGTTATAGTCATCTCAATTTCTCAAGAGCCCAATATATTTTCCTTAATCAAGCAATGGATTAGCAAATGTTTAATAGAACTACGATGTCATACCTAAAAACACCAATAATAGGAAGTCCCTTCTAAATAGCTACAATTCTCTTCATCAGGAGTTTTGCTCCAGCACCATCACTTACCTGGCTAGAATTTCCTAGAATAAAAATAAAGGGCTAAATACAAATTACTACCCTGTGGTTTAGGTACAAAATCAATTCAGTCCCTGAACTTCTAATTTCATCAAAAACACCCCTGCACTTTCAATTTTGATCTAATAAGTCCAATTTGTTAGTTTTCCTACAATTGAGTTATTTAACTTGTTAATGTGGCTCATATATGGCCTATGTTTTATGATGTGGTGTCGAGGTGGTCTGCATAGTCAATTTAGGAGTGAGTCCTACTATTAAAAATAAATAGTTTCTCAACAAATAATCCAACTATAACTTGAACCCATAACATAATATTAATGAATTGGACCTATTAGATCAAAATTGAAAGTGTAGGGGTGTTTTTGATGAAATTAGAAATCCAGGGACTGAATTGATTTTGGACCTAAACCACAGGATACTAACTAGTATTTAGCCCAAAAATAAATGAGCTGAATTTATAATGCTTGATTCATATGCATTAGAGAAGGGAAAAAGTCAAGATAAATGAAGATACTATAATGAGTAACAAGCTACTTGATACTTGAGTGATGAAATAACTACAGTTGTTGTCGCATTTGATTTAAATGCAGGCTTCAATTTCACCAAATCAGTCATGTTTGCATTTTGATAGATGCCATCATCCACAGAAATTGTAACATGCCTCTCCTCTCCAATTTCATATTTGTATCAATATATCCAAATGACAAATTAAATGTAAGAGAAAATTTTCAATCAAATTATCATTATAAATAATTTCATTTACAAAATGACCATTAAAAATGTATAAGTAGCAATACTCATTACATCAATCAATCAAAACTCTAACTCTACAAGTTCAATTCATATATCGGTTTCATTTCAGCAAACAGATTAAGGACTACAACCCTCCCTGTAGAAATAGAATGTAAAAATGCCTGGAAACAAGCATGTTCCATTGTCCATTGTTAATGACAACAGAAAAATAAAAAGGAACACTATACCTAACAAAAACAAAAATCATAAATATAACCTTCATTTGTGCAAGGCTTTCGAATGGATCATATGAAAATAACCATCCCTGCAGAATTATAGTCATTAGTATACCAAAACATATTAAATTGTAGTTTCTTTCCAGCAATGTACACTACAAGTACTAACACATAAGGAAGTCATCATAATTAATCAAGGTCAAAAGTACAAAATACTTGTAGTACATATTCTAGATGGTTGAAAATTAACTATAATTCTGTTTGTCAACAAAAGGGATCATATAAGCATAAGGGATTTCCTACTTTTAAGCAAAGTAGTCACTAACTTAGAGGACATAATAAAGTGAGAGATTTCTTTTTCTATAGCAGAAAACAGTGAATCAAAACTCAAGAGATACACAAGGGCGAAGAATGAGATGTAACACTCCAATATAGAAACTATACATGACATTTATGAGTTGTACAATGTATAGTAAAAAAGACACACCTGATCAGAGGTTGTGAATCCACTAATTGTGTCACCACCAATTATTCCAATTCCTTTTTCTTCAAGTGGCTGCAATATTACTGCCCGCAAAGTTTGAATTCATGTTAGAAATCCTTAATTGCATATTTAAAACAGGTATTATTAAAATGCAAAGTTGAAGATAACAAAAAAGATGTGCACATCAAGCTCTTATTTTTCTTAGGGGACCTGAACATCATGCTACTATGCAGGTGTGCATAATGAATGAAGCAACTGGATGAGACAAACAAAACACATTTGCTTGATAGATATATGTCACGCCCCTGATTTTTAACAAAATAAAAATCGAAATACAATCCCATAATTATACATGCGTGATCGTTCAGTCATCAATATCAAATATCTGGAAACTTTTTCCCTTTAAACTACATACATATTGATGCTCTAAACCCACTATGTCAATATTGACCCGCTCCACAGAGTCATCTACTACATAAGCTTACGAATTAAATTGTCAACAACAAAATAAAATGTAAATGCTCCTCAGAGCTTACACTACTAGAAAAATAGGTCATTTCACACGGATGATGTTGTCACAGAGCTTCACACGGACAATTATCCGTGTATAAAGTGTTATAGTACACACAGAAATCCGTGTGTATACATTTTCCACACAGACTATTGTGGCCACATAAGGTTCAAAATGGGACCCAATATTTTTCAAGTCAATTTACACAAGGAGTCCGTGTGGTGCGATTTTCCGTGTGAAATATTTGTTCACACAGATATCTGTGTAAAAATATGAATAATAAGATTCTAGTAAACATAATTATATATGAATAGTGTTAATATTTATTTAACCGAAAAAAGGGAGAATTCCACAAATGGTCACTCAATTATGACTCATTCGACACTTTGGTCACTGAAGTTTCAAATATATCACTTTGGTCACTCAACTATTACACTGTCAATCACTTAAATCACCCAAAGAGTATTTTTTATAATTTTTTTTAATGAAAAAAATTAATAAAGTGACTTAAGTGATTGACAATGTAATAGTTGAGTGACCAAAGTGTCGAATGAGTCATAGTTGAGTGACCATTTGTGAAATTTTCCCAAAAAAAAAAAAAGTTCAGTTACACAGCCATCCGTGTGAGTTTTATATCAAAATAAACTGAAAGAAAAAATTTAAGTACATAATTTTAGTAGTGTAATTTTATTTGGCTCACTATTTCTAGGTTTCACACAGATATCCACGTGAAATCTTTTCAATAGCGTTCTGCAAAATTCCAACAGGGTCCGTCTAAGTCATTCTAATATCTCTTCATTCAAGTTTTTCAGGTCTCTCAAGTCAGAACCACCCACCTCTCTCTCTAGATCTATCTACTAAGCTTTACATCTAGTTTTCAGTTATTTCTCTCTACCATTGTCTTTGTTATTCTATGTAATTTTCTTGCTATTTTTGTGATTCTTTATTGTAGATCTATGGGTGTAAGATCTATTATTTGTGGATATGAGAGTTTTTTTTGATGGGGTTGGTTTGGGTTTTGTGTTGTTGATAGGTTCCAGAGGGATCTGAAGTGCAAGCCAGAGGAAGGAAGGGCGATAGCCCCAAGAAGAAGGCGGTGACTCGTTCCGTCAAAGCTGGTCTACAATTTCCGGTCGGTAGGATTGGCCGCTACTTAAAGAAGGGAAGGTATGCTCAGCGTGTCAGCTCTGGTGCTCCGGTCTACTTGGCCGGGTGCTTGAGTACCTCGCAGCTAAAATTCCGCTCATCTCTTTCTCTTTGTCTCTCTTGCATTTCTAAATTTAGAGTTTCGGTTCAATTTTGTTAGTAAGGGTTTTAGCTTTGAGTTTGAAGTTTAGAGTTTATTTCAATTTTGAGATTTTGACCTAATTTTGTCTTTGGGTTTCAGTTCAGGTGCTGGAGTTGTCTGGAAATGCAGCTCGGGGCAACAAGAAGAACATGATTATCCCAAGGCATCTGTTATTGGCTGTGAGGAATGACGAAGGGCTTGGCTTCTTGCTGGGGTTACTATTGGTCATGGAGTTGCGCTTCAATCAGGTTGAAATCAAGCAGTCTGAGATGATCAGTCACTTCTTTGTTGCGTCTGGCGTATCATAGAAGCTCTCAAGACAATTTGAAAGACTCCAATTCTGGAAAATCACATGAAGGACAATACAGTAAATGAAGGAACCAAAAAAAAAAAACTAAATGAAGTTAAATTAATTAAAATTCAATGAATATATAAATACATACATAAGTGTAGTTGCTGAAATTAAAGTGGGGTCCTCACATATATTACACACGGACAGCCTTTTCTATGTGAAAGGGCATTAGCAACGCTCGCAACACGTACAAATTACAAATCTGTGACTGTACTGTGTGAAAAGACGAATACACACATAAATCCGTGTGAATTTGTATGTATTCACACAGATTTCATCTATGTGAGAATGCCTGTTTTTCTAGTAGTGTTACTACAACGGACTCCAAAAATTGCATATTATATATCGAAACGCTTGTATCGACGAGTAGAAGATATATAATACCAGAAACAGCTCCTAATATGGCCAGAACGCCTCCATAACAACTCCGCAGGCCAAAACTCAATATTTCACAAAACTTCCAACATCAAAGTTGTTCATCTCAACATGCTTATCCATTTTCATAACTAGCACGAAGTCAAAATCAAAACGTAAAGGGTGAATACTACCTCGCAAGCCGTGGATTACTATTCAATCCGAGTTGAACCAAGTTTCACGTGAATCGATCCAAACAACCACCACAAATCTGGAGGTTGCTGCGAGATTCCCAAGCCTGGTTTGAAGCTTCACCGACGTCAGAGATCAGAGAACCAATCGGGTCCGAATACACAAAACTTTTCCTCCTTGCTGCGCCGTCACCGCTACGAATCGCCGCTAGAGGATGCCAGAGGGAGGATCACACGGCGGAGATGAGCTGATCTAGAAAGTTTCACCGCCGGAGTTAGCTGGAAAAGTTGGGTCGGTTTGGCCGGGTCCAGGTCTGGTCAGACGGATAACTTCGATACTGAAGGTGCATCCGAGAGAGAAGAGAGAGAGAAGAGAAATTTCCGGAAAAGGAAAATGGAATTATGAAAGATTTTTCAGAAATTCCCTATTTATTCTAAAATGGAAACGTCTTCCATTGGCCATAACTTCTTCATATGAACTCCGATTGATGCGTTCCACATGTCCACGAACTCGTATCGACGTGCTCTACAACTTTTGTGAAGGAAGTTTTCTGAGAATCCCAACGTATAAAAAGTCAAACTTCGCACGACCCCCTAAACTGTGAAATTCGAATAATTGTACGTACGAAAACCATTCCACTTCACATACAACTTGCGAATAAAGCACAATAACAATTATTCGCACAACTGGTCCATTATTAATTACCAAAATTAAATAACGAAAATGCAGGTCATCACATTAATAGTTAAAAAATCAAGGAAGAGAGTAAACCTGTGTGATTGATAGTAGAAATGGCAGCTCAGACTTCCCAGAGATCTAGGTTGACCAAATAGCTCACTAAAAAAAAAGGTGTTTTAGAATATCAAATATTTGGTGGAAGACCTGTTTAAACTGTGACAGCTAAAGACTAGAACATGTCAACAGATAACATGCAGCCACGGGAAGTTACTTACGAACTCCTGATTTCATAACACCTTGACAGAGGGATCCTTGAATCAGTTTATAGACATCCATAGCCATAGCTTCGCCATCACCAGTGGAAGATGCAACTGCAAAACCAATCTAAAGTATATTTCTGCCACCATAAACTATAACAAGAGACCTGCAACATGTCGTATCTGACAGAGATTCCCATGCCTTGGCCTGAGAACAAGCAATGAAAAGCAAATTTAAGCAGCCAACTCAAACTAAACAAAGTAATAATAATTTAAGTGAAAATGTCGGTTTACTACAAAGAGGGCACACATAGTTTAGCAATTCCAATTTGATCAAGATTTCTATATAGCATGTGTCAATACGTACATTTACCACAATAACTCAGAAACTAGATATATTTCGTCCCACCCACAACCACTCTCGCATATTACGCTTAAAACGATTAGGTGAAGGAGATGGCCCCACTCCCATTCCCTAATGATATGCAGCTGCCTATGATTAAGCATAATTCCGCAATTAGCACCAATGCTTACTTTATTCGGAAAATTCTAGTATATGTTGACATATGCCATACATCAAGTTTTTTGAATATCTTAGACCATTGGATTTAATTAAAAGTTGAATATATCTAATGGTCAGGAATATTCAATAGTGGTGACTTGCTTACTGATGCGGCTGAAATAGCCTCACAATTTAACCCTGCAAAATGTAGTTGTCAATATAGGATAAGCAGGGATCGTTCAGTCCGGGGATTGTAAGGTACACCTACACAAAAAGGAATTAACAAATAAAAGAATAAAATGGGGGTTTTTTGAATTTGGTTTCTAATCTACTTAAAAATAAAAACAAAACAAATAAAACTATATACAATGATCGACTTCCCAAATCTAGACCAATACCACTCATAAATTACTTAGTGTAAAAACAGAAAATCCATTTCAACATGCTACAAAAATGTGCCCATCTTAAATGCCTAAATAAGAGCCCAAATGAAAAGCCTCAGCGGATCAATCCATTTATCTGATTCGTTCTAATGTAGGCTTGGATCGGAAAAGTCCTTACCAAGCCTAATACTACTAATTTTTGAAAACACTCAGCGTAATTCTCTTAACTAGTAGTATTATCTAACCCTCGAATCAACTCACACGTGCAAATTAACCATTACACATAGAATTTAATGTAGTGAGGGTGATGAAACAAAGGTTTTCTACGTAGGCTCAAAGGGGTTCATTCTAAGGAATCCCACGACGGGCACAATTGGGGACACATGCTTGTTTGGCTATGGTGGTTACCCTAATGCCTTCTATCCTATCCAGGATCAGTGCATATTATGGCATACAAGTTTTGACAGTCACAACAGCCGAGTTCTAGTACTCTCTAGTCCATTAAAATCTATGGCACATGATCATTGGATTTTCAAAGAATGATGAGGTTTTGCAAATACAGCCATGAAATTCTGAATTTATCAATAAGCACTCGAAAAGAAGGTATTTTAGCTCAACAGCTCACTTAGGGTCAAATGAATTAGACTTAATCCTAGCATGCTTAATGAACCAACTCACAATCCTATCTCAAATCTTCATACAAGCATCACAACGTCGATTAACCATAGAATTCAATTAAGTTCTATTTTGATTGTGAAAACCTTCAGCCATGAATTCAGAGACATGTTCATCCTAGACGCTAGAGGCATCCTAAGACTCAAACACACAAAACAAAACAAAGAGACAGTAAAAAACCATAGAATTTTTTTTTTTTTTTTTAGGGAAGGGTAAAATAAACAAACAATAAACAAAGACACAAGTACAATTCAACCTAAGCAAGTGAAGGGATAGAAATGTCAAACTCTTGTTGATGGCTCCTCCACAACTTCAATTGAAATGGGTTGCCTCCCATGCAGCGCTTAATATTTATAGTCCTTCAGCCTGGACTCTTCTCCTTGTTCACACGTGCTCATTCCTTGGGTCAAGTGTTAGTAACATGTAAAAGGTTCGAAATACAAACATTATGTTTTTCCTATTTACATACTTAGGTACTGGAACAGAGGACCTCATTTGTGCAATGAGACTATAGAACAGCTACCCTCGACAAGGTCATGTTTAATCCAATATACCTTAAGCAGGTCACACAACATTTTTTTTTTTGTTTTATAAACATAGTTAATATCTCAATTGATTCCAAGTTGTAAGTCGAGCCCAATAGAAACCGCTACTATTGGTGAGATACGATATAGGGCTAGTCGCCCAGACATAAGTCTTTTTCCTTTGTTTCAGAAGGCAGAATGGCCAGATTAAGAGGTAAGTGAGAGGGAGGACTCATTTTAGTGATACTACGGAGGCTACTCCCACATAGTGGTTTAGGCTCATTCTATAGTATCTCTGAGATCCAATTGAACCCATCACCCAGGGTCTCAACCTAAGACACCATCCGTATGCGCCCCTTACTCAGCTGGGAAATTAACTTATGTGTTAGACCGTTCTCCAAGTGCTAATAAAGGCCGCCCTCAACCTCAAGAGACCTGAGCAAGTATGAAGGGTTTAGGCCAATATTAACAAAAGGGCCCTTGTCTACTCATACGATTTTACACACTTAGAACAATTAAGTATTTAGCTAAATTCATATCCTAAGTATATTAATCTAAGTGAAACACATACAATTTACAACATGCTAAAAAAAAAATCTAAGTGAAACACATTCAATTTACAATATGGTTAAAAAAAAAAAAAAAAAACAACTTCTACAAATTGTACAACAATGACAAAAGACATGATTAATTTTGTAACACTCATAAAACTTAAACTAAATCACAATTAAAGCTTGGCCTAACCGAAATCGCAATTTGTCACCATTCCACAAGTGTAGAACAAAAATTAGCATGCATTCAATATACAACAAAATTGATGACACTTTAAGTGCAAGGGATTTTAACAATCCCCGGCTACGGCGCCAAAAATTGATGCGGCTGAAATAGCCTCACAATTTAACCCTGTAAAATGTAGTTGTCAGTATAGGATAAGCAGGGATCGTTCAGTCCGGGGATTGTAGGGTACACCTACACAAAAAGGTCAATTAACAAATAAAAGAATAAAATGGGGGGTTTTTGAATTTGGTTTCTAATCTACTTAAAAATAAAAACAAAACAAATAAAACTATATACAATGATCGACTTCCCAAACCTAGACCAATACCACTCATAAATTACTTAGTGTAAAAACAGAAAATCCATTTCAACATGCTACAAAAATGTGCCCATCTTAAATGCCTAAATAAGAGCCCAAATGAAAAGCCTCAGTGGATCAATCCATTTATCTGATTCGTTCTAATGTAGGCTTGGATCGGAAAAGTCCTTACCAAGCCTAATACTACTAATTTTCGAAAACACTCAGCGTAATTCTCTTAACTAGTAGTATTATCTAACCCTCGAATCAACTCACACGTGCAAATTAACCATTACACATAGAATTTAACACGTAATTTTCAGAATCATTTAATCATTAAAGCATGATTTTTACCACCCGTTAGAACTAATTACTACTTGTTTAACTCAGCGTCTTAACAAATAACAATTACTTTTGGCAAATTAAGCAAACACACAAGAACTCTCACCGTTATTCTAGCATGCAAACTTATGAACCTAACTCTGAAAATTACCTAAACACGTAAAAGGGCACAAGATTGTAACATGAATCATAAAAGAATTCTCGAAATTAACTCAATAATAAACTGAAAATCTCAAAAATATTAATAAAAATATTCTGAAAATCTCATTTCTCCAATTACACAACTCGCAAATTGAAACAAACAAAACCGAAACAAAAATTATAAGTAGAGTCATAGTTACACTTTGAAGCTTTCCTCAGCGGCTTAGCAACAAGGTGATGAACTTGTCTCTGCTATGGTGGTGGAGCGTCCTTGACTCAGCGCCTAAGAGCTTCGTAGATTGATGGATGGATGGTGGTCACGGTCTTGTAGGAGATGGAGGTTTGAGGAGTGAATTGGGCAGTCTTGGAATGGTTTTTTGGCCCGGAAGTGATAGGCAATGAATTATCTTGGCTGGGAAGTGATCTTGGCTGGGAAGTGATGCAAATTCAGTTTTGGACGTTGCCTATTTATAGGGGAGAATTGGTTGGCTTTTGTCGATCATACCCTTCATCAATGGACGGATGGGATTGCTTCGTAATTCCTTTAATTTTCCAACTGAAACATCTCCTTTAAGGCCTTAACTCCTCTCATAATGGGGCAATTCCTTTAATTTCCAAGCTGAAACATCTTTCTCTTATTTATTTTCCAGTTGAAACATCTTTCTCTTATTTATTTTCTAGTTGAAACATCTTTCTCTTTTATTCCTCAACTGAAAACGTCTTTCTCCTTTATTCCCCTTCTGAAAACGTCTTTCTCTTTTATTTCCCTTCTTCATTGCTTGGTCAAATATCTTAATGCTTTATTTTATGACTCCATCAATGCTGTTTCCAAGAGTTCCACCAGGCAATGTTTCCTACAACAAGCAGGAGAATATCAGAATTTTCTAGAGAAAATAAAGGGAATTAAAATGTAAAGACCGCAAAAACAGTTGACAGTTAGGAATCCTGATCCAGCTAGGATTTTTCATGAATTTTAATTTTTTCCGCCTATTTCACTCCAAACACTCAACAAGACTCTCAAAAGGACTTAATGACTCAAAACACTAAACTAAGGGAGAAATAAGGCTAAAATGAGGCACATAATTAATAATATCGTCACACTTTTTTGCTCCTATCACTTACCAGGTAGCCTGTATAAACATTTTTTTTTTCTTTTTCAAAATTCTGAATTATCTACATTAAAAAAAAAAAGAACCCTAAATTGAAAAAGAGTAGAAGATGAGGAAAAGAGGAAGAAAGAAATTGTCCAGTTTTGTTCTTGTACAAAGCGAGAAAACAAGTACTATTCTGGTTTCATTGTTTGCACTCATGTACGAAGAATCCTTATCATGTAGCTGCGATTATAAGACTTTGTAGTTGTATGTTGTACCATTATCATCTAGATGATGGGTTTAGGGTTTTCTGTTGAATGTCCCTTATTTTATGTTTGAGCACCGATTCCAGTTGAAGATTAGACTATAGAGTTTAAAGATCTTGAAAGCCTATGTTCGAATGCCCAATAATTGGCCCTCATGTATTTGCGTGGTTTTGCATGTAAGAAGGAGAAAGTAAGAGGAAGAGGTAATCCTGAGTTCTTGACTCTAGTATTGTGACCATCTTTGATAATGTTTTCCCTTGTTTATTAGATCTACCAATAGAAGGAAGCAAGAGCAATAGATTCTGAAAATATATTAGCATTGCCAACATTGGCAGATCGAGTATCAATGGGATGCTTCTTAGTTTGCACAACTCAATTTAAACTGCTTAGTTGATTCAATTTTTGAATTTTCAAAAGTTAATTTCGAATAAGGACGATAATGGATGACTAATTGCATAGTTGAGTTGATGTAGGGAGAAGCCGAGCAGCTTTTTGACTTTTCAATTATATGTCGTTTTGGTCTCACTGGTCTTGCATCATGTTTGTTATTTGACTTGAATGAGGATGCAAGTAGTGATGATCATGGGGATGTTTCAAACAATATAGGTGAAGCTAGGGAAAGCAAAACATCTACAGAAGGGAAAGAACAGACCGCAACCAGCAGCGGTGCAGTCAGGCAATATGTTCGATCAAAAATGCCAAGGCTTCGTTGGACTTCTGATCTCCATGTAGCATTCATTCATGCCGTTGAGAGGCTCGGAGGACAAGAAAGTAAGTTTCTCGATCAATATACCATTTAAACTTTTCTCAAGTTATAACTAAATCATCTACAAATTTAAAAAAAGCTAAATGTTCATTATCAACGCACGAACATATATGTACAGTTGTACAACCCAAAATATTTGATACATAGTCTGATAGGGCATGGAAATTATATTGAAAGTGCATAGCGAATTCCACTATTTAGTTGGAGGAAAGCTATTATGACTAGGGGACTTATACTGGTTAAACCATAAGCGTATATAGTCCATCATTTACATGTTCATATAGAATGAAAGATGATGTATTGTACACAATCCATTAGTTTTATGCTGTTTATTACTTAGGTGGATTCTATATCCTTCCATGGATCAAAGACGGCTTCAATTCACATTCGATCATGGTCTCTAATTTGATTCCTACATTTTCCCTCAAGTACAGAGAGTCACAAACACCTGTACAAGATTTGTACTTTCTATATCTGTACAGGTATTTCCAAGTCTAAATTTAATTGTCTCATTCAATTAGAGTTGTTTGTATGTGTTTTCTTGTCGACTCCTTTCTTTCTTTTTAATGTTTTTATTTTATTTTAGTAGTTTTTTGTTTCTCACTTTTTGTATAGTTCTACGTTAAGTTCATATGATTTTAAGAATATGCTCTAATATATATGAAACTTTTACTAGTTTTACATTGCTTTCATCTCATTAATTGGTCCTCTCTGTTTTACTCTATTAATTACTAGTTGGATTTATATTGTTCTCTATCTTTTAAAATGGGATGGTTTCAGCATTTGTCAAGTGAGTTTTCGTGTTGTTCTTCTGGTCTTGTTCTTCTTGTTTGTTTGGGGCTTTTGTTGTTTGTTTGTTTGGTTTGTTGGCTTTGTGTTTTTGTTATGTTGTTTGATGCCAGACGTGTTCCACCTCTATGTAAAGTTAGGAGTATGTTTCTGGTTTTCTTTGTACTGTTCTTGGTTCAATAGATTGCTTTGTATCTAAAAAAAAAATGTTTATGATGGTTTCAGCATTTGTCAAGCTGAGTGAGTTAGAAAATGTGCAGCTTCTATTTACATAAAGAAGTGAGGAATGTTGAGTGGATTAGTCTAAAAGGGAAAAGTTGATGATTAATGGATGGATGAGCAATTGATTATGGTTTGATAATACTTGGGTAATATTTTCATTGTTGCAGGCATGGATGGATCGTATGAACCTTCAATATCTGATATTGGTTTGGTGTCCCAAAGTTCGATAAATGGAAGTGACTGTAATGAAATGCAATATAAGGGAGTTTGGTATGATAAGTTATCTACAGAAGATCTTAAAGGGCAGGAGTTTAAGACTGTGGAGGAAGCTGAGTCCTTTTACAATGCTTATGCAAAGGCCATGGGTTTTGATGTTAGAAGCGACTACAAGAGATTAAGTATACGCATAACAGGGAGAGTCACTTCATTGCGGTTGGTTTGTTCTGCTCAAGGGAAAAGAAGAGAAGAGTACATGAGTAACAAGAAAAGAGTTCACAAGCCAAAGAAACATGGGTTTTGATGTTAGAAGCGACTACAAGAGATTAAGTATACGCATAACAGGGAGAGTCACTTCATTGCGGTTGGTTTGTTCTGCTCAAGGGAAAAGAAGAGAAGAGTACATGAGTAACAAGAAAAGAGTTCGCAAGCCAAAGAAAGAAACAAGATTCAATTGTCCATGCTTGTTCAAAGTAAGGTACCGTTCGAATATTAATGCCTATATTGTTGATGATTTCATAACGAACCACTCACATCAGCTTGCACAAGCACATGAGTCGCATCTTCTTCGATCACACAGATCAGTTGAAGATCATCATTTAGCACTGGCCACATCTATGCAGAGAGTGTCTGTTAAGCCTTGTCATACATATGAATACATTGTTGATAGATGAGGAGGTTTTAAGAATGTCGGGTTTATTATGAAGGACTTGTAGAACAAGTTAGATTCAAGACGTCGAGAAATTTTACTTGAGGGTGATGCAGAAGCTGCACTTGCATATATGAAAGGCAAAGTTGCCACAGACTCGCATTTCTACTGCAAGTTTAGCATAGATGAAGATAACAGGTTGGCGAATATGTTTTGGAGAGACTCTAATTCTCTGGTGGATTATACTTGTTTTAGAGATGTCTTGGTGTTTGATAGTACCTACAAAACCAATCCTTATGAGAAGCCATTAGTGTTGTTTGTTGGTTCAAACAATCATTTATCGACCACAGTTTTTGGTTTTGCATTACTCATGGATGAAACGATTGAGACTTACACATGGGTTTTGGAGACCTTTATATCGTCTATGAATAGCAAAAGGCCTGTTGCTATTTTGACTGATGGGGATGAAGCAATGCGAAGGGCTATTGAAGTGGTACTCCCAGGTTGTCCTCATCGTCTGTGTACGTGGCACATAGCAAAGAACGCCTAGAGGCACCTGCGTAAGAACAGTGTCTTTTCTGAATTTAGACGTTGTATGTGGGATGAAGTCACTCCAGATGTTTTGAAAAACGCTGGAATACTATGGTTAACACACATGGTCTCCACAATAAGGATTGGGTTAAGATGATGTATGAAAAGAGGCAAATATGGGCTGAGACATTTATTAGTGGCCATTTTTTTTCCCGTATGAGAAGCACTCAAAGATGTGAGGGTATGAACAGCTATATGAAGGGTTATCTGAAAAGCGGTGTGAAATTATTTGAACTTATTCCGGCACTTGATAGGGCATTGTTACAGCTTAGGAACAAGGTTGTGGAAGAGGATTTTAAGTCCAATAACTCTAGTCATGTCCTTACTTCTTCACTTCGAAAATTGGAAGATCATGCAGGTATTATTTTCACTTGAAGATTTAGCATCTACTTAAATATTTTAGGACACATAACTTTATTCATGTCCTTTTTTTTTTTCTTTTTTTAACATGGAACATCATGCAGGTACTATGTTCACTGATAGTATGTTTGAGCATGTACGTAACGAGATTGATGGGGTCGGCGATTTAATAACATCTCGAATGATGGTGTTTGGTTCAAGTCGTGTATACTTTACATCTAGTTACAATGACAACAAACAAGATATTGAGTACACGACAGTTTACTATCCTGATGAAAACAATCCTCGTATGGAGTGTTCATCTAAGCTGTTTGAATGCGAAGGCATTCCATGTTGTCATATATTTAACGTTATGAAACATGAGCGTATGAATGAGATTCCTTCATCCTTATTAATGAAGAGGTGGACGAAGTCTGCAAAATCTGATATGCAAATATCAGTTCATGGAGACAACGTCCCTAATGAAGCTATGGAATTTGCCAGGTACATACTTCATTTAATTATATTCAATAATTCTTCTTGTTTTACATTAACAATGTCACTTACTTTTCTTTTCTTTTTTTAACAACACATTATGATTAGTTTTAGGCTCGTTTGTGAATCTTAACTGATGTCTTGCTATAGTGTGATGAACAATCAATAATAAATCATATATCGTGCAGGTACGGCGATTTAAATTTTTTTGGAAGTAAACTGTGTTTTCTTGCATCGAAAACAAAGGAGGGCACGAACATCCTAAACAGAGAATTCATCAGACTAGAGCCCATACTATCAGACTTGTGGAAGCAACAGAAAGAAAAAATTGTTACTCCAGAGCACTGCAGTAATATTATAAAAGATCCAATCAAGGTGAGGACCAAAGGCACCCAAAAGACCACAAGTATAAAAAAATCTAGACAGTGTAGTTGGTGCAAGAACTATGGACACACAAAAACGACATGCCCGCAGAAAAAACGTCGACGAAATAGAGCTTGAAACATTTGGTTGAAACCAGAGTAATAATTGTTTTCTGTAAACAAAGAATTTTTCAATTATTGACCAACAGTTATGGTCAATCTAATTTTGTTAGTGTAAATTTTGTTTAAAATGAGCAGCATATTAGTTATTTATGATTACTATCATTACTTCAGTTTCAGTGCAAAAGATCAGTTTCGGTGCAGCATATTAGTTATACACATCTTATTGTGTGTTAGGCATATTATCCTTAGCAAACAACTTCTTTATTAGTTTTGGCCATCATTTTATCCTTCTGTTATCTTTTGGCGATTTTCATTTGAGTTACTTTGAAACTTAGTAATTTGACCATTCAAAACAGAGGCTATTGATGATGAATACAAAATAACATTAATATCGAAAGGTGCAATAACATTCTCGGTAAAAGATAGCATTAAATGAAAAATCCTTCCAAAAAATCGTGAATTGACCAACGAAGAGTACAATAAATTCCACATCTTGAATCATCACTCGAATCAAATTCTTAGTGTATACATATTTCTTCAAGTTTCACCCCTGAAATGTTAAGATCCCAGAGCTCATAATTGTTAAAAAGAAACTCATAACTAAATCCTTCCAAAGACGAGCTCTCATTAGTGATATTTTTTATTCCACAAACATTTTCAAGACATAATTCCTTGATGCATTTCCAGGAAGATGATATCCATTTGAAAAACTGGTCATCTTCAACCATAGCATCCTTCAATTCCCTGATGCAAATGGAAGCTCACATGTCCATTAATCAACATATATGTCAAAGAGGAAAATGGAAGCTCACGTTATTTATTTTCTATTTGCAACTTTTAATATGCAAATATGTGGTTCCAATCTATTACAATTTAAGAAATTGATGGCTTCTAAGTGGCATACACTCACACCTACTAAAAAAGCCAAGTACAGTATTCCAGGCCCTGATGTTTCATCTGGAATTACGAAGAAAAGTAGGAATACATCCAAATCCTCAGCTACCATATCCACTCGATGTAGTCCACACCAGTTTCAACAAGTTGTTTCTAAATTTTCTGGGGAACAAATTGCAGCAATAACTAAATTGGGCTTTGGTACATTAGTGCAATTGTCATGCACACGAGTACGCCGAGATTTATGTCGATTTTTGATTGATAAGTTTGACACTGAGGAGTGTTTGATTGAGCTGCATGGTAAGAGTATGAAAATGAGTTCTTCAGATTTTAAACAGATTATGAGTGTGCCTGAAAGAGGAATAGATGTAGACTTCAGCGGCTCAATTGAAGACCCTGACATGAAACCATTGGTTGATTAGTATGTCGGAAATTTTGGGTATATAGAAATTTCAGACATAATTGCAAAGTTAGATGGAGTAAACGTAGTAGATGATCACTTTGGAGTCAGCTTCATTCTGTTGGCATTGGGAACCTTGCTTTGCCCAAATACATCAACACATCTCAATCCAAAGTATCTTCTTGCATTGAAGAATCTAAAGAATATAAGAAGTATGAACTGGGCAAGTTTTTCATTTGAATTTCTATTGGAAAGTGTTCGGTTGTTCAAGCAGAACAAAGCAAAGTACATATCTGGATGTGTGTTGTTCTTCCAACTATATTATTATAATGTCATCGGTTATGGAAGGGCACTTGTTGATTGTGAGAAGCCGTCAATTGCAGCTTGGGGAGAGGAGCAATCAGCAAAATTAATTAAATGGATATTGCGTAAAGGGGGTCATGAAAGTCCAAACATTCTGGTTTCCAAAGTTTATAATTCAAGTGAACAGAAACATGAGGCAGAAAATGTTGTTGCCCTTCGAGCTGATGTTGAATCCGTGAAGAGTACCATTATATGTGTGGAGGAAGATTGATGAATTGGGAGGTCTTCTTAGAGGGATACAAGAAGGATTTTTCAAAGTAGTGAGACAAGATGGTGATCAGGATGTCAATATAAAAAGGGACGAGGCTAATCATGAAATTTCAGACTGTGGATCTGTCAACAAATGATACTATTAGGCAAAACCATCAAGAAAGTGATGATTTCAAAACTCAAAGTTCAAAAGAAGTTGAGGTTAATGACGAATCATCATGTCAAATACAAAGTGAGGACAACTCTGAGGCAGCACATCCTCGAAGGGCATCAACTTCGTATTTGAATTTGATCTAAAAAAAAAAAAAAAACTTGGTAATTATTTCTAAAACCGTTACTAACAAGCATACATATTATGATGCAAAAAACAGCTTTAATTTTTTTTTCTTTACAGATTAAGGAAGAATTTATCATAGGCAAAACAATCAGGACGGACACTAAATCAACTAAATTCAGTCCGATCAATACGCTGCGCACCGCTGAAAGGAAGCCAAGTCAAGCAATATCAGATCCATTTGTGAAGCTTGGGTTCAAATTAGATGATGAGCAAATGGACGAATATTTGCATGGGAGAACCCTAAATTTGAAGAGAATTGGTGAATTCAAGGGTGCTTTCGATTTTGACGATGATGATTGTGATTTGCTGAGTTTTATATATGAAAAATATAAAAATGAGTAAGCCTTCATACTTTTCATACATTGTTCAACAAGAATCTGATACATACATGTACAAAATTAAAACATAAATTTGTTCTGCAGCTTTATGGTTTTCCAAACAGACGATAACTTCCTAAACCGTGCTGATATGAGATGCTTAGAGCCCGATCAATATGTCAGCAACAAGGTATGAATTTCAAGTACAGTACAATTTTTGTTTCAGTCATCATGTTTACATCTTTTTCGTAACTATAACTCTACCATATTTTTTCCTGGATACCAGTTGGTAAGTGCTGTAATTGGAATTCTTCGAAAACATGGAGTTGCTTCTCAATGGTTTTTTAGTGCATATTTTTCGGTAAGGTTGTATATACTTGGATTGACTGTGCAAAATTTGACTGTAGGACTAAGTTCAGTATTTTAATGTAGGCCAAAGCACTTTCTAAAAAAGAAGGTCAAGATTTGTCAAAATTTGCTGCTAACGTGAAAAAAGAAAATAAGGCTGAGTTTCGATACTTTGTATTTGAGAAATGTGAAAAGGTATCATATACACTTTTAATTTGTTTAATTGAGCTTCTCAAACAGATATTTCATGTAGTAACAATTTATAGTGTGCAGATTTTTATTCCCATCCTGGATGAGGGTGTAAAAGGGAACCACTGGTTCCTCATGGTAGTAAAAATAAGAAACAAGTAAGTTGAGCTATTGGATAGTTTTCCTAGTTCCGCACGCAAGACTGCACGAGAGAATCTAGCTTATCATTTGGCAATAAATTATTTTGTGCATTATTGTTATTATTTCAGATTATTTGTACACATTTTCAAAATCACACCTTCTTGATTCTTAACGATGCAGCTGAAGACACTGGACATGATATTTGATAACGAGATTATGATTCATTTCGATGAAGGATGCACATTCTCTTCATTTAAAAGTATTCATCCCGATTGTGTTCCAGTACAAAAAAATGGATTCGATTGTGGCATTTTTATGATTAAATTCATGGAGGATTATGAGAATGCATCCAAAGCAGGGGACAATGTACTTACTTTATCTGAAATTCAGCATCTAATTTTTCAAGTTATTGCTTTATAAAAATTCTAATAAACTCATGCATGCAGTATCATTCTGTGAACGAGCGTCTGCGCATAGCTCTTGATAGGAGCATTTTAATGCGACGTTTTAACTGCTTTTCCCTACATTTTCTGCGTTATTTCCTTAATAAAACCCTGTTTAGGAAAGTTTCCATTCTTTGAATGGGAAAGTTCCTATTTGTAGAAAGTTTCCATTTTTGTAGTTTCTATTTTTCATTTTTAGAAAGTTTCCCATTTTCAGTTTAGGAAAGTTGCCATTTTTCATTTTAGGAAAGTTTCTATTTTTCTTACTAGTTTCTATTTTCAGGTCCTTGTCATAAATAAGCTGAAATGAGCTCACAAATGGAGAGAGAAGCTAGCCAACGTTGGAGGGAGACAAGATGAAGTACAAAGGGAAGCACAAATGAGCAGAAATGAAGAAATGAAGCTTTCCTGGTCCAACCAGGAAACCCTGTCCAGAAAAGGAAAGCTTGCCAAAACAAGACTCTTGAGCCAACCATGAATGGAGATCAAATTAATGAAGTGACATGGCATGAGAGAAGCTTCTTGAAGACTCTAGATGATGACATGGCATAAAGGTGGCACATGGAGGCCCAAGAACTCTCAAGAATGAAGTGGATTTTCGGCAATTGGATTAAAAGCCCACAAAGCCCATGGAATTAGGGGTTTTAACGCATGATTAAACCCTAGGGAGAGTTTGCCGTCCAAAGCAAAGGAGAGAAACAAGGAAAATGACGTGGAAAATCAGAATTATCAAAGAGAATTTCGGTTGAGATTTTATAGGGTAATTTTTATGAAAAGAAAATATACTTGGAGACTTACCCTAGAGAGTTTGCCGTCCAATGCCAAGAGAAAAACAAGGGAATCAAAAGAAAACCCTAGAGAATTCGGCAAAGAGAGATTCAAGGGAGGAATAAAAGGAAAGAGAAAAAGGTGGAGACCAAGAAAAGCTCAAAAGAAGTCTAGATACATTTCTATATTCCCTAAAGGAATTTTGGCTGAATTTAAAGTATAAAATCAGAATATTATCAAGGGAATTTCGGCCAAGATTATTAGGGAATTAAATGGAATTTTGTGATTGGTTGAACCACCTCATAGGGCTTATTTGGCAAGATATTATTGAAGGAAATTATGTGGAATTTTCAGATTAATTCCATGAGGTTTACACGGCTTGGAGATCAAGAGGCCATCCCCTATATATTCTCCTCTTTTCTCAACGTCAAGCCTCTGTCCTCTCCTTTACATTTACACTTTAGAAAAAAATCAGAAAACTCTCTCTAGCCTAGCCGTGAGTTCTTCCACCCTCTAGAGCAAGCCACGAGTTCAAGCAAGGCCAAGGGAGAAGAAGAATTGCCGTGAGCATCATCCTCCATCACCATCCTTGAAGCTTGCTTTCGAGATTCAAGAGACCACCACATCAATCGTTCATCACCATCTCCATCTCATGGTGTAATCCGATTCTCCTTTGTAACCTTTGCTTTGATTTCGTTGGTTTTGTTCTAGTTGACATATGTGTTTGAATGAATATTAATTTCTGGAATTTTATGATTAATTGAGAATTTTCAGATTCATATATTGTGATTCGAAGGTTGCTTATGTGAGTTTGTTTAATTAAATTTGCTTTATAGATATCTTTCGTATTTTAATCTTATGTGGTTGCAAACACTTAGGGTTTCGATATGAATGGTGCTAGGTTTAAGAACATGAAATCGACTTTTCGTTTTGTGTAAACTTGAATCAATGTAGTAAAGGTTTTGTACAAAAACCGAATTTAATTAACGAGGATTGCAATTAGGTGGACTTTTCCATACTAAGTTGTACACTTGAGTTGATAGCCTTTCTCTATGTGTAATGCGTTAAACATGACATGATTGACTAGCTTTCTAGGGTTTGATTGCATGTTTGATAGGATTAATCTAGGTGCTTTCGCTTAGGTTAATTAGCATTGAAAAGTAAAATATGGGAAATTGTTTGCTTTCGAACGTTTCACATGATCAACTCCTTTCTCATGACTTAGATGAACAATATTAGGGTTTGAATCAATTTTAATCATATGTCTCGGTTTTTGATCTTTGTTCTCTCATCCCATTTGTATTTTTATGTTTTTGCATTTTAATTGTTTTGTTAACTTAGTTTTATTTTCGAAAAACCAAAAACAAAATCCCCCCTTTTTCGTAAATAATGTTTATACTTGTGAATATTTTTGTGAATATTATACTTTCTTTTAATTTTAATTGTTTAATTTTTTGACAATGACAGATGTACCCTCAATCCCCGGAATAGAACGATCCCTATTTGCTTATACTACTAACGATAATTTCAGGGTTAAATTGTGCCGCTCGCAAAAAGCGGCACCAGCTCTCACCTTGTTGAGGCATCCGGACAACCAAGCACGCAACAATATTGCTGAAGCTAGACAAAACTCACTTCAAAAAGTCATATGCAAGAAACGTGGACCAAACACAATGAAGATAGATCAAGACAGCACAACACGCAGCGATACTGATGAAGGTTTGCAAAGGTCTCCAAAGAAAATGAAGGCAATCCACGAAATAGATGCAGCCAACGTGAAAAAGAAAAAAGGTCATGGTCGGCCTCGTAGATCAAAGAATAAACCTAAGAAATAACTAATAGCACACACCAAGTTACATTTTATCACTCTTTTGCAAGTTACATTTGATTGTTAGAACTGCATTTGTTTAGGAGTCACTTTAGGTTTTGATGGTTTAACTGAACTGCTATGGATAAGGACAAACTAAATGCCTTGTTTATCCTTCCTTGGATGTCTGATGTTATTTTTCTATATATATGCTATTTTTCAGTATGCATGCTGAAAGTCACGAAGTATTGGGAAAAAGTTCCCAATGTCCTGTTTTGTGCAAATGTTTACCAATTAAACGCAAAGTACAAAACTGAAAAGCATGTATCTGTCATGATAAGTTCAGAAGCCACTGGTTAAAAATGTCATATCCTGAATACGTATACCTACTATCTTCTGGCTGACTATTTCCAAGTTTCACAGTAAATACTGTACTACATGTTATCAACTCATAATAAGGAAAAAAGTTCCCCATTGCACATTTTTCCATTAATAATTGTACGAGAAAATACATGACATTTTAGACATACACTGGAAGGGTTTTTGTAACGTCCCGAACCTGAATCCACCGGTTTACTAGTCATTTGGACGGTAAACGACCTTTACTTTCACTTTTACTTTCGGTTTAGTACTTTTTGTGGCCCTAAAAGTTGACTTTTTATTCGGGTCAAAAATTTGAGAAAATGTTCTTCATGGAAGTTGTAGAGGACATTAAACCGAGCGCGTGGATATGTGGTACGTAAAAATTGGAGTTCGTATGCGAAAGTTATAAGCGAAATACTAAAGTTACTATTCATGTGGTAAGTTTCTATAAATAGCCAACTTACTGTGGTAAGTTTCCATTTTTAGAAACTTACCCAGCTTTTCTCTCTCTTCTCCCTCGATTCTTTCTCCTCTTCGGCCCGATTTCTTCTCCTTCTGATTTCTTCCTCCTCCGGCCACCCCACGATGGAATCCGGGCACCGGCAAGCTCGTCTCCTCCTTCTTGTCACGCCTGTGGTGGTATTTTGCAGTGGCTCGACCGGTAGAGCTCGGATTTGAGTCGTGAAGTTCACTGTAGCAGTTTGGGAGTTTTGTCGATTTCCGGCGATTCCGGCCGTCTCCGGCCACCAAACCGGCGTCGAAGGTTCGGTTTTTGACATAGATCATTTCCCCTAAGGTCTTTCATTTCAATTTGCAGTGTAAAGGTCGAATTAACAATTTCAATTTCTAGGGTTCTTGGAATTTCTGGAAATTTTTGCACCGGTCGGTTTCGACTGTTTAAAGGTAAAATTGGGATGTGTTGTAGTTGAGAAAAATGTTGGGTCTGTTGTGTAGGTGGTGCTGCCAAAATTTGGTGGCCATCGGAGGTGGTGGCCGCCGGTGCGTGGGGCCCATGCGCTGCCACTATTGGTGGCGCGTGGAGGCATGTAGGGCAGTGTTTTAATTTCAGTTTTTAGCCCATTAAATTGTATAATTGTTGTAGAGCTTGTATGTGAAGTTTGGTGAATTTTAGAGGAGTTTGGAATTGTTTGTGAATTTCCGAAGTTTGAAGTTTTGTGATTGAATTGTGGGAAATCCGGCTGTCGGATTTCCCTCGTTTTCATTGTAGAATATGTAAATTGAGGAATTGGTGTTGTGGAAGAGATTTGGGTGGAATTTGAGAAGTAATGGAGATAGGGATTTTCGGGTTTCGTTTAGGTTCATATTTATTTTATCGGATTGCCGTTTACGGAAATATAATTGTGTACAGGGCAATGTTGTGAGCTACGGCTAGATGAAGGAACTCGTTTGCGTGGTCGCCCAATAGTACCGTGAGTGGACTTTTGATTTTAAGTGATGCATGCAATATTGTTTTGTAATTAAGTATTACGTTTATTTATTTGAGAATATAAATTGATTTATCTCGGTTATAATTTGAGAATGATTTTGGCTCTAAGTTTTAAAAGGATATTGCGAATTTCGAAATAAAGTATGATTTGCTATCGATAGTGATTTTGGTTTTCGGATTGTAAAGTGATTTCGGATTTGATTGTGTTTTGAGATTTATGAAATATTATAAAGTAATTTCGGGAATGAATTGTTTTCGGATTTTAAATGGAATTCTTGTCAAGGAAACGATTGATTTAATTACTCTTTTAGCGTGTGGGACACGCTGTTGATTTTTGTGACTTACTACGAGAATTTCCGGGTACGGTTGGGAATCGTACCCGTGTTTTCTTTATTCGCGGGACTTATGGGGAAGCCTTATAGATTTACTGGATTTGAATGGTTTTTACCCACCATACCTGGGTCGTCATATTTATTGCTAGCTAGCCTATTAGTACTCCTCCCTGCTAACTATGTGTTCGTGGGTGAGTAAGAGCAGAGCATGGGATGCTCCAGAGTGTGGGACACTCCGACCCGAGCCTGGGAGGCTCCCTTCTTTCGTATGGTGAAACTTCTTCCCCATATCTTATCGTTGCTTGACTAGCGGGGCTAGTCCGATTTTCACTGTAGCCAGCGGGGCTGGTCTTATCTTCTTGAGAAACGAGATTTCGGTTTTACGATATATTTTTCGAATGTTGTGACTAGTGAGGCTAGTCGGTTTATCGTTTTGAAATCCTTGGATTTAAAGCTAAATGTGTTTTACCATTTGTGCATGCATCGAGTTTTTAAATGATTAAATATGGGAAAGTATGAAATCCTTTTTCTTTTAAATTGTTTATTTTGTCCACTCACGCTAACGTTTTTCGTCTACTTTCCCCTGGGCCTTTCTGTTTCTAATGCCCTGTGTGCAGGCGTTATTAGTTGAGGTCGGGCGTACGTGGTTCGAGGCATAGTTGATGAATAGCTTCCGCACTTCTTCGTTTGGCTCTGATATATTGTGAGTTAATGTTTTGGGTAGTCCACTTTAGGGGTGACTCGGCCAATTCTCGGTTGAGTTATCTCTAAGGTGGGCCCCGTAGGGTCACCTCGGATTTCAGGGTGAAATCCGGGGCGGGTCTTGTCAGTTTTTAAGCCTTTGCGCTTCATCAATTACTGCATAGTTCCATGGTATTTGAGAAAGGAAATCTTGATCGGCCAACGCGATGTCATATGTTGTCAACAGGACATCGAAAGGTAACGACAACACCTGCCAACACATCAACACAAAACAAATTGACTATAGTGTAATGACCAATAGAATAGCTGATTAAAAAGCTAACAACGTGATTCGGTGCCTATACTAGCGCCTCACGCGTAATACAACACGGTCATCAAGTTTAGGGCAAATAAATTAAGCTCCAAGTATCGTACCCAAGGGAATAGGGAACCCCCACTTAGTTACGGACAACTAAGCACAAATACAAATTATCCTAGCAACAAGTATCCGAAATTGTGATTTTTAATTGTGAAGACTTAAACTAAATTTAAGAACCGAAAATAGAAAATTGCTAAAAATAAAAATGCAATGGTAAAGTAGTTTGCGAAAAAATTCAAGACAAGAGAGTGTTGGGTGCTAGGGAGGTTCCTTCACCCAAATCCTATGTGTTGGAAGCTATCTAATGTAGATGCAAAATTCTTCATTTGGCGGTAGTCGTATCCTAGGCGGTTCAAGGCTCAAGGACCATATATTCTCAATTACGGTATTAATGTGCCGTTTCAAGGGTCACAAAAACTCAACTAGAGAGAGCTAGATCCGGTTCAAGGGTCTCTAAGTCGCTCTAATTGGCATAAAGCTCAAGAATTAGACCACTAAGCGATTCACCCTCGCAATCACGCGGCGGGTGCAAACCACCATGCTTATAACCCCTACAATACCAAATTGAGGGTTCTAGCTTAGGAATTAGAGGGGGTCAAGCCTCTAACTCCATCTTAGACATGCTCAAAATACATACCCTAGAGTTGACTAGGCTCCTAGACATGCATTTCAACCCAACAAAAATTGATATAGGCATCTAACAAATTAAATTGCATCAATACATTAAAATAGGCATCATTTACATAAAATTTGGGCTAGGGCACACAACCCTAGCCCCCAAAAACAAATCTACTCACTACCCATCAATAAACAAACATCAATATACATAATTTAAAGAGGAACAAAGTGAAGAGAAGTAGGAGTAATAAGAAAAAACCACAAATTGCTATAAAGCAATTATGGCTAGCCTTGATTTATGACTCTCCACTTTTACCCAAATTTAATGGTAATGAAATTCTTGATGCTTGGGCTTCCTCTTTGAAATTTGTGGAATTGATGAGAAGATGGAATCTTAGTGAGGTAAATCTTGGTGAGGTGAAGAAAATCTCGGTGAGGAGGGAATTGGTGAGGAAGAAATCTTGGTGAGGTGGGGGATTTGGGGTGAAGAGGAAGAGAGAATGGAAAATTGGGAGTTGGAAAGGTGGTGCGGCTGTTTCCTGCTGGGAGAAGAGGAAGAAGGGGATCTGGGCGTGGTGTTGTGTCTAGAGGCAGAATGGGATAATTCCTTAATTATGGGTGAGGTCTCGGTGGCTGTAGGTGTGTAAAGGGATAGGGCTGCCACGTGGCAGCCTGTGAGTGGACAAGGAGAGGGAAAAAAAAAATTAAAAGAAAGAGAAAAGAAGTAGAGCACGTGGGTGAAAGGAATCAGCCATGCTGACGTCAGCAAATTTTTTTTTTTTTTCTTTCTTTCTTTCTTTCTTTGTTTTCCTTTCTTTTCCTCATTTTGTTTTTCTTCTTGCTTCTTTCTTCTTTCTTCTCAATGCACTTCCACAACATATTATCGAAAGTGGTTGGATTCCGCTCCCTTAATGGTGTTTACCACGTTCGACGCACATTGACTATTTCGTCATTTTGTCGGAAACTCCAATTTGCTCCAATCTCGCACCATTTTCTTTCGTTTCCGCAATTCCGCTTATTTTCTACAAAATAAATAAAAATAGATTAATTTCATATTAATTGTCATGGAGATTTTCTTACTTCTAGTGTTTTAGATATAATTATACGCATATAAATGCATATAATCACACCCCCACACTTGAACTTTGCTTGTCCCCAAGCAAACTAAATGTAAATTAATTGCCAAAAATCTATTAGCTCAAACATAAAGAAAGTGTGATATTAGCCTTTCCAACCATAATCCTCGGAGAACTAATTATGTACATGACCATGTAGTAGATGTAAGCACAACATAAGATTTTTGAATTTGTGAGGCAATTAAGAAGCACATGTGAAAAATGCTCAAGTATATGCATGTGTTGACCATGTGTCAAATCAATCCACCACAATCAAATAGGCACATAGAAGACCCAATATAACCCACTAAACTCACATAGGTTCACTAAATATTACCGCTCAAGTGTTTAGGGGCTATATGTATTTCACTCAAAAGCAATTTCACAACACGCGTCACCATATGCTTGCTCTTCAATCTCATCTCCGCTAGGTAACTCACAACATTCAAGATTAAGAGGTCTTTTATGTAGTTGTAATGGGGCAAGGCAAGTGGCTATAAGAAATGAAGGATAAGGGAATACAAAGTCCATAGAAGCTCGTGAAACAACTCTCTCTTGTAGAGATATATGACTTTTGCTTTCAAATGCTAACTCACTTACTCTAAACCCAATGTACAACTCACACTACACTACTATACTATGTAATACTTTTTTTTTTCCTTTCTTTTTTTTCACACAACCCCTTTTTTTTTCTTTTTTTTTTCTTTCCTACTTTTCTTTTCCTTGAACTTTCTTTCTATTTACACAAACTTTTTTTTTTTTTTGAGAACTTTCTTTTCTATACAAATCACTCACCCCCACACTTATTCTTTTATAACCTCACACTTTTGACTTTTCTTTTCTTTGGAAGCACTCAAACATAAAGTCATTCTCTCAAATCGCTTCACCAACTACCATGGAATGGTAGGATAAAAGTGTTTAGGCTAGGTAGGGATTTGTGACGCAAATGAATAAAAAGGCTAAATGAATAAATAGGCTCAAAGTGGCAATCTAGTGGTAAATATATTTGGGCACATGCTTCTTTGGCCATCGTGGTATATAGTCCTAATGCCTCCATCCTTTCTATCATGTCGCAAGATAAAAGTAGCCTCGAGAGGTCTTAGGCAAGTTCTAGATACGCAATGTCATGAAATTATACACACATGAAAGAATAAGTGAATGAATTATGCATACACTATAGGTATAGGCATAAAAGCTCACAAATAAGGGTAAGCAAGTCAATCAAATCATCTATATGATTCTCTAATTATGATGAACCAACCTAAGCTTAGGTTATGTGCACACATATAATCAAGCATAGATCACACATACACTTAATCACAAAACAAATTCAAAGTCCTAGATCATGCTTAGTCTATTCACAATCACAACAAGTTAAGTCCATGGCTCGTCATTGGGGTTGGAAAAAGGCATTAACCACTAAAATATAATTACATAAAGCTACTCTAATTTTAATTTAAACTTTTTTTTTTTTTTAAGTGGGCACCCGAGCCCGCACCCCCACACTTAAAACCAACATTGTCCTCAATGTTGTAAAGTGAGCTTGAAAGCTAAAATCCGTGTCTGATTTAGGCATGAGAGTGAAGTTCGAGCAAAGGCACAAAAAATTAACTATGAAAATGAAAATCTAAATGAGGAGAAAAGATACGAAAACCCCCTTTGTCGACCCTTCATTGCTCACAACCCTTGGAGAAGACTAATATGAGACACCAACCTCAAGGCACAAGGCCTTGACTTCCTTTACATATGCTCCATAATAGCTCTAGGTGCTCATGAAAAGATCAACTCCATTGAGAAATGTGTAGTGTCTAAGAGCAATGCATCACAAATAGCCCATCAAGGAATAAGGACAAGGCTCCTCCATTAAGCTCGTGGTCTTAATCCCATCAACTCACAACCCAAAATCATCCTCAATGACCTCCACAAAAAAAAATTATAGCTCAAAATATCTCCTTATTCTCCACACTCCAAGCACCTCCCAACCTCCCAAAAAGATGGCTAAAAAGCCTTATTGAACATGAAAGAACATCACGAGTAATGCTAGGGCTGCCTCCCTAGCGAGCGCTTTGTTTAAGGACTTCATTGCCGGTCCATATGTCAAGAGAGTGAGTTAAGGAACATCTTGGAGGATGATCACCTCCTCTTGAGAGTCAAAGGTAGAGTCCATATAGGGCTTCAATCGGTGCCCATTCACCTTGAAGGGTTCCCCACCATTTAGATTCTTGATTGCTATAGCGCCATGTGGGAAAACTTCAACTACTTCAAAAGGACCGCTCCACCTAGATCTCAACTTCCCAGGAAATAACTTGAGTCTCGAATTGTATAGGAGAACTTTTTGCTTGGGAAGAAATGTCTTCTTCACCAAGTGTCGGTCATGTATCACTTTGGTCTTCTCCTTAAACAATTTGGCACTTTCATATGCCTCTATCCGAATCTCCTCCAACTCATAAAGATCAAGCTTCCGCTTCTCACCACTTGCTTCCAAGTCAAAATTCAAAAATTTGATAGCCTACATAGCTTTGTGCTCAAGCTCGACCGGAAGGTGACAATTCTTTCCATAGCATAAACGGAAAGGAGACATGCCAATAGGAGTCTTATATGCGGTCCGATAGGCCCATAAAGCATCATCAAGTTTAATGGCCCAATCCTTTCTAGAAGAGTTGACTGTCTTTTCCAATATCCGTTTAATCTCCCTATTTGACACCTCCACTTGACCAGAGGTTTGAGGATGGTAAGGTGTGGCAACTTTATGCTTGACCCCATATTTCTTCAACAAAGCATCAAAAGTCCGGTTGATAAAATGTGTCCCACCATCATTAATGATAATCCTAGGAGTCCCAAATCGAGAGAAAATATGCTCCTTTAAGAACTTAGTGACTACCTTGGAATCATTCTTTCGTGTGGCCTTGGCTTCAACCCACTTTGAAACGTAATCAACCGCAACTATGATATATTCATTCCCGTGAGACTTTGGAAAGGGTCCCATAAAGTCAATGCCCCAACAATCAAAAATCTCAACTCCCATAATGTTAGTGAGAGGCATTTGGTCCTTGGAGGATATATTCCCGGTCCTTTGGCATCTATCACATTGAAGAACAAAGGTATGGCAATCCCGAAATAATGTAGGCCAAAAGAAACCGAATTGAAGAATCTTGAAAGCTGTCATCCTCCCACCAAAATGACCTCCACATAGAGATGCATGGCACAATGAGATAATCTTTGGGGCTTCCTACTGAGGAATACAACGTCTAATCACTTGGTCTTTGCCCACTTTCCACAAGTACGGGTCATCCCAAATATAAGACCGAGCATCAGGAAGAAACTTCTTTTTAGAATGTGTATGATAGTGATCCGGAATGAAAGTACAATTGCTAGCCCAATAATTTACAAAGTCTGCAAACCAAGGCGTCTCAATATCAACATGGAATAGGTACTCATCGGGAAAATGCTTAACCAATGGTATAGCAGAAGAATCTCCACCATGCTCAAGTCTAGACAAATGATCCGCAACAAGATTTTTCCGACCCGGCTTATCCTTGATCTCCAAATCAAACTCTTGGAGTAGTAACACCCAACGAATCAAACGGGGCTTGGCATCTTTCTTACTCAACAAATATCTCAATGCCTCATGATCCATATGGACTATCACCTTTGAACCCAAGAGATAACCTCTAAACTTTTCGAGAGCAAAAATCACCGCTAGTAGTTCTTTCTCAGTAGTAGTGTAGTTCATCTTAGCCTCATTCAAAGTCCTACTAGCATAATATATAGCATGCAAGCGCTTATCTCGCTTTTGACCAAGTACGGCTCCCAAGGCAAAGTCCGATGCATCACACATAATTTCAAATGGGAGTGACCAATCGGGAGCAATAATAATAGGTGCTTGTGTCAACCTCTCCTTAAGCAACTCAAAAGCACGTAGACAATCGGAGGTGAACTCAAATTTAGAATATTTCGCCAAGAGATCACATAGAGGTTTAGAGATTAAGGAAAAATTCTCAATAAACCGCCGATAAAATCCCGCATGTCTCAAGAAACTCCTCACACCCTTCACACTAGTCGGAGGTGGTAACCGTGCAATCAAATCAATTTTCGCCTTGTCAACCTCAATGCCTCTTGATGAAACAACATGCCCCAATACAATCCCCTCATCTACCATGAAATGACATTTCTCCCAATTCAAGACCAAATTAGTCTCCTCACATCTCGCAAGTACAAGTGATAGATGGGCAAGACAATCATCGAAGCTATCTCCATGTATGCTAAAATCATCCATAAACACCTCCATAAATTTTTCGGTCATATCATGAAAAATAGACATCATCAACCTTTGAAATGTAGCGGGGGCATTGCAAAGCCCAAATGGCATTCTCCGATAGGCAAAGGTCCCGAATGGACAAGTAAAAGTGGTCTTATCTTGGTCTTCAGGGGCGATTGCTATTTGGTTGTACCCGAGTACCCATCCAAAAAGCAATAATGAGAGCGCCCCGATAAACGATCTAACATCATGTCAATAAAGGTGAGGAAAATGATCTTTTCGGGTAGCAGCATTCAACTTCCGATAATCAATACATACACGCCACCCAGTTTGTACCCTTTGTGCTACCTCTTCTCCTTTTTCATTTGTCACAACTGTTACTCCACCTTTCTTAGGAACAACTTGCACCGGCGAAACCCACTTTGAATCACTAATTGGATAGATCACACCCACATCAAGTAACTTAAGAACCTCGACTTTCACCACCTCCATCATCGGGGGATTCAACCTCCTTTGAGCATCTCGCACTAGTTTTGAGTTCTCCTCTAAATGAATACGGTGCATACACTTAGAAGGACAAATGCCCTAATGTCGGCAATTGTCCACCCTAAGGCATTTTTGTGCTCCTTTAAAACTCCAAGAAGCTTCCCTTCCTCCAACTCATTAAGCTTTGATGAAATAATAACCGGAAGGGTATCCTTTTCTCCAAGAAAAACATACTTCAATGTGGACGGCAAGGGCTTCAACTCAAGTGTAGGTGAGCTCTCAAGAGAAGGTACCACTCTAGAAGTAATAGGAGGTAGAGGCACTATTTTGGGCTTGTATACCTTTTGGAATGGCATTATAATCTCCATGTGATTCACGTCCTCTATTATGTCATCATCATTAAATCTCAAGCTAGACTCCTCAACAAGATCATCAATAATATCCATCATCTCAACTCGAAAGCAATCTTTGAGATACACCGAACTCTTCATAACATCAAAGATTCGAAACCCATTAGTCGTGTCAAACATAGTCATAGTTAAGATTCCCTTTTGAACATCAATCTTGGTGCCGGCGGTTGCCATGAATGCCCGCCCCAAAATAATGGGGAGCTCCTCACTATCACTACACAAAGTCGGCGGGTACCAATATCTCATCAATTTTCACCAAGATATCCTCTACTACTCCTCTTGGATAAACCACGCTTCGATCCGCCATTTGCAATTTAAACTTGACCGGTTTAATGTCCTCCAAAGCAAGTGTTTTGTAGACTTCATAAGGCATAAGGTTGATACTCGCTCCAAGATCTAGAAGTGCCTTATCAAAATTTCTCAATCCAATGGTACAAGGGACGGTAAAGCATCCGGGATCTCCAAGTTTAGGAGGAAGCCTTCGTTGAATCACGGAAGAGGCCTCCTCTCTAAGAAACACATTTTCATCATCCCTAAACCGTCTCTTGTTTGTGCACAATTCCTTCAAGTACTTGGCATATGAGGGTACTTGCTTAATGGCATCCAAAAGTGGAATATTAATATTCACCTTCTTGAACAATTCCATGAACTCCACATTTTGACGCTCTTTCTTCTTCTTGAGGTCTTGCATCCTCTTCACATTAGGATATGGCAAAATCGGCTCTTGAGAGAAAACTAATGGTGGGGTAAATTTCAAGTTACCCATAGGACCCTTAAGGGTGCTCACGGTCCCACTAGGATCCCTAGCCAACACGGCCTCCCCTAGTGAAGAATAGACCGGAGTACTCCTATCCTTAGGACCTCCACTAGTTACATGAGAATCTTCCTCCTTATTTCTCCCCTTTGATGTAGACTCCGAATTGTTAACATGAGGCTTCCTTTTAGAAGGGTCTTCCACCTTATTTCTCCCTCGGTCTTCCACCTTATTGCTCCCTATATGATCACTAGAAGATGATGCAATAGTAGTGGTAGGCCCAAAGTGAACATGCTTAGGTGGTGCGGATGAAGTAGGTACATGAGACTTTGAAGATGTAGAATGAGATAAAGAGGTCTTCCTTCCTTGTGCACCTCCGGGAAGTACATTTTCTTCCTCCCCGGCTTCCTTATCCACCCCCTTATTTCTTCCTTTTGTATACAAAGTCACATCACCCACTCCAATTTCCGGGGGTACATTTTCTTCCCCCCGGTTCCCATCCGCCTTTGAATTAAAATCATGCATATTTAAAGAATTTCCAACATTGCCACGAGGTACATTTTCTTCCCTCGTGGCACCATCAATCAATTCAAAATCACTATCACTAGAGCAATCCTCTACCATAACATACTCATCACTAGGATTTGAAATAGGGGAGTTGGGAGCATGAATAGGAAAGGGAACATAACCATTATAAGAATGGGATGAGGAGGAATAGGGGTCATACACATGCAAGGGAGTAGGAGATGAAGTTTGGGGCATGTGTACCTTATTGTCATAGACCTTTCCACTTCTAAGAATAGATATAGCATTTGCTTGCTCATTGTGGCGAGGATTAGGCACCGTATTGCTAGGAAAAGATCCTTGTGGTCTTGAGTGCCCATTTGCCCAACTTGAGTCTCCAATTTGTGTGAGCCTGCTTGAAGAGAATCAATAGCTTGCTTGTTGATCACATTTGTAGAATTTTGAGCTTCTATAAGTTTACTCATCAACTCTTCAAAACCGGGTTTGCTAGGCTCACTAGAATGCAAAGGAGCATGTGACATAGATGTATGATTGTAATTCCCGCCTTGGTTGCCTCCATGAAAAGCACTAGAACCACCTTGAAACTTGTTGTTTCCATAGCCACTACCTTGCACAAACCCGGGAGGGCCATTTTGAACGTTCGAACCATAAGGATAAGTGATATTTCCATGTGTACCATGCATAGGTGAAATCTGCCCTTGATTGTTGTGAGGGCCAAAAGATGAAAAACTTGAGCCATTTTGGATATTTGATGCACCATAGTAACCTCCTTGACCTTGGGGTACAAAACTTGAGCCACTAGAGCCTCTTTGAACATTGCTAGAACCTCCTTGCCCTTGATGACTATAAGAACCACCACCTTGCGAACTTGATCCACCTTGGTTGCCTCCCCATGAAAAATTGGGGTGATTCCTCCACCCCGGATTATATGTTGGAGAGTAAGGGTCATTCTTTTGTTGCCTTCCTTGAAAATTATTTATTACCCTTGCTTGCTCTTCCACAAAATTGGGATATTGATGTGCTAAATGGCATTCTTGAGTAACATGGCTAGGAGACTCACATAAAAGACAAGTAGAAAGAGTAGAATGCATGGCCTTAGCTTGTGAAATGTGTGGCTCACGATCTTGCTTCTCAAGTAATTGCTCCATCTTTTTCTCAAGTCTATCTAACTTTGAACTCATCATTCCATCACTTGGCATAGACACCTCATAAATCCCACGACCTCTAGGCAAAGGCTCTCGGCCTCTAACATTATCAACACCATGCTCACGAGTCCGTGGCTCATCATACAACTCACGGCTCCTCCTTGAATCATCAAGGGTGTCACGGCCTCTCCTAGGCTCATCATAGGAATCTCGACTCTTATGCTCATCATACAATTCACGACTCCTTGGTTTCTCAAACTCATCTCTTGGTCTTCTTCTTCGGTCATGAGAGTCCCACCTTGCACTTTGCTTAGATAAGTCTTCAATGATACCCCAAGCTTCCGTGGCATGCTTATTTTCAATGCTTCCAAGTGCGGCATTATCCACACGTCTTCTAGATTCCGGTAGCAAGCCTCTATGAAATGAATCAATAAGTAACCACTTATCTAGGTCATGGTGAGGGCATCCAAGGTCAATGTCCTTGAATCTCTCCCATGCCTCATGCAAAGTCTCTCCATCAAATTGAATAAACCTCAAGATATCATCTCTCATACTTGTAGTCCGGTGGGGAGGAAAGAATGCATTCAAATTCAAAAACTCTTCTTGAAGTTGACGCCATGATCGTATACTCGCGGGAGGTAGTCTATGTAACCATTCTCTTGCTCGGTCTTGAAGTGAAAAGGGAAAAAGACGCATCTTCAAGCTATCCGGTGTAAGTCCTCCCAATTGTAGTGTACCACATACTTCTTCAAACATCTTCACATGAGTGTAAGGCCTCTCTTGACTAAAGCCATTGAACTTTGGCAAAATTTGAAGAGTAGAAGACTTGATCTCAAAATTGACTCCACAAGGTGGCAAGACTATACAAGATGGTTGGTTGACAATGGTAGGACAACTATAGGCTCTAATTGGTCTCTCATTATTCTCCGCGTCACCCATTGCTACCTCTTCAAATCTTGGACTTAGTGATCTCTCTTCTAAAATAGGTGAAGTAGACCTCGATGGTGCAAAAGAATTTGTCCTTGGATTTCTCACTTTTTTTCTTGGTCTACCTCTTCCTCTCTTATTAGGAAGTTCACTCATGCACCTTCAAAAGAGAACTATGAAAATGATTAGAAACTAGAATACAAGAAAAAAACACAAGTAATTCAAACAAATAATTAAACTTTTTTTTTCTTTTCTTTTCTACTACAATAATAAAAACTCAACAAGTAACCAATAACGCAAATATAAAAATCTGGAAATTTTTTTTTTATGGCAATAAAAATTACCAAATTATATTTTCAATATTTAACACACACAAATAAAAATAAACAAAAAGCTAGAAAAATATATGCAAGGTGCCTAAGAATCCGAACACCAAGGGAATAAGGTTTTTACACCCTAATCCCCGGCAACGGCGCCATTGATTCGGTGCCTATACTAGCGCCTCATGCGTAATACAACACGGTCATCAAGTTTAGGGCAAATAAATTAAGCTCCAAGTATCGTACCCAAGGGAATAGGGAACCCCCACTTAGTTACGGACAACTAAGCACAAATACAAATTATCCTAGCAACAAGTATCCGAAATTGTGATTTTTAATTGTGAAGACTTAAACTAAATTTAAGAACCGAAAATAGAAAATTGCTAAAAATAAAAATGCAATGGTAAAGTAGTTTGCAAAAAAAATCAAGACAAGAGAGTGTTGGGTGCTAGGGAGGTTCCTTCACCCAAATCCTATGTGTTGGAAGCTATCTAATGTAGATGCAAAATTCTTCATTTGGCGGTAGTCGTATCCTAGGCGGTTCAAGGCTCAAGGACCATATATTCTCAATTACGGTATTAATGTGCCATTTCAAGGGTCACAAAAACTCAACTAGAGAGAGCTAGAGCCGGTTCAAGGGTCTCTAAGTCGCTCTAATTGGAATAAAGCTCAAGAATTAGACCACTAAGTGATTCACCCTCGCAATCACGCGGCGGGTGCAAACCACCATGCTTATAACCCCTACAATACCAAATTGAGGGTTCTAGCTTAGGAATTAGAGGGGGTCAAGCCTCTAACTCCATCCTAGACATGCTCAAAATACATACCCCAGAGTTGACTAGGCTCCTAGACATGCATTTCAACCCAACAAAAATTGATATAAGCATCCAACAAATTAAATTGCATCAATACATTAAAATAGGCATCATTTACATAAAATTTGGGCTAGGGCACACAACCCTAGCCCCCAACAACAAATCTACTCACTACCCATCAATAAACAAACATCAATATACATAATTTAAAGAGGAACAAAGTGAAGAGAAGTAGGAGTAACAAGAAAAAACCACAAATTGCTATAAAACAATTATGGCTAGCCTTGATTTATGACTCTCCACTTTTACCCAAATTTAATGGTAATGAAATTCTTGATGCTTGGGCTTCCTCTTTGAAATTTGTGGAATTGATGAGAAGATGGAATCTTAGTGAGGTAAATCTTGGTGAGGTGAAGAAATCCTTGGTGAGGAGGGAATTGGTGAGGAAGAAATCTTGGTGAGGTGGGGGATTTGTGGTGAAGAGGAAGAGAGAATGGAAAATTGGGAGTTGGAAAGGTGGTGCGGCTGTTTCCTGCTGGGAGAAGAGGAAGAAGGGGATCTGGGCGTGGTGTTGTGTCTAGAGGTAGAATGGGATAATTCCTTAATTATGGGTGAGGTCTCGGTGGCTGCAGGTGTGTAAAGGGATAGGGCTGCCACGTGGCAGCCTGTGAGTGGACAAGGAGAGGGAGAAAAAAAATTAAAAGAAAGAGAAAAGAAGTAGAGGACATGGGTGAAAGGAATCAGCCATGCTGACGTCATGGTGACGTCAGCAAACTTTTTTTTTTTTTTTCTTTCTTTCTTTCTTTGTTTTCCTCTGTTTTCCTCATTTTTTTTTCTTCTTGCTTCTTTCTTCTTTCTTCTCAATGCACTTCCACAACATATTATCGAAAGTGGTTGGATTCCGCTCCCTTAATGGTGTTGACCACGGTCGACGCACATTGGCTATTTCGTCATTTTGTCGGAAACTCCAATTTGCTCCAATCTCGCACCATTTTCTTTCGTTTCCGCAATTCCGCTTATTTTCTACAAAATAAATAAAAATAGATTAATTTCATATTAATTGTCATGGAGATTTGCTTACTTCTAGTGTTTTAGATATAATTATACGCATATAAATGCGTATAATCACAACGATAAGCTCTAGTGCCCGACATTAATGGTTAAATTAAGTTCATTGCCCATTTCTCAAATAGCATTCTTACATCAGAAACTGAGGAATGCACTTTCACATGCTCATATATTGTCCTGCGTAAGCTGCACCTATATTCTTTATCACCAACATATCGTACAAATTTTAATTTTGGAGCAAAGTTTTCCATCTCCGAGACCCAACCATCAGTCACACTTAGAGGACACAACACCAAGCATACATATTGAGTGATAATTAGGGGACACGATATGTATCAAGCATACCAATAACCAAATTATTAACTCACAAGTTTCACACCAGAACCAAAAAAGAAACTCACAGAATGGTCCACGTGACATGTTTTGAACCTTCAAATAGCTCAATAAAGCGACAGCTTGCAGAGTCTTTCCCAGTCCCATCTGTAAAACATCCACTGCAATTTAAGTATACTGAATACAACCGAGAAAAATTCACTTCTACTGCATCTGCTGCAACAAGTTGCATTTTAACGCATAGTCAACTTCACAAGCCTCAACAATCAATATCAGCATCCTCACTAACTTCACTCGTGGCCTAGGGGAAAAAAAAAAAAGAGCTACATCCCATGCTTCCAAACCAGGGTGAAGGCGGGCTTCAATCACCATCCTTGGATACAATGCCAAAGAACTTCACCAACTAAGCTAGTCAGCATCTTCCACTAAATTCATGTGATCAACAAAACCCTAACAATTACCAAACAGTCATATTTGAACTAACTTTTGACAAAAATGGAAAAGTCTCAAGAAGCTCAACCCATACATTAGAATCTCCTCTCAAAATTCTCATCAAGAATCGGAAACATTTTGCTTTACTGACATTATCAACTCTAAAGCTAAAGTAATATGCAATCACATCAAAAACTAATGCACAACCTTATTTAATTACTTCAATTATCAGAAAATCATAAACAAATTTCACACAATCACATTCCATTAAGCTTTTAAACGCATTCCATAAAAGATACAAATAAATAAATAAATAAATAAAACAGAAAAAGTACGTAATCACTGTAGAGAAGAAGACTTGGATAGAGCGAGAGAAGTTATACCTCATCTCCAGCAAAAAAAAATCGAACTCTTTCTTAAGCTTTCTCAGCAATCAAACACGCCGGAGAGTTGAGAAATTACGGAAAAGCCCTTACCGAGAATGACGTTGACACCGAGGTTGTACCGTTGTATGAGCCCCGACACGCCTTCGACTTGGTACGGCTTCAGCGTCGCCGTCACGCCGAGCTCTTCAATCTACAAATTTGATCGAAGCCTGGTACCTTTTCAATTTCTGCAATAGAATCACATTCAAAAACCAAAGAACTAACCAAAATCAACTCCAATTTACCGAAAATAGACTGCAAACATATACCAAAAAGCAAAAACTACCTAACGAGCCACAAGATTTCGATTGCTAAACAGAAATCGAGAGAGCATGTGAGATTGGAAGAGGTATTTGGGGCTGAGGTGTTAGGTTTTTTGATTTGGGTATTACGGATTTTGGGCCAAGATTGGTTTCATAGGAAATGAAGCAGGATGTGAGAGGCTGAGAGAAAAGGATGACAAAACGGATGGCGAAGATGGGTGGCGACGGTACGATTCAGATTTGGTTGTTTGGTGTTTGGTATGTTTTTCGATCTGGTTTTTGAGGGTGAGAGTGACTGGAGGAGAGATGAGGAAGTAAAAGATAGAGAAAGAAGAAAAATGACAACAAAAGAAGAAAAAAAGAAGAAGCAAATAATCTGAGAGCCAAAGATTAACTATGGACCAAGAAGAAAGAAGGAAGAAGGAAGAACTAAGAAGGACGCTGGAAGAGAAAGGCAAATAGAGAACCCAATCCTCAGTTCGAAAAAAAAAAAAAAACTTATTTCACTTTTTAATACTTCATTATTACAAGTTTTCAGAACCACTTTACTAATAAAACAACAAATGTGTTGCTATAATAGTAAAACTTCATATATTTAAGTAAATTTGCGGTGAGTCCTTTATGGTGTAATAAGGTTGTCTATTTTGTAATTACTGTCCTTTATGAGTTATTTACTTATTTGACAATGTTTTTTCTAGATTTTACGGCAATTGAGGTCCAAAGTAATAACTAATAACCAAGGTTGTATTTGTGGTAATTCTTCAATATTACAAGTTTGACAACGAATTGTTGTAGAAGTAGTAATCAAACTCTTATTTGTGGTAATTTTATATATTACAAGTCTGAGAATCATTTTACTAATGTGACAACGAATTGCTGTCAAAGTGGTAAAACTTTATGTATATATTGTAAATGAGGCGCGAGTCCTTAATTGTGTATTAAAGTTCTATATTTGGTAATTAATACTTTTCTTGTGTAAATCTCATCATCCATGAGAGAATTACTCGTTTGACAATGCATTTTACTATAGATTACAACAATTGAGGTATAAAGTGGTAATTATGGTTGTTTTTATGATAATTACATGAAATATGATCCATTTACAAAAAAAAATGATCCACTTACCAATGCTACAACAAATGATTTGTTTATATGGTAAATAATCATATCAGACCTAAAACTTTTCAAGTCCTTATTCTTGTAATCCAGTTGTTCTTTTTGTAATTAGAGTCCTTTCTTTTGTAAATTATATCATCGATGAGGCATTTTACAACAAAAGACCACATTGGACGTATTTAATGATAATTATAGTTGTAATAAAAGTAATTACTATATTTACGATATTCATTACAAGTTTTTGAACGATTTACGTAGGGGGGTGTATTGTAGTTGGATTTTAGTGGATTTTTTTTAAGTGATAGATTTCAATAGATTTTATGAGTTTATTGATTTGTAAAGACTTTTCAATAGATTTGTAAAATTTTTCAGGATTTTATATAAATAGATTCGTATAGACTTTTTCTGATTTGTATAAACTTTTTGCTGGAATTTATGGATTTTGATGGAGTGTTTTTGTTGGCCCAAGACCAAAAGAGTGAGAAAAAAAAAACAAAAAGAAACAGAAAAGGAAATCGAGACGAGATGGAGAGTGAAAGCAGAGAGTGGGTATGGTTTATCAAATTTTCTGATGGTTTATCAAAAGCTTCTTTTTTCTTCATCTTCTTTTGAGTAGACCATCATGTATTCCCTATATTTTTTAATTCTGCTAGTCAATATGAACAAATTCAAAGAACCAAGAATGGTTTATATTATGCCTGCATTATATTGAAAAATACCAAAACATAAAAGAAAAAAAAATTGTACTAATACCATTATATAACAGGCGTATACACTAGAAAAAAAAAACAAAAAAACAAAAAACAAAACAAAACTTGGAAATCCTGCATCTTCAAACAATCATGATTGTTCTGCTGCATTGTTGCCTTCAACAACGGGTGGAGGATTGGGTTCAGGATCAGGTGCAGGTTGCATCTCTCCACATATGATTAGCTATCTCCATTCTCCAATCATTAGCTTCCTCTCTTTGTTGGTCTTGGGTTTGGAATTCATCTTCCGGATCTTCTTCATGTTCATAATCTTCTTCATCCTCCGGTTCAACAGGAAATAAATCAGAACGACATTCCTTACGAAGAAAGTTGTGAAGTCCTGCACAAGCCAACACTAGCTCCGCTTGTGTCTTAAATGGGAATGGAGGTGCAGTCTTGAATATTGTGAAACAGGATTTAAGTACTCCAAATATTCTCTCAACTACGTTTCTCAAGGAAGCATGACGAAGATTGAATAACTCACGCGCATTTTCAGAGTGGCGACCCTGACCACTGAACTCTTTGAGATGATAACGGACGCCTCTAATAGGTGCTAAGAAACCTTGTCTATTTGCAAATCCAGCATCCACCAATAAAAATTTACCTAGTTAGACATGAGGTTAGAATTAGGAGACTACGTCGAATTAAAAAAAAAAAAACTTATGAGCTAATAAAATTTAGGGATAGGGTATAGTACCTGGAGGTAACTTAAGCCCATTTCTCCTTGTCAATGCATCATTTAGTACTCTTGAATCATGAGCTGAACCTTCCCACCCACTGAGCACATAAATGAATTCCAAGTCAAAGTTAGTAGCAGCCAATACATTTTGTGGTGTTTTTCCATATCGGTTTCGGTATGCGCTTATCTCAGGTCCCTTCACCATTGCTGGAATATGTGTCCCATCAATTGCTCCTATACAGTCCTAAAATTCAAAAAAAAAAAAAAAGTAATTAGCTTACACAAATGATTCTATACTAAAATTAATAAAACTTGCACTATTTACCTTAAAGTAAGGATAAAACCTTGTACTTTCTCTTATTTTAGCTTGCACAGACACAGGTTTGACCATTAGCTCTGGAGCTAACGTATTCAATGCTTTAAGAACTTTATTGAAGCTTCTACTACAAGTGTAATGAGAGCAACGAAATGTCAAGATAGCCTGCGAATATCGATTATTTTGCCCGATAGTGAGTAGAAAAATTGCAAGCATTTCTTCGATGCAAATATGTCTTGTGTCTCGAAGAAGTGTTTTCTGTCTGATAATACTGCATAGTTTTCGAAACACATCAGGAAACATTCTGTACACACGTCTAAACACTCTAGGGTCTTCATCTAAAATCTTGTTTATATATATGTATCCATCTGTAGTAACTGGTCTTCGAGTTAGTGGACGTTCAATACGTCTATGATTTTGGATGGACATAAACTCACGTACCAGATGGATAATTGCTTGTATTGCCATCAAGATACCCTTTATAGCTTCAAAAAATTCTTCATCACCAATATCATCTTCATTCATGACATCCATATCTTCATTTGTATCTGTCATTATGCAAATACCTAGAAGTATCTAAAAATAAACTGCAGAATATTAATAGATATAACTCACAATAGCATATCATATTTGGCTATATTTACTTGTGGCTTATAGTTTTCAGCGTTCAAAATACAAATCCAAGAAGTTCATTTACATACCTTATAGTTAGATTGTGGCTTTTAGTAGCTAACTGATGTCCAAGTTGACTCCTTAATCTGCATTGACAGCCTACAAGCAGAAAGATATGATTATGCATTTGTAACCAATTTCTCATCTCTTTTGTAACATATCATATTAACAAAACAAATCATATACATTATTCAAATCAATTTTCATTCCATAAGAAAGATAACAAAACAAATATCAATTATGGAAAATAATTCAAACAAGTCATCTTATTATGCAATTAGTTTTCCATTAGACCACATTCAGGTCATCCATAATTCTATAAACCAAACATAAAGCAAAAGCAACAATATGATCCAAGTAACAAGATTTATTGCATTGTCTTGAATCCAATCCACTTAAATCGCTCCTCCGGGGTCATTTCCAGAAAAACATCCTTCAATGCTTTAGTATTGAGCAACTCAAGAGCCAAGTAACGTGCTTCATCATTCAAGCCTGGAGTGTCCTTAATAGCATTCCAACATTCCGTATCCCTTGATTCTCTTTTCTCCATTAGGCTATACATTTTGTTGAAATTGGTGGCAATGGAACCAATGCTTTTCCTAACATCAGCTTCAGAAATATCATCAGTCAAGCTATTATTTCTCTCAAACTCATTCTTGTTGCGCTTTCCAGTTGCACTACTTCCAGTATTCTTTTCCACATCATTATTAGGAGCTCCCACATTCGTGCCCTCAAAAGGTAAGGATGATGGCGGTGGTGAATAACCTTGGAATGATGATTCATCCCCTGCTGGTATGAATGCATCAGCATTTTTGTTATAGACCAAGTCATTCAAAGGACCACTTTCACTTTCCTCAACCATGTATGTGGTTGCATCAGTATCATCGCCCAGGCTAATTGAAAACTTTCCTGTTGCAATTCCATTTCCCACTGTAATTTTCAAATCCCCATAGTCTATGAAAGTCTGGTTGCGAAGGCTTCTATGTTTTGGGTGTGCCTAGCATAAGTACATAATTAATCAGTAAAATACACATAGTATTGCAAATAATATATACAAAAATTAAAGTATAATTTCTCACCTTGAAGTAATCTTCCCATACTTCATCACTAGCAGTGATTCTCTTCATGATGGGGTCCCACCCAAAGCCGGAGCTATGACGCATAAGCTCAGAACACATAGAGTATTGTTTCTTAAACCATTTCACCCGGTGGGTGTAATGTTTATAAGTCTTTTCACACCCTAGTTTTTTATTAAAAGATGGAAGTATTTTGCTCTCAACTGTTTTTTTGTCTATCAAACCACTTTGAGGATCGCGCCAACCACGTTTGGCAGCGTCAACCAAGACTTGCAGTAACTCATTGCTCTCTTCATTACTCCATTTGTCATAATTTCCCACATCCTTTCCCTCTTCTTTTGCTCCTTTGCCCTTTCCTTGTTGCGGAGGTCCCATTGATAATGCTATCAAAAATCAGATGTAAGCTTACAACTCGAGCTAAATGAATACCAGAGACCAGATGCCATGAACTAAGCTCAGAAACTGGTTTTCAAGGTTTGAAGGAGTTTTCTCCAACACAATACCATGTTCTGTGAATGATGACTGAACACTGCGAAATCCAGCATATATAGTAACAGCACGTGATACTTGGACAAAAAAGGACAAAGGTCCTCTCACACAATTTAATGTTTTATCAAATGCCCACATTCAATAAACATGTGAGTGAAAATACTTGAATAAAAAATGCAAATGGCCACATTCAATCTCAAACTCCAGTACTCCACACACTGGAAAACCCAGCAAAACAAAGTAATTAAAACCTGAAATCTGGAAACACTAAGATGTGCTTTTCAGATTTCATTGGTGTTCATTATCAAAAAAAAAAAAAAAAAAATCCTCAATGCATTTGAGAGCCTTCAAGGACTGATGTTTACAAAAAGGGAGCTAAGAGCAACTGTAAATCATAACCAACTTCCAATTTCATACAATGGGGAACACTAGGAGCTTAAAGCAATGCATATAAATAGATCAAACTACCACCACACATAGACCCTCACCCAACAGTAAAATAATTTAAGCAGCAGCAAACCTAGTATAACAACTTTCTTGTTTTCAAATTTATTAGTTCAACCAACAGTTTTACTTTTCCAGGAAGTCTGACTTTTCTATCTAGTTTCAAAGAGGAGCTGTTGCATCATAAGCGTTCTACACTAATCATACTCTTCTGAATCACAATTGAAATAAGAAAATCTATGAATAGGTGGGAATAGGTATGGATCCTTTCCCTGGTTTGGTAAGTCCATACATGTGATTAGTATTTATCATGACTAGGGACTACCAAGTACAGAGTTTTTAATTGACATAACCATCTCTCACTCCCATTTATATGAACTCAAATGTGATATATTTGTTTCATCAGCCGCATTATGATGTCATGGTGAATGCCCTTATGGTTTACCATGTGCAATGGCCTAGTGGTTGCTGAGATTTTGTGTGCTATTTTTTATTCTTGGAAAGAATATTGTTCCAGATTTCATCTCTACCTTGCAAAATTAAGGGTGGTGCTATAATGGGGGCCTGCGGCATTGATGGATCTTTCCTATCGGTCCCTAAAGATTGCAGACAAAGGTTTCTTTTCTTTCCATTACATGACAAATCTGGGTGATATTTTTGTTACTTTTTGAGAAAATAATTTGAACTACTGATGCTCAATGAACAAAGACGAAATACCATTACACTGATTCAAAGAAATTCCAAAAGGAAATATCAACACTTATGTTTCGACATGGTATCAAAAATAGATGCTGAGTACCCAAGGTACATTTTGGGTGTTATATATGCTCAATATATATATTGTCGTTGTTAGGAGAAGTTTCACAGCGACAGCCAACAAGAACGTAAAACATGTTTTCATAGCAACAAAAATTGATTATTATCACAACAAAATTTCAAACCATTGATAGATAATTTTACAGTAGTAAGAGTTGATCCTTTCACAGCAACAAGAACTAGTTATTTTCACACCAACAAGAATGCTACTCAAGTCAAACTAGGGCTTATGGTAGAATTCATAGATGATCAAAATATGGATACATACAATAGCAATTTGTACGTTCAAGACCAAAGAAAAGGATTGAAACGAGAGAGAGGAGATCCAAATTTCAAGAAAAAACGAGAGAGAAAAGAAACCCTAGGAAAGAGGTTTCACGTACCTAGACGTCGAGCTGCTTTGAAAAAAGAATGTTGCAGAAATCTTTGGTGGAGACGTTGGATTTTCTTGGAGCTTTGGTATTTATACTTGGGGCTCTACAATCCACAAGAGTCCACTATTTTATAAATTCTATAGAATTCGTAGGTTTTTTTAATACCTTCAGATTTTTATGGAATTAAAATCTCCCTTTACAAATCCAAATCGAATACCCTAATACTTATAGAAACTCTTTAAAAGTCTTATTAAATCATAATTGAATACCCACAGATTTTTCAAATCCAAAAAAGTCTTTAAAACACCTTAGAAATCTAAATACAATACACCCCCCGTATAAAAGAATAAATGAGTACTTAGTATGGTAATTTTTTTTTTAAGTATACATGTCAAATTATAATTGGATAACATGTTGACCTGTACAACAGGTTTCACCAACTAATTTAATTTAATATATATTAATTAAAAAGTTGGTGTATGACAAACATCAACACACCTTGGACTTCCCCTACTTTATTCAACAAGCTATTATCAAAACACTGATTGAAGTAATAATATGTCAATATTCCGTCCAACAACAAAACATGATATGCGAATCAGGTAATACACATACAAATATGCAATGAACTTAGATTAGCATAACAATACGGAGCTGCATGTATATATACATTACAGAGGACATGGGGAATTGAAGAGGATCACTCTACTATTTAAGGTACTATAGATCACAGCATTTATGAACAACATAAGGAGAACAAGTACATTACACTAACTATATAAGAGAAAAGATTTACAAGTACACTGTCAATTTTGCAGATATGTGTAACCATAACTTGAGTCCAATAAGTAGAAAAGAGCAACAAGAGAGGAAAAAAAATCAAAATGTATATAGGTAATGCAGGCTAAGCACCCCCCTCGAATCCCCACCAACCTTCTCAACTTAAGACAATTATATGAATTCCATGAATACCTAGTGTCATCTCCCAAAATTCATCACTAGAATACCCAAATTTGGATTTCATTGAAAGACCTTAAAATGATGGCAATTCCATAAATCCAAACCTAGAATTAATCAAACGCATCTAAAAATACATAATGAAGCCTTACTAAGGGAATTAGAGCACTGATAAGAGCATTTTAATGCGACTTTTTAAATGTTATTTCCTCATATTTACTTAGTTATTTCCATAAATAAATCAATTTTTAATAAAGTTTCTATTTTTAGGTACCATGGAGCAAATGGAGCAGGAATCAGCTTAAAGGCGAATGAGAAGCAAGAAAACGTTGGAAATGACGAAGACAAGGCACAAGGGTTGCAAAAATGAGCTGAAACGAAGATATGAATTTTTTCCTCGTCCAGCCAGGAAATCTTGGTTCTACTAGGAAACTCAGTCAAAGCAAGATTCCTGGGTCAACTAGGAAGCATGATTGGAGAATTGAAGGAAAATGGCGAAAAATGATGAATCCTTGTTTGACTAGGAGTCCTAATTGGGGCAAGGAAACCTGAAGACACTAGGAGATCGCGTGGCTTAAAGAAGACTCAAGAAAGCTCAAGATCTTTCTAGATATTTTATGAATTTTGGCAAAAAAGAAGAAACTTAATCCTTTTGGGTTTCTTTGACGTCAAAAGAGGGCTCTTAGCTAAATATTGGGAGATTTGATGTTACAAATGGAAGGATCTACATGATAATGATACCATGGAGAGTTTTAAGGGATTGCAAAGTGTGTGAAACAAGAAAACGGTGAAAACATGTCCAGATTCATTCCTACTTTCACTCAAACTTCTTTGGCCAAAATTTGGAGAGAAAAATTAGATTAAATCCTTATAAATTCAGCAAGAATATCTTTATGAAGAATTATGGTCTTTATTCACTTAATTTTGGAGGCTTCTGATTGGTTGGATGACATAGCAGAGCTGACGTGACATTAATTGATTGGTTGAAGCTGTGTGGCATGAGCAGATAATTCCTAGAAAAATAAAAGAAGGATCCAAAACCTTGAGCCGTTCCCTATATATAGCCTCATGCTCTAGACGTCACACACACCACTCTCCCTCAGAAAAATCTAACAAAATTCTCTCCACTCTCTAGTTTTCAAGGCTATCAAGCAAAGAAAAGAAGAAGAAGAAGTAGCCGTTAAGCCTTCCTAGCCTCCATCTCTCTACCTTGTGCCGTGATAGTGAAGCCTTGCTTTCAAGATTCAAGATCAACGTCTCAAGTTCTTCAACATCCATTCCATTCACGTTGTAATTTCATCTTATTCCTTGTAACCTGTTTTGGTTTTCTTTGTTTTGATTTAGTATGAACTTGAATTCTAGTTAACATATACGTTAAGGGCAAAGTTTAAAGCCCGTCACTATGTTTGAATAAGATTTCGATTTCTAAAGTTGTGAATCTAAGTTTCTTTTGTGAGTTTGCTCAATTGATTTTGCATGATTGAAATCTTTTATATGTTAATCTTGATTGGTTCGAAACTTTTAGGGTTTGCATTTAATTGGAGCTAGATTTAGGTAAACAATTCACCTAATAGTTTTGTGACCATAAATCGAAAGTAGTAAAGGCTTTGAACAAAAGTCGAAATCAATTGAGGAGGATTGCAAGTAGATGAACTTATTCATACTAAGTTGTGCACTCAAGTTGACATCGTTTCTTTTCTTTGTGCTTATTGAATTGAACATGTTTTGATTGGCTAACTTTTTAGACTATGATTGCATGTTTGATAGGATTAATTTAGGTGTTTTCACTTAGATTAATTAATCAAGGAAAGTAAAATATGGGAAATCGTTTGCTTTTAACGTTTCACATGGTCAATTTCGCTCTCACGACTTAGATAATCAACTATAGGAGTTGTAATTGAATTCAATTATATGAGTTTTGTTTTATCCTTTGTACCTAACGTCCACCCTATCTTGTATATGTATTTTATATATTTTTTTTATTTCTTTTCAATTTTTGATTTTCTAATCCTAAAATCCCCTTTTGATTCTTTATTTATTTTGTATATATTTCGTAAATGTCATACTTTATACTCATAATAATTCTTTATTTGTTTTACAATTATAGGTGTACCCTAAATCCTTGGTTTGAACGATCCATATTTACCATATACTAATGATGACATTTTTCAGGGTTAAATTGGGTGCTACTTTTAGCATACCAAGCACTTGGGTATCCAAACTTAAAGTTCCTCTTCTTTCCCCCCAATTCTCTAACTCCGTCCTCCGTATCTATCAAAACACAACGGTGAAATCAGAAAAGTACGACAACAACAAACCCTCCTACCTAGTGGTAAAATACCAAAAAGCCCTTAAACAAATTGTCTTAGGCATTATGAATGCAACTACCTCAATAACTGCCTAAAGGCCAGATGAAAATTGCCTGTTGATGGTTCTGATGGGAACCGTTTTTGAATTAAACCTCTTCTGACTATGGATAAAACTGAATATAAGGAGCCCCTTTAAATACCATGTACAATTAAAGACTTACCAGGAAAACCAGCATAACATGCTGCCATCCTGCACTCAATTGCTCGAAGTGAGCTAGGAGCGAGAAATGTGCCAACCACTATGGCTGCGTTTGGGGGGGCTTTTTTGCTCCCCTGCTTATAAGCACCTCGACATCTTGCGTTTGGTAAACCAGCTTCTTCCCTACTTTTTCCAGAAGCCAGAGCTTTTTTGATGGAAAAGCCAAAGCCGCTAGTACCTGGCTTTTAAAAGCAGGGCCTGGCTTTTATCACTGTAGCGGTGATTACTGTAGTTTAATGAACTTTCAGAAATACCGATTTCTATCCTCCCCTTGTTTCAGTAATTACACAATCCTTATCTTCTGTGTTCACATCTCTCCGTTTCAGAAATACCACTCCATGACTGGTTTGATCTCTCTCTCTGACTGCTTTCATCTGGCCTCTCATACGTGTTCGAAATCGAAGCCTCAATCTTTGATTGCTGGCTGCTTGGCAATTTGATTCATGGTTAGTCTTGTATCTATTTCGGTTTCAATTTCTTTGAATTTGATGAATGTTTGAGATGACATTGTTCTGGGTTTGACGGATATGAGATCAAATATGATTGAGTATAGTTCGTTTAGATCAATTATGCTTGGGTCCTGAATCAATGTGGGTTTAGGTTGATTTGGAAAAATGGAACCAAATCGAGCAGTTTTCTTCCAGTAGCTTCAATTTCTTCTTCCTCTTCCTCCCTTTGTTCACTCAATTCAAACATGACTGACTCTCCTAGACGGGTATGATTTATATAGCATATGTTCTTTGCATAGTTTCTGAGAAACATTTAGTTTCTTGGAATTGTGATGATTATAACTTAATGGGATTTGAACCGCATTTTATAACTTTCAAATCAAAAATGGCTTCAAACTCAAAGCGTCTCAAATTATGCTCACACAACGAAGACAGGATCAGTGGGTTGCCAGACGCAATTCTTTGCCACATTCTCTCTTTCTTTTCAATCAGACAGGCTGTAAAGACTAGCATTTTATCACATAAATGGAGGAACGTCTGGGCTTAAGTTCCCAATCTAGATTTCAATGAATATGATTATTACATGGCTATGTTTTCCGTACTTTGCCACAACCAGTAAGATATGAGTCGGATTGGTTTGCACAGTTTGTGAATCGTGTCTTACTGTGTTTTGAGATGATTATTACACATGATTATTGGTTTGCACATGATTATTACATGGCTCCTTTCTTACTGTTTTTTGAGATTCCGAGATGTCCTTTCTTACATTGGTTAGTTTGAAGTTGTTTCTGCAGAAAAATATTAATTCCGTTACTCCTCCCTCACATTGTTTCCCCTGTCTCAAGTTGCTAAATGTTACATTTTGGTTTCCTTATCCTCACACAGTGGAGAAGCTGTTTTCTTCTTTCCCTGTACTTGAAGATCTTATTATAGATGGAGAAGATTCAGATGCATCAGCTTTCAACTTGTTATATCTGCACCCAAATTTGGAACATCTCAAGATATTACCAAAAAGGGCACGCCTGTATGTCAATGTAAGTATATCCGGAATTACCTTTATGTCAAATGAAACCAGTACAATTTAGAAATATTTCAATTTAACTCGCTTATTTTAACTGTTGTTATCTTTTTTTTTCTTTATGATCTCTTCCGTCCATCTCAGCCCTGGCTAAGTGGCTGCTCCTAATTATTGAAGTGATGGTATTTACCACCTAATCTGTGAGGAGCTTCAAAAGTTGCTTTGCCTATTTATGTGACTTAATATGTTTGTTCAGAGCAAAGTCTGGGACTGTTTTCACTTGGATCACAGTTTGAAATTTCACTACAACAAATAGTTATAATTTTTTTTTTTTTTGAAAAAAATAGTTATAAAATATGAGTGCATGGAAACTACGATCATAGACATACATCTAATTTGCAACAGATCCTCAGAAAGTGACTATAATTGTATTATGTATGGAGAGTACAAATTATTTAAAATTTTAAATGCATATGTAATTTATACATGTATCAGAGACCTACATCAAGCATGCAACATCATCATTTTACTTCAGCAACTGTGGATTGTGTTTAGGATTTACTTGCTTAGTAACTGTGGATTGTGTTTTGTTCTCATTCAGCAATAACTCAAGCACTATATGGTGTTTTGTCAGTGTACAAGATATACTTACTGCATTGCTGGTTCACTCTCAGATAAGTGGCAAAGTGACTCAACATCAAATGTACGTTTTGGAGCTGTTTTAGAGAAGTAATATAGAGTAGTTTTATTTTATCATTATTATTTTTATTCTATTAAGATTTGTATCACAGTACACAAGTTAGGAAACTTGTTGGCAGAGACAATGCAGTATGTGTAATTTTATGAACGCCACAATGTATTTTGATTGTTTTGAAATTATTAATGAAAATTATGACTTATCAAATATTTGAGGACTTATTATCGTACTGATTAACTGATTCTGATTCTCAAATTATTTCCTGTGATTCTCAAATTATTTCCTGTGCCCAAACTAATTAATTAGACTGGATATAAGTTCCAAGGTCCATGCATCAGAAGCAGATATGATGCAAATAATTTTGTAAATTATGTGCTGATGGTCAAGATCTTAGAGGTTTGATTTCTCGGTGAACTTGTAAGCAATGAGAACATTGCTTTCTCACAAGAATATTTGTACAAGTTATTTTTAAAAATTGTTCAATAATAATCATACAATCATCATGATTTATTAATATTACTAATGTTACTAATATATTTGTATAAGTTATTTTTAAAATTGTCCATTATTAATCATATGCTCACCATAATTTATAAAAATTGAAAGTTGACAAAAATGAATAAGGACATAATAAAGATTAAAAATAATAACAAAAGCATTTGATGAACATTGTATTACCAAACAATTAAGGCAAAATAATCTCTCATGTCCAATTTGGTCATTCCACAAACAAAAAGCACAAGCCAGTTTGAGTTTACCAAACACTTTGCCACTGCTTTTTGCCACTGACAGCACTTAAAAAAAGCCAGTTTACCAAACACTCAGCTGCTTTGCTTTTCAGCTACTTTTTCTCATAAATAAGCAGAAGCCAGCTTTTCTGAAAAGCACAGCCATACCAAACACACCCTATATCCCCTACTTCACTTGGGTTCAAATTTTTTCTCACTGTAACTGCCTACGTAACAAGTACATCACAGATAAATTAGCCCTATAGAACTAAGATGAAACATACAAATTCTGAGACTCAACATTCTTTCCTATGAAAATTCAACTATATGTTTATCTAACCTTCAAAACAGGTGCCAGTAAATCATCAGCTAAAGTATCCTTAAAAGCCTCGCTTTGCTTTGCAAATAGCAGTTTGGTAGGCCCTGTTTAACAAGATTTTCAAGGCAATATTAAGCACAGGGAAGGTATAAACATTATCAAAAGATATAGATTGCAAAAGATTAAACAAATTTTCCATTTCAGTCAATTACTCAAGCCACAATCACTATATCCTTCCCAGCAAATCCTTTTGTAGTACCAAGTTTCCCTATCAAGGCCAACAAAACAGAAGAAACATGTTACAAAACAGAAGAACTATTATCCAAACTCAAAATCCAAATCAATTTTAATTGAAAGAATAAAGAGTTCTTCTCAAACAACATGGAAAACAAAACCCCAACACATAAATCCATTTCAATCGAAGGAAAACCACATCACTAAATCGAAGAGAAACCCAAGACAAAACCCCAATACAGCTATATCCATTTCAATCACCCCATCCCCAAATAGAAGAAAAACATAATCAAAATAAAACCCTAAAATAGAAATTTTGGATAATAAGCAAACCCTAAAATTGATCAAAGATTGAACCCAGTCAAAATCCTAAACTAAAAAATAATTGAAACCCTAAATTGCTTACCAATATCCGAATCGAAAATAGCTCTACTGGTTGCTGGAGAGCTCTATTAATCCAGACGCGAAAGATGAAGGAGAGACTAAAAAGAAGAATCAAGAGAGTGAGAAGATGAAGAAAAGAGTGAGAATCGAGATCTGAGAGAGCTGAGTGAGAAGGAGAGAGGCTGGTGTTTGAGTTTTCCAGTTTCACGGGTTCTAAAAAGCTGAGAGCTGAGTGAGAAGGAGAGTGATAGGAGCATAAAGTGCGACGATATTATTGAGTATGTGCCCCATTTTAGTCTTGTTTCTTCCTTAATTTTGTGTTTTGAGTCATTAAGTCGTTTTAGAGTCTTGTAGAGTGTTTGAAGTGAAATAGGCGGAAAATACAAAATTCATGAAAAATCCTAGCTGGATCAAGATTCCTCACTGTCGATGTTTGTCCAGTCTTTACATAATTCCCTTTTATTTTCTCTAAAAATTTCTGATATTCTCCCCGTTGTTGTAGGAAACCTTGCCTGGTGGAACTCTTGGAAACAGCAATGATGGAATCAGAAAATAAAGCATTTAAGATGTTTGACCAAGCAATGAAGAAGGGAAATAAAGGAGAAAGACGTTTTTCAGTTGGGGAATAAAGGAGAAAGATGTTTCAACTGGAAAATAAATAAGAGAAAGATGTTTCAGCTTGTTAAATTGCCCCATTATGAGAGGAGTTAAGGCCATAAAGGAGATGTTTCAGTTGGAAAATTAAAGGAATTATGATGCAACCCCATCCGTCCAATGATGAAGGGTACAATCGACAAAATCCAACCAATGCTCCCCTATAAATAGGCAACGTCCAGAACAGAATATGTATCACTTCCTTGCCTATCACTTCCAGGCCAAAAACTATTCCAAGACTCTGCCCAATTCACTCCTCAAACCTCCAACACCAACAAGACCGTGACCACCATCCATCCATCAATCTACGTAGTTCTTAGGCGCTGAGTCAAGGACGCTCCACCACCATAGTAGAGACGAGTTCATCACCTTGTTGCCAAGCCGCTGAGGAAATCTTCAAAGTGTAACTATGACTCTATTTACAATTTTTGTTTCAGTTTTGTGTGTTTGGATTTGCGAGTTGTGTAATTGGAGACATGAAATTTTCAGAATATTTTTATTAATATTTTTGAGATTTTCAGTTTATTATTGAGTTAATTTCGAGAATTCTTTTATGATGCATGTTACAATCTTGTGCCCTTTTACGTGTTTAGGTAATTTTCAGAGTTAGGTTCATAAGTTTGCATGCTAGAATAACGGTGAGAGTTCTTGTGTGTTTTCTTAATTTACCAAGAGTAATTGTTATCAGTTAAGACGCTGAGTTAAACAAGTAACAGTATCGTATCCATGAAGTTATCTTCACTTTCTGCCCTTGACCTTTCTTGCAGAGCTTATGGTAGGTGAGAAACAAGTAGCGGCTGCTCTGTTGACCCCCTTTGCTTGTTGCAGAAAGCTCTTCAGCAGCTGGAACAACCTCATCATAAAATAGTCCGACAATGGGTCCAAATACCAGAGGGAGATGGACATTTCCCTGCTAGAAGTGTGGAGGGTATTCGTTGTAGGACACCTATACTCACAGAAAGCCCGTATGACGGGTGCAACACGATCATAGCTGAATAGTGAGGTGAATATCGCTCAATAGAGACCGGCCTCCTGAGTAAGCTTGCCATTCCTGCTTAAGATATCTTCTATCCATTCCCAGTAGAACTCTGTGTAAGAGAAACCCCCGTTTGCTCGAAATGCACTGCTCCACTGCACTGAACCATTGAATATACGATCGCTGAGAAGCGTAAATGGGACCTAAGGGTTGTTCTGATCATGATGCGAAGACTTCAACAGCAACACGTTTGAGCTTTGTTTGTCTTGGCCAGATCTCTGTTTAGCTAGTTGGCGAGGTGCCATATGAGTCTACTGGAAGATGTGAGCTGAAGAGTCATAAGGAGGGACATCGATTGCTTGAGGCCCAGTAAACGATGGATACACCTATAGAGTAGTGCCATCATTTTGAGTGTCTTCTGGATCCTTGAGGATGGTGATTGTCCCTTTCTTCAAGCACTTGAAGAAAGCCATGGCCACAAAAGGACGGGAAGCGTGACCGCGAGTGCCTGATGATGTACGCAAAGCCTAACGACTTTTAGTGGACCCTGCCATGCACAATAGTGGAGAAATCCAAGCACTTAGGACGTTCGCTTTCTTCTCTTCGTGAATCACCAAATATGTGAAGGCTAACTGCTTTTAACGGACCCTACCACGTACAAAAGTGGAGGAATCCAAGCACTTAGGACGTTCACGTTCTTCTCTTTGACGTCAGCAAACATGCAAAGCCTAACTGTTTTGAGTAGATTTTTCCGCAATGAAAAAGTAGAAAAATCCAAGCACTTAGGTCGTCCGCATTCTTCAATGATCACTAAAAATCCTTAAAAGAAAGAGAAAAAATATATATATTTAAAACAAAAATTCAGAATGCATGTACAATGTGAAAAGAAAGAGAATATATATATATATATATATAAACAACTTTCAGAATGAATGCATGACGTGAAGAAAGAAAAAACACAAAAGGGTGGCTGCGGCATCATGAGACAAGAAGGTGAAGGTGACATGTGAACAAGAATGATTAGTGATGGATGAGTCATCAGTCGGTTGTTATCGAAAAAAAAAAAAGATCATGCTATGGGCTACACGTGCAGGGGTGGAGTCATGGCTAAAGTCATATGAAATAAAGGTTAATAAACAGAGGAAGACAGAGCAGCTTACACTAGTACAAAAATTGAATCAGACGACGGCTAAAAACTGTCGTCTGATGCAGAGCTGACTGTCGTATATCTCGCTGCCGTCTGATGAAACATGATTTAGAGAACTGTCGTCTGAAGAACTCGGCATCCATGTCGACAGCTTGTCGACATCATTAACTGTCGTGTGAACGTCACTCAGACAACAGGCAACTTAGGAACCCGTTGTGTGATTGTGATTCAGAAGTCATTTTTTTTTTATAACTGTTGTGTGACTGTTATTCATACAACTAAAATATTGATAGCATCCGTGATATGTATTACTCTCACACAACAGTTTTTATTGTATAGCTGTTGTGAACATTGTGTAGGAACAACAGAAAATGAAATCAAAAATACCAAATGAATAGTAATTACCAATATACATCTAATATTGTTATAATCCACATAATTGTACTGAAATGTATTAGACAATATTGCCAAAAAGGAGCACCATACTACTCCAACACCAAAATATGGAGCACATCTATACTACTCCACTAGCAAAATAAGTGAAGAAATGTACTTTAAATTGTCACTTTGGAGCACAAAAACACATTTCTAGCCTATTTCACTTCAGAGCTTCTAGGGCATGAGCAACTGCATACTTTACAGCTTGAGGATGTTCTTCAACACATAACTTGCGATCTCATTACGCACTTCATCAATTTCCACTTGACCATAAACATGGTTGGCTCTCCTAGCCCACTGTAATAGTTTGAAAATAACAATGAAAGAAATGTCATCTGATAAACTAAAACAAAACTATTTTGAAAAACTAACAGCAAACATCCAAATTAAGAAGTTTCAGTTACCTTATCTGCAAATGACAAGTTTGTATCATGGATGATATCCCTCATATCTCTCATCACAAAATAGCCGCACTGTTTGTCGTTTGGCTGTGATGGAATACCCTAAAAAATAGACAGCGCGCACCATCAATCAACAACATACATATACTACTAATTATTGACTGAATCATTATTTAAAAGGAAATAACTATGTCGAACACTTACTGCCATGTTCTTCCATTGAACAGAGCTCCCTCCTTTCTTGTTGCGTTCCCTTTTAAACATTGATATAGCACTATTAAGGTTTCAATATAAAGTAGGGCCTTATTAAAGACTCACATTCGAACAGGTATCCTTCTTCTGCCAAAAAGACTAGATATCAAAGAAAAAAGCAATGACTAGCATACAAATTCAACTTTGGTCACTAATAATACAATTATATACCATGAAATCTTTTTTCTTCATCATACTTAAGACGACAACAAAGGTTTTATAAGACAGTTATCCATAGGAACCCTTTTTCCACTCATGCAGAAGCTGTAATGGAATTTTACATAAACAAGGCACAGCTGAGAACATTATTTCCCAACAAGAAAGTTTACTATAAAAGCTGAGTGATGACAAAGAATTTATCAAACTCAAGATTGAGCAATGATAACCACTACTCCATGGTATAGCAATTATCATAGGTCTGATGAATTCTTTTGAGAATTGAAATGCATTGTAAGCTACTAACATTCTAGTTCTGCTCATTCTTTATACATTGCTTCCTTAATTAATGATATAATAAGATCCCCCAACAGAGAAAAATGGATACTCGCTTGACTAACTACAATCCCATAGTGAAATAAATTGACAAATAACAAATGCCAAACATGCATGTACTAAAGAATGTCTCTAAAACTACCCCCTGCCCAATGTTCGGACTACGTCTACCCAATTTGTGTAGTTGGACTAGATTCCACCACCAGTTGATCCTAGCTTCATTGCATTAATTCATGTATTCTTTTACTGAATAAAACAATAATGTGAAATGCGATGATATATTGTCACCAAAAACATCCACACCTGCTCCCACAATAAGACTACCTCACAAACATTGAACTTGTACTGTAATGGTTCAAAAAACTTTAAACTGCGCATTATACTGCAATACAGGAAAGGACTAGACTAGTTAGCAATCAGAGGCTACTTTAACATAAATTAAAAGTACAAGTAAAGTAAAATTATGGTGACTATGTAAAGAGTAAAAGAACCCAGGTCCTGTTAGTTCCTTCTGAATACTTGAGAATCAGATTGCAGTGGTAAATAATATCTGCAGTAAGACCAAGCCCTCAGGTTTGCCTACATTAAGTTAAATAATTATGGACCAGATAACAAAGATTGGATGTAAAGTGGCATCATGAGGTGATAATGTAACTCTTGCCAGCAAAGTGACAGATGAAGACAAAACAGAGTTCATAGTAACAGAAAAGGGCAAGGACAAGGAGTAGTGAAGATAAGACACTGCTTGAATACCCAAGGATGTCAAAAAGCACAAAAACTGCTAATAGAGATAGCAATGCCACAAATAATTCTTAAAGTACAGCAACAATCAGCAGTGAGTAAACATTAGTCTGCATGTGAAGCTAATATGGTGGAAGTCTTATACTTTTCCTCTTCCTTGTTTTCTTCTTTACATATTTAAAGAACAGTCAAGTTATTCTTTAAGGTAATTAGTGCTTTAATAAAAGGCAACGAGAGAACGCAGCCACAACTACAGAAAGTTTAAGAAAACACATTCCAAAGTCTCATCATGACATACTGAAATCAACATTTGGTTCCAAAAGTACAGACAGCAAACAGACTGTGGCATGCTTCTTGAGTTTGTATAAACTAGTCTATGCCAAGAATTTATTTATGTTAAACTGGGGTGAGAACAATTAAATACCATAACATTTCTCCCGTCAAGAAGGAGACTAGCACCACTTTCGACACTGCTCTGGAATAATCTGCATATGCAATCCTTCACCTGTAATTTAGCTAGCATATCAAAAACAAATAACGGACCACATTATGCATATCATCTAATAAGTAGTACAACAGACTTTCCAAGAAAAAAATGCATGCTTATTTTCAGACGTAAAACAAAGTTTATGTATAACATACTTACACAAGCATATGGACAATTACCAATTTATAACACATATGCATGACCAACTAATTAAAAGCACAAAATAAGTCAACTAGCCCTCATAAACTCAAGCCCAATTAAGGTGTTTGACTCAAAACGTATGCATTGCTCAAGTGCTTAAATAAAAAGGTATTCACTAGGATGCCAGATATTCAATTGTCCCTAAATACTACAACCTCTCTGCCCTATCTTTCAAAATTCTTTTATTCCTCTCTCACCACACAACCCAAGGAGAAGATAGTACTTCAAAGCACAAAAACCAACAACTCTCATATTTGCCCAATACATGAATCATACTCCAACAATTTTGGTATTCTTTCTGTACTTGCCTGCACATGTAAAGAACCGTAAGTGTAGTCAAATTGACAAAACTACTAGTACTGCTTCTAATGTTGAAATGTCATAATTTGTTCCTTGTAAAAAAATGCCAAGATTCCCACCTTCTCTACAGTTTGAACACAAACAAAATTATGCCAATTCTTTCAGCTCTGTAAAGAATAAGTCAGATCTAAGAAATTAAAAATAATAGTCAAAATTGTTTGATAGCATAGCTTTGTCGGCTATGATAGCGAGGAAAGAAAGAGCTGAACCGACTCTTTAAGATGTCCATAGATCATTCAATAATAATACAACTTCAAATACTAAGCTCAACAACATTTAATAACTATCTTATGCACATGATTTCAAACCTTGTAGTGTAAACTGAACAACATCATCAAAAAGCGGCTTTACTTCATCAACAAAAATCTTCGAAGCCGATTTGCTCCCTCCAAACATATTCACAAAAACAAACAGCCTCTTTGGCCGTCCTGATCATTTTCAAAGACAACAAAAATTAAGAAAAATTTGAAAATAAAAAATCTAACTTCGATCGAAGATTAGCTTGAGCTTAATGAAACAGAAACAAGAACATCTCAACGATTACCGAGATAATCAATGAATTAAAGGATCTTCTGGCACCAGAGCCTCTGGGAGTCCTCTGACAAAGGCTCGAACACCAAGTCCTGGCCTTCCTGACCAGAGCTCCAGCAGGTTTCACCTCCGCCTTCTACCAGAGCTCCGATTCTAATCTTCGGAACCTCCAATTTGAGCCCGATGATTTCCTTCTCGATGACCTCCCTCTTGGTCCTCTTATTGCAACAAAGAAAACAATGGCATCAGAAATCAAAATTCAGACAATCAAAAAGTTAAGTCAAAATCGAAAAGAAGAGAAATTGGATACCCATCGGTGCTGGAAAGTGAAGGCTTGATTTGAACCAAGAGAGTTTGGATGGTGACGACGTCATCATTGAGGCCAGAGAGGCTCCTCGTAGATTAGGTTGATATGGAAACTGGTTTGGTTGTCAGAGAGATGGATTTGGGGTATAGGTGTAGTCGTGTGGAAGATAAGACTGAGAAAGGAGAGAGGTATAGGTTTTGGATCTGATGGATTTGGTGTCGGTGTAGAACAGAGGTCTTGGATCCGATGGATTTGAAGTGTAGGCGGTGATGGTTGTAGGTTTTGGTTTTGGGGAGACATTGTCGGGGGAGTGAGGGGTTTTAGGTTTTGGTTTTGGGTCAGTGTCGGAGAGAATGTGTGAGGAGGTTTGAGTCGTTTGTTATTTTTTTTGTTTAAGTGTTAGGCTTTCAAGTCCAACCCCTATCAATTTAGACATGCCCTATCAAGTCCAACCTGATCATACCACAGTTATATTATTTCTCGTCGTATGATCAATGCATGTTGGAAAAAATTTGGGGTTTCATATAGGGTTTGGGGCCTTAACAAGGTGGGAAACTTGGTACTCAATTTTTTTAGCGTCACACAACAGTTTTTATTTTAAACGTCCTCTGAACTAATTCCTAAGTCCCTATCAGACGATGGCTCTTACAAAAACGACGTATGAGAAAAAAAAAATTCAATCACACGACAGATAATTGCATAGCGTCGTCTGAGAGGTGTCGTCTGATTCAATTTTTGTAGTAGTGTTACCTTGCCGCTACCAACAACCTGCGTCAAATCACGGTCCCAGGAGAAGCAGCACACCATTAGCAGTGGATTCCTGTCAGTACATAGAGAAAGGAGGAATGAGGTTCTTCGATTATCACCAAAATCGTGAAAAAAAGGAAGAGGAAAAAATATATATTTTCAGAAAATGCTCTGTCTTGCCTTCACGTCAGGATCACCCAAAAACATAAAATAAAAAGTGTGCCGGAGTCAGCCTGTGGATCCAACATTGTAACTACATAACCCAGTAGATATGTGGTTCCGAAATGGATCTACAACAAAAAAGTTACCAGCTAAAGGTTCTGTGATGGTCCTCTCATACTGTCGACGTGTGCAAAATCCATGAAATACCTAATATAAAAATAATTTCTTTGTTGCCTTCATAGCAACTGCGTTCATCCATTCTGATACATCAACAATGACTTGCAAAGTGAGGTCGCAGATTCTTGGGTACTTGGAGTTTGTTTTCCTCAATGTGATTATAAAAGTAGTATTGTTTTATTATAAAAAAAGCAATGACGTCATGGGATTTGAAGAGAATGACTAGAAGGACATGGATGAATCATGCTTTTGTTGTGAAAAATAAATAAAAAATCATGCTATGGGCTGCAGTGCTGCACATGCATATATATGAGTATGTGACTAAGTGAAAAGATCAATCCTGCTTTGACTTTGGGTCTCACGTGCATATATATGAACGGTTAAAATCTAAATGTGTGAACAGAAAGAAGGGAAAAAATGGAAATCCGTACCTAATCCTTAAGTACGAACGTCCGCAACTAAGAACCCCCTGTATATATATATATATAATTTTTCTTAGGTGCGGACGTCCGTACCGAATTTTTGGTACGGATTTCTTGTTTTCAACCACTTTCCAGCCACATTTTTACATCTTAACCGTTCATTTTTTAGGTCCTAGTGTACAGATCACCTCTACAAAATTTCAGCCAATTTAGTAATCCTTAAGGCATCCAAAACTGCAATTTACACGAACGGACCGAATTTGTCGAACCGAAACTGTTCGTATTTATAATAGTAAATTACAGTTTTGGATGCCTTAACGATCACCAAATTGGCTGAAATTTTGCAGAGGTGATCTATACACTAGGACCTAAAAACTAAACGGTTAAAATGTAAAAATGTGACTGAAAAGTGGTCGAAAACAGGAAATCCGTACAGTCCGCTCGGTACGGACGTCCGCACCTGAGACGGACTGTATATATATATATATATATATGTATGTATGTATATATATGTATATATATCATTCATCAGATCTTACATGGGAAAGGAAAGTGATTTCTCAAAGGGACGCAAGCCCAAGAAAAAGAATCATGCTATGGGTCCATATCATGTCAGAAGGTCAAGGCAAATTAAATGAAGATCAAGGCAGATTGTGGGAAATTTCTGGAATACGCCCAGTGTAGGCTGCGCCCAACACGTCCGTTAACGGAAGGGCAAAAGGGTGATTCCAGGTTTCAAAAACGACAAGCTTTCTGTGGTGGTAAAAAAGGTTTTACTACAGCTCATCCCTCTGAGTTGGCAATGGCAAGATTGTCATTTGACCGATTGTGGCAAAATTGTCAATTGACCGAGTGTGTCCTACTTAGTTGAAGAGGGAGGCACCAAGAAATTTTAAATAGTGGAGATAGACTTTTTAAATAAAAGAAATTTCTATTTTAATTAAAATAAATAAGCATTTTAATTTTATTAAGTTACTTACTGTTTTTTTTTTTTCTGATAGTACCAAGTTACTTACTGTTTAATTTTAAATGTTTCAATTTTTAATAATTTGTAAATTGCACAGAATCCTTATATGGTTATCCAAGTTGTCTAGCATGTATATTGATAATAGAGAAAAATATACCTTTCAAAACGAACAAGGTGGAGGAAAAAGAATTTATCAAATTCGATCGTTAGATATTATCATGACATACAAAAATGGTTATGATCAAAGTTTTAATTTTTTTCGTCATAGTTTGAGTCTCGATCTGCATGGTCAACCATAAACCCTAAATACACATAAAACTAAAATGTTCATAACCGCTCACTCGCATCTTATTTTGGATCGCACAAAATACTTACATGGCCACTAATGTAGTTTAACTTATTTATTAGTTACATGTAGAAGTATAACTTCTAAGACAAACAAGATGGAGGAAATAGAATTTATAAAATTCAACCGTTAGATATTATCATAACATAAAGAAATGGTTATGGTCAAAATTTCAATTTTTTTTGTCATAGTTTGGATCTCGATCTACATGGTCAACCTTAAACCCTAAATACACATAAAACTAAAATGCTCATTACCGCTCACTCACAACTTATCTTTTCGATATGTCAGCTCTTACACTCTCGTGGGTATGAGCTATATAACCTAATGTTAAAATTTTAGAAAATTTATCTCTTCGTGATTAAGCTTCGATCCCTTGGGGAAGTAGAAGTATATAAAGGGTTGACCGCTTTATTTAATGTCGAAATGACGACAAATCGGGTTAATTTTTTTTACACAGTACCTAATAATACAGTATAAATATATGGATAACGTCAAACTGATCGATTTTCAATTTCGATTATTAAGATCGCACAAAATGCTTACATGCCTACTAATGTAGTTTAACTTAATTAGTTACATGTAGAAGTATACCTTCCATGACAAACAAGGTGGATGAAATATAATTTATCAAATTCGACCGTTAGATATGATCATGACATAAAGAAATGGTTACGGTCAAAATTTCAATTTTTTTCGTCATAGTTTGGGACTCAATCTATGTGGTCAACCTTAAACCCTAAATACACATAAAACTAAAATGCTCATTACCACTCACTTGCAACTTATTTTTTCAATCTATTAGCTCTTACACTCTCGTGGGTATGAGATATATAACCTAATGTTAACATTTTGGAAATTTTATCTCTTCGTGATTAAGCTCCCCTTAGGGAAGTAGAAGCATATAAAGGGTTGACCGTTTTATTTAATGTCGAAATGACTACAGATCGGGTTAATTTTTTTACACAGTACCTAATTGTTGAATAATAAAAAAAAATTACCCACAATGTACAAAGCATGTAGCTGTCACAATTATTCAAAAAAAAAAAAAAAAAGAGAGATGAGGATAATGACAGCAATTAAACAAATATTTATTTACAAATTATTTGTTTCTCAAATTCAAAGGTTGACCAAGCTTGGGTGGAGATAAGCCACGGAAAAAAAGAAACAGAAGAAAGCATTCAAATTGTGATAAGAACAAAGTGGCAGAGGGCGTCCAAGTTCAATCTCAAGGTCAAAGACGAAGTCTCCGATCAACAGCTTATCTTCGTGAGCTTCAGGAGATTCAAATTTCAAACAAATATTTATCCAGCCCTCTAGAATCTTCACTGCCCCCTATATAAGAAACACAAGGCTGCATAAGAAAGGGACGGAGAGGAATAGAGAGAAGAGTGAGTTATATTTGTGCATCAGAGTGAGGCAGTGTTTGAGAGGAAGAAATAGTGAGAAATTTCTAGTTACCTGGAGACGACAAATTTACAACAGGAGTACTTCATCTTCAGGTATCCTGCTGGTCCTTTCTTCATGATCTTCGTTGCTATTTTCCTCTATTATTATTGATGTCTTAGTGAGTGCAGACTTGCCTCTACTTCTAAGCACCAGAAAGGCAGAAACAGTCCCTTCATTCCCCAAACAAACTACTCCCGCCAAATATGCCAACAACACCAACTCACAAAGCCTCAAATCCCTTATTGTTGCCCACCAAAGTCAGAAAACAAAACAACCAAATACACCCCCATTTGCCTTTGTGTTAACAAACAGTGCATGTCCAAGGAGACAAAAAAGAGGCACGTTCACAGAGATGAAGGAGGAGAAGAGATTTCGGCAAGGGAAGGGGCTCACCGGTGTTTTCGGCCTTCTTTCGATGCCTATACTGCGGTGCGTCCTGCGTATGGGTGGCGGAAGCAAGGTCCAAGCTAGAGGGTGCACTGCACTTGTTTTTGATGCCTGTATCGCGGTGCGTCCTGCATATGGGTGGCAGAAACAAGTGTCAAAGTGAAAGCATGGGGCTGCTAGTTCACACCAAATACAGATTTGCAAAGTTCTTGGACTCACAGAGCGAAGAAACTGCTCTGGAGGAATCTTTGTGCAGCACCAAAGCTAAGATGTTACGCTGCCTGCATCAAAGTCATCATCAGAAAAGAGTCCCCGAAGGCAAAATGGCAATCTTTGGCAGAAGGGTATTTGACTTGGCTCACCCGTGATCACAGAGTTTGCAGCATTCACTCGGCTCACCCTCGATCACTAAACTGCAGCCACAAAATACAAGAGAGATGGGAGTCGTCTGGTTCCTATTACTTGGCACAAGATGGTGGCAGAAATGTTTATTAACTCCTAGAAAAAGATGTGGTCTAGCTGCAACGTCTTCCTTTAAAATTATGTTTGCTGCAATGGTTTGAACACCGCCTGCAATGCCTTCTTTCAAAATTGTGTCTGCAAGATGGAAAAGCAATCTTATGATCAGCAAGAAAGAAAAATGAAGTCCTTGCTTTCGGTTTCATGGTCACGGCTACACAAAAAAGAAAGATGGAAGCTTAATTCCACTTATTTGCAGCAGAGCAGAAGCTTCAGAATATGCATAATTGAGGTAGAGCTATGCTGCAAGTCTCTTTTAGAACGAGTCAAAAATAAAAGACCAAAGAAGCATGCAGCAACTACATTTAATTTAAGAAGCAGAAATCACTTCTTAGCTTGCCACGAAGCTTGGCGGTGGAAGAATGTCTAAAACCTGCACACATAAGCTTGTCAAAGTCAAAGCTTTTAAAATATGTGTATTTGTTTGTTTAATCAAACAATCCAGGTTTAATTAAACTTTCCACCTTAATCATAAATCGGTGGCCTAGTTTTGACATTGCAAGAGGACAAAATGAGTCCTTGTCTTTGTAGAAAAACTGATCAGTACGTATGGAGTAATCAAGAATTCAAGGTCCATGTGCAATTAAGCATGCTGCAGGGAGAATTAAAGACAAAAGCTTTCAAATATGCATGCAAGTGAACAATTGTGCAGCAAGCTTCTTTCTACGTGTCTGTTTGTCAATCAAAGAAAACCATGGAAGATTCCATATTCAAGAAGAGGCACAGACAAAGCAATTGAGTCATGGTGAAATAATAAATAAAGGCCACGATCATGCTTGGCAGTGGCAAACCGATTTAGTACACATCAAGACGGAAAAAAAAATGTTTCATGTGCAATTAAGCAAATATGCAGCAAATTTGTGGATGCAATACAAACAACAAAGAGCAGTCGGTGGTGTTGTCAGCAAATCATAAAGAATTAGATTAAAATTCCCTGGGATGGCAGCTATTACCTCGAGGAGAAGCCACGTCCAGTTCAACTCGAGATGCCTGCCTAAAATAAAAACCTCAGTTTGATATCGGGGTTCATATGTGAGCTGGTAGCTACAAGACAAATGCAATCACTAGTTACCCAGTAAAAATCACAGCAGAGACAAAAGGGGGAAGAACAAGGAGGCCCCAAATTTGCGATATAGAGAGTTGATCAATTGAAGAGATTTACTACTAGAAAATTATCTCTTTGAGTCAAAGAAGCCTTACCCAATGCACGTTCTTGATGGAGAATGCAGAATCAAGTAATGGGTACTCCTATTTATACAGAACCCGGAGTCCAGACTCCTTCTCCAAAGTGAAATATAGGAACCAAGCTTCATCCTAAATGTCATCTTTATCACAAGTTGATGATCACGCCAAGATGTTATCCGAAGGATTCAAAACTTATCAAGTCGGCCAAGGGAGGGGGATGACGTCTAATGACTGGTTTCTGGAGTTTTAGATGGGAGAAGACACCAAGTCACCAGCTGTCTCAAGTTGAATGCCAATGATCATGGGTGTTCAGATCAGTGCCCACGAGGTGAAGTCTTTTTGGGCTCTATGGGGTGCAAAAGTAAATCAAATGGGCTGAACCAATCTATGTGCCGCAGATTTTTCTTTTGGGCTCTCTTAAATCACTTGTCCACAAGTTCCGAAGCTCTACAAGGCCCACTCCAAGTCAGAAATTCGGGCCCGGCTGAAGTATTCATCGACAAGCAAAAAGCGACAAGAAGCCCATTTCAAATTCCATTGCCCATGATGAAGCTCGGCACATTCGGGTGCCCAATTCAGATCAGTGGACACTCTATTAAAATTGAGTGTTCACCAAAATATGTTTTCTCGACGAGTTCAAAATACATACCCGTTGAGTTAAAAATTGGTACAAAACCGAAAATCCCAAAAGTTGAACTACAGTGGTTTGATCCCTTCACGGGGTATGTAGGCAGTCTGGATTTAAATTTGGATGCAACCGCGACCTTAACCGAATCCCTGGTTTTCCCTAAACTAAATTCACCAAATCCTAGTGACCACAAAAGTTATCCAAATTTCCGTATTCAAATCACCAAACACTTAACCAAAATTCTTTGGTGAGTCATTTACTCATCGAAGGATCCAAACCTTCCCAAAAATCTGAACTACGAGTGGCTTGATCCCTTCTGGGGTACGTAGGCAGCCTGATAAACACTCTGGGTACAGCCACAAAATCAAACAAACACACTCCTCTCCATGGAATTCTTATCTTCGTATTTGGAATCAAAGGGTCTTCCCTTGAAGCAAGGGATTGTAATTAAGGGATATTCTTTATCTCGAATGGGTCCGAACTTAACATAATAAAACTCTATTTCCGTTAATGAAATAGAGTGAGATTGTGTTGAGTATATTTATTTACTATTTTTGCTCAACACTAATAATATATTATAAATAGATGGATAATGTCAAACTGATCGATTTCCAATTTCGATTATTTAGATCGCACAAAATGTTTACATGCCCACTAATGTAGTTAAATTAGTTACATGTAGAAGTATACCTTCCATGACAAACAAGGTGGATGAAATATAATTTATCAAATTCGACCGTTAGATATGATAATGGCATAAAGAAATGGTTATGGTCAAAATTTCAATTTTTTTCGTCGTAGTTTGGGTCTCGATCTACGTGGTCAACCTTAAATCCTAAATACACATAAAACTAAAATGCTCATTACCGCTCACTCGCAACTTATTTTTTCAATCTGTTAGCTCTTACACTCTCGTGGGTATGAGCTATATAACCTAATGTTAAAATTTTAGAAAATTTATCTCTTCGTGATTAAGCTCTCCTTAGGGAAGTAGAAGCATATAAAGGGTTGATCGCTTTATTTAATGTCAAAATGACAACAGTTAGGGTTAATTTTTTTACACAGTATGTCAGTACCTAATAATATATTATAAATAGATGGATAATGTCAAACTGATTGATTTCCAATTTCAATTATTTAGATCGCACAAAATGCTTACATGCCCACTAATGTAGTAAACTTATTTTAGTAGTTGCATGTAGAAGTATACATTCCATGACAAACAAGGTTGATGAAATATAATTTATCAAATTCGACCGTTAGATATGATCATGGCATAAAGAAATGGTTGTGGTCAAAATTTCAATTTTTTTCGTGGTAGTTTGGGTCTCGATTTACGTGGTCAACCTTAAACCCTAAATACACATAAAACTAAAATGCTCATTACCGCTCAATCGCAACTTATTTTTTTGATCTCTCAGCTCTTACACTCTCGTGGGTATGAGCTATATAGCCTAATGTTAAAATTTTGGAAAATTTATCTCTTCGTGATTAAGCTCCCCTTAGGGAAGTAGAAGCATATAAAGGGTTGATTGCTTTATTTAATGTCGAAATGACGACAGATCGGGTTAATTTTTTTACACAGTACTTAATAATATATTATAAATAGATGGATAATATCAAACTGATCGATTTCCAATTTCGATTATTTAGATCACCCAAAATGCTTACATGCTCACTAATGTAGTTAACTTATTTTAGTAGTTACATGTAGAAGTATACCTTCCATGACAAACAAGGTGGATGAAATATAATTTATCAAATTCAACCGTTAGATATGATCATGGCATAAAGAAATGGTTATGGTCAAACTTTCAATTTTTTTTGTAGTTGTTTGGGTCTCGATCTACGTGGTCAACCTTAAACCCTAAATACACATAAAACTAAAATGCTCATTACCGCTCACTCGCAACTTATTTTTTCAATCTGTCAGTTCTTACACTATCGTTGATATGAGCTATATAACCTAATGTAAAAATCTTGGAAAATTTATCTCTTCGTGATTAAGCTCCCCTTAGGGAAGTAGAAGCATATAAAGGGTTGACCACTTTATTTAATGTTGAAATGACGACAGATCGGGTTAATTTTTTTACATAGTACCTAATAATACACTATAAATAGATGGATAATGTCATATTGATCGATTTCCAATTTCGATTATTTACATGCCTACTAATGTAGTTCAACTTCTTTATTAGTTACAAGTAGAAGTATACCTTCCATGAAAAACAAGGTGGGCGAAATAGAATTTATAAAATTTGACCGTTGATGTCGCTCTTGGGAAGCGCACAATTTAACCCTGAAATGTCATTAGTAGTATAAAGTAAATAGGGATCGTTCTATTCCGGGGATTGAGGGTACACCTGTCATTGTCAAACAATTAAACAATTAAAATTAAAACAAAGTATAATATTCACAAAGATATTCTCACAAGTATAAACATTATTTACGAAAAAGGGGGATTTTGTTTTTGGTTTTCTTTTGCCGAAAATAAATACTAAGTTAACAAAACAATCAAAATGCAAAAACATAAAAATATAAATGGAATGCAAGAACAAAGATTAAACCGAAACATATGATTAAAATCAATTCAAGTTCATCATTGTTCATCATAGTCATGCAAGAGGAGTTGATCATGTGAAACGTTCAAAAGCAAACAATTTCCCATATTTTACTTTCAATGCTAATTAACCTAAGCGAAAGCACCTAGATTAGTCCTATCAAACATGCAATCAAACCCTAGAAAGCTAGTCAATCATGTCATGTTTAACGCATTAAACACCTAGAAAGGCTATCAACTCAAATGTGCAACTTAGTATGAAAAAGTCCACCTAATTGCAATCTTCTTTGATTAAATTCGGTTTTTGTACAAAACCTTTACTACTTATTGATTCAAGAACACAAAACCAAAAAGTTGATTCATGTTCTCAAATTCGTAGCAACATTCACATAAAAACCCTAAATGTTTCGAACCATTCAAGATTATCATACAAAAGATTTCTATCATGCAAATTTAATCAAACACTCACACAAAAGCAACTATAAATCACAATATATGAATCTGAAAATTAGCAATTAATCATAAAATTTCAGAAATCAATATTCGTTCAAACATGTGTGTCAACTAGGGCAAAACCAACGAAAATTACAAAGCAAAGGTTACAAGGAGAATCGGATTACACCGTGATGAAGATGAGATGAATGAAGTGATGAATGGTCTCTTGAATTTCGAAAGAAATCTTCAAGGATGGTGATGGATGATGTGCACGGCTTGTCTTCTTCTTCCTTGGCCTTGCTTGAACTTCGTGGTTGCCCTAGAGGATGGAGAAGAACACGGCTAGGCTAGAGAGAGTTTTCTGATTTTTTTCAAAGTGTAAAACGTGAAAGTGGGAACTCCTTGACGTTGAGAAGAGGGGAGATTATATAGGGGACGGCCCCTAGGTGTCCAAGCCGTCCAAAACCCTAGAAAAGCTCACGGCTATTGCTTGCTTCCTCCACATAATTTCCTCCAATGAATTCTTGCCACATAAGCCCTATGAGGTGGTGCAACCAATCACAAAATTCCAATATTAATTCCCTAAATAATTCTTGCCGAAATATATAGATAATTTCTGATTTTCTACACCAATTTCGGCAACAATATATTTAGAGATTAAAGGGGGATGAATCTAGACTCCTTTTAGAGCTTTTTGTGTTCAACACATATTCTCTTTCCTTTAAAAGCTCCCTAAGAAATCTCCACGAAATCTCTTTTATTTTCTGATTTTTCCTCACGGCAAAACCCTAATTTCTCTCTTCATTATCTCTTGGCCGAATTCTCTAGGGTTTGCACGGCAATCCCTCCTTTTTCTCTTGGCTTGGACGGCTAGGAGTCTTCTAGGGTTTATCTCTTGATTTATTTCCATAAAAATAACCCTAGAAAATCTCCCTAGAAAATCTCCTTTTAATTTCTGATTTTTGGACGCCACCTCCTTGTTTCTCTCTCCCTTTTGGACGGCAAAACTCCCCTAGGGTTTATTCTTGCGTCATAAACCCTAGTTGTATGGGCTTTATGGGCCTTTTATCCATTTGCCGAAAATCCACTTCATTCTTGAGAGTTCTTGGGCCTTGTTGCTTCTCATTCAAGCCTTGTCATCTTCCAACGTCACAACACTTTATTTTTCCATTTCCTTTTCATAGTAACGTTGGAAACTTCATTGGTGAGCTTTCCTCCCTTTCGCAGGGTTTCCTGGTTGGACCAGGAAAACTTCTTTTCTTCATTTATGCTCATTTCTGTGGCTCATTGTTCTTCATCTTTGCTCCCCTTGGTGTTCGCAAGCTCCTCTTTCCATTTATGAGTTCATTTCCACTTTTTAGCTCGGAGGTCCTGAAAATAGAAACTAATAAGAAAAATAGAAACTTTCCTAAACTGAAAATGGGAAACTTTCTAAAAATGAAATATAGAAACTACCGAAAATGGAAACTTACTAAAAATGTAAATAGAAACTACAAATATAGAAACTTTCTACAAATAGGAACTTTCCCAATCAAAGAATGGAAACTTTCCTAAACAGGGTTTTAATAAGGAAATAACGCAAGAAATGTAAGGAAATGCAGTTAAAACGTCGCATTAGAATGCTCCTATCAAATTCCCCCACACTTAGCTTTTGCTAGTCCCTTAGCAAAATCACACTAAGACTCAACGAAATTTAAAGACTCTACAAACAAAGACTCTATTGCCCTTCAACTATTTGTCTCAGCAATCTCTTACTTTCACAACACCAAGATTAGCACTTAACCAAAATTCAATGTTAGGCATTCGAGAGTTAATTGAAACACATAATTTACACATAAACAAGTAGGACTTGGTTGTAACAATGGTGATGGGTTCTGTTAAGCATGTTTCAGACAAGTATGATTCAAATCCTCACAAGGTATATCCACTCTTTCTTCTCTTAGAATTCAAGGCAATGCTTAAAAGCTTATACACTCAAGTATATGTGAAGATAACAAGTATATCACATAATGTAAGAAACGAAAGCACATGTATAATTTTCTTTAAAGATCTCATGAAGGATACCAACTACTTGCACAGATGGACCCAAGCCATAGGTTCAACTCTTGTAACTCATCTCCACATCAAGGGCTGTCCCATCTTAAGGATCAAGAAGGTCTTCTTAAAGGTTGTAATGGGGCCAAGGCTCAAGGTTTTAAGAAATGAAGGGTAAGGATTTATCAAAGTGTCCTAAAAACCTAGTAGAGCACATATAGATGTAGAAACCTCAAGAAATCCACCAAGGCATTGCAAAAACGTCACTTTCCCTAGAGGTAACATAAAAGGGGCCTAATGTCTTCATGTTGGGCCCAATCTTCATTGTAAACTTCCCTTGAACTATAGTGGAATGGACAAAGGCCAAATTTTTCTGTAGTGGGCCTTCAGTTCAAAGTAAACTCCAAAATCACTAAGTATGGGGGACTAAAATCCATAAACATTTCTTTTCTTTTCTAGCCGTACACATTTTTCTTTCTTTTCATTTTTCACGGCTTTCACATATATATATATTTTTTTTCTTTATGGACAAGTCTACCCCCACACTTGAACTTTCACCTCTTCTCAATCTTCATCCTTAGCACCAAACCCATGTAGTATGTCTCAAAAGATAGCTCCACTAAGTTCTTAGAACAAAGGGTAGGGTTGTAACTATACTAAGCTTCATGGTTAGGGTTTTAGGGGTGATGAATAAAAAGGCTTAATGTAGGCTCAAGGGGGCTTATCTAGGGGGGTCCCACGACGGGCACAAATAGGGACACAAGTTTATATGGCAATGGTGGTAATTCCTAAGGTGCCTCTATCCCTTCCAGAATCAGGGCCATGTATTGATATAACGTCTCAACAAGCACAAGAGCGAATTCTAGCATTCTCTAGTCCATCAAACTTAATCTATGGCAAGCAATCAATCAAATGAAGAATAATGAGATCATCAAAATATCGCCAAGAAATTAAGAATATATTTCATTTATCACTCCAAGAAAAAGGGACATGGCTCAAATATCTCACATGGGCTTTTATGAATCAAAACTCATCTTAACATGCTTATATTCTGTACCAAAGTTTCGAAATCCATATCCACTACAAGGCACATATTTTTCATATATCTCAATTAACCAAAGAATACCATGTTTAAAAATCATCTCAATCTTGTGATCCTCTTTTAATCATGATTTCAGAGATATAGAATCATCCTCGACAGTTGAAAGGGCATCCTAAGACTCAAAACAAAAACAAAAGCAACGAAATTTTTTTTAAATTTTTGACATTTTTCAATTTTTTTGTATTTTTCAATATATGACTCAAGATAAAAGTGTAAATCCCTTCCCCCACACTTAAATATTGCATTGTCCTCAATGTAATCAATTAAAAGCATGCAATGAAACACTTAAGCATATAGGGATGAAATTTACGAAAATAATTACTAAAACAAACAAGCAAAAACGAAAAATAAAAGATAAGGATAAAGAAAGCAAATCTGATTTGCATGGGTTGCCTCCCAAGTAGCGCTTGGTTTTAATGTCTTCTCAGCCTAGACGTGGTTTCCTCTTGTCCTCAATTAGTGGAACCTTCAAAGCCTCCCTTTGGGTTTTGAATTGTGTTGCTCGGAAGCCTACCAGTTTCATGAAACTTGGTCATGAAGTCCACCACCTGTCCCATCTGCTTCTTGAGCTCTGCAATGTCCTTGGTATGGTTCTGTTGTCCTTGAAGCAAAGTCTGTGTGGCACTAGTCAATGCCTGAGTGGAATTAGTCAATGCCTCTATCGTCTTATCATAGTGAGAATTGGGGTTCCCTACATTGTGTTGAGGAGGCATGTAAGGTCTTTGATAGGGAGGTCCTTGAGGACGTTGGAAACTGCCACCAAGAGGGTTCTGAACATTTTCATTGTTGGTCCACTTGAAGTTGGGGTGGTCCCTCCATCCAGGGTTATAGGTATTCGAATATGGATCATACCTTGGACGTGGGGGACCCCCTTGGTTCCCTTGATAGCCTCCTATGGCATTCACAGACTCCCAACCACCATTCTCACTTAGTTGAGGACATTGATCCGTAGGATGTCCTTGGGTAAAGCATACCCCACAAGCAGAGGGTCCTCCATGTCCTTGAGTAGTCGCCACCTTGTTCACAAGAAGGGTGAGTTTGCTCAATTGATCCGCAATGGCAGGACTAGTGCTCACCTCATTAACTATACGAGTGGTTTGTCTCACACCCTCATACTGTTGGGAGTTTAGGGCACGATTAGCTATAAGTTCCTTCCTAACCGCAGGTGACTTATCCACAAAAGCTCCTCCAGCTGCAGCATCAAGCATTTGCCTTTCCAAAGGTAAGAGTCCTTCGTAGAAACATGTAAGTAGGGTCTCATCCTTCATCTGATGTTGTGGACATTGTGCAAGTAAGGAATTGAACCTCTCATAGTAGGCAGAATAGGACTCATCATGGGCTTGCTCAATTCCACTGAGCTTCTTCCTGAGTGTGATGACCTTTGAAGCTGGGAAGTATTTTTCCAAGAAGGCCTTCCTCATTGTTTCCCATGATGTGATACGTCTAGCAGGGAGCTCATATAGCCAATCTTTGGCTCTGTCAGCTAAGGAGAACGGAAATGCCTTCATCTTCAGAATGTTTTCATCTGCTCCTTGTGGTTGCATGTTAGCACACACAGATTGAAATTCTCTGATATGCTTGTTGGCGTCCTCCATATTGAGGCCATGGAACATAGGGAGCTTGTGCAACAATCCACTCTTAAGCTCAAACTCTGCTTGTCTTCCGGCTGCAGGGGCAGGGTAAATGATGCCTAAAGGAGGTCCTCCTTCAACAGTTGCTGTGGAGAGTTCCCTAATAGATGCCATTCTCTCTTCTTGGACTTCTTCAGGTGGTGGTGAAGGTGGTGGTGTAGAGTTGGACGAAACCACAGGTGAAGGTGAACGTGAAGGAGGAGATGGAGAATGTGTAGGTGATGTAGACTCCTCAGAAAAGTAGATCCTCTTCCCTTGCTCGTTAAATGTGTACTCTTTGTATGTAGAAGGGGAGGGGCTTGTGTACTCAAGGAGTGAAGGTTTCTTCAAACGAGCGAGCCTTGCTTCAATTTCCTTTATGGTAGAGGGTCTAAAAGGCTCGGTCATTCATAGAAATCCTGAACATCATCAGAATTCAAAGAAGTTAGCAAAGCATAAAGTAAACTAATTACAAATTAGTGATTTATACATCAACTTTACTATTCACGAGTCACTATTCACAAGATACTATTCACGATTTATAAGTATAAAGAGAAGTATAAAGTACAAACTATCCACAATCTTCACAAATAAACCACGTAAGAAATTTATACAAGTATAAAATGTACAAAACGACACAAATTTACATGTGGAGGTTATGTTCAAGTGTATTATTATCTTTACAAATAAAGTTAATATCTCAATTGATTACAAATTGTAAGTCGAGCCCAATAGAAACCATTACTATTGGTGAGATACGATCTAGGGATAGTCGCCTAGACATAAGTCACTTTCCTTTGTTTCAGAAGGCTAGATGGCCAGATTAAGAGGTAAGTGAGAGGGAGGACTCATTTTGGTGACACTACGGAGGCTACTCCCTCATTGAGGTTTAGGCCTCTATTGGCTACTCCCACATTGTGGTTTAGGCACAGTCTATAGTATCTCTGAGATCCAATTTAACCCATCACCCAGGGTCTCAACCTAAGACACCACCTATATGCCCCTTACTCAGCTTGGAAAGAACTCATGTGTTAGACAGTTCTCCAAATGCTAATAAAAGCCGCCCTCAACCTCATAAGACCTTAGAAAGGCACTAATGAAGGGTTAAGGCTAATATTAACAAAAGGGCCCTTATCTACTCATACGATTTTACACACTTATAATAATCAAGAATTTAACTACATTTATAATTAATTCTTTACATTTCTTTTGTTTAACAAGTTTAGACACATTTTACAAAACTTACTACACACAAACGTCAAAATTTTTTTTTTTTTTTTTTTTTTTTTTTTTTTTTACGAAATTAGTTACAAAAGTCTCTATTATTTCCTTTTCTTTACAATTATTTTCAACACTTAGGTACGGGAACAGGGAGTCTCGATGTGCAATGGGACTGAAACAGCTACCCTTTTCAAGACTATGTTTAATCCAATATACCTTAGTGAATCACAATATTTTCATTTGTTATATATATCATTGATTTCAAATTCAATTCCAAGCGGTAAATCAAGTGGACGTGCGGCCCAAGTATAGTCGTCTAGACACAAAGTCCCTCCTACATCCTTTGGGCAACCTTACTGAAATGGCCAGGTAGGGGAGGGCGACCACAAGAGGTAGAATCCATTTTGGTATGAGCTACTCCCACATTGTGGTTTAGGCCCATTTGCATGCACTTCTGGATTCAAGAACCTGTCATGAGCGTTGTCCCATTCCTAGACACCATCCCACATAGGCTATACTTACTTGGATGAAAAAGGTCCTAAGTGTGAAGACAGTTCAATGAATGTTAATAAAGGCCGCCCTCAACCTTAAGGGACCTGGACTAGGTACCAATAAGGGGTTTAGGCCAATATTAATAAACACGACTTCACCTATTCCTTCTTTAATTTACAACCTACAATTAGCTTGTGTTCAACAATAAAAATAACAACCTAAGCAATTAATTAACTAATTTTCGACAATTACAAAATAATTAACAAGTAAAATTTTTTTTTTTTTCGGTCACAATATAAACAAAACAAATATATTATTCACATATTTAACAAGTGATTTTTCAATCCCCGGCAACGGCGCCAAAAATTGATGTCGCTCTTGGGAAGCGCACAATTTAACCCTGAAATGTCATTAGTAGTATAAAGTAAATAGGGATCGTTCTATTCCGGGGATTGAGGGTACACCTGTCATTGTCAAACAATTAAACAATTAAAATTAAAACAAAGTATAATATTCACAAAGATATTCTCACAAGTATAAACATTATTTACGAAAAAGGGGGATTTTGTTTTTGGTTTTCTTTTGCCGAAAATAAATACTAAGTTAACAAAACAATCAAAATGCAAAAACATAAAAATATAAATGGAATGCAAGAACAAAGATTAAACCGAAACATATGATTAAAATCAATTCAAGTTCATCATTGTTCATCATAGTCATGCAAGAGGAGTTGATCATGTGAAACGTTCAAAAGCAAACAATTTCCCATATTTTACTTTCAATGCTAATTAACCTAAGCGAAAGCACCTAGATTAGTCCTATCAAACATGCAATCAAACCCTAGAAAGCTAGTCAATCATGTCATGTTTAACGCATTAAACACCTAGAAAGGCTATCAACTCAAATGTGCAACTTAGTATGAAAAAGTCCACCTAATTGCAATCTTCTTTGATTAAATTCGGTTTTTGTACAAAACCTTTACTACTTATTGATTCAAGAACACAAAACCAAAAAGTTGATTCATGTTCTCAAATTCGTAGCAACATTCACATAAAAACCCTAAATGTTTCGAACCATTCAAGATTATCATACAAAAGATTTCTATCATGCAAATTTAATCAAACACTCACACAAAAGCAACTATAAATCACAATATATGAATCTGAAAATTAGCAATTAATCATAAAATTTCAGAAATCAATATTCGTTCAAACATGTGTGTCAACTAGGGCAAAACCAACGAAAATTACAAAGCAAAGGTTACAAGGAGAATCGGATTACACCGTGATGAAGATGAGATGAATGAAGTGATGAATGGTCTCTTGAATTTCGAAAGCAATCTTCAAGGATGGTGATGGATGATGTGCACGGCTTGTCTTCTTCTTCCTTGGCCTTGCTTGAACTTCGTGGTTGCCCTAGAGGATGGAGAAGAACACGGCTAGGCTAGAGAGAGTTTTCTGATTTTTTTCAAAGTGTAAAACGTGAAAGTGGGAACTCCTTGACGTTGAGAAGAGGGGAGATTATATAGGGGACGGCCCCTAGGTGTCCAAGCCGTCCAAAACCCTAGAAAAGCTCACGGCTATTGCTTGCTTCCTCCACATAATTTCCTCCAATGAATTCTTGCCACATAAGCCCTATGAGGTGGTGCAACCAATCACAAAATTCCAATATTAATTCCCTAAATAATTCTTGCCGAAATATATAGATAATTTCTGATTTTCTACACCAATTTCGGCAACAATATATTTAGAGATTAAAGGGGGATGAATCTAGACTCCTTTTAGAGCTTTTTGTGTTCAACACATATTCTCTTTCCTTTAAAAGCTCCCTAAGAAATCTCCACGAAATCTCTTTTATTTTCTGATTTTTCCTCACGGCAAAACCCTAATTTCTCTCTTCATTATCTCTTGGCCGAATTCTCTAGGGTTTGCACGGCAATCCCTCCTTTTTCTCTTGGCTTGGACGGCTAGGAGTCTTCTAGGGTTTATCTCTTGATTTATTTCCATAAAAATAACCCTAGAAAATCTCCCTAGAAAATCTCCTTTTAATTTCTGATTTTTGGACGCCACCTCCTTGTTTCTCTCTCCCTTTTGGACGGCAAAACTCCCCTAGGGTTTATTCTTGCGTCATAAACCCTAGTTGTATGGGCTTTATGGGCCTTTTATCCATTTGCCGAAAATCCACTTCATTCTTGAGAGTTCTTGGGCCTTGTTGCTTCTCATTCAAGCCTTGTCATCTTCCAACGTCACAACACTTTATTTTTCCATTTCCTTTTCATAGTAACGTTGGAAACTTCATTGGTGAGCTTTCCTCCCTTTCGCAGGGTTTCCTGGTTGGACCAGGAAAACTTCTTTTCTTCATTTATGCTCATTTCTGTGGCTCATTGTTCTTCATCTTTGCTCCCCTTGGTGTTCGCAAGCTCCTCTTTCCATTTATGAGTTCATTTCCACTTTTTAGCTCGGAGGTCCTGAAAATAGAAACTAATAAGAAAAATAGAAACTTTCCTAAACTGAAAATGGGAAACTTTCTAAAAATGAAAAATAGAAACTACCGAAAATGGAAACTTACTAAAAATGATAAATAGAAACTACAAATATAGAAACTTTCTACAAATAGGAACTTTCCCAATCAAAGAATGGAAACTTTCCTAAACAGGGTTTTAATAAGGAAATAACGCAAGAAATGTAAGGAAATGCAGTTAAAACGTCGCATTAGAATGCTCCTATCAACCGTTAGATATTATCATGACATAAAGAAATGGTTATGATCAAAATTTCAATTTTTTTCGTCATAGTGTGGATCCCGATCTACGTGGTCAACCGCAAACCTTAAATGCACGTAAAACTAAATGCTCATAACTACTTATACACTTCTTCTTCTTTTCGAGCCGTCAGATCTCACACTCTCGTGGATCTAAGCTATATCAACCAATGTAAATTTTTTTTACATTTGGTTATATTTCTCTAAGGGGAGCTAATTGTGAATGAGCGGTTATGTGCATTTTAGTTTTATGTTGTATTTAGGGTTTAAAATTGACCTACTCAATCGAGAACCAAATGGTGACTAGAATAGCTGAAATTTTGACCATGATTATTTCTTCTTATTATGATAACATCCAACCATCGATTTTGAAAAAATCTATTTCCTCCACATTGTTGCTCATGGAAGGTATACTTTTTGATACAACTAATAAACAAGTTAGACTACGGTAGTAGACATATAAGAATTTTTTGTGATCCAAATAATTGAGGAAGTTCATAAATTTGACCTTACACATCTATTTATAACGTATTAACAGGTGCTGTGTATAAAAAATTAACCAGATCCGCTTTCATTTCGACATTAAACAAAGTGGTCAACCATTTATACGCTTATACTTCTCTAAGGGGAGAACTACGAAGAGATAAACTTCCCGAAATTTTTATATTAGGTTATATAGCTCATACCCACGAGAGTGTGAGAGCTGACAGATCAAAAAAATAAGTTGCGAATGACCCGTTATGAGCATTTTAGTTTTATGTGGTATTTAGGGTTTAGGATTGACTTGGTAAATTGAAACCCAAATAATGACGAAAATTGTTGAAATTTTGAGCACGATCATTTCTTCTTATTATGATTATAATCCAACGGTCGATTTTGATAAAATCTATTTCCTCCATATTGTTGCTCATGGAAGGTATACGTTTTGATACAACTAATAAACAAGTTAGACTACATTAGTAGACATCAAAGGATTTTTTGCTATCCAAATAATTGAGAAATCATAGTGTATTAATAGGTATCGTGTAAAAAGATTAACCCAATTCGTTAAATAAAAATTAGCCCTTCATATTGAAACTACAACGAACAAGACTAAATTGTTTCATTCACAAACCTAGTGGGTGAATGGTCTCACATATAGTTGTCTGTTCATACTCTATTTACTCATGTAGAATAATTCGTCAACTTTTGTTATTCTACAGGTTTCATATGCATATTTCTTTTATCTGAAAAATTCATCTTCTACTGTTAAAAATAAATATGCTTTTTCTTATTATAATTTTGTTTACACATTTTTATGTTTATTATAAAAGAAATTTAAACACAAACATCAACATTGCATATATATTTTTTTTTTTGGTTAACAAACCTCAACATTGCATTTCTTTAATTTTTTTTCTAAAAGTCCAACAACAAAAAAGAAGAAACAGCTTTCTGTTAAAAAAAAAAAAAAGTTTTCAGCTCGACCTGCAGCCCACCACCATCACCATTAATTAGTTATTAGTATGTGACTACGTGGCTTCACTGCTATGCAACATGTGCCTCAACCCATTCTCATCAGCCTCAAAAGATATTTTAGCGAACAATTGAACTACAACACCAGACCTGGTCTCTCCCTTGGCCTCTACTCCGGTCGTTTCCATACCCATGGAAAACTTCTTCTTCATAAACTCATACTCCATGTCATCTTCTTCTAACATAACCAGTCTCACCCGATTGAAAACCTCGAAGAGATCTGAAACAATGGAGGCAGGGGAGCTCGATTCGAAGCAATCCGACCCGGAATCGTGGCTTTTTCCGTCATTATCAACAATCATGGAGGCTTGGTACTTGCTAATTTCTTCGCTCTATGCCATCTGGAATCTACGATAATCGAAATGACGTATTTGAATTTGAATTTGAAATCGACGAGAATCGGGTTTTCGAGAAGGTGTGAAGATCCGGGGTTATGGTCTATAGGGGATACTGCTAAGTCTAAATCTTTTCTTCAAGCTTAAATCGTCACAGTGAAATAATAGGCTTGAGCTATGGATAAAAACCCCAATTTTGACTCTTCCGACCTCAACTCAGATGGATAATTTTAGGGCCTAGTTATATGGTAATGGTAGATATTTGCATTGGCAACTCAGATGGATAAGCAGCTTCTTACCTCTTGGGCATATTACGTTACTGCCCTCAGGTTGTCACAGTAACGGTAGTTTTTTACTGATAACGATGGTTATATCCACAATTACCTTATTGGCCTTTGCAATTCACATCGTGTGGACAGAAATCAGCCACACACGCCTGGCCCACAGCGGCGCACCCTACGTAGGGCGCATTCCAGCCGCACCCCAGATTGTGAAAGAAAAAGAAAATCCATGATAAAAGAAATCAAAAGAAGATAGATAGAGACATACCTCAGTCTCCCTTATTGCACCAATGACACGTGAAATTCCCAAATTAAAGAAATCAAGCTCCTGTCAGAAGATGGAGAAAGAGAGAATAAGTGACCAGCTTGATTCATAATAAAAAATTGAGTAAACAACAAATCATCTTGCAACACCAAGCACACGACACGACTGGGCTGCAAATTTGAGAGCTATAGTCAATCAAGTCTTGCCTGCGCCGATACTGAATGTTGAAGGATGAGTTAGAGGAGGGCCTTTATTTATATTGAATGACGAGAGTTACTTGCGCAAGGAACTTCCTAGTTGAGACTAGGAAAATATGATCATTTCCTGCTATATATGGCACTAATTTATGTGATGCTTATATTGATTGCTGAAATTTTGTGAACAAATGTCTCATACGGAAAATAATATTAATAATAAAGAAGGATCCATTCCATAAATACTCCTATATTATAGGCTTTGTCACTTGCCCATTTGGAGTCCTTGCCATATTTGCAAAATTAAATCTTGGTTGCAAGAGGATCTCTACTACATTAAATCAAGATTTCGGGACTCTTTACAATTTTAAATCAAGATTCCAGGGGAATCTCTTGTATTCTAGAAGTTGGCTACGGTGAAGCAAAGCGCCGCATCAAGTGATGAAATATATATATATATATATATATATATAAATTCATACTTCAAGTCACACCTCCAACACGCGACGACATGTTTACGGTGCACCTCGAAGTGGGGCCATTTGTAGACACCAAAAATTTAACGAAAATAAAATTCATTAAATAATTCAGTCATACTTGAAATTATAATCGAACAAACATAGTCAGCATGTGGGTCCTACAAAATGTGCACGTGGCTTGTGAGTAAGCAAAATCATGCAGACTCAGAGAATGACACTTGGCGACACATGAAATGCCCGACGACAATAAATGAATTTGTTCCGGCTAAATCAATTGATATTAAAGCGGATCAATCAAATTAAATCAATTGATTCTGAGTCAAATCAAGTATTAAATTTTGTCTGCTGATTAGATGTCAATTTATTTAAATTGATAATCAAGATGAAAATTAGCCATCAAATTAATTGGTTAAATTTCTTAATAGTCATGATTAAATCAGTTAATTAAGGCTGATTGATTTGATTATGTTATTAAGGAAAATGCAATTAATTATGTGTCATTAAGGCATTCCAAATGAAGAGAGACGCTGACACTATAAATACCCCTTCTCAAATCAAGAGAAGGACTTCAGCCAAAAGAAAGAGAAGAAAACACTCTCAAAATTTCTGAAGCTTCCCAAGCTTGTGAAGAACCATCAAGCTGCCAAATAGCCGGTTCCTCACCAACCTCAAGCCAAAACGTTCGTCACGTGTCAACTGTCGTGACCATCGTACGACTCAAGATCAAGCGTCAAGCCCTTGAGTGAAATTCATCGTCGGAGATAGAATAAGAGGATTACCAAAGATTGTAGCCTGCACTCAAATTGTTAATAAAATTATTATTTTTTGTACACGTGTCTGTATTCTATTTGTTTTCAGATTCCCGTGTTTACAGTCCAATCAAGATTCCTTGTCTAATCTTGATTGCTTTGCTACCACGTGCCTTGCACATGTCGTCCATGACATCATCTAGAAGCTTCATGAATATTCTTGGGCTCTCCTAGTCAACTCAGGTATCCTAGTATCATCAGGACTCCTAATGTCAACAGGTTTCCCAGTCCAATTAGGACTCTTGCATTTTTGCCATTTTTCATCATTTTCACGAGTTTGACTCCTAGTTGACTCAATATTCTTACTTCAACTGGGATTCCTGTTCCTAGTAGAACTGGGAAAACTTCATTTCTCCACTTTTGCTCATTTATGCGCCTCATTTCCTCCTTGCCTTTATTTTCGACTGAAAACTATCTAATAACACAAAACTAAGTTAGAAATGATAATGTTAAGAGAATAACTAAGTAAAATGTAGAGAGAAATGCATTAATAACATAGCAAATATTTGTCTCATCAAGCAGGCAGCACGAGTAAAGGCTGTAAGTTAGTGACTTTATACATGATTTTGGTACCTGTAGTTTGCTCTAACTATGTTGTAGTGAAGTGCTTGTAATTTACCACATTGAAACAAAATTTTAAACGCATGTATCATTTTGATCGTTTTTAATTGTTGAGAACCAAACTGATCAGGCAAAAGAGTTTAGGCAGTACTGGTGATGAATTTAACTCTAATACTAAACGAATCACACTTTCTTGTACAATATCTAAATAATATTATGTTACAAGATATTTTAAATATTAAGATAAACTTGAGAAACAATACACACTATTCCAAACAAACATTGAAAAACAATATTCCACATTCCAAAAAACAAGAAAACACTTAAGAAACAACATACACTATTCAAACAAATATTGAGAAACAATACATACTATTACAAACAAACTTGCAACCCCTTCAACATGAACGGAAAGTGGTTTGACCTTATTTAGTTATTAGGGTTACATCTTATTGATTACGGAAAGAGTAGACAGAAATCTCCCATACAATTGCATTTATATAGAAAGAACAAATAACTTTTAAACCAACTCGATCACAGTGGCACTGAGTCGATAATAACTGCAGCAACACTATCTTTGGTCATCTTCCCAACTCGTGTGAATCCATCTTCTCCCTTGTAAAGAAGATCCACTACTCTTGTTAAATTGAGAACACGCATAAGAACCGGCATTGGCATAGCGGTTGGTTTAAGAAACTCCTCATTTATATCCTTCCATGATTTCGCAATTTGTTTCCCGAAAACGTCAATCGTCTCTTGCTCTGAAACACCATATTGCTTCATATAGCAATCAATGCTAGAAGGTGCATGCCCTCTCTCTTTCTCAAACTGCAAAAGTAAAATAATCCAAAATAGTTAATCAAGTTAATTTTTATAAGGTGATGATACAAGTAGAACTCAAAATTAAGTGTAATGTGTATATGCATGTACATTGGTGGAAACAATGTCATCCATGAGCCTAAAAATGATATTAATAGAAGCTCTAACAAGTTGATTTTTATAAGGTGATGATACAAGTAGAACTTAAAATTCAGTGTAATGTGTATATGTACCTTGGTGGAAACAATGTCATCCATGAGCCTAAAAATGATATTGGAAGCGCTAACAATTTTCGGGTCATCCAACAACCACTCAAATGCATCCTTCGTTACAATATCTCCCATGCCAAGTAATGAAATGGTTGTTATAAAAGGGTAAGTAACAGAAACTGTAGCAACACTCATATATTCTTCCATGCTCGGAGTGCGTCCTTCTTGCAACCATTGGGCCTCGTTGAAAAATGATCGAGCCTGAACTTTCATCTGAGCAATATACACATATATATTATATGTCAGTGAACTTGAAGTAAAAATTTTAATGTTCTGAATCTATCATGTATCACTTACAGCTTCTATTGCATATGAAGTTCGATATGATCTTCCTTCCTTTGACATCACTTTGTCAATTTCATCGAAAAGATTCAAAAGTTCATGATAGAATATTTTCAAATAGTCTGGGAGTTCATCTATGCATTTGACATTCCACCTGAAACATAATCATAAGAATATTTACATAGTAGGTTGAACACATAGATATATTAACAATTACAATTTTTTATATATTGGACCTGTCAATTGCTTGAGTGAAGATCTTGAGTTCTTCAAATGTACCATATGCATCATAGATATCATCCAAAATAGTTAGGAGGATACCCACTTTTGTCATAATGATTCTGCCAATAGAGTACTGGGGTTCAAAATATACTCCCACCATCCAAAAGAACACCTCCACCACCCTGTCTCTTGCAAAAGGCAATTTCCTTTCAAAGTCTAGTTCTTTCCACCACCTAATACATCCAATATATAAGCTTAGTTCAGTTCATACTTATAATGTAAACTTGATAACTTTTCAAATAACTCCGTGATGTTCTGATAATCAATTAAAGAACAACTAGATGTAAAATGAGCATATAACAACATCAAAATACCACAGCCAACTCCATAAAAGTAATTAATTACTTACCTAATAATCTTACCTAGTAATTCCACCTAATAATTGACAAATTAAAGAAGATCACTTAATTTATTATTTGCTTAATTAATTACGTACCTAGTAATATCAGAGAGCTCCTTTTGGTGTAAAGACTGAACAAGATTGAAATCCAACTTTGCAAGTTTCAATAGAGATTCACTGTGTGAGGCTTCATCTTGGTAGATTGGAATATAACGCTTGGTGCATAATCTCTCCAAAGTTTTTCGAAGAGGTCTCGTCAAAGCTTCAGTTATTTGTTCCTTCAATACTGGTGGATAGCTTACATTGCTTTTGAGCACGTACTTGAGTTGAGTGGTGGTGAACAAAAGAGCCTCTTCAAGTATATCTTCTCCATTAACCCTAAGATGTGTTGCTTCATAGAGGCTTAGCATACCGGAGGCATCAGAAATTAAGCATTCTTTGAAGCTACCATTTGAATCTTTAAACTTGTTGAATATACCTGCTCCAATAATAATGTTCAAATATGCACACCATTAATGATCACATACTTGGAATAAAAAAATAAAAAATAGAACAATTTTTGCAGGTCTGCTAATACATAAATTTGAATAAGATAATTAAGTACCAGACGAAATTTGATATCCATGTTGCCTCAGAAGCCGAAACAATAGGGCAACATCGTAAAGATGGCCATCATCACGGTACAGATCCCGATCACGATATGTCGCATGGATATGTTGCAATGATTCTTCTATTTCGCGTTCAAAATGATATGCAACGCCAATTCGTTGGATTGCATCAATTAACTTGAGTCGATGTGAAAAATCACCTTCATTAGTAAAGAGTTCCCTCTTTACTACTGTTTTCAATTTGTCAACTTGCTGCTGACAAAGGGCATCTGATGTAGGACGAGAATGGACCCAGTTTAGCCGAAAAACCATAAAAGTAAAGAAGCGGTGTAGAATCAAGAAGAGTGATTGGAAAATAGGTAATTCACGCGTAATCAGGTTACTAGCCGCTGGAATATTCAAGAAGATTTGGTTTTGGACTTTTCGGGTTTCTCGTGCGAAAAGTCAGGTTTTGATTTTGAATCAGATTTGACTAACTTTTGGCCAGAATGTCAGTTTGAAACGCATGATACCTTTCCGGAATGGGAACGACGAGATCTTCAAGACTCACTTTAGTGAGCCCTGTCAGATTTAGGCCGAAATGTATCATCTTAATAATCCGATTCGTGATTTAATATTTTTAGACTAGTTTTACATTATTTTTATTTTAGGTTTTCTAGTTTACTTTGGATTTGTTTTGTTTTTACCCATGGGCTTTAGGGTTTCATTGTTAGTCGCCCTAGGGTTTATTTTCTTATAAATAAGCCGCCTTAAGGCTGCAGAATGTATCTTTTATCATATTATCAATCAAAATTGAGAATTTTCTCTTTTATCTCTGGTGGACTCCAGAATCTTTGTTTTAGGTTTATTGCTTGTAAACCTAGGGTTACTTCCGCCCGCGTCAGTTGGTATCAAAGCGGGTTTCGCCCGCTTCTTAGCAGACGACGATCCAAGGGAGAAGTTCACTACCACCAACCTCAACGACGCTGGTCGTAGAGTATCTATCCAAGAAAGTTTCGTTGAAGAGGAACATACCAAGGGATTTGCCCTAGGACAACCTCATCAATCAAAAAAAAAAAAAAAAAAAAAAAAAGAAGAAAGAAGAAAGAAGAAAGAAGAAACATGGAACATTGGATATTCACAACGCCGGATTACGACGACTTCCGAACTACATGTGTCATCAAAGACAAGGTATGCTCTGTAATAATTGACAGTAGTCTACGAGAGAATTTTGTAGCAAACAAAATTGTGGATTATTTTCAATTGCCGACAGTGAAGCTGAGTGATCCATACTGGATTCCATTTGGAGAGGATGAATATGCACAAGTAATAGAGGTTTGTAAAGTTCCTGTCTCTATGGGAAAATTTTATAAAGAAGAGATTACTTGTCATGTGATTGACATGGATGACACTAATGTGCTTTTTGGAAGGCCATGGCATGAAAGCGTCAAAGGTGGTTATTGCAAAGATGGCACATATTTATTTAGGTGGGAGTCACACAAAATTAAAATCAAGCCTGGAAGGAAGAACATCAAGAATTATCCTCCTAAGGTTTTCGAGAAGAAGTTAGAGTGCAAGTTTTCTTTGCCGGTTGAGATTAATAGTTTAATTGAAGAAAAGCCAGAAGAATTTCTAATGGAAGAACCTCCACAAGAATTCATGGATGAAGACCAAGAAAAGGTTAAAGATGAAATTGCTCATGAAGACATGGTTATTTGTACTGATGAAGTCTTGGAGCCTAAAATAAATCATTCAGAGCCAGATGTTATTCAAGAGTACAACCTTGAGAGCTGTGAAGAATCTACTAAAGTTGCCTATAACAGACTCATCTATGGTGTTGGGTTCATGATTGTGTCATCAGAATATGCAGAAGATCCAGCCAATAATCCACATGTCCAATTGTCTAATTTTTTCTCAGGTCTTTTGTTTACCTATTCTTGTCCTTTATTCAAGAGGAACTCGAGGGCGAGTTCTTTCATAGTGGAGGAGAATGATGTAGGACGAGAATGGACCCAGTTTAGCCGAAAAACCATAAAAGTAAAGAAGCGGTGTAGAATCAAGAAGAGTGATTGGAAAATAGGTAATTCACGCGTAATCAGGTTACTAGCCGCTGGAATATTCAAGAAGATTTGGTTTTGGACTTTTCGGGTTTCTCGTGCGAAAAGTCAGGTTTTGATTTTGAATCAGATTTGACTAACTTTTGGCCAGAATGTCAGTTTGAAACGCATGATACCTTTCCGGAATGGGAACGACGAGATCTTCAAGACTCACTTTAGTGAGCCCTGTCAGATTTAGGCCGAAATGTATCATCTTAATAATCCGATTCGTGATTTAATATTTTTAGACTAGTTTTACATTATTTTTTATTTTAGGTTTTCTAGTTTACTTTGGATTTGTTTTGTTTTTACCCATGGGCTTTAGGGTTTCATTGTTAGTCGCCCTAGGGTTTATTTTCTTATAAATAAGCCGCCTTAAGGCTGCAGAATGTATCTTTTATCATATTATCAATCAAAATTGAGAATTTTCTCTTTTATCTCTGGTGGACTCCAGAATCTTTGTTTTAGGTTTATTGCTTGTAAACCTAGGGTTACTTCCGCCCGCGTCAGCATCAGTCTTCTGCAACAAACACAACTAAATGAGTCAAGACTATGTAATATATCCCTCAAGTTTTGGGCAAACATATGAAATTTAAGGTGCGTGATTTTCACATTCTGTCATTTTCTCAAACACTTCACCATGCAATTATGAAAAAGATGGGAAGTGGAATGTGAAAACCACCGCCCTTTAAATAATGTACTAGACTAAAAATATTGAGTTCTACAGTTTTTTGGGAATCATAGTTGATGAACTGATCTCCCCAAATGCTTGGTTGAAAATTTGCTATCCGGCGAATGATTTCAGGCTTTGCAATTTGTGGTACTGGAAATGATACATAACTAGTTGGCACAGACGACATGATTGTGTACAAACAAATTTTAATGGGAGTAGCGGTGAAAGTCCTAGTCTCTCATGTTATACATCTACATGCAACCCCACGACTATATATATAGAGACCGGGCTGGTCTTGAATTTCCAGAGGCTTGGAGCGAAAATTAAATGAGGTCTTAGTAATTGCTGGATTTTTAAAAAAAATAATATTAAAATAACTTGATCAAATTGATATAATAAAGAAAATATCGAACTCTTTAAAAAAGAATTTCATAATGTTCATTAAAATATATATATATATATATAGGAATTTTCTCAGGTGCGGACGTCCGTACCGAATTTTCGGTACGGATTTCCTGTTTTCGACCACTTTCCGGCCACATTTTTACATCTTAACCGTTCAGTTTTTAGGTCCTAGTGTATAGATCATCTCCACAAAATTTCAGCCAATTTGGTGATCGTTAAGACATCCAAATTTGCATTTTACACGAACGGACCGAATCTGTCGAACCGAAACCGTTCGTATTTATAATGGTAAATTGCAGTTTTGGATGCCTTAACGATCACCAAATTGGCTGAAATTTTATAGAGGTGATCTATACACTAGGATCTAAAAACTGAACGGTTAAGATGTAAAAATGTGGCCGGAAAGTGGTCGAAAACAGGAAATCCGTACCGTCCGCTCGGTACGGACGTCCGCACCTGAGACGGACTGTGTATATATATATATATATATATATATATATATATATATCAAAGAGAAGAAGATGTTGAAATGAAATAAGAAAAAAAAGGACCGAAAATAAAATATAAGAATGAAAAAAAAAAATTTTAATATAATCAAGATTGAATAATAGATAGAAAATTTTTGCCAAAAAATTAATGAAAAGTCATGAATCTATGAAAGTAAAAATATATATTTTTTGAGTTAATGAAATTTCATTAGGAAAAACCCTTAAAATGGTGGATTACAAATTTACAATCAAAGTTATAGGTATCCAGAATACATTCTGGTACCTCATTAAATCAAAAGAAACTAATGCTAGCTTCGTAGGCAATGTTTGCCAATCTATGTGCCACGTACTCCATTGCATGATATGGGAGCATGACATACAGTTACATTGTGTAAAGAATTCAAGACAAGTTTGATATCATCAACTAGGTTACCTTCAGCCAAGTTTTCATGATGGGGATTTTGGATATCTTTAATAGCTTGGAGGCAGTCTATTTCAATCCACACATTTCCAGCATTTAAAGTCTGCAATAATTGAATGCCATGCTTAATGGCTTGCGGCTCCACTAGTTTCGGATTTGAGACATTTGAGACTGGTATTGCAAAAGCTACCCGAAACTGTCTTTGAGCATCTCTCAAAATACCACCTACTCCACCATTGTTGCTGTTAGGCAGAAAACTAAGTACCGTCTACATTCAGGGCATGTTTACTTACTTGGAATGTGAGGGAATGATTACGGGGTAAAAACATTCATGCGTTTACTAACACATAAAGGAATCAGAATGATTCCGGGTAAAAGAATTCCTGCGTTTACTAACACATGAAGGAATCGGAATGGATGTAAGTCCCACCTCCTTATTAGGAATCGATTCTTGAATACTCAGGAATTCGATTACGAATGGGGGAGATGGGTTTAGGAATCATTCCTCCGGAATCAATACCGATTCCTTTCTTCTCCCATTCCACTTGTCTCTGATTCATGATTATTTTCCATTCCAAGTAAGTAAATGTGCCATCAGTTTCCAATTACCATTCATAGCCGGCTTCCAACTGGCCCTAGTTCTCTGCTTGGGACAATGATCAACATTTCTTGCACAATGGAACTCCTCCAACCAAGCCATAGAGCCAGTAAGAATCTGTTCAGCAGTTTGATTTTTCTGCTCTCACAGATATGTGTTTCTATTCTTCCTTAAGGCCCATAACACCATTAGCAATTTCTCAAACTGTAACTTGGTCATATGAATTGTTCTTTCCAGCATCCACTCCTTAAAGTTAAGGTTCGGCAGCAAACTATGACCCAAATTAAAGATTGGTGAAGATAGAACAGAGGATGCTATAGGGAACTTACAAAGAATATGAGCATTGTCTTCATACGAGTGTTGACAGAGGAGGCTGTCACGCCCCTGATTTTACACACATGAAAATCGATATATATAACCCCATAATTATATATGCGTGAACGTCCAGTCATCAATACAAAATACCTGAAATCTTTTTCCCTTAAACTTACACACATATTGATGCCCTGAATCCTCAAAGTTAATATACACTCGCTCCAAAGAGTTATATATTACACAAGCTTACGAATTAAATTGTCAACAACAAGATAAATGTAAATGCTCCTCAGAGCTCATTACAACGGAAGTCCAAATAATGGTAAAGTCACAAAATTTGCTTCCTACAGTAAAGCTGCAAAGGCGCTCCCTCAGCTTCAGCACGATTATCCTAACCTGCAGGATTAACCCCTACACCGTTTGAATGGTGCACCGGGTTTCCACACAACAAACCCGGTAAACTTTTGCAAGCCCGTATGAGTAACTCAAAACCACACATGCACAACTCGCCTAACGAGGAAACCCATCAACTCGTAAAAGAAACACACACCCTGTTTTCCCAAAACAGCACATTCTTTTCCCAAAAGAAACGAATACAAGTCACCCCGTGACAAAGCCATATTAATTGAAAACTCTGACAATTCAATATGCATTTCCCAAAAATCACAATAAAGGTCACACCGTGAGCAAATCATATAAATTGAAACTCTGACAATTAAATATGATACACAAGTCCTCCCAGGACAATTAAAAGAAAGAATCCCCGAAACTCCCTTTTAAAAACACATTTCCAAATCAACACAAGTCACCCCTTGACAAAATCATAATAATTGAAACTCTGACAATTAAATATGATAAACAAGTCCTCCCAGGACATTTAAAAGAAAGAATCCCCGAAACTCCCTTTTAAAACACATTCTCAAATCAACACAAATCACCCCGTGACAAAATCATAATAATTAAAACTCTGACAATTAAATATGATAAACAAGTCCTCCCAGGACATTTAAAAGAAAGAATCCCCTAAACTCCCTTTTAAAACACGTACTCATGAGCATCAGATAGCTCCCCGCTACCCCCCATGATGTACTATGGCAACAGACTAGAGCTCTAACTGATCGTATCCACAAACCCGGCCAAAGGTGTGAAGTCCCGATATATATGCCTGAGGTTACTCCCAGCAACCCCAAATCCTCAGACCTCCCCGGTCGTCAGATCAAAACCTTTCAAAATGGTCACTCAGGACCCAAAAGTTACTCAACTCACACAAAAGGAGATGTCACCCCGTGACCTCCAATCATCAGACCTCCCCGGTCGTCAGATCAAAACCTTAAATCAAACAAAAAGGAGAAATCACAACCTGCGACTCTCAGATCTTCCGACCCCCGGTCGTTAGATCAAAACATTCAAATCACATCAAAGCAACTCACCCCAAATCTTGACACTTTTCAAAACAATAGAAATTCCCAATTCCCACAAAATGTTTCCCGAAAAGTCAAGCCCCAAAACAATAGAATGAAACCCATCAATACCTATTGCTTCAATTCACTCACCAACCCACAAGAATATACATATTCCACGTAAATATATATATATATATATATATATAAGTGGTCATTCACTCAGGAAGGCCACTAATACCAACTATAGTTTGCAGTTAACTAAATAACTCTCAAAATAATAAGGTCAACCCGTTCGTGAATGAACTTCGTGAGATTACTCACCTCGAACTCCTGCTGCGTCTTCAATACAGAACCGAACCAAAACTATCACCAACAACTCGTCCAAATACTTCGTCAAGTACCTAATCACATACGGTTCCAACTTAGTAACGATTCACATTTGATTTAAGTTCGAAACCCCTATTTTGAACTAAAATCCCCAAAGTGGCGCCAATCGAGGCAAAACCACATCCGAGACCTCCCAAAGTCTCCGGAATACGTCCATGATCGATGTGACCAAACCACAAGTCGATCGGACGCTCGAATCCTCACGGATCGAATAAATCGATCGGTATGAAACTGCAAAAAACATAACAATTCCATACAAACTCCAAAATTTGCATATTATATATCGAAACGCTCGTATCAATGAGTAGAACATATATAATACCAAAAACAGTCTCATACATGGCCGGAACACCTTCGGAACGCCGCCACATGCGGTGGCGCACCGCCGCCGGCCAAAACTCAATATTTCACAAAACTCCCAACATCAAAAAGCTTCATCTAAGCATGCTTGTGAACTTTCATAACTGGATCGAAGTCAGAAAACAAGCCTAAGGGATCGAAAACTACCTCACAAGCCGTGAACACTAATCCTAAGTGAGTTGAACAAGGTTTCACGTGAATCGATCCAAACAACCACCAAGGATCGATCGACGAGCCTGCTCTGAGCTCAACCAAGAAGACTCGAAGCCTTGCCGACGTCGGAACAAGGATTTCCAGTCGGGTCCAATTTCCTCTACCTGTACCGTCTTGCAGCGCCGCCGTGAAGGAGAATCGCTGTTAGAGACCACCACAGAGATGACCGTAGCAAGGAGGCGAACTGATCTGGGCTCGTTTCACCGGAAGAGGTCGCCGGAGATGCAAGTTCCGACCGGGTCGGAATTCCGAGTTCGGGTCGGGTCACTCTGGTTATTTCGATTCTGAAGGTAGCGGCTGAGAGAAAAGAGAGAGGAAGTGAAATGGTTTCCGGAAAAGGAAACAAATGAAAATAGTAGGTTTCTCCTTCGGGAAACTTCTATTTAAAGCAAAATGGAAATTCCTTCCAATGGCCATAACTTTCTCATACGAACTCTGATTTCCGCGTTCCACATATCCACGAACTCGTATCGACGCGTTCTACAACTTTCGTGAAGGAAGTTTCCGGAGAATCCCAATGAATAAAAAGTCAACCTTTGCGCCACCCCTAAAGTCACACTTTCCGAATAGAAATTCGTCCGAAACACTTCCGCTCCATCCACGAGCCATGAAACCGTCCAATAAACATAAAATTAATTCCGGAAAATCCTCGGAATATAAATATGAATTTCCAGGGCATCACAGAGGCAATGCAAATCTCCTTCAAAGCCCTTTGTTTGTTACTTGGCACGAGTAGGGAGAAGATTTTGACATGCCCTCCATACACAAATTTGCACTTTTCCTGGAACTTTGGAATGTCATATCTTCTTCCATAAGGTCTTAAAAGGATCACCATTTGAAGAGGAAGTTAACACATTTTCGAGGACTTTGGAGCATGCAATCCAATAAGCAGTTAAAAAAATGATATATATGCATGAACAAACCAAAATAAAAACAAAGAAAGAGAGAATAATTTGATCAAAAAAGAAAAAAGAAAGAGAGAATAGATAGGAAAAAGGAAGTTCTATTCATGCCTCCTAAAATGGTATTTGGACCTCCAACAATTTTTGGAACGTTTTAAATCCAACTTTTCCCTTCTAAAAAATGAACAAAATCAATGATAAAAAAAAAATTAAATAAATTTTGCACCTTCTCTTCTCCCCCCTTCCCCCTCCCTCATTCTCTTACAGCCATACATGAGGATTATTGGGCAACTTTGATTAAGCTAGAATGTTAAAGATTGCAAAATGGAATAAAACACAACAAATATAGAGAAGAACAATCGAGAAAATAATGATCGAAAAGTAATTTCTATTTCCTATTCTTTTTGTTTCATTCTAGTTTGGCTTAATTGTTTCACTTCATGGACTTGATCGTTAATTGTTATCTTGGTCTCTTTTTGTGGTTTTTTTTTTTTGGTAGAGTAGACTATGTTGCTAGCCTAATTTGGGTTTAGGGAAATTGATTTTGGTAATAGTTCTCCTGTGGTATTGTAAATTGCACGATTTATTAAGAAATAGAAGGAGGTTCATAAGAGTATCCAAGCTTACAAGGTGAATGGTGTTAAGTCATGCCTATTAACTGAGTTTTAAGTGATGAAAAAAAAGATATTGCTAGTAGATTTGTATTGGAAAAAATTGTGCAAATACAAAATAGGGCAAGATTGGAAGTTTTGTGTAAATTTAAGAAAGGGAGGTCCAAATACCAATTTAGGAGGTATGAATAGAAGCCGAAAAAGAAATAAAAAGTTAAGAATCTAAAAAAGGAAAAGAAAAAAAAATAGTACAAATGAACAAAACAAAAAAAGAGAGTAACCCATGGTTCAAACCCAGACCTTGCAGATAAAGTGATAACGCCTCAACCAACTACGATACCCTACATGTTGGTAATTAATTGACATTTTTTCTTTCTATATTTAATATACACGCTCTAAGATTGGAGGCCCCACTAAATCGGAGGCCTAGTGCAATCGCACTACTTGCCCTACCTCAGGGCCGCCCTTGTATAGAGATTAGAAAGTTATAGGTGTTAATTAAATCGAAATTATCACTGACTCTTTTGAGTGGCCTATATAGAAAAAAACAAAAATCTTCCGTAAATGATTTTTGTTTTCCTGTTTTTGGATACAAGATGGCGATGGATCCTAGAGGCTTATCTTTCCAAAAAGTATAACAGGCAGGGTCCACATATATAAGTGGATGAGAGTTCCTTAAAAAAAAAAACTCGTTTTTCCTACTTACTGAATTTTTATTTTATTTTCTATTTTATCTGTTGACCTTATTATACACTAGCCTTGCTCCACACATACTCTATATGTGCAAAGTATTTTTTTATTGAAGAAAATAAAAAAGAAAAGGTAATGAAAGAAAACTATTATTGCAGAGTGAAGATAGTGAGACAGAAAAGTGGATTGTGAGATATTTTTTTATTTATTTTTCTTAATAAAAATATTTTTTGTAATTGGTATAATTGGCTTTATAATTTAATTAATTCTCAAAAAAAAAATCTCAAACTTTCTAATCTTTTTAGGGTCATTTTTGTCTAAATTTTATAATATGGTTAACAAAGCCTTTCTCTTAATAATAGTATATATTTTATTTTGAAAAATATAATAATACAGAGAAGAAAGAAGAGAAAATAAATTAAAACCCTTAATTTAAAGTTTATAATCCCTTAAGCTCTCTTTTTCTTTTGGCTGAGCAGCCCTTTCTTAAATTTTTTTGAATGCACGTTGACTATTTTAATCATGGTTGTACATTAACCTTTTCTTCTTTGATTCCTCGTTCATTCTCATCTCTGTCTCACCTCGTTCAAATAGGCGATAGATTTGAAGTGGATTTTCAATGGATGCAATTTGAGATTGTGGAAAGTGAGAAAGAAAGAAAAATAAAAAAGAAGAACAAGAAGGAAATTGAAGAAAAGAGAGAAAAAAATACAGCTTCATTAATTAAGTTAATTAATCAAGTGATTAATTCACTAATTAATCACGCCCCTAAACCATAAACCCTATATGAGAAAAATTCAGTTACTGTCCCCAAACTATTCTGCCAAGGCCAATTTGATACCCGAACTCTCAAAAGTATCAATGTGATACCTAAAGACCTAAATTGGCATCAACGTGATACTTCCATCCAAAATTTCTGACGGCGTCGTTTGTTTGCTGACGTGGCAAGCACATGGGTCCAAAAAAAAAAGTGAAATGACCCATTTACCCTTTTTTTTTTGGAAAAAAATTCAGCTACCGTCCCCAAACTATTCTGCCAAGGCCAATTTGATACCCGAACTCTCAAAAGTATCAATGTGATACCGAAAGACCTAAATTGGCATCAACGTGATACTTCCATTCAAAATTTCTGACGACGCCGTTTGTTTGCTGATGTGGCAAGCACATGGGTCCCAAAAAAAAAGTGAAATGACCCATTTACCCAAATCGAGCAATTGACAGTGTGTCACGCCCCTAATTTTTAACAACAATAAAAAATCGATATATATAATCCCATAATTATACATGCGTGAATGTTCAGTCATTAATACAAATACCTGGAACATCTTTCCTTTAAAACAAGTACTTACTGAGGAACTGAACTATCCAAGATAACATACACTCGCTCCACAAAGTTATATATTACACAAATTTACGAATTAAATTGTCATCACAAAATAAAACGTAAATGCTCCTCAGAGCTTACTGCATAGCGGAAGTCATATACTGGCAAAGCCAACAAAATTTGCTTCCTACCCGTCCTGCTGCCAACAAGCTACCTCAGCTTCAGCCACGATTTTCCTGACCTGCAGGATTAGCCCCTACACCATTTGAATGGTGCACCAGGGTTGCCAAACAACAAACCCGGTAAGCTTCTGCAAGCTCATATGAGTAACTCATGAACATCAATCAACAACTCGCATAAATCTACTTAAGGAAACATTCAGCCATGATTCCTTCTAACATTCTATATCCTTTCCACAGAAAGGACAACATGAGTCACCGCTGTGACCATGCCCTATTTGCTAACTTAACCATCAAGTAGCAATTCAAGTCTCATCTAGACAATTAAAGAAGAATGCCATCGGAGCTCTCCTTTAAGCTGCATACCTATGAGTCTCAAGCAACCTCGACCGTTACTCCCATAAGCTATCATGGCAGATAAACTAGAATTCTATTGAAATTGTAATCACTCGTCCTACTAAGGATGTGATTACCTATTTCCTGCCTTGGTCACCATCTGCGACCTATCACCATCTGTGACATATGATTTCAGATTCCGTCTTATCATGAAATCAACATCAAGGTCGCCATCTGCAACTGTCACCATCTGTGACATATGATCTTTAGACCCCATCTGGTCTCAGATCAACCATTGATCACTATCTGTCACCATCTGTGACTCTTGGTTTTCAGGCCCCATCTGGTCATGAAATCAAACATCAAGGTCACCGTCTGCAACCTGCTACTATTTATGATCTATCACCATCTGTGACATAAGATCTTCTTAGACCCTATCTGGTCTTAAGGTCAACGTTAAGTAAGTCACATCCGACTTAAAAACGTTACAACATCTAGTTTCGGTTTTCCTAATCCCTGCTCACCATCTGTGACCCTTGATACAAAAACCAATACATCTAAAATGAGTCACACTTGACTCAAAATGTAACATCAAGCTCAATACTTTTCAAACAATAGAAAACATCTTTTTCTATAATATTGTTTCCTGAAAAGTCGCATTCAACAATAATATGAACACCATCATGCATATTATTATTCATCGCAATCATTCACAAGGATATATATATTTCATCTAAATATATATATGTAGTCATTCGCTCAGGAATGCCTACTAATACCAACTATAGTTTGCAGTTAATTAATTAACGCCAAAACAATAATGGTACTTCTGTTCATAAAGATCCTTGTGAGATTTACTCACCTCGAAACTCCTACTGCGTCTTCAATGCAGAATAAGTAGTCAAACTACAGAATAACCGTCCAAATACTTCGTCAAGTACCTAATCACAAACGGTTTCCACTTAGTAACGATTCATATTTGATTTAAGTCCGAAACCCCTGTTCTGAACTAAAATCCCCAAAGTGGCGCCAATCGAGGCAAAACCACATCCGAGACCTCCCAAAGTCTTCGGAATACGTCCACGATCAATGTGACCAAACCACAAGTCGATCGGACGCTCGAATCCTCACGGATCGAATAAATCGATCGGTATGAAACTGCAAAAATCATAACAAATTCATTCGAACTCCAAAATTTGCATATTATATATCGAAACACTCGTATCGACGAGTAGAAGACATATAATACCAGAAACAGTCCCATACATGGCCGGAACACCGCCGGAACGCCGCCACAGGCGGTGGCGCACCTCCGCCGGCCAAAACTCAATATTTCACAAAACTCCCAACATAAAAAAGCTTCATCTAAGCATGCTTGTGAACTTTCATAACTGGATCGAAGTCAGAAAACAAGCTTAAGGGATCGAAAACTACCTCACAAGCCGTGAACAGTAATCCCAACTGAGTTGAACCGATTTCCACGTAAATCGATCGAAACAAACACCATAGATCGATCAGGAAGCCTATTCTGAACTCAACCAAGGAAGCATGAAGCCATGAAGTCGCCGGAGTTGTGTTTTCCGGCCGGGTCCGAAAACGCTAACTGTACCTCCTTGCAGCGCCGCACACAGTGGATCTCGTCGCTAGAGAACACCACAGGGATGACCGGACGGAGGAGGCGAACCAGCTGATCAAGTTTCACGGCCAGAGACCGCCGCAGTTCGCCGGAAAAGCCGGGTCGGATCGACCGGGTCCGGGTCTGGTCAGTCTGAAAATTTCGTTTCTGAAGGTAGCAGCCGAGAGAGAAAAGAGAGAGAAGAAAGAGTTTCCGGAAAAGGAAATGAGGAAAATGAAAATAATTTCTGATTTCCCTTTATATACTAAAACGGAAACTTCTTCTGATTGCCATAACTTCCTCATACGAACTCTGATTTATGCGTTTCGCATGTCCACGAACTCGTATCGACGTGCTCTACAACTTTCGTGAAGGAAGTTTTCCGAGAATCCCAACATATAAAAAGTCAAACTTCACACGACCCCCTAAACTGTGAAATTCAAATATTTATACGTACGAAACCCATTCCACTCCACATACAACCTACGAATAAAGCATACTAACATTTATTCGTACAACTGGTCCATTATTAATTACCAAAATTACATAATGAAAATCCAGGTCATCACACAGTGTGTGGGAGAAGCCAAAGGTACCAAGTACCAGCTAGCAAGTCTTTTTCTTGATCTAATTGTGCTCAATTGCTATCTGGGTTGGTTTTGCTTTTTTGGTTTATGCTGGGTTTGTTTTTAGTTCTTATATACATGAATTCATGTTATATGTTGCTTTGGCCTTATGATTGTGATTTTGATCGGAGTATTTGGTATATGTTGTTACTGACATGACGGCGGCAGTGGAGGAGGAGGATGCTGAGGTTGTGGCGGTGGAGGAGGGGGTTTGATGAATGGAGGTTCTATTAGCAAATAGGTGACGGTCTCTGCAAAGAAAGAAGATGGTTGGTGGAGCTAAGGTTCACCAAAATTTGGTGTGCAGCGAACCAGTTTTCCAGTTGGTTGCCCCGGAAGAGGAAAGCTGCTGAGCGGAGAAGAAGAAAATCGGTTTTGGCGGAGAAGAAGACATGGGTGTCTCTGGGTGCCCAGAGCAGTTTTCTGGGTGCAGAAAGATTTGATTTTTTTTTTTTGTTAATCGTGTCACCCAACTTTCGTTTTGGGTCCGTCTGCTGGGAGTTGAATGCGAAGAACATGGATTTGTAGCAGGAATTGGAGAGGATGATGGCAGCGTTGGTGATGGTTTGGGCGGAGGGGAAGGAGATGAGAGAGAGGAGGAGGAGAGAGAAGAAGAAGAGGACTGAGTTTGAAGAAGAAGCAGAAGCCATTTTTCTTTGATTCTTGGGTGGAGGAGAAGGAGCGGAGCTTGCGGTGGTTTGGCTAGAACAAAATCCCAGAAGAAGAAGAAGAAGAAAAATGAAAAGAAAAAACAAATGCTCCTATCATTTAATAGGATTGATCTAGGTGCTTTCACTTAGGTTAATTAGTAAAGGAAAGTAAAATATGGGCAATCATTTGCTTCAAATGTTTCACATGATCGACTTCTTTCTCATGACTTAGATGATCAATTATAGGATTTGAATTGAGTTTAATCATATGGAATTGGTTTTGATCTTTGTTTCTTACATTTCATCCTTGTATATATGTTTTTGTATTTTCTTTATTTCATTTAATTTTAATTTTCAATTTTATAAATCTTAAAACCCCCTTATTTGTGTTTACTTGTATATATTTATATTCTTTATTTTATTTTTGTAAATAATACTTTATTATTTTAATTCTTTATTTGTTTACACAATTGTATATATTTATATTCTTTATTTTATTTTTGTAAATAATACTTTTCTTTATTTGTTTACACAATTATAGGTGTACCCTCAATCCTCGGTTAGAACGATCCATACTTATTCTATACTAACGATGACATTTTACAGGGTTAAATTACGCGCTCATTTTGTGCGTGTCAATTTTTGGCGCCGTTGCCAGGGATTGACACTCATTTTGAGCGTGTCAATTTTTGGCGCCGTTGCCGGGGATTGACACTCATTTTGAGCGTGTCAATTTTTGGCGCTGTTGCCGAGGATTGACACTCATTTCGAGCGTGTCAAGTTTTGGCGCCATTGCTGGGGATTGACACTCATTTCGAGCGTGTCAATTTTTAGAGCCGTTGCCGGGGATTGACACTCATTTCAAGCTTGTCAATTTTTGGCACCGTTGCCGGGGATTGAAGCTCATTTTGTGCATGTCAGTAAACAGACGACGCCGTTAGAGATTTTTGACCGAAGTATCACTTCGATGTCAAAATACGTCTTTAGGTATCACATTGATACTTTTGAGAGTTCGGGTATCAAATTGGCCTTGGCAGCATAGTTTGGGGATGGTAGCTGAAATTTTCTTTTTTTGAGGAATTAACAAAAAAAAGGTAAAAAGTCGATTTTGCCCTTTTTTTTGGACCCACATGCTTGCCATGTCAGCAAACAAACGGTGCCGTCAGAAATTTTGGACGGAAGTATCACGTTGATGCCAATTTAGGTCTTTAGGTATCACATTGATACTTTTGAGAGTTCGGGTATCAAATTGGCCTTGGCAGAATAGTTTGGGGACGGTAACTGAATTTTTCTCTATATATTGTCAAGAGACTAGTTGGGTTTCTCTCGCTAGCTAGCAAAAATTTCATTCTTTTGTCAAAAATTCCAAATTGCACCATTTTCGAGTCATTTTATTTCGATTTTTGTGACACCGTTATTTCCTAAAATTAAATAAAGTGAATTATTAATTAATAATATAATAATTTATTTGAAGATTAGCTTAATTCAGATGTATAAGAAGCAATTACACGCATCGAAATGTGCATTATCATAAGGCATTCGTAGGTAACAGACCCTTAACAAAAATGACTAAACACTAAAGAGAGAGTATGGAAACTATTTGGAAAGGAAAATACTTCAATACATTAATGTACCGATACATCAGGTAGACTAAGTTCAATACAGAGGTTGACTAGCTCGGTACAAGGGTAGACTAACTCCATGCATGTCTACCCATGTACTGAGCTAGTCTACCTCTGTATTGAACCTAGTCTACTTAATGTATCAATACATTAATGTACTATAGATGATCTCATTTGGAAAAAAAAGTCATGACATTGAATATACCTTATAGCTATGACATTATAACATACCTCTAGAATAGCTAACCATAATGAGGTATCTAAAACTATATACCTCTTAACAAGGTATCAGAAAAAAAACTCATAGCATAATACAACCTACCTCAAAACCATGAATATCACTAAATACCATACATTTCGATTAGGTCACCAATGAAACTCAAAAGATAGAACAAACTAAAAAAACATGGTAGGCATTAAATTTTTAGAACTTGAAAGTCTGACGCCTACTACCTTCTAGTGTGATGCTCGGAAATTCGTATTTATTTTTCGAGGATTTTTCAGAATTAATTTTATAGTTATTGGACGGTTTCGTGGCTGGTGGACGGAGCGGAAGTGTTTCGGATGAATTTTTATTCGAAAAGTATGGTTTTAGGGGGGTTGCAAAGGTTGACTTTTTATACGTTGGGTTTCTCCGAAAATTTTCTTCACGAAAGTTGTAGAGCGCGTCAATACGAGTTCGTGGATATGTGGATCATGGAAATCGGAGTTTATATGAGAAATTTATGATGAATTGAAAAGTTAGGAAATTTCTATAAATAGCAAAAATTCCGGGATTTTTCATAAAACCCCAAAATTTCCCTTTTTCCATTTTCTCCCCCATAATTCTCTCTGTTCTCTCTCCTCCGCGCGACCCTATCCTAGACAATAGCCGGCGATTCGACCCGATTAAATCTCGCAACTTCGGCCACGTCCAGCGATGGGACAAGCCAAGGACGACTCAGACTTGCCTCGTTGACTTCCCTATGGTGGTGGGTTGCTCGGTGCCTCGCCGGAAGTAGCGGATCTGAGCGATCAAAGTTTACGCTTTCGGGATCCGACCGGAATTCCCAATTCCGACATCCCCTCAGGTAGATCGTTAGCTTTCTGGAAACGTCTTCTCCTCTAGATCACGCCCATACCCACCTTGAAGGACGATTCAAAGTGTAGAGTGAAAGATCAAGGTTTGAAGATTTAGACAGCTCTGATTGAATCTGGAAATGTGATCAGACGACCGAGATTAATCCAACTTCCAAGCTTGATCTAGGATGATCTAGACCGAATCTTGCTTAGCTCCAGGTATGAAGGTTGCTCATCTCTTCAAAATGAACATGTTTATAGTTGGTGACTTTTCCATTGGAGGTGGTTAGCCTGCGTTGACCGGGCGTTTACCGCTCTTTGCAAACAGCGCGTGGCGGCGCGTCAGACCATATTTTTGGGTCATGTATTCAGTTTATGCATTTACTCATCCATACGATCGTTTTGATATATTATAGGGTCATATTGGAAAAGGTTGATGCATGCTAGAGTTATGGTTTTACGCGTTATCTTCGATTTGCTATCTTAGAGGATCCGACCGTCAGATTTACTTCAAATTGTGATATGTTGATCGTAGAGCTGTTCCGATGACATGCGTGGTCACGGATGAGGATCCGATCGTGGGATCGACATGTAAGTGTGTTTTATGATTCGTTTGCTAAGTTGCGATTATATTTGATTAGGTGATTGATGGATTTGTATTGGACGGACGGTTGTGATTGTGATTTTGAGCTGTTAAGAGGACGCAGCTGGATTTAGAGGTGAGTAAATCTCACGTGGTTCATTTACGAACGGATTTATTTATTACTCGGAATTACTTGTTTAATTGTTAAATCATTTTCGAAACAAATTATTTGTTTTAAAATATATGAACTTGATCGACAACGGTTCATGGGTAAGTGAAAACAATGTTTTGATATAAAATGATTTTCGAGAAGTATAATTTATAAAACTATAGTTGGTATTAGTGGCATCCCTGAGTGGATGACTATGTATATATATATTTACGTGAAATATATATATCTTGGTGGAATTGAGTGTGTAGTTTACTATTGTTGTGCAATGTGATGTTGAGGAAAATATATGGTTTTGGAAATAAAAGATGATTTTGTGATATGAGTGAATTATGATTTATTCAGAATATCGTTTTGAACTGTTGCTTATTGTGTTGAATGAGTAGTCGAGGTCGGTAAAGTTTTGAGTCACGTGAGACTTTAAATGTTTTCGGGTCTACGGATTCGGGTCACAAGTAGTGACAGAGGCAATCATTATCGTAGGTTTGAACCTCGACCGAGGTGACAGGCTACGATTCAGTTAGAGCTCTAGTCTGTCTGCCATTGTATATTCAGGGGAGTAACACGAGGGTTACATGAAGCCTTTGAATGTATGTCTTTATTTGTATTTCAGGGGAGTAACACGAGAGTTACATGAAGCCTTTGAATACATGTTTTTAATTGAGAGTGTCGTGTGGGTTCTTTCTTTTATTGTCCAAGAGGGACTTGATTTTCATGTTATGGGTGAGTTGGGATAATATGATTTTTATCACTTTTGTGATGTACGTTACCTTAAGGGGTAAAGATGTCGAGTTTTGAAAACGAGTCATGTTGTGAGATGATTTATTTGGAGTTGATGGGTGATCATCGACTTTGGTGGTGATGGGTGATCATCGACTCTGGTGTGAGTTGTTTGACTTCTTTATCTATTTTTCGTGTCATTCTAATTGTTTGATTTTAAATGTAATCTCCTGAACTAAGTCATATGCAGGGATTATTGTCTTTTGAATTGTTGTTTTAATGTAATCTCCTGAACTAAGTTATATGCAGGGATTACCACTTTTTGTATTGTTTGTTTTTATGTAAATTTCTGAACTAACCTCTATGCAGGAATTTATATGATTTCTATTATTTGTTTTTAATGTGATCTCCTGAACTAAGTTTCTATGATTACTGATTTTACTTAATTCAATTGTAAGTGCGGTTGTGTTTGAGATTTGTAGTGAGTTGTGAAATGAGTCGTGAGGTCATCGTTTTGACAAATGCTTTATGTTGAGGGGAAGTGAGTGTGATTTTCGTAGATTTGTCGTTGAGATGGAAAATGATTTGAAACATCACTAAGGTGACAACTATGTTTGTTGAGACAAATGAAGGTTGATTTTGTAGTTCGTTGTGTTTTAAAATGTTTAAAACATAATTGAGTTTAATTGTTTAGTTGAAGTATTGTGAAATTGGATGCATGAGTCGAGAGTCAGAGCATGTTGATTTTGATATGAGTTAACTTACGTGAGCATGCTATGATATGATATAAACTTGATGTTTGGTTGTGTTTTGTGGAGTTAAATGTTGTTGCTTTAATTATCTCACGAGCTGAGAAATTATAAGCATGAGTGACGTGAGTCATTTTAATTGAGTTTTCTCATACGAGCTTAAAAAGCTTACCGGGTTTGTTGTTTGCAATCCCGGTGCACTATTCCATGGTATAGGGGTTATTGTGCAGGTTAGAATATCGATTAATCGTCGTCGAAGCTGAGTTGTACGTTCGGTAGCGTGGACGTTGAAGGGTACTCTTAGTTTTAAGTCTTCCGCTGCGTAGTGAGTTGTGGTGGGTGTGTTTACTTATTGAATTGTCATTCAGTTTAATTTGTAAACTATCTGTAATGTAATATGTGACTCTAAAGAATGAGTCGGTATTGACATTGTGAGCTCAGTTTGTTTAGTTGCTTAATTTAAATGAAAATTTTTATATGTGTTTTTCTTGTGCTTGTTAAGTTATCGCGTTTCGGATTTGAATTCTTTTATTCAAAATTCGGGGTGTGACATATAGCAATTACGTTAAATAACATTAAACATACATTATAGCTATGACATTATATAATATGCATAACTAATAAATCACATAGCAATGAGGTGTCTAAAACTATATACCTCTTACAAGATATCGAAGAAAAAGCTCATAATTAAAACAACAGACCACTTATCCATGAACATTACTAAATGCCATACCTTTGGAATAGGTAATCAATGAAACTCATAGCATAAAAATAATAAATTAAAATAAAAAAAGCCGGTTGGCATTAAAATTTTAGAACTTGAAAATCACTACCTACTACCTTATAGCCATGACTTTAACATACCTTATAGCCATGACATTAAATAACAAACATGTAACGTCCCGAACCTAAATTCACCTGTTTACTAGTCATTTGGACGGTAAACGACCTTTACTTTCACTTTTTACTTTGTTTCGATACTTTTAGTGGCCCTAAAAGTTGACTTTTTGTTCGGGTCAAAATTTGAGAAAATGTTCTTCATGGAAGTTGTAGAGGACGTTAAACCGAGCGCGTGCATATGTAGTACGTAAAAATCGAAGCTCGTATGCGAGAGTTATGGCCAAGAATGTGAAGTTACTGTTCATGGTCATTTTTGATTAAATAGAAATTTACCCAGGGTAGGTTTCCATTTCCGGAAACCCACCCCAGCTCTTTCTCTCTCCTCCCCCCCGAGCTCTCTCTTCTCCGGTTCGGCCATTTTCCTTCTTCCTTCGATTTCCGGCGATTCCGGCCACCAACCGGCGTGCCACCGGTCATCAGAGGAGCGCCTCCTCCCTCCGATCACCCTAGCAACCTTGGTTTTCGACGATTTGACCGGAAAAGCACGGATCGAAGCAAAATCCCCTCCGGCTGCAGTTTGAAGCTTTTGCCGATTTCCGGCGATTCCGGCCACCTCCGGTCCCCATCTCGCCGTCGAAGGTTCGGTTTTCATCACTGATCATTTCCCCTATGGCCTTGTATCACGATTTGTTGTGTAGATGCCGAATCGACGAATTGAAATTCTAGGGTTCTTGAGGATTTCTGGGTTTATGTTCATTGATCGATTTCGGCCATTTTTAATTGTTATTAGGGAATGTTGTAGTTGAGAAGTTGAATCAGTGTGTTGAGTAGGTGCCGTTGTCAAATTTTGGTGGCCATCGGAGATGGTGGCGGCGGCGCCGCCACTGTGGGCGGCGGTAGCGGCGGCTAGGGTAGTTTATAAATTTCAATTTTTAGCTAGTTAAATTCTATAATTATCAGAGAGCTTATATATGAAGTTTGGTGAATTTTGGAGGAGTTTGGAATTGTTTGTGAATTTTCGAAGTTTGGAGTTTTGTGGTGGAATTATGGGAAATCCGGCCGTCGGATTTCCCTCGTTTTCATTATGGAATATGTAAATTGAGGAATTAGAATTGTGGAAGAGATTTGGGTTGAATTTGAGAAGTATTGGAGATAGGGATTTTCGGATTTCGTTTAAGTTCGTAATTATTTTATCGGATTGCCGTTTACGGAAATATAATTGTGTACAGGGCAATGTCGCGAGCTACGGTTAGATGAAGGAACTCGTTTGCGTGGTTGCCAATAGTACTGTGAGTGGACGTTTGTTTTAAATAAGTGATGCATGCATTTATTTATTAAAGCTTGTTCTATTATATTAACGTATTTTCCGAGCATATAAAATTGATTGCGAATTATCTCATGGATTTACTTTTAAATAATGATTCTCATGAAGTATTTATGTTTTGTTACCGGTTGTGAGTTTTGGTTATGAAGATGTTATGCTCGGATTCGAAATTATAAATGATGTTGATTTTCGACGAATTGATTTTCGATGTGATCTTCGAGATTTATACTGTTTATATTATCTTTATAATCGTCGATTTGAGATTTCTGAAAGATTTTCGAAATGGGATTTCGATGGAATAAATTCTTGTTTATTTATTCGATTTTTGGCATTGGGAATGCCTCATTGACAATCTACTTACTTTTTTAGCGTGTGGGACACGCTGTTAATTTATACGACTCTTTGAGTATTTCCGGGTACGGTTGGGAATCGTACCCGTGTTGACTTTATACGTGGGACATGGGGAAGCTTTATTGATTTATCGATTTTTAACCACCATACCCAGGGTCGTTATATATATATATTATATTACTGGCTAGCCTATTAGTACTCCTCCCTACTTACTATGTGTTCGTAGGTGAGTAGAGGAGAGCATGGGATGCTCTAGAGTGTGGGACACTCCGACCCGAGCCAATAAGGCTCCCTTCTTTTGTATGGTGAAACTTCTTCCCCATATTTTATCGTTGCTTGACTAGCCCGATTTTCACTGTAGCCAGCGGGGCTGGTCTTATTTTATTGAGAAATGAGATTTCGGTTTTACGATATAGTTTTCGAATGTGGTGACTAGCGAGGCTAGTCGATTTATCGTTTTGAAATTCTTGGATTTAAAGCTAAATGTATTTTTCTAATTGTTGCATGCATCGGTTATTAAAGAGAATAAATGTGGGAAAGTATGAAATCTTTTTTCCTTTAAATTGTTTATTTTTGTCCACTCACGCTAACGTTTTTCGTCTACTTTCCCCTGGGCCTTTCGGTTTCTAATGCCCAGTTTGCAGGCGAATTAGTGGAGGTCGGGCGTACATGACATTTGAGGCATAGTTGTCACTACTTCCGCAGTGTAGGATCACTTGATCCTTTACTCTTCTGTTATATCCCTGTGTATAGTAGTATTGCTCTGCTAAATCTTTGGGATTAGTATTTTTGAGTTTTGTGTTTTGTGAAAGTGGAGTTGTTGGTAATTGGGAGCAGGGTGGCTCCAGGAGTATAAGGTTGGTTTGCTTGAAGTGTTTTGTGTGTTTTACAGGTTTTGGGTAGTCCATTTTAGAGGTGACTCTGCCGAATTTTTGGTAGAGTTATCCCTAAGGTGGGCCCCACAGGGCCACCTCGGATTTCAGGGTGAAATTCGGGGCGGGTCCTGTCAATACATCTAGAATAGGTAACTAATAAACTACATAGCAATGATGTATATATTTCTCTTGACATGGTATTGGAAAAAAAACCCATGCATTAAACAACCTACCTCATAGCCATGAAGATCACTAAATATCATACATTTAGAATAAGTAACCAATGAAATTTGTAGCACAAAATAAAAAATAAAAAAAATGAAAGCTAGTAGACACTAAATTTTAGAACTTGGAAGTCACTTGTACTACCTTAGTGCACCTTTAGCAATGCTAGCCGTTTTTTACTCAAATTTTAGCTAAAATAGCTAAAAAATCATTTTGCTAGCAAATTTTAAAATACATTTGCATCAGCTCTCTCTATTTTAACTAATTATGAATTTATATTATTTTATAGAAAAAATAAAAATAGTTTAAATTTATTTATAAATTACACAGAACAACTTAAAAGAAATATTTTAAATTAAAAAAAAATTATAGAGAACCTTATCTTGCTTTCTATATTTAGGAGCTCGATTGCTAGAGTTAAAATAAAGAGAGTAACTTAGGAGTCTGATGCAGCTGCTAAGAACATCTTTAGCAGACTATATTTTGGCTATTTAACTATTTTGAAGTGTATGTCTATCTTTTTTTTTTCTTTTTTTTTTCCAGCTGCTAAAAGCCGGTAGACATTATATTTCTAGTACTTGAAAGTCACGTCTACTACTTCTTCTTTTTCAATTGTCACTTGAAAGTCAGGTGCTTTAGCCAGATTAGTATGTGTATGGTAAGTATGGTATAGTCAAATAAACCTCTATGTTAGGTATGCAACTAATACAAGCCATTATATGAACTAAATCTTAATGACATTTCTGTCATGCCTCGAATTTCAAATAAAGAAATTCAAATCCGGAACGCGATGACTTAACAAGCACAAGCAAACACTTAGAAAAATTTCCATATAAACTAAGCAACAAAACAACCGAGCTCACAATGTCAATTCAGACTCGTTCTTTAAAGTCACATATTACATTACAGAGAGTTTACAAATTAAATTGAACAACAATCCAATAAGTAAACACACTTACTACACTCACTACTTAGCGGAAGACTCAAACCAAAAGTACACTTCTACGTCCAAGCTAGGACAACAACATCTCAGCTTCGACGACTGTTACTCTGACCTGCACAATAACCTCTACACCATGGAATAGTGCACCGAGTTGAAACAACAAACCCGGTAAGCTTTTAGAAGCTCGTGTGAGTAAACCTAAATAACCACAAAACACCTTTTTGACTCAAGGATAACAAATTAATCAACACCAAGATTAATTCCAACATCAAAATCCTTTTCTTTTCAAAGAAAACACCAATCATCATTGTGACAACTAAATCATTTGAAATCTCGACAACAAAACCAAAACCATAGTAATTGATTATACGCATTTATATGCGTGTAATTATATCTAAAACACTAGAAATAAGCAAATCCTCATGTCAATTAATATGTAATTAATCTATTTTTATTTATGTTGTAGAAAATAAGCGGAATTGTAGAAATGAGAGAAAATTGTGCGAAATTGGAGCAAATTTAAGTAATGCAGGTCAACCGTGGTCAACACTATCAAGGGAGCGGAATCCAACCACCTCTGATAATTTGTGTGGAAGTGCATTGAGGAAGAAGAGAAAAAAAAATGGGGAGAAGAAAGAAAAGGAAAAAAAAAATTATGACATAATCATGCAATCATCCTTTAATCATTTGAGCCATTCCTTTTCTTTTCCTCACGTGCACTGCACTACCCATCCTTTCCTTCAATCGCTGCCATTCTTCCCAGCCACATAGAATTATCCCATTCCAATTATCCATGATCCTCTCTACGTCCACACACACCCACAACTCCATTGCAATTATCCTTCATTCTTCCTTTTCTCCCAGCAGACCACCAAGACCTCACCATTTTTCATTCCAATTTCCCTTTCCATTCTTCCTTTACCGAAAACCTCACCTCACCACAAATCACCTCCTCACCAAGATTTCTTCTCCTCATCTTTTCTTCTCCTCACCAAGATCCACACTTCCTCACTAAGATCCACCTCACCAAATTCCATCTTTTCATCAATTTCACAAGATTCAAAGGGGAAGCACTTCAAGCATTAGGTGTTTAATCACCACTTGGGTAAAATGGAGAAATTATAATTCCAAGGCTTGTTATGTTTGCCTTTTAGCATTTGTAACTTGTCTTGGTTGTTCTCCCTCTTCTATACCTTTTCCTCTTTTGTTTGTATGAAATAGATGATGTATATATTTATGGGTAGTGAGTAGAAATTTTATTGGGGGCTAGGGTTGTCTGCATGACGATTTGATATTGTAGGGGTTATAAGCATGACGATTTACACCCGCCGCGTGATTGAGAGGGTGAATTGCTTAGTGGTCTAATTCTTGAGCTTTATGCCAATTAGAGCGACTTAGAGACCCTTGAACCGGCTCTAGCTCTCTCTAATTGAGTTTGTGTGACCCTTGAAATGGCACATTAATACCGTAATTGAGAATATATGGTCCTTGAGCCTTGAACAACCTTGGATACGACTACCACCTAATCAAGAATTTTGCATCTACATTAGATAGCTCCCGACACGCAGGATTTGGATGAAGGAACCTCCCTAGCACCCAACACTCTCTTGTCTTGAATTTTTTGCAAACTAATTTAGCATTGCATTTTTCATTTTTAGCAATTTTCTATTTTCGGTTCTCTTATTTAGTTTAAGTCTTCACAATCAAAAATCACAATTTCAGATACTTGTTGCTAGGATAATTTGTATTTGTGCTTAGTTGTCCATAACCAAGTGGGGTTCCCTATTCCCTTGGGTAAGATACTTGGAGCTCAATTTATTTGCCCTAAACTTGATGACCGTTGATTACACGCATATAGTGATGCCCCGGAAATTCGTATTTATTTTTTGAGGATTTTCTGGAATCTAATTTGTGGTTATAGGACAGTTTCATGGCTCGTGGATGGAGTGGAAGTGTTTCAGGCAAATAATTATTCAGGAAGCGTCATTTTAGGGGGGGCGCAAGGGTTGAATTTTTATTTGTTGGGATTCTCCCAAAACTTCCTTCACAAAAGTTGTAGAGCACGTCTATACGAGTTCGTGGATATGTGGAACGCAGAAATCAGAGTTCGTATGAAGAAGTTATGGTCATTGGAAGAAGTTTCTATTTTGGTATAAATAGAAGTTTCCCGAGTGGGAAATTTACTATTTCCATTTGGTTTCCATTTCTGAAAATTGATATTTCTCTCTCTCTTCTCTCTCTGCTGCACCTTCAGAATAAAAAATATCTGGCTGACCCGACCAGGATCAGGACGATCCGACCCGGCCGGAACTAGCAACTCTGACGATCTCTAGCCGTGAAACTTGGTCAGTTGGTTCATCTCCTCCATCTGGTCGTCTCTGTGGCATCCTCTAGCGGTGATATCCACCGTGTGTGGCGCAGATAGGCGGCGTAGTTTGGTGTTTTCTGACCCTGTCGAAAAATGTAGCTCCGGCGACGTTGTGGCTTCATGGTTCCAATGGTGAGTTCGTAGGAGCCTCCTGGATAGATCTATGGTGGTTGTTTGGATCGATTCACGTGAAACTTGGTTCAAACTTGGGTTCAACAGCAATTCACTGCTTGCGAGGTAGTTTTCGACCCTTTATGCTTAGTTTTTGACTTCGAGCTAGTTATGAAAATGGTTAAGCATGTTGGGATGAACGTCTTTGATGTTGGGAGTTTTGTGAAATAATGAGTTTTGGCCGGTGGAGGGGCGCCACCGCCTGTGGCAAAGTTCTGGCGGCTTTCTGGCCATGTAAGGGACTGTTTCTAGTATTATATATATTCTACTCGTTGGTACGAGCGTTTCGATATATAATACGAAAATTTTGGAGTTGATATGAATTTGTTATGATTTTTACGGTTTCATACCGGTTGATTTGTTAGATCCGTGAGGATCCTGATGCGGCTGAAATAGCCTCACAATTTAACCCTGCAAAATGTAGTTGTCAGTATAGGATAAGCAGGGATCGTTCAGTCCGGGGATTGTAGGGTACACCTACACAAAAAGGTGAATTAACAAATAAACGAATAAAATAGGGGGTTTTTGAATTTGGTTTCTAATCTACTTAAAATAAAAACAAAACAAATAAAACTATATACAATGATCGACTTCCCTAACCTTGACACACCACTCAGAAATTACTAAGTGTAAAAACAGAAAATCCATTTCAACATGCTACAAAAATGTGCCAATCTTAAATGCCTAGATAAGAGCTCAAATGAAAAGCCTCAGCGGATCAATCCATTTATCTGATTCGTTCTAATGTAGGCATGGATCGGAAAAGTCCTTACCAAGCCTAATACTACTAATTTTCGAAAACACTCAGCGTAGTTCTCTTAACTAGTAGTATTATCTAACCCTCGAATCAACTCACACGTGCAAATTAACCATTAGACATAGAATTTAACACGTAATTTCCAGAATCATTTAATCATTAAAGCATGATTTTTACCACCCGTTAGAACTAATTGCTACTTGTTTAACTCAGCGCCTTAACAAATAACAATTACTCTTGGCAAATTAAGCAAACACACAAGAACTCTCACCGTTATTCTAGCATGCAAACTTATGAACCTAACTCTGAAAATTACCTAAACACGTAAAAGGGCACAAGATTGTAACATGCATCATAAAAGAATTCTCGAAATTAACTCAATAATAAACTGAAAATCTCAAAAATATTAATAAAAATATTCTGAAAATTTGATGTCTCCAATTACACAACTCACAAATTGAAACACACAAAACCGTAACAAAAATTATAAGTAGAGTCATAGTTACACTTTGAAGCTTTCCTCAGCGGCTTAGCAACAAGGTGATGAACTTGTCTCTGCTATGGTGGTGGAGCGTCCTTGACTCAGCGCCTTAGAGCTTTGTAGATTGATGAATGGATGGTGTCACGGTCTTGTAGGTGATGGAAGTTTAAGGAGTGAATTGGGCAGTCTTGGAATGGTTTTTGGCCAGGAAGTGATAGGCAATGAATTATCTTGGCTGGGAAGTGATCTTGGCTGGGAAGTGATGCAAATTCTATTCTGGACATTGCCTATTTATAGGGGAGCATTGGTTGGCTTTCCCAACTGAAACGTCTCCTTTATGGCCTTAACTCCTCTCATAATGGGGCAATTCCTTTAATTTCCAAGCTGAAACGTCTTTCTCTTATTTATTTTTCCAGCTGAAACATCTTTTTCTTTTATTCCTCAACTGAAAACGTCTTTCTCCATTATTCTTCAGCTGAAAACTTCTTTCTCCTTTAATTTCCGAGCTGAAACGTCTTTCTCCTTTATTTATTTTCCAGCTGAAACGTCTTTCTCTTTTATTCCTCAACTGAAAACTTCTTTTCTCCTTTATTTCCCTTCTTCATTGCTTGGTCAAAATATCTTAATGCTTTATTTTATGACTCCATCATTGCTGTTTCCAAGAGTTCCACCAGGCAATGTTTCCTACAACAAGCAGGAGAATATCAGAATTTTCTAGAGAAAATAAAGGGAATTAAAATGTTAAAGACCGCAAAAACAGTTGACAGTTAGGAATCCTGATCCAGCTAGGATTTTTCATGAATTTTACTTTTTTCACCTATTTCACTCCAAACACTCAACAAGACTCTGAAAACGACTCACTAACTCAAAACACGAAACTTAAGGGAGAAACAATGCTAAAATGGGGCACATATTCAATAATATCGTCACACTTTTTGGTCATATCAGATCCGAGCGTCCGATCGACTTGTGGTTTGGACATATCTATCGTGGAAGTATTCCGGAGACTTTGGGTGGTCTCGGATGTGGTTTCGCCTCGATTGGCGTCACTTTGGGAATTTTGGTTCGATTTAGGGTTTCGAACGTTATTCCTTGTGTTTTAGTGACTAAATCAAGGCTGTACTTTCCTTAGGTACAAAGTATCCTTGGACGGTTGTTTTGCAGTTTGGCTGCTTTGTTCTTTATTGAAGAGGCAGTGGGAGTTTCGAGGTGAGTAATCTCACAAGGTTCATTTACGAATAGAGTTACCATTATTGTTTTGGCGTTATTTCTTTAACTGCAAACTATAGTTGGTATTGGTAGGCATTCATGAGTGAATGACTACGTATATATATATATATATATTTACGTGAAATATATATATTCTTGTGAGTGATGTGTGATGAATAATATGCATGATGGTGTTCATATTATTGAATAATATGCATGATGGTGTTCATATTATTGTTGAAGGTGACTTTTCATGAGACCATATTGTGGAAAAAGATGTTTTCGATTGTTTGAAAAGTATTGAGTGTTATGTTACATTTGAGTCAAGCATGACTTATTTTAAATGTACTGGTCCTAGTACCAAGGGTCACAGATGGTGATCGAGATTGAGTCACAGATGGTGACTGGGATTAGGTCACAGATGGTGATTGTAATCGGTGTAACGCTTTTAAGTCCAACGCGACTTCTTTGAGATGTTTTGATCTGTGAAGATTGGGGTCTGAAGACCAGATGGGTCTGTTTAGATGTCACAAATGGTGACAGGTTGCAGATGGTAACCTTAACGTTTGATTTTAAGACCATACGGGGTCTGAAATCATATGTCACAGATGGTGACAGGTCGCAGATGTTAACCAAGGCAAGGAATCGGGAATCACGCCTTTGGTGGGGCGAGTGGTTACGATCAGTTACAACTCTAGTTTGTTGCCATTATACATCATGGGGGGTAGCGGGGAGCTATCTGATGCTCATGAGTACATGTTTTAAAAGGGAGTTTCAGGGATTCTTTCTTTTAAATGCCCGGGGAGGACGTGTGTATCATATTTAATTGTCAGAGTTTCAATTATTATGATTTTGTCACGGGGTGACTTGTGTTGATTTGAGAATGGGGTTTTTAAAAGGGAGTTTCGGGGTTTCTTTCTTTTAAATGTCCTGGAAGGACGTGTGTATCATATTCTATTTGATAGGTTAACGATAGATATGATTGATGTACGTTGATGTTTTGTCCACGTTAGACTGATTTGTTGTTGTATCCAGGTTGGATCTATTTATCATATTGAATTGTTAGGTTAACGATTATATGATTTGGGTCACGGGGTGACTCCTGTTGTTTTCTTTTGGGAAAAGAATGTGTTGTGTTGGGAAAACAGAGTGTGTGATCCTTACTCACAAGTTGATGGGATTCATTGTTGGGTGAGTTGTGCATGTGTGTTTGAGTTACTCATACGGGCTTGCAAAAGCTTACTGGGTTTGTTGTGTGACAACCCGGTACACTATTCAGAAGGTATAGGGGTTAATTCTGTAGGTCAGGATAATCGTGGCTGATGCCAGGGTAGCCCCATTTGTGCTGATGCCAGGGTAGCCCCATTTGCAGCTTTACTGGAGGAAGCCATTTTTGTGACTTTACCGTTTTTAAGACTTCGGCTTGTGGTGAGCTCTGAGGAGCATTTACGTTTTATTTTGTTATTGGCAATTTAATTCTTAAGTTTGTGTAATATATAACTCTGTGGTGAGCGAGTGTATATTAAGTTTGAGGGTTTAGGGCATCAGTATGTACTTGGTTTAAAGGGAAAAAGTTTCCAGGTATTTTGTATTGATGGCTGAACGATCACGCATGTATAATTATGGGATTATATATCAGTTTTTAATTGTGTTAAAAATCAGGGGTGTGACAATATACGTGTAATTATATCTAAAACACTAGAATTAAGCTAATCCTCATGTCAATTATTATGTAATTAATCCATTTTTTTTATAGAAAATAAGCGGAGTTACGAAAACGAAAGTAAATGGTGCGAAATTGGAGTTTCCGACAAAAGAACGAAAAAGTCAATGCGGGTCAACTGTGGTCAACAACACCATCAAGGGAGAGGAATCCAACCACCTCTGATAATGTGTGGAAGAAGAGAAGAAAGAAGAAAGGTGAAGAAAAGAAGAAAGGAGAAAGAAAGAAAAAGAGAGAAAAAAAAATATGAACTGTGCTGACGTCAGCAATATCATAATCAGCTCATTTTCTTTCTTTCCCACGTGCTGTTTCTTCTTTTTATTTTTATTATTACTCTTTTTTTTTGCTTTCTCCAATCACTTGCTGCTACATGTCCTCCTTTTCTATCTCTTCCTCTTGCAGCCACACAAATCTATTTCCATCTACTTCTTCCTCTCTACCCATTGGACGACCACACATATAATTAACCCCAGATCCTTCTTTCTTTTCTCACGCCCAAATCTCATTCCCTCCTCATCATCCAACAGTCACTACAACAAATATGGGCATTAGTGACCAAATCATAGTGACCAACTTGTAATTGGTCATTAATATAATGGAATTAGTGACCAACATTATCTATTCGTCACTGAACTAGTTAGCACTAAAAATTTTCAAACTCCCGCCTAATTATTTTACTGCAGTGACCAAATGCAAAATTAATAATGACCACCTTAGGTTTCGTCACTACGTTGATAGGACCAAAAAGTGTGATGATATTATTGAATATGTGCCCCATTTTAGCCTTGTTTCTCTCTTAAGTTTAGTGTTTTGAGTCAGTAAGTCATTTTGAGAGTCTTGTTGAGTGTTTGGCGTGAAATAGGCAGAAAACGCAAAATTCATGAAGAATCCTAGCTGGATCAGGATTCCTAACTGTTTTTTGCGGTCTTTACATTTTAATTCCCCTTTATTTTCTCTAGAAAATTCTGATATTCTCCTATTTGTTGTAGGAAACGTTGCCTGGTGGAACTCTTGGAAATAGCAATGATGGAGCCATAAAATAAAGCATTAAGATATTTGACCAAGCAATGAAGAAGGGAAATAAAGGAGAAAAGACGTTTTCAGTTGAGGAATAAAAGAGAAGGACGTTTCAGCTGGAAAAATAAATAAGAGAAAGACGTTTTCAGTTGGGGAATAAAGGAGAAAAGACGTTTTTAGTTGAGGAATAAAAGAAAAAGATGTTTCAGCTGGAAAAATAAAAAAAGAAAAAGACGTTTCAGCTTGGAAATTAAAGAATTGCCCCATTATGAGAGGAGTTAAGGCCATAAAGGAGACGTTTCAGTTGGGAAAGCCAACCAATGCTCCCCTATAAATAGGCAACGTCCAGAACTGAATTGGCATCACTTCCCAGCCAAGATAATTCATTGCCTATCACTTCCTGGCCAAAAACCATTCCAAGACTGCCCAATTCATTCCTCAAACCACCATCTCCTACAAGACCGTGACCACCATCCATACATCAATCTACGAAGCTCTTAGGCGCTGAGTCAAGGATGCTCCACCACCATAGCAGAGACAAGTTCATCACCTTGTTGCTAAGCCGCTGAGGAAAGCTTCAAAGTGTAACTATGACTCTACTTATAATTTTTGTTTCGGTTTTGTATGTTTTAATTTGCGAGTTGTGTAATTGGAGACATGAAATTTTCAGAATATTTTTATTAATATTTTTGAGATTTTCAGTTTATTATTGAGTTAATTTCGAGAATTCTTTTATGATGCATGTTACAATCTTGTGCCCTTTTTCGTGTTTAGGTAATTTTCAGAGTTAAGTTCATAAGTTTGCACGCTGGAAAAATAAATAAGAGAAAGACGTTTTCAGTTGGGGAATAAAGGAGAAAAGACGTTTTCAGTTGAGGAATAAAAGAAAAAGATGTTTCAGCTGGAAAAATAAAAAAAGAAAAAGACGTTTCAGCTTGGAAATTAAAGAATTGCCCCATTATGAGAGGAGTTAAGGCCATAAAGGAGACGTTTCAGTTGGGAAAGCCAACCAATGCTCCCCTATAAATAGGCAACGTCCAGAACTGAATTGGCATCACTTCCCAGCCAAGATCACTTCCCAGCCAAGATAATTCATTGCCTATCACTTCCTGGCCAAAAACCATTCCAAGACTGCCCAATTCACTCCTCAAACCACCATCTCCTACAAGACCGTGACCACCATCCATACATCAATCTACGAAGCTCTTAGGCGCTGAGTCAAGGATGCTCCACCACCATAGCAGAGACAAGTTCATCACCTTGTTGCTAAGCCGCTGAGGAAAGCTTCAAAGTGTAACTATGACTCTACTTATAATTTTTGTTTCGGTTTTGTGTGTTTTAATTTGCGAGTTGTGTAATTGGAGACATGAAATTTTCAGAATATTTTTATTAATATTTTTGAGATTTTCAGTTTATTATTGAGTTAATTTCGAGAATTCTTTTATGATGCATGTTACAATCTTGTGCCCTTTTTGTGTTTAGGTAATTTTCAGAGTTAGGTTCATAAGTTTGCATGCTAGAATAACGGTGAGAGTTCTTGTGTGTTTGCTTAATTTGCCAAGAGTAATTGTTATTTGTTAAGACGCTGAGTTAAACAAGTAGTAATTAGTTCTAACAGGTGGTAAAAATCATGCTTTAATGATTAAATGATTCTGGAAATTACGTGTTAAATTCTATGTGTAATGGTTAATTTGCACGTGTGAGTTGATTCGAGGTTAGATAATACTACTAGTTAAGAGAATTACGCTGAGTGTTTTCGAAAATTAGTAGTATTAGGCTTGGTAAGGACTTTTCCGATCCAAGCCTACATTAGAACGAATCAGATAAATGGATTGATCCGTTGAGGCTTTTCATTTGAGCTCTTATCTAGGCATTTAAGATGGGCACATTTTTGTAGCATGTTGAAATGGATTTTCTGTTTTTACACTTAGTAATTTCCGAGTGGTATTGGTCTAGGTTAGGGAAGTCGATCATTGTATATAGGTTTATTTGTTTTGTTTTTATTTTAAGTAGATTAGGAACCAAAATTCAAAACCCCCATTTTATTCTTTTATTTGTTAATTGACCTTTTTGTGTAGGTGTACCCTACAATCCCCGGACTGAACGATCCCTGCTTATCCTATACTACAACTACATTTTGCAGGGTTAAATTGTGAGGCTATTTCAGCCGCATCAATTTTTGGCGCCGTTGCCGGGGATTGTTAAAATCCCTTGCACTTAAAGTGTCATCGATTTTGTTGTATATAGAATGCATGCTAATTTTTGTACTACACTTGTGGAATGGTGACAAATTGCGATTTCGGTTAGGCCAAGCTTTAATTGTGATTTACTTTAAGTTTTATGAGTGTTACAAAATTACACATGTCTTTTATCATTGTTGTACAATTTGTAGAAGTTGTTTTTTTTTAGCCATATTGTAAATTGAATGTGTTTCACTTAGATTTTTTTTTTTCCAACATGTTGTAAATTGTAGAATGAGTTTTTTTTTTTTAACATGTTGTAAATTGTATGTGTTTCACTTAGATTAATATACTTAGGTTGTGAATTTAGCTAAATACTTAATTGTTGTAAGTGTGTAAAATCGTATCAGTAGACAAGGGCCCTTTTGTTAATATTGGCCTAAACCCTTCATTAGTACCTTGCTCAAGTCTCTTGAGGTTGAGGGCGGCCTTTATTAGCACTTGGAGAACGGTCTAACACATAAGTTAATTTCCCAGCTGAGTAAGGGGCGCATACGGATGGTGTCTTAGGTTGAGACCCTGGGTGATGGGTTCAATTGGATCTCAGAGATACTATAGAATGAGCCTAAACCACTATGTGGGAGTAGCCGATAGGGGCCTAAACCTCAATGAGGGAGTAGCCTCCGTAGTATCACTAAAATGAGTCCTCCCTCTCACTTACCTCTTAATCTGGCCATTCGGCCTTCTGAAACAAAGGAAAGAGACTTATGTTTGGGCGACTATCCCTATATCGTAACTCACCAATAGTAGTGGTTTCTATTGGGCTCGACTTACAACTTGGAATCAATTGAGATATTAACTATGTTTATAATAAAATAAAATAAAAATGATATGTGACCTGCTTAAGGTATATTGGATTAAACATGACTTTGCGGAGGGTAGCTGTTCTATAGTCCCATTGCACAAATGAGGTCCTCTGTTCCAGTACCTAAGTATGTAAATGTAAAAGTAACTTAGAAAGTAGGAAAGACATAATGTTTGTATTTCGAACCTTGTACATGTTACTAACACTTGATTTGGTCTTAAAGGTCTATGAATGTCCACTGTCTCTGATAAGACTAAGGAGCTTTTTGAAAAATTGGAACGTGCTAGGCAAAAGGCAGAACTCACTTTTTCAGACCGCCCTCCTCTAGAAAGGAGAGATTCTCAGGACTCTAGCTATTCAGGTTATAACTCCTCAACTAGATCAACCGAGGAGATCAACAAACCTGACCATTCTGAAGAAGGAGAAGAACAAGTCTTGGAAGAAGAGGAAGAAGAGGAGGTCATTGAAGAGGAAGAAAAGGAGGAGCACGCCCGTGTTGAGCAAGTACAGGCACCAATGGCTGAAACTATTAGGCAACTGTCCAATCCTACAGGTGGGGGTGCTGCGCCCTTATGCATTGCCTATCCAGAACCAGGAGAGGGGCTTAATGATGATTTTGAGTTAAAGAGTGGGTTTCTGCATCACCTACCCAAGTTTCATGGGATGAGTAGTGAAGACACCAACAAGCATCTCAAGGAGTTCGAGTTTGTCTGTGGGAGTATGTGCCCTAAAGGAGCTGATATCAATATCTTGAAGATGAAGGCATTCCCCTTTACTTTGGAGGACAAGGCCAAGACTTGGCTATTTGAGCTGCCTGCTGGGACTATCAACACTTGGGATAGGATGAAGGGCGAGTTCCTTACGAAGTACTTTCCTGCCTCAAAGGTCACTGTTTTGAGGAAGCAGATTAGTGGAATTACGCAAGGACATGAGGAGAATTTCTGCAATTATTGGGACAGGTTTAAGAGCCTTGTAGCATCATGCCCTAACCATGGGATGAGTGAGGGGTCCCTCCTTACCTATTTTTATGAAGGACTCACCGCTAATGAGCGTGGTCTGTTAGATGCTGCTGCTGGAGGATCCTTTATGGATAAGACACCTGCTGATGCCAAGGTGCTACTTACTAATCGTGCGCTAAACTATCAACAATATGAGGGGGTACTTGCCTCTCAACGGAGGGTACATGAGGTGTCCACTAACTCTGTTCTTGAAGACAAGGTCAACAAGATGTCTACTTTGCTGTCTCAAGTCTTAAACGTTAATGGAGGAGGAGCAATGGCTCAAGTGTGTGGGATGTGCTCGACTCAAGGGCACCCCACTGATAAATGTCCCCAGCTTGCCTCTCCAGAAGGATGGGAATCTGTTAACTCCCTAGGGCAACAAGGAGGCCCGAGGTACAACACTTACTCAAATACTTACAATCCTGGGCTCAGAGACCACCCCAACTTTCGTTGGGCCAACAATGATAACACCTTGAGACCACCTCAAGGCCCAGGTCAGAATTCTCAGCGCCCACCAGGTTTGTTTTTGAGGCCTCAGGTACCTCAAGCTTTTGGTATTCCCAATTCTGTCCCTCCACCTCCTGTTTCTAATACTTTGAGTGCCCCTAATTATGATGAACTGTTAAAGTCCCTTGCTGCGGGGCAACAACAACTTAACACGGCTACTCAAGCTTTGGTTGTAGGACAGGCAAACCATTCAAAGGATATTGCAGAGCTCAAGAATCAAATGGGCCAAGTGGTGGATTTCATGGGCCGGATTGCTGAAACAGGGAAACTTCCAAGCAACACAGTGCCTAACCCAAGGAATGAGCACGCCCAAGCCATCATCACTAGGAGTGGGCGCGTACTAGTTGACCCTCCCAGAGCCCACAAGAAGGCCCAAGCGGCCCATAATGAAGAAGAAGACGTTGTGGATGTGTCTAAGAAGGATGTTGAGAAGGACCCAGCTACATCAAGGGTGGAAGTTGACTTGCCCCAAGCTGAGGCACCCAAAGGTACAATTTCTAACTCTAGTGGTTTAGTTAAGACTAACCCAGTTGTTTCTATACCTTTCCCAAGCAGGTTTGCCAAGACGAAGAAAGATAAATCTGATCAAGAGATCTTGGAAATCTTCAAGAAGGTTCAAGTGAACATGCCCTTGATCGAGTGCATCAAACAGGTGCCTAAATACGCCAAGTTCTTGAAGGAGCTATGCACCACAAGGAGGCAGACAAGAGAGAAGGAGGTGGTGAAAATGAGCGAAACGGTATCAGCCGTTATCCAGAGGAAGCTACCCCCAAAGTTGAAGGACCCAGGGAGTTTTTCTGTTCCCTGTATCATTGGTGACACCAGGTTTGAAAATGTGATGTTAGACTTAGGGGCATCCATAAATGTTATGCCTTATAATTTGTATGTGTCCCTAGGTCTAGGCCCTCTTAAGAGAGATAATGTTGTCATTCAACTTGCTGATAGGTCTAACAAATACCCTCAAGGGTATATTGAGGATGTTCTTGTGCAGGTAAACCATCTGATATTCCCTGCGGATTTCTACGTATTGGACATGGAGGAATCGCCCCTAAATACCACTCCATTACTTTTAGGGCGTCCCTTTATGAGGACTGCAAGAACTAAAATCGACGTGTACAAAGGGACTCTCACCATGGAGTTTGATGGTGATTATACGCTTCAACATTCTTGAAGCCATGAGGTACCCTGTTTCTGATTTGAAACCTTGCTTTGCTATTGATGTAGTTGATTCACTCGCGCAGGTTTTCTCTGAAGCAATGGTTGAGGATGAATTGGCTCTGACCCTAGAGGAGGGGGTCGGATATGATGCAAATGGGGAACCTATCCCCAAGGTTGAGTGGGACGTTGAGGAGCCTAGAGTGATCAAGACTGTGGCCTCACTGGAGGCTCAACCTATAAAGAGGTCAATTTCCTATTTGTCAATTCCGGTTTCTACTAATAAAATGCTACCCTCTATTGTTCAGGCACCCAAGTTGGAATTGAAGGTACTCCCTGAGCATTTGAAGTACGCGTACCTAGGAGAAAAGGAGACCCTCCCAGTGATCATATCATCAACGCTGGAGGTAGAGCAAGAAAGAAAGTTGGTGGACGTGTTGAAGAAGCACAAGACTGCCATTGGTTGGACTCTGGCAGATATCAAGGGGATCAGCCCAACCATGTGTGTCCACCGGATCTTATTAGAAGATGGCGCCAAGCCCACAAGAGAAGCCCAAAGACGTCTACATCCGCCCATGATGAAGGTGGTCCAAGACGAGGTGATCAAGTTGCTAGATTGTGGGGTGATCTACCCCATTTCTGATAGTAAGTGGGTCTCTCCAGTGCAAGTGGTGCCCAAGAAGTCTGGGGTCACAGTGGTGAAGAATGAGGATAATGAGCTAGTGCCCCAGAGATTAGTCACTGGTCATAGGGTATGTATCGACTACCGGAAGCTGAATGCCACAACAAGGAAGGATCATATGCCCTTGCCTTTTATTGACCAGATGTTGGAGCGCTTAGCGGGCCATTCCTACTATTGCTTCTTGGACGGATATAGTGGGTACAACCAGATCTGCATAGCCCACGAGGATCAGGAGAAGACGACCTTCACATGCCCCTTTGGGACCTTTGCTTATAGGCGCATGCCCTTCGGCCTATGCAACGCACCAGGTACTTTCCAAAGATGTATGCTTTCCATTTTCTCAGAATACATTGAAAATATTATTGAAGTCTTTATGGACGACTTTAGTGTCTTTGGTAAAGATTTTGATACTTGTTTAGAGAATCTAGGATTGATACTTGAGAGGTGTGTAGAAACTAACCTTGTGCTGAATTGGGAGAAGTATCACTTCATGGTGACACAAGGAATAGTGTTAGGACACATAATATCTAATAGGGGCATTGAGGTAGATAAGGCTAAGGTTGATCTTGTACGTCACTTACCCTCCCCCACAACTGTGAGGGAGGTACGCTCTTTTCTTGGCCATGCAGGATTTTACAGGCGGTTTATCAAAGACTTCTCCAAGGTGGCGAGACCTATGTGTGCCCTATTGCAAAAGGACGTGCCCTTTGTGTTCAATGAGGATTGCAAGAAGGCGTTTGAAAAGCTCAAGGAGTTGTTGACCACGGCCCCCATCATATGCCCTCCGGATTGGAGTCTACCCTTCGGCTTATGTGTGATGCATCGGACTATGCTGTTGGAGCTGTGTTGGGCCAGAGGAAGGATAAGAAGCCCTATGCTATCTACTATGCTTCTCGGACCCTCAACGATGCCCAGCTCAACTACTCCACCACTGAAAAAAAACTCTTAGCTGTAGTCTTTGCTTTAGATAAGTTTCATTCTTATTTATTGCACTCTAAAGTAATTGTTTACTCTGACCATGCAGCCTTGAGATATCTGATGATCAAGAAGGAGGCCATGCCCAGATTGATTCGATGGATCCTGTTGCTTCAGGAGTTTGACCTAGAGATCAAGGACAAGAAGGGCAGCGAGAATGTGGTGGCGGACCATTTGAGCAGGATAATACATGAGGAAGACGTCCAGCCCCTACAGGAAACTTTCCCAGATGAGCAGCTCTTTGGGATAGAGGTTTGGAGTGCCACATGTGCTAATCAATGATGGAGGTTCTCACTTTTGCAACCGTACAATAGAGGCTTTGCTGAAGAAGTATGGGGTAACCCATAAGGTGTCCACGCCCTACCACCCTCAGACTAGTGGCCAAGCAGAGGTATCCAACAGGGAGATCAAGAGGATACTCGAGAAGACAGTGGGCCCGACAAGGAAAGATTGGAGCCAGAGATTGGATGATGCGTTGTGGGCCTACAGAACGGCCTACAAGACACCTATTGGGATGTCTCCCTTTAGGTTGGCCTACGGAAAGGCATGCCACCTTCCAGTAGAGCTAGAGCACAAGGCCTGGTGGGCTATCCAGAAGTTCAACATGGATTATGATGAAGCGGGCCTACATAGGAAGCTACAGCTAAATGAGCTTGAGGAGATAAGGAATGAGGCCTGCTTCATGGATCTACAAGGAGAAGACAAAGGCCTACCATGACAAAATGATTCGCGGAAAAAGCTTCCAAGTGGGCCAGAAAGTTCTGTTATTCCATTCCAGACTTAAGCTATTCCCGGGTAAACTTCGTTCTCGTTGGGTTGGCCCATTTATAGTTACAAATGTGTTTGCTCATGGTGCTGTAGAGATCAAGAGTGAGAAGACGGGGAAGGAGTTCAAGGTAAATGGGCATCGTCTCAAGCCCTACTACGAATCCTTGATGGAGCACACATTGGAAGAGATACCCCTCCAGGAGGCACCCCATGACGTGTGAACAAGGAGAAGAGTCCAAGCTGAAGGACTATAAATATTAAAGCTTTGCATGGGAGGCAACCCATTTCAATCGAAGCTGTGGAGGAGCCATCAACGAGAGTTTGACATTTCTATCCCTTCACTTGCTTAGTTGAATTGTACTTGTGTCTGTTTGTTTGTTTGTTTATTTTACCCTTTCCTTATTTTCGTAGCCCCCCATATTTAGGGTCTATATACCATATTTTTTGCCTACATTGAGGACAATGTAGATTCTAAGTGTGGGGTGGGTTTACACATTTATTTCAGAATATTTTCAGTAAAAAAAAAAAAAATTGGTTTTAGAGTCTTTTTGAGTGTTTAAGTCTTAGGATGCCCCTAACGTCTAGGATGAACATGTCTCTGAATTCATGGCTGAAGGTTTTCACAATCGAAATATGACTTAATTGAATTCTGTGGTTAATCGACTTTGTGATGCTTGTATGAAGATTTGAGATAGGATTGTAACTTGGTTCATTAAGCATGCTAGGATTAAGTCTGATTCATTTGACCCTAAGTGAGCTGTTGAGCTAAAATACTTTCTTTTCGAGTGCTTAATTGATAATTCTAGAATTTCGTGGCTGTATTTGCAAAACCTCATCATTCTTTGAAAATCCAATGATCATGTGCCATAGATTTTAATGGACTACAGAGTACTAGAACTCGGCTGTTGTGACTGTCAAAACTTGTATGCCATAATATGCACTGATCCTGGATAGGATAGAAGGCATTAGGGTAACCACCATAGCCAAACAAGCATGCATGTGTCCCCAATTGTGCCCGTCGTGGGACTCCTTAGAATGAACCCCTTTGAGCCTACGTTGAAAACCTTTGTTTCATCACCCTCACTACCCTACCATGAGCTTAGTACAGGATATCTCTACCCTTGTCTTAGGGACTTAGTAGAGCATGACATAGTATGTAGGGGTGACGATGAAAGACAAGTGTGGGGTGGGGAAAATCCAAGAAAAAAAGAAGAGAAAGAAAAAAAAAAATTTGCCGTAAAAAAAAAAATGAAAATGAAAAAGAAAGAAAGAAAAGCGGCAAAATAGAAGAAAAATTGAAAAGAAAATTCTTGGGAAATTGTTGAAGTGTGGTTTTGGACTTTCAAATTTGTAGAAGGCTCAAAGTTGAAAATTATGCCTTTGTCCATTCCCATGTTGGTTAGAGTGAAGTTTGGCCCAAAACAATGATATTTGGCCTACAAAAATGATGACATAAGGTGGTCCATATATGCTCTGCTAGGTCCTTAGGATTTTTGTATCCTTAATCTTCATTTCGAAAACCCTAGCTTAGCCCCATTACAACCTGTTTTAAGTGCTGACTTGATCCTTGAGATGGGCAGTCTTTGGTTAGTGGAGTCAGGTACGCAGTCGAGCTTATGGTTTAGGTCCATTTGTGCACTTAGTCATTTCTTGAGGTCTTTAATAATTCTTCACAAAATGCGTTTATTGATGAAATATGCAAGCTGTTTGTTGCCTTACAATTTATTCTCTTGCATATACTTGAGAGTGAAGCTTTTAAGCATAGCCATTTCTGAGAGAAAAATCGAGAGTATGCCTTGTGAGTTTGGATTGGACTTGTTCGAAACATGCTATCATTCACTGTATAACTTAAGTTCTCCATATCTTGCTTAGTCATATGAATGTCACAGGTTTATTAACCATGGAATTATCTATGCAATTTTGATTAAGTGTTTAACGTGAAAGCCATGAGTTTGGAGTCTCTGAGACAACAGTTAGGGGAAGTAGAATCATTTACTTGTTTTTTGTCGAGTCGTTGTATTGTTTTGCATTTTTGTTTTGCTAAGGGACTAGCAAAAGCTAAGTGTGGGGTAGTTGATAGGACCAAAAAGTGTGATGATATTATTGAATATGTGCCCCATTTTAGCCTTGTTTCTCCCTTAAGTTTAGTGTTTTGAGTCAGTAAGTCATTTTGAGAGTCTTGTTGAGTGTTTGGCGTGAAATAGGCAGAAAACGCAAAATTCATGAAGAATCCTAGCTGGATCAGGATTCCTAACTGTCAACTATTTTTGCGGTCTTTACATTTTAATTCCCCTTTATTTTCTCTAGAAAATTCTGATATTCTCCTATTTGTTGTAGGAAACGTTGCCTGGTGGAACTCTTGGAAATAGCAATGATGGAGCCATAAAATAAAGCATTAAGATATTTGACCAAGCAATGAAGAAGGGAAATAAAGGAGAAAAGACGTTTTCAGTTGAGGAATAAAAGAGAAAGACGTTTCAGCTGGAAAATAAATAAGAGAAAGACGTTTTCAGTTGGGGAATAAAGGAGAAAAGACGTTTTCAGTTGAGGAATAAAAGAAAAAGATGTTTCAGCTTGGAAATTAAAAGAATTGCCCCATTATGAGAGGAGTTAAGGCCATAAAGGAGACGTTTCAGTTGGAAAAGCCAACCAATGCTCCCCTATAAATAGGCAACGTCCAGAACTGAATTGGCATCACTTCCCAGCCAAGATCACTTCCCAGCCAAGATAATTCATTGCCTATCTCTTCCTGGCCAAAAACCATTCCAAGACTGCCCAATTCACTCCTCAAACCACCATCTCCTACAAGACCGTGACCACCATCCATACATCAATCTACGAAGCTCTTAGGCGCTGAGTTAAGGACGCTCCACCACCATAGCAGAGACAAGTTCATCACCTTGTTGCTAAGCCGCTGAGGAAAGCTTCAAAGTGTAACTATGACTCTACTTATAATTTTTGTTTCGGTTTTGTGTGTTTTAATTTGCGAGTTGTGTAATTGGAGACATGAAATTTTCAGAATATTTTTATTAATATTTTTGAGATTTTCAGTTTATTATTGAGTTAATTTCGAGAATTCTTTTATGATGCATGTTACAATCTTGTGCCCTTTTTCGTGTTTAGGTAATTTTCAGAGTTAGGTTCATAAGTTTGCACGCTAGAATAACGGTGAGAGTTCTTGTGTGTTTGCTTAATTTGCCAAGAGTAATTGTTATTTGTTAAGACGCTGAGTTAAACAAGTAGTAATTAGTTCTAACGGGTGGTAAAAATCATGCTTTAATGATTAAATGATTCTAGAAATTACGTGTTAAATTTTATGTGTAATGGTTAATTTGCACGTGTGAGTTGATTCGACGGTTAGATAATACTACTAGTTAAGAGAATTACGCTGAGTGTTTTTAAAAATTAGTAGTATTAGGCTTGGTAAAGACTTTTCCTATCCAAGCCTACATTAGAACGAATCAGATAAATGGATTGATCCGTTGAGGCTTTTCATTTGAGCTCTTATCTAGGCATTTAAGATGGGCACATTTTTGTAGCATGTTGAAATGGATTTTCTGTTTTTACACTTAGTAATTTCCGAGTGGTATTGGTCTAGGTTAGGGAAGTCGATCATTGTATATAGGTTTATTTGTTTTGTTTTTATTTTAAGTAGATTAGGAACCAAAATTCAAAACCCCCCATTTTATTCTTTTATTTGTTAATTGACCTTTTTGTGTAGGTGTACCCTACAATCCCCGGACTGAACAATCCCTGCTTATCCTATACTAACAACTACATTTTGCAGGGTTAAATTGTGAGGCTATTTCAGCCGCATCATACGTGTTATTAAAAACTTGCAAAGAAACGCTGTCGTTTTCAGAGTTAGTGACCTACTTTCCATTTTTCTTTGGTGAATTTTCAAGCGGCAAGGTTTCGCGGTCGAGATATTTTGCGGTCTCCAAAAAGTTATAGGCGCGCTCCCATTCCCAAATTGTGAATAAAAGTGGATATTGTGATGCCCATTGTGTTGGACTCGGAGTCTCGGACTCTGACTCAAATCTTCTCCTCTGCTCCTATTGCCTTCTTGACCGCTCCTATTGTAAGTATCTCTTGCACTAAGCTTGTTGAACTGATTCCACTCCATGGTTGAGCTATTTGACTTTGGGTTTTTTTTTTCGGCAATCAAATTGACTGTAAGGTATGAATTGAGAGGTTTCATGAAGCAATTTGGTAGTTGAGTTAATTTTAGGGTTATGGGTGTCTGGGTTTTGATTTTCCAGATTTCTAATTTTTAATGTTCAGGTTGCTCGGCTACTGTGACTATAGATGTAACTTAGCTTTTCATATTTCTGGTTCAAGGGTTAGCTGGAGACGAAGAAGAAGGCTCGACAAATAAACAATTGGCTTTTCATATTTCTGGGTTTGGTAAGAAGTTGCCAGTAGTTCGATTTTTTTTTCTCTCCCATATAACTTGACCATCTATGTTTGTGTTCTTTTGTATTATCACTTCTACATATTGGGGATTTAGGAAGTTAGAAGTTAGAGCTGAGATGTGAGGGAGAGAGACAATGAAACTGAAAAAGTTATGTGTGCATTTTGTGGTTGGATCTTAGTAATGCCATATGTTGATCATTTTGGCATAATTTCATCTTTCATGCCTTTAGCCTGTGCTTAAACAATATATATGTTATGTGTTCCTGACTTCTGATATGAGTACCTTTAATTTTGGAGTGATATTTGATACATATCCCTTTGTTTTCATATACCATTAATTTCATCAACAGTTTCATATATAGTTGGCAGGTTTGTGTAAATGTCCATCCATTTCATGTTTCTTTCAATTTGTAATTTACAGAGGAATAACTGCTTTATATCTCAGTCAATAAAATCTTTACTTTCATTGCTTCAGTTGTAATTACGAATATTATTGGCCTAATTTGGGGTCCTATTACGACGGAATGGATTCAAGTGAAGAATGTGGTGTGCTTGCTGAGACCATGTTTTACATTCCAGCTAAAAACCGAGGTAAAGATTGGTAATTTTCACAACTGCATTTTAGTCAATGAATGTATTTTTGTGATTTGGGTTTCATTATTTTGGTTGGGTATAGGATAATAACCTGATACAACAAATGATTTGGATCTCTTTTTCCCCTTCTGTTTTCTGTATATTATTGTCTTTTGTTTTCAAGATTGTGTTCGTCGGGATTTTTGTAAACATTTTTGATACATGTAAAGGTACAGATTAAAGATTAAGGAATGTTCCACTTATGTATAGCTGACACAGAACATGGCTGAAGGGAGAGAACATAGCAGTACAAGTTCTCTGAGAATTGCCTTGCATTCGTGGATAGACAAAAGGTGCAAATTTTACATTGAAGCATGTCCCTTTTTTTTTTTTTGTTGCTGCAAGAGTGGTCTATAAAGTATACGCATCTATCCATGTCATCATTTAATGTTGTATCCTCAGTATTTGCAAATATAGATCAAGTATTAGTGGCCACTGCATTTTTGTAGTGGCCACTGAATCGGGATTATATCTGTCAGTTTGGGTATAAATTATGTAAGACTTCATTTTTGAATGCCGTGCTCATAAAAGAATTTGATTTTTAATTTTGAAACCAACCCGCCTTACCGCCTACATTGATTATATCTGTCACTATTCATATTTTGATTTTTGTTCTGCAATCCAATCAGGTCTCTGATTGCACCAGGGTTTAATGCTGGTAAGGGATCCGACATGAAACCCTTCTAGGGGGCCAGAAATCTTGACAGAATGGCTTATCAGGTCTGTAATAATGTTGTTCTTGTTCATTTTCATGTGTTTTCTAGGGTTGTTCTTTTTCGATTTGTGACTAAGTTTGTTTGATTGATGTCTGCATTGTGCGTTTTGCTTTATTTTTGGTTCTAATTGCAAAGTGGTTTGAACGGGCATGGAAATCTTCTAGAGAAACTAATCTGGAAACCAACCAAATTTGAGGGCTTTGGTACTTTAAAAAATTTTAGATATTATTTTAATTGAGTTTGCAGATTTTGAATTGGGGATTTAAATTTTGCATGGGTTGAGAAAAAGTTCAAGGTCAGTGATGTGAATGAATTGAGACGCATGCATCTTCTAAACTGGTTTTTTGTCGGTTCCCTCACAGATAATAGGAAGCCACAGCTTGAAGAAAGTTCTTGATGCTGTGATTTCCAAGTACAAGTATTTTCGTTAAAGATACTCTATCAAGGTGTACATATGACAAGTACAATATGATGTTGAAAACATAATATGATTTAATTTTTCGTTAGGGGTTTGGTCTGATGATTGATACAATTTGTTATAATTGAATTCATAGTGGAATTACTTATGTATCTGTGTTTGGTTTAGCTATGTTTTCCCCTTTGCTAGTTGGTGTTTTTAAAGGTGGTCAATTTGGACTTACTGTGTTTAGTGGAGGGTTGCAGAGCGAATCAAGAAGAGTAGTACATGGTGGAGAGATGAGTTCAGCCTTGGCAACAGCGGGATCAATGTATATGATTGAAGGTGAGAAGGGAGTGAGTCATGGAAATAAGGCTCAACTTTTCATTCACGTATACTGCTTTGAACTTTTTTGTTTCACTCTTGTCTACAAATTTCGTATATGCATTTGTTTGTTGAGCATGAAAATGTTACAGACAGTACTATTTGGAGGGATTGGAGGAAACATTTAGCAACCCATTTGTTTAGTCTTAAGTTAAGAGGAGATTTGGTCTTAAATTTGAATGCTTTTGTTCGAAAATCTTTAAAGAACTGGTGGCAGGTGAGACTGTGAGAGTTTGACCAAGAGTGCAAAGCCTTGGTGAGAGATGACCAACAAATTCAACGACTCTAACACGATTCCTTATGGTTATTGAGATTAGTTAATTTCGTTTTCCAAAATTTTTTAATTTCAAAATGTAGCAGTCCATTTGATTAGGTAGCAAGAAATAGTAGCTTGGTCTTTGTTTCCAATATTCTAATGTTTTTGATTGTTAGATTGGAGTTGCCTTGCAGAGGGCATTACCATTATTTTCATACTTCCTGGAGCTTTCAATATTCATCCCTAATTAAATGGGATGTAATCTGAAATTCATTCTTGATTTTCATGTAGTCTAACTTGAGTTATAACTGTTATCAATCCTTTTACCAATAATCTTTAGTTTTGGAATTTTATTCTTATATTGAAGCATCTCTCTTGTTTACACAGTGTGCGTACAAATCAATAATTCAAAAGATTTGATAGATTAGAAGGCATATATGGCCCCAGCTGCAACAAATTTGTTGGTTGGCAAAATTGTTGGCATTCTTGAGAACGAAGCATCCTTCACTGCCGAGATTCATGACTAAGTTGATGAGATTAAGCTGGATCTGGACAAAAGGTGAACCTCTTTGTCTTCTCAGATATCCTTACGTTCCTCAGTTTAAGTTTCTTGGCCAAAAGGGCCAAGCTCTTTATCTTTTGCCTCTTCTCCATATTTTTCTAATTTCACTGTAAGCTCTTTATCCTTAATTTATTCCTTGTTTTGGTATTTCATCATAATAATCATGCATTTTGTGGTTATGTTATTATAAGTGGATGATTCAGTTTGTTGCTAGTTATGAGTTTGGGTTTGTGTGCTGCATATTCACTAGTCAAACAACATATTTGAAAATTTGTCATCCTTGCAACTAAGATGCATGACCTATATGTATGCAGGCACAGGTGGAAGGCGAGTGCACACATACATGTAGTGGGAAGTTAGACCCCTTTTTGGCATGTAATTCAATAATTGGTACTGTCCATTCTTTAGTTCCTTCTGCAAGTATCATTCTCAATTATTTTTGTGGATTTTTGTCAATAACAATGTACCTTTTTCGAGTTTGGGATTATCGGTGATCTGGGTCAGGGTTCTAGATTCCATTATCCCTGATTTTTGGGTGTCTCAAATCTTGTTTTAATTGTTTATTCAAACTGGGGTTCATTTGGTGAAGTTGTTGAATTTAACATATGATGAAATTATAGTATTAGAGGAGTCAAACAACTAAGAAATCAATATACTTGTAAGTTTAGAATTGGATTTGTATAATATATCATTGTATTTCTGCTTATTTCTTTTGTAGTTCTTGGAGTGGATTTGGAAAAGGTGGCAGAAATAGCAACAACATCATCTGCTTTGAAAGAGGAAAGGCTCAAGTTGCGTTTCAAAATAGCAGTAAGAATAGCCTCTTTTTTGACAGGGTATGTGGTCTTAATTTTTGAATTATAGGCCTCTTTTCATCTTTAGCAGTTGTTTTTGTTTAGAATTAACATTCATGAATTGGATGCACTTTTCTCAGGGACATATCTCTAGCACTTCCTAGCTTTGTGCTCAATACAACAGCAGAGGAATATCAATTGCCCAGACCTAGACATAATTAAAGCCAGAAGTGTTCTCTGCATGACTGCATGCAAGAAGATAAAGAATATTGAGAATCATGGGCAGGGAAAAAGTCCGGTGTCCTATTGGTTACTTATCAGCAATGCCTCTGGACTTTGCCTTCTTCACAAGAGTTCCAATAAGTATCTATCATAGTTATATATTTTCGTTTGCATTGCTTAAATAGTAAAGAGTTTTGCACATATGGATTCTTTTATTGTTCTAGACTTTGTTTTTTTGTATTTCACAATTTTTGTGAGTATTCATTACAATTTATATATGTTCAATTGTCCAGAAGACCAATATTAAAAGGCCTAGAAAGGCTTTTATTTGTAGATTTATATTTTTTTTTATGACCAATGTTTTAGTGGCTTGTTGACATGGTCACTAATATATGTATGTGATTGAGGTTTAGTGACCAAATAATGCCTTTAGTGACCACATTTTACCCTTTCAGTGATCAATACCGTGGTCACTAATGCTATTACTATTAGTGTCCAGATTTTAGTGGTCACTAAAAGTTTTGATTTTAGTGACCAATTATTGTAAGTGGTCACTATATAGAATTAGTGACGGACCTATAGTGACCACCTAGTGACCACCTTTTTTTGGGTCACTAAACACAATTAGTGACCAAAATTGCTAGTTTTTGTGACTACTGCATTGGTCACTAATTCTGGATATTGTTGTAGTGAGTGGCCGCAAATAGTGGGGAGGGCTGCTGCTCTCTCCCTCCTCCCCTTTCAATTTTCTTATTTTGCTGAGTTTCTTTTAGAGATTTGAGGGATAACTCACCCAAGACTTCAAAGATTTATTATGGGCTTCAACTTCTATTAGATTCAAGATTTGGGTAATTGTGGGAGTTGTAATTCAAGGGTAGTCATACTAGCTTCCTCGCTAATTGTGACTATCTTTGTTTTCTCCTACACTTCTCGACTCTTTTATCTTCGAATTTTATAATTTTGATGTCTATGATTATGGGTTGTGAGTAAATTTCTTTGTTGGAGGTTAGGGTTGTGTGGCCTAACCCAAATTTGATGTAATGGATGCTTAATTTAATTTATATATTGAATTTGTTAATTATTGGATGCTTGTGTTTTGTGATAATTGATTAGAATGCATGCTTAGGAATTGTCAACGCTTGGGTATGTGTTTTGATAAGTCTAGATTAAAATTTAGGGGATGACATCCTTAGATTGTAGGGCAAGAACCCTGATTTAATATTCGTGGGAAGTACAAGCATGGTTCACTACATGATTAGCTTGACCGCAATTATGGTGAGCTTGGTTGCCTAATTCCTCGAACTCTAGGCCTCTTGATGTGAATTAGTGACCATTGAATTGGCTTTAATTCACATCAAGTGAGTTCCTACGGCCCTTGAACCAGAGTAGGAATACCGTGAAAGGGAATTTTGACCCTTGAGCCTTTAGTAAATTGCATATCAATTAAATTAGCATCTAGAGCATTGAATTAGGTTATGATTCATCCCTAGCTACCAATCCCATATTTATATTCATTTTTTTTTATAGTTTTCTTTCCTTTATTTAATTTAGTTGTTAATTAAAGTTTCTATTTAAATTCTTGCACTTTAGTTATTAGAAATTCAAATTACTATTTTCGGTGACAATTTCTATCTCATTGTAAATAGTCATCACTAGGTCTTAGTGTTGATTAGGCTTCGGTGCAAACAAAAGGCGAACATTGTTAAGGCTTGGTGTCTTAGAGTAGCATTTTTATTTATTTTATTTTTCTTTTGTTTGCTAAGTGTCTTTATTTCTGATTATCCAAGGATTGTGGGTTAGCTACTAATCCCCGTGGTACGATAATTTTGAGCTTAATACTTCCCTATCTTGACAACGATATGTGCGCTTGTGTTACATGAGCATTTGCCTAAGCATAATTAGCTACAATGAGCCACGTTCATACTATCGCCAGCGACACCAGCAACTATCAAGGGTGTGACCTACGGAAACACAACCAAACAGGCTATCACCTGAGCTCAGGCTCATCCCGAGATCACCGCTGACGCACCGCCTTGTGACGTGCCAAGATCACCTCGCTGAAGTATCAGAAGCTGGGGACTGAAGCATATCAGTTGACAGGACCCGCCCCGAATTTCACCCTGAAATCCGAGGTGACCCTATGGGGCCCACCTTAGGAATAGCTCTACCAAAAATTAGGCAAAGTCACCCCTAAAATGGACTACCCAAAAACCTGTAAAACACACAAACACTTCAAGCAAACCAATCTTATACTCCTGGAGCCACCCTGCTCCCAATTACCATCAACTCCACTTTCACAAAACACAAAACTCAACAATACTAAGCCCAAAGGTTATCAGAGCAATACTAATACACATAGATATATAAAGAAGAGTAAAGGATCAAGGAATCCTACAATGTGGAAGTAGTGACAATTATGCCTCATATACCATGTACGCCCGACCTCCACTAATTCGCCTGCAAACTGGGCATTTGAAACCGAAGGGCCCAGGGGAAAGCAATTAAAAAACACGTTAGAGTGAGTGGACAAAAATAAATAAGTAAGTTGTTTCAAATGAAAGTAAAGCTTTAATACTTTCCCATATTTATTCCTTTAAAAACTCGATGCATGCACAAATGGTAAAACACATTTAGCTTTAAATCCAAGGATTTCAAAAGGGTAAACCGACTAGCCTCGCGTCACAACATTCGAAAAATATATCGTAAAACCGAAATCTCGTTTCTCAAGAAGATAAGACCAGCCCCGCTGGCTACAGTGAAAATCAGACTAGCCCCACTAGTCAAGCAATGATAAGATATGGGGAAGAAGTATCACCATACGAAAGAAGGGAGCCTCCCAGGCTCTGTTCGGAGTGTCCCACACTCTGGAGCATCCCATGCTCTGCTCTACTCACCCACGAACACATAGTAAGCAGGAAGGAGTACTAATAGGCTAGCTAGCAATAAAATATAGCGACCCAGGTATGGCGGGTAAAAACCATTCAAATCTAGTAAATCTAGAAGGCTTCCCCATGAGTCCCGCGAATAAATAAAACACGGGTACGATTCCCAACCGTACCCGGAAATTCTCGTAAAAAGTTACATAAATCAACAGCGTGTCCCACACGCTAAAAGAATAATTAGATTATCAGCAAGACATTCCCAATGCCAAAACCGAAAGTCGATAAACAAATAGGAAATAACTTCATCGTAATCCCATTTCGAAAATCTTTCCAAAAATCTCAAATCAACGAATAGCAATATACTTGATTCTAGAAATCACCTCGGAAAATTACTTCAACGAAATTTAACATAAATCACAAATTCAAAATCGAGCGTAACAACTTTAATTCAAAAATCCAATTGACATAGTAATAAAATATTTAAATCCGTTTAATATGCTCGATAAATTAAAATAATGATTTAAGTCACTAATTCATTTCCCAAATCAAATCAAGACAAATCAACAATTGCATGCATCCATATTTAAAAGCAAAGGTCCACTCACTGTACTATTTAGGCGATCACGCATCCGAGTTCCTTCGTCGAGCAATAGCTCGGTACATCGCCCTGTACACAATTATATTCTATGTATAACAACTCGGCCATTTAATACGATTCCTAAAATCAAATCCTCATAATCACATCTCCACTTCTTCTTGGACTCAACCCAAATTATACAACTAATACCAATTTACTAATTTAAAGGTTTTAAGGCAGAACCAAGAGATATCCAACGGTCGGATTCTCGTAAATCGATAATCGAAACTCATAATTTTTGAAAATTCATAATACATTCAAAACCTCACCAATCTTCACTAAACTTCATATATAAGCTCCACAACATTTATAGGATTTAATTGGGCAATCTACCTTTTTACAAAGTCACAACATTTATAGAAAAAATATGCAATCTACCTTTTTACAAAGTCACAACCTTAGCCCTTTGGAAGCTAAAGATCATGAGGATGATATTAACAATTATGGTAATGAACGGCTTGATTGATTTTAATTTTTATGCGAACAAATTAAAAGTACACAAAAATAAAGTATGCAAATAAAAATAGAGATTTTGATATAAGAGAGAAATAGAGGCTTAGGCATCACACCTAGCCTTACTCATCCACACAATATAACCCAAATTTAATGTAACAACATGTTTTGATAAATTTCCCCTTAGTGCTTTGATGAAGCTACCAATAAACCAACTAGTCATGCAATTTTAATGATCTCTTCCTAAGCAAAGCTAAATTACACAACCTTTATACCATTCAAATCTTCTGGATTATAAATGGCCTATGGTGCCATGAGCCTAAATTCTTCCGGAATCTAAACTCACAACATCATGCTTTAATTTAAAGGTAAGAAATTCAAGCAACTTAGTTCTTCCCGTAGGAATAAGCTAAGCCACCACCTATTTGGCTACACATGCTCAAGGACTCAAGAGTTTATCAAGTTCATGTTTCCGATTCATTAACTTCCTAAAGCATGCTTCTAGGTGATAATCTATGAACACACTTAGGATACATTAAATTATAGTAGCCAAAAGATTCAAAACATGCATAAACATCAAATAACATAAAGATTACATTGTTTTGTGCACAAGCTAAGCCCTAGCCCCAAATTCAATTACTCATAACTACAAGCCATAAACATCATAAATAACAAATAAAATAGAGCAAAGAGTGGAGAACAACTGATATACCCACGGGTTCGACTCTATTTGGAGCCAAACCAATAGAACAAGATGTCTCCCTTGTCTCCTAGATGCTATATGAGAAGAGAAAAGCTTCAAAGTATAGGGATTTCGGTTTCTAGAACCCAAATCACTATACAAATCCACAAAATCTCAAGAACAAAGTAAGAATAAGGCTTGAATGTGTGAGAAACAAGAGAAGTGATTGATCAAAGTGTGTAGAAACTTCGGTTTTGGTGAAACCCAAGTGGCTACACACCTCTCTCTTACACAAAATCAAAGAACTATGAACTAGCTATGAAAAACTCGAGAGAAACTATGCTAGAACTAGAGAAAAGAGAGATTTTGATGTTGCAAAGTGAGAGAGTAAAAGGGTGAACGGTTTTGGGGAGAGAAAATGGGCTATTTAAAGGCCAAGGCAATTCAAATCAAGGGTGGAGATCAAAAGGAATGAAGGGCTAGATGTGATTGACAAATGTGTGTGTAAGCACAAAATGTGGATCAAGTTTTAAACTCTACATAGAAATGACCAAGAAAGCCCATAGATATTTTAGTGGAGGAGAAAAAGTAAGGGTAGAAGGGTCATAGTGTAGGGAAACAAGGTAATAAATAGGAGACAAAGGTGTAAGGTGTAAGAATTGGATCACTTGTCATCTTTCAACTTTTGAATTTCAAAATAACCTAGACCTAAAGTCTTCCCACCTAAAGTCTCTAACCCTAATCAGCTCTTTCCTGTCCTCCACCCATGTTCTTAGCCGGCCAACTCGGCCGGAAAAGTCCGGAATCCGGCGTTGACCACCGTTGACCTATTTCTTTGTCCGTTTGTGCATTTTCTTCTCCTTTCTTCCTTCGATTGAATCTCCACCGAAGGTTCCGAATTGGCCTTTGACTTCTTCATACCAAATGTTCCTCCATGAGTTTAGATCATCCAGGTAAAATTTCAGAGTTTAGTTCGCCGTGGTTTGGCCGAAAATGCTGCTGGAATACGTACAGGTCCGGTTTTGCAGTTTTCGTCTTTTAGTCATAAATTTGTGCCTATCTTTTGAAGCCCTTCCACTCCGAACTAGCTCTTGCACTCTTCATAATAAATGATCGTTAGGATGTATAGAATGGATCTGGAAAGTTTCAACTCATTTAAAGTTCATTTGGTGGGCCTGCCGCTGCTCCTTCCTTGCCTAGCTTGGTTTCTCCTAGCCAGAGTAGGAAAATGTGCTAAAGTTGACTTTTTAGTGCATTTCCAAGCTTCTCCATCATTTCCTAGCATGATAAGGAAAACATAATAAATAAATATAAATAAACACAAAGGTTAAGAAAAAGTGCAAGATTAGGGGAATAATTAGTATGTAATTATGGACCTAACAAGAGGCGGAAGGCCACTTTGAGGCCGACCGTTCTTCTTCCGCGATCTACCTCCGGGGTCTGACTATTAGGCTTCCGTTTTTCCCCTGGAGGTAGATGTGGTTGTGAGTTGTGCTCTCTCTGAAGACCATCTTCATCCCGGAGGACAATCACCTGGAAGGGGTATGATGGATTATTCCCTTCCATCTTCCTCCGGTACAGACGATAGCAGCTGCGACTCAAACCGGAGGAAGATGTGGGTGAAGAGAGGAAGAGCATGAGCGGTCATACCACATCCTCCTTGCCATAACAAGATCCAGAAACTCTTAGAAGATCTGTAATCCTTATGATTTTCTAAGCCACATTTGGCCTAATAATTGCGAATGTAATCGTGTTGATTTGTACTTTGTACTGCCTTTGGCCGCAAAGCCACTTTATGAATGTTTCTTTGAGCATAATGCAAAATCTGTTATGAAATATGAAATAAAGCCTCATGTATAGGCCATCACGTATATTCTTAACACACATTGTCAAGGAAAAATAAAAATGTAACAAAAACAAAAGTTGAAATTGAAATGGAATATTGAATAAGGCCTCAACTAAGGCTGGAATATTGAATAAGGCCTCAACTAAGGCCTGGATGTATAGAGTGCTGCCCCCCTAGTGTTCATAGGTGAAGCAAATACATGAGACGAAGGCCACAGGAAAAGGCCTGAATATCGACAGATGATGCGAGCCGATGAAGACTACGGTTGCCCCCCTGTCTGGGAAGAAGGTTGATCAGGGGGATCTTCGAACTCCCAAACACTAGGGTAATATTTCTTCAGGAATCGCCCGTTAATGGGGTTGCGATGGATGTCACCATCCAGGTCTCGAAGGTGAAAAGCCTCGCGCTCCATGTTACGGTGGACAACCATCGTGGAGTCCACTTACCGCGACCGATCAATTTCTCGCCAAAAGGCAAAACAGCTTTCCAAACAAGGTCCCCCTCTTTGTAACTATGGCCACACGTCCTCTTATCATAGGCGAGGGCGATACGCTGTTTCTCCATCACTAAATTATCCAAAGCCGCTAGGCGCTGCTCGCTCAAATCTTCGTGTTCCTACCACATAGCCTGGACATAATCTTCACCGATCAAGTGATGCTGCTCTTGTACGCGTAAGGAATGAACGTTGATTTCCAAGGGTAAAACTACATCATGGCCAAACATTAGTGCATAGGGTGTTGTAGCGGTGAGATTCCTCTTGGAGGTGCGGTAAGCCCATAGTGTCTCATACAAAGTGTCGTGCCACTGGCGAGGGTTTTCAACCAGCATCTTCTTTAGTAGGGTAATAATAATCTTGTTACTGGCCTCCGCTTGGCCGTTGGACTGAGCATAATATGGAGTGCTGTGGATGAACTGGATGCCTAAATCTTTGACAAGTTGCTCGATCACACCTCCCATGAATGCTGCCCCCCTGTCTGAAACGAGCGCCTCAGGAATACCAAACCTGCAGATAATGTTATGAAAAATGAATTGGCGAATGGTGGCATCGGAAGCCTCTTTCAAAGGCTTAGCTTCGACCCACTTGGTGAAGAAATCAGTGGCCACGATGATGAACTTATGTTAGAGAGAAGAGTGGGGGTGAATCAATTAGGTCCAATGCCTAGCCTCGCGCAGGCCAAGGTTTAATAATAGGTTGAATGGGAATATTAGGGATATGCTGGACTGGACCAAGTGCTTGATAGTCTTGGCATCCTTTGGCGAATGTAATACAGTCCTTCAAAATGCTGGGCCAGTAATAACCATGTCTCCTGATGAGCCAGCACATCTTAGGTCCCGCTTGATGGGCCCCGCAGATTCTTGTGTGTGCTTCGCGCATTAATCGCTTTGCTTCGCGAGCATAGACACATCGGAAGTCTATTCCATCTTCCCCACGTCGTCGCAACTCGTTACCCCTGAGGAAGTAATTTAAGGCAAGAAAGCGAACTTTCCTGTCTGCTGTAGGATCTGGTCGTTTGAGGTAATCAATCAACGGAATACGCCAATCAACGTCAATAGGTTCTAGGACAGCGACGACCGGCTCATCCGGAGGGTCAGGCCGCGTGAGCCATAAAGGCAGTGTGTGACGCTAGACTTTCAGAATGCGCTCGCGAACCCCATACTTCAAGGTAATGCCTGTAGCCAGTTGAGCGAGTTCATTGGCCGTGAAATTGAGCTCGCGAGGGATGTGCTCCAAATCCGCGTCATCAAATTGATCCAGAAGCTCAATGGCCCGATTCAAATATGGTAGGAGCAACCAGCTTACACATTTGTATTTTTCTTGAAGCTGATTTATCACGAGCTGAGAGTCGCCGCGAATCTGAACGTCCCTCACTCCCAATTCCAATAAGACTTCTAGGCCAATAATAAGGGCCTCATACTCTGCCTGGTTGTTTGTACACTTAAACTCCAATTGGAAAGAGTATGAGAAACGATCGTCGGCAGGGTTCTTCAGAACAATTCCTGCCCCCGCTAATGTTTCAGTTCTCGAGCCATCAAAAAATAAGACCCAGGGCTGCAAAGAGACTGTGGCTTGACACCATACTGCGTACTCTGGAATGCTCGCCAAATCTGGTCAAGTTGTAATTGCGATTGCTATCTCTAACTCCTTCATTGTGGGTATATCCAACATAGGATGATGTGCCAAAAAGTCTGCGATGGCCTGTCCCTTTATAGCTTTCTGAGGCACATATTGCAGTGAAAATTCGGACAGGGCCAGTACCCACTTGCCAATGCGGCCTCTCAGAATAGGTCACGACAACATGTACTTGACCAGGTCGGTTTGAGCGATGATGCAGGTAGTAAAGGATAACATGTAGTGTCGCAACTTGCATGCTGAGAAATACAATGTCAGACACAGCTTTTCCATAAGAGTATACCTTGTCTTGCAATCCGTCAGTGTCCGACTAAGGTAAAAAATGGCGTGCTCGACGCCTCCCTCATCATCTTGGGAGAGTAGACTACCAATGGAAGCCGCAGCCGTTGAAATATATAGCTTCAACGGAAATCCAGCTCTCAGGGGAACAAGCACCGGTGGGCTCGCTAGGTAGGCCTTGATTCTGTCGAAAGCCTCTTGGTGTTTAGGCTCCCATACAAACTCGTTCTGCCCTTGTAACTTCAGTAATGGCGAGAAAGGCTTGATTTTACCTGTAGAGTTAGAGATGAAACGTCTCAGAAAGTTGATCTTACCCAGCAAACGCTGCAATTCCTTTTTCGTTCGCGGAGGGGATGCATTGATTACGGCGCTTGCCTTGTCCTCAGGGACCTCAATCCCCCTCTGATGGACAATGAATCCCAGAAAATCTCCGGCTTGAACTTGATACGTGCAAAAGCAATCGCCAATTTAAACCCTGAAAAATGTAGTTGTTAGTATAGAATAAGCAGGGATCGTTCAAGCCGGGGATTGAGGGTGCTTACATGTGAGAAATAAATCAAAGAAAAGAATATACATATCATACGAAAATTACTAAAACATATACAAGTTTAGTTAGAATTAAATTAGAAATCCATATACAACACAAATACAAACAACAAATCCTAGTTAAACTCTAACTACACAAATCCATGTATAACACAAACACATATTACTATTCACGAAAACACTATTCACGGAATTAAAATATATTTCCAGATTATATACATATTATTTAAGTTTACATGCTATCTAAAAATCCTAAAATTAATTTTATATATTTACACAAACAAGAAAACATAAAGATAGGGGGGTTTTTAAAGATTGAAATCGAAAATTTTCAGAAAATAAACAAAGATTAAAAACGTTTTTATTTACATAGGTGGGAAAAGAAGAACTTTTGGAAAACAATTTGTCAAGAACAATTCAAGAACAACATATTCATGCATCCCTTAATCTTGTTAATTACCATGAAAAGATATCAACCCAAGAAACAAAGTTACAAGCGCCCAATGTCCCTTATATGACTTCCCTTTACACAATTGATCGACGAAGCACCAAACCAACATATTCCAAACGCAGGTATCACACAATCGAAGCGACTCATAATCTCATGCGTTCAAATCATTAAGAGCAAGTGAAAGTTTAGTCAATAAACATGCAAATTCAAGTACTCAAAGCAAGTCTTTTCATTACATGCATAATCTAATCTCGACCTTTGTACAAAGCCTTTACTACCATATTGAATTAGGGTCACGAAGCGTTAACCTAATTACTAGCTCCAATTACATGCAATCATTCTATGTTTGCAACCAAAGAACAAGAACACATAAAAGTTATCTATAAAACAAAACCAGATTACCATTCCATATTTCGGCAATTAATCAAGATCAAACACACATAAACACATCAAACATTGAATCATTCATCCAAATCGCATCCCAAAAATCAGAAAGTAACTCATGTTTTCGGTTTTACACATAGGAAAATCAAAACAGAAAATACAAATACAAAAACACTAAACCGTAAAGAAAACATAGGGAAGATGGTATGAACAACCCTTGACTACGTCCCAAGGTCCAAAGCAGATCCAAGGCAGCAACACAAGGTAGAATTCACGGCTAGGATGGGGGATGGCACGGCTAGGAGCTTGTAGATGCAAAAACCTGAAACTTAAGAGCAAACCGGTGAGAAACGAAATTGTGGAGAATATAGTTGTAACCCTTGAACGTCTAATACACAAGGTATATATAGTAGAACGTCTCAAGGCACTCCCAATTCGTTTCTACTTGGTTTCTCTTAGTTCGTGTTGATTTAGGACTTCTTTCTCACAAAACAGATTTCCGGCAGGATTGACCTCAGTCCACTAAAACGGCCATAACTTCCTCTAGAAAATAGCTATTGATGAGCTGTAAAAAGATCTGGAAACTAGACATCCGTAGCTTTCCAACCATATAAAGATCATAATTTTCTGAGCTCTGAGAGATTTATTGCACTCCGTTGAAGTTGACTGATCTGCACAGGCAGATTTCCGAATCTGTAATGGATTTGACTTTTAATGCACAAGTTGAGTCCAATTCGGTTTTCCTTCACATCACATGCCTCTCACATGTCTTCCACGCCTTATTGAAGAATGAAACGTCAAGAACTCCCTAGAACCTTCAAGAATCTCACGGCAATTCCAATCCTTACTCAACAAGAAGTCCAAATTCCACATTGCTTTGTAATTCGTATTTCTTGTTGCTTCTTCTTCCATGTGCACGGCATATGACCTTCTTGAGACTTCTAGATGCTTCATGGACGTTCCATAGACTTCTCCTAGCTTCCACAGGTCTCCTAGTACGAGTAAAACTCCATATGCAAGTAGGTTTCCTAGTTGAATACTGCTTCCTTTTCCGAGATGCTTCTACACTCTTCCGGAACCTTCTTGAGTAATCCTTATCCAACAGGGACTCCTTATCACACTAGGATTCCTTATCTGAGTAGGATTGGGTTTCCTTGTCCAAGTAGAACTTCTAATTTCCGCGACTTAAGAGTTTGAATCCAAGTCAGCTTCTGATTCCTACTCCAACTAGGATTCCTTTTCCTAGTCAAACTGGGAGAACTTCCATTTCTTCATTTCTTTCCATTTCTGTGCCACTTGTGCTTCCTTAGCCATTTTTGGACCTTGAGACTCCATTTTACCTGAAAAACACTAACTAAGTTAAATTGATCAAGATAAAGGAAATAACTTAGCAAAATATAGGGTTTAAACATTATTAACGTCGCATTTTATGCTCCTATCAGAACTCCAAAAATGCACTTAGTGGGATTCATTCGGAGCTTGTCGGGCATGCGCTCGAATACCTTTCTGAGATCTGTGATGTGGTCTCCTCTCTTCCGAGATTTCACAACTATGTCATCGATGTAAACCTCTAAAATCTTCCCCAGGATGTCATGGAAGATCAGGTTCATGGCTCTTTGATATGTTGCTCCCGCATTCTTTAGTCCAAAGGGCATGACGACATATTCAAAAACTCCCGCGAACCCGGGACATCTAAACGCGGTTTTATGTATGTCTTCTTCTGCAACCGGAATCTGGTGATACCCTGCGGTGCCATCCATGAAGGAGAACAATTCATGTCCTGCTACAGCGTCTACTAACATATCCGCGACCAGCATGGGGTAGACATCTTTAGGTGTAGCGAGATTAAGGTCTCTGTAATCTACGCAGACCCTCATCTTGCCATTCTTCTCGCAAACAAGCACTATATTAGATAGCCACTGATTGTATTTGGCTACCTTGATAATGCCCGATTTATGCATCTTTTCGACTTCCTCCTTGACGAGGACTTGGGTTTCTGAATTCATTCTTCGCGGTTCTTGTTTCACAGGCCTCTTGTCAGGGAGTGTTGGCAGTTGATGGCAAACCAAGTCCGGTGACAGGCCGGGCATGTCTTCATACTTCTCTGCAAAATAGTCTTTGAATTCTAGCAATAAGTCAGTGAGCCTCTGTTTCTCGCTAAGCTCTAAGTAAGCGCTGATAGCCACTTCCATAGGCTCACTTGCTGTTCCAAGATTAACTTTCTCGGTAGGGTCTCTGACTTTAGGAGGTGTATTGTCCAGCGCCGCCGGGGCGAGCTGAATATCCACCTCATCCTCTTGTTCTTGATCAGAGAATTCTTCATTGACGGCCTCTAAGGTCACGACTCAATCATAGGCCTCTTTTTCCACTAAATACGATGATAGTCTTTCGTACAGCGAGTTGAAGGCAGCCACGTCGTAATCCTTCCTCTGGGAGGTCATAATCCATTAATCATTTAGGGGTTTGGGCACAGCGTGGCCAGGCCTCTCTAAGCCTTCTTTTGGGAGCGTAAGCCCCCACTGTGCCAATTCAGAGGCCGTCACCCCTGTTGGGCGGCCTTTATCATCGATGCCACTGACCTGCAATAGAGTGATAGGCTCCAAATAGTACCTGACATCTACATAATTCGTGGAAACTAGGAATGGAAGAGGATCCACTTTAATCACCTCAGCTTTATCTGTCTCCCTATTCCACATAATTAACTCCTGATGGAGAGTTGACGGTACACAGTAACTTCTGTGGATCCAGTCTCTACCCAGGATAGCACTGTAGGCCGCATAGCAATCAGTCACAAAGAAAGCATAAACTCCCTCTGCTGGGCCAACCTTGATACGTAAGAAAACTAATACTAAGGTCTTTGTTACAGTCCCTGCGAAGTTCTTGAGCGTGAGGGATGTTGACTGAATTTTCTCCCTCTTGATCCCGAGCAAGTGCAGGAGGTAGTGACGACATTAACGGCAGCTCCGGTATCAATCATGATCTTACTAACTTTGGTACCGCCAATTTCTACTGCAATATATAGAGGCCTCATGTGTTGGACCATAGCTGGCGTTGGCTTGGTGAAGCTCATGAAGGGTTCTTTGCTCTGAGCATCCTCCGTTTCATGAAGGACAGCCTATTCCACAGGTGTCGTGGCTGCCGATGTGATCTGCAAAGGTTGTGCATTACTTTCCTCAGCTTCCACACAGTCCTGAGCAACGACCGGTAGTCTATACCTTGCGGGAAGCACGTAAACCATGTTGCAAGACGTGTCAGTCATCTCTGTCTCCTCCATGTCATCTTCTAGGTTAAGCTCGGGTTCGTCGATAGGGGTGTTCGCATTGACTTGCTTAGCCAAACAGTTCACCAACGACTCTTCTGTAAGGCCTTTTACCTCACACTGCTAGTGTTCCTGTGCCCCGGGAGCCTGCTTAGGGGAGTCTGGTTTCAGTTCCCTTGCCATGCTTGCCTCTGGGGGAGCGACCACTACACTCTGGACCTTTTTCGGTCTCCACTGTAAGGTATCGGTAGTCTTGTCCTTGCCCCCCAGTCTCTCAAAGACCGAAGATTTGGCTTCCGGTTCTTCGCGAAATAACTTGCGCCTGACATGTGGTCGTCGAGTCGGCGGGCTCTCCTTTGGAGCCATTGGAGGTGTTCTCTCCTCAATAATCCTGCAAAAAACAGGGGTTTAGATGTCCCTGTTATCGAGCTCGCTTGTTTTTTAAGGCTGCGGGGAGCCATTAACGGCTTAGCAGCTAGTGCCTCCATCTCCTTTTGATACTGCTCAGGTGATTTGACTAATTGTGAAGGCTTAATCAGGCCCTGGTCCAGAGCCTCTAGCGCGCGCTTGCCTTCCCCAAACCTGCGCTGCAGTTTCCTCTTCTTGGAAGTGCTTATTTCCACTGCCTTCCCCTTTTCCCTGGTGTACCACTTTCTTTCCTTGATGGTGGCGGCTGGCGCATGCGGGATGTAAGGCTTGGTCAGCACGTCTTTGCGCTTGTTCGTGGCCCTCTCTTCATGTTTCTGATCAACCGCGGCTGCTCTCAGCTTCTTGAACAAATTGGAGTCATTTGGGGATGGTGGTGACTCTATTTTCTCTTTTTCTCTCGGGCTAGAAGGTTGATAGTTTCGCGATGACGAAGTCCACCTGAGGGGTGGTAGAGAGCCAAAGTGAAATGGTTGCTCGACCTCTTCATGCGACACTTGGATGCCACACTCTTCTTTGCATCGCGAGCATAGGACCACGGGTGAGGCTTGACCAACTGATTTAGCTTTCTTCTTTGCAAGGGTCTCATCCTCGGCAGACTTTCCTTCTTGTTCCTTTGTACTCAAATCCAAGGTTGGTTTCCTCTGGTTCTGCTTGGTCCAGTTCACATCGACCATATTGATCCCAGTGTCAGGAAAAGGGTCCAGGTCCACTAGCGCTGCTGCCGTTACTGGAGCTTCCACCTGCAAACTGCCATTATTAAGCCATACCAGAATCTGGTCTTTGAGCTTCACACAGTCCGTGGTGTTGCGATTCCACAAGTTGTGAAACTTGCAGTACTTCTTCCCTTTCACCTGTTCTGGTCGAGGAAAAGGTCCAAAGTCGGTCTTCACCATCTTCGCGGCGATCATTTCGTCCAGAATCTCATGTGCCTTATTGGCATCATATGTATATGTCTCGAATTCAGGTTTGGTGAATGATGCGGCTGAAATAGCCTCACAATTTAACCCTGCAAAATGTAGTTGTCAGTATAGGATAAGCAGGGATCGTTCAGTCCGGGGATTGTAGGGTACACCTACACAAAAAGGTCAATTAACAAATAAAAGAATAAAATGGGGGGTTTTGAAATTTGGTTCCTAATCTACTTAAAATAAAAACAAAACAAATAAAACTATATACAATGATCGACTTCCCTAACCTAGACCAATACCACTCGGAAATTACTAAGTGTAAAAACAGAAAATTCATTTCAACATGCTACAAAAATGTGCCCACCTTAAATGCTAGATAAAAGCCCAAATGAAAAGCTGTCACGGTCCAATCCATTTATCTGATCCGGTCTTCGAATCAACTCACACGTGCAAATTAACCATTACACATAGCAATTAACACGTAATTTCCAGAATCGTATTTTTACCACTCTTTAGAACTAATTACTACTTGTTTAACTCAGCGCCTTAACAAATAACAATTACTCTTGGGAAATTAAGCAAACACACAAGAACTCTCACCGTTATTCTAGCATGCAAACTTATTAACCTAACTCTGAAAATTACCTAAACACGTAAAATGGCACAAGATTGTCACATGCATCATCAAAGAATTCTCGAAATTAACTCAATAATAAACTGAAAATCTCAAAAATATTAATAAAAATATTCTGAAAATTACATGTCTCCAATTACACAACTCGCAAATTGAAACACACAAAACCGAAACAAAAATTATAAGTAGAGTCATAGTTACACTTTGAAGCTTTCCTCAGCGGCTTAGCAACAAGGTGATGAACTCGTCTCTGCAATGGTGGTGGAGCGTCCTTGACTAAGCGCCTAAGAGATTCGTAGATTGATGGATGGATGGTGGTCACGGTCTTGTAGGAGATGGAGGTTTGAGGAGTGAATTGGGCAGTCTTGGAATGGTTTTTGGCTGGGAAGTGATCTTGGCTGGGAAGTGATGCAAATTATGTTCTGGATGTTGCCTATTTATAGGGGAGCATTGGTTGGCTTTACCAGCTGAAACATCTCCTTTATGGCCTTAAATCCTCTCATAATGGGGCAATTCTTTTAATTTCCAAGCTGAAACGTCTTTCTCTTATTTATTTTTCAGCTGAAACATCTTTCTCTTTTATTCTTCAACTGAAAAACGTCTTTTTCCTTTATTCTCTAGCTGAAAACGTTTTTCTCCTTTAATTTCCGAGCTGAAACGTCTTTCTCCTTTATTCTTCAGCTGAAAACTTCTTTTCTCCTTTATTTCCCTTCTTCATTGCTTAGTCAAATATCTTAAATACTTTATTTTATGACTCCATCATTGCTGTTTCCAAGAGTTCCACCAGGCAAGGTTTCCTACAACAAGCAGGAGAATATCAGAATTTTCTAGAGAAAATAAAGGGAATTAAAATGTTAAAGACCGCAAAAACAGTTGACAGTTAGGAATCCTGATCCAGCTAGGATTTTTATGAATTTTACTTTTTCCGCCTATTTCACAGCAAAAACTCAACAAGACTCTCAAAATGACTTACTGACTCAAAACACTAAACTTAAGGGAGAAACAAGGCTAAAATGGGGCACATAATGAATAATATCGTCACACTTTTTGGTCCTATCAGTGAAGGCCATCGATTTGAGCTTGACAGGTTCCTTGGAAATCTTCAGTTGCTTCAGGGCCGGATTCTTCCTCCCAGTTAATTCATAAGCAGCGATATCGTTCTCATCTTCCTCATCGTCATCTTGAACCACTTCTTCACTGTGATGATGGTAGTAAGGGTCATAGGTAGCTGGCTGGTAGCTCAGGGCTGCTACGGTACGATGTTTTCTTGGTACGTATGTCCCTCTAGATGTATTCTTCCTTGTGTCTGTTTCTCTGAGGAGATGTTCGAAGCTGCCCACCTTTGTGATGAGTTCTCCCATTGACTGGATCATGCTGCCATGTTGCTTCTTTTGTTGACGTGGTTCCAAACCCTTGACCGCCAGCTTGACTAACTCTTTCTCAGGCAGGATGACGTTCAGCTTGGCTTTCTGAATTTGAAAGCGCTGAAGATAGGCCACAGCGGACTCTGTAGGCTGCTGGGCCATCTGAGTGAGAGAAGCCAAGTCCACCTCAGGCTCAATGGCTCCGAAAGTTTCTTGAAAAAGCATTTCTATCGAGGGCCAATCCGCCACTGTTCCTAGTCGAAGCTTGGAAAACCATCTGAAGGCAGCTCCCGAAAGAGAAGTACCAAAGATTCTACATTTGAGGATATCATCATTCTGGTATTGGCCGCATTGTACCCTAAACTTGGCCAAATGGGTTGCCGCATCCTCGGTGTCTTCCCCTGAAAAAGTAGAAAATATGATATTTTTATAGTCCCTGGGAAAGGGTGCGAGCATGATATGCGGTGGGAAAGGTCCCTCATAGACCCCATCCAGTTGGGCTCTAGGATTAGCCAACCTGATCATTTCCTCTACCTCTTCACGTCTTACATATTCTGGACCAGGAGGAGGAGGTGGTGTCGCCACAGTCTGGCGAGTAGCCTGCAAAGGTATTGCTTGGTTAACAGTCGCCAGCCCCTCTCCTACATGCACAACGCGAGTTGTACCTTGTTGCTGAAGAGTCACTGCTGGCATAGGCGTCTCTTTTGCCAAGGCTGTTATCTTAATCGGGTTGTCGGTCTGGTCAATCCCGTAATAACTTCCTGGCAGTTCCTGGTATACGTTTTCTGCCCCATCGCTGTCGTACTGAACGAATGCAGCAGAGTTGGATGTAGTTCCAACAACTCTCGAGGTCTGATGCTTCTGTCTGGTGGTCTGTCCGCATGGTGAGGTGGTCTTTTCCTTACTGCCGCAGATAACCAGAGCTTGCTCTTTATTTTTCAGTGGTGTAGCAGCAACGGTGGCGGAAGGAGTAGTGGTATTGTTGCTCACCTTCTCTCGCTGATTCGGTGGCACGTACTTTGCCCGAACCAGACAGTTGGCCAAGGGAACCAAGGATAGCGTTAGGATCCCCTAAAGTCTTGTTCAACACTTCTCTTGCTTGGTTCAATTCGGCTCTTTGCATGGCCACCTCGGTTGCGAGGTTAGCGCCATCCTTGCGAAGACCTGCCATATCTGATGCAGTCTGCTTGGTTTGGTTCGCGATGGCCTCCATGATTTCCTTCTGGCACTGATTCTGCTCGCTAGCGATACCTGCGGCATGAGCCCTCACTGCATTCTCTGATTGTGCGATCTGTTGTTTAGTATCCTCTGCATGTCGGGTAATGCGCTGGTCTAGTTCACGTATGAGCTGATCCGTTTTAGCGGTTTCCCTTTCAAAATCAGTGGCTATCTTCTTGCGATGATTTTCAATATTCTCCATGATGATTGCGAACCTTACCTAGGAGGTTGCTCCTTCTGGAATAGGCTTCGCGACGAAAGCCTCTCTTTCTCCACTCTCCACTGTGTTGGAGACAGGGGTAGTGGTAACAGGCCCACTGGCATGATTAGTAGTGACACTCTGACCCTCAGTAATGGTCGGGTGATTCTCTTCCCGTTCAGTTGACATGTTGGGTGGTTGGGAATGACGAGAAAATCTTTGAGTCACTTGTTCTTCAGAAAGACCATGACAGTCCGCGCGTGAATGCGGTCTGTAACTGGACGTCTTATGCTTTGAGCAGTTAGCGTAAACCTTTTGGTAAGGGTTTTCGCTAGACTTCCCAATGGTTACATTCACGAAAAGACACTATTAGGGTCTCACTGGGCATGCCAAAATGTTTGGCTCAAAAACCAGTTGGCGTGCAAACTGTCTTTTTTAAGCGTGTGCGCAGGCGTGCCAGCACTGTGGGGTGCAGTCGTCGGGGGAGTCCCTTGACCGGACTTCTTCTTCAAGCAGTCGTCGGAGGAGAGCACCAACCTCGCCACAAGGTTCTTCTCTAGCCTTTCGAGAAAGGACTTCTTGCCTTACGGATAAGGACTTTGGATGTGATTTCTTCGCGTCACCGAATTGATACTCAACGTTGTAGGCTGAGCAGAGCAATCACTGGGAAGTTTGGAGAAAGCACGGGTTTTGCTAAAGCATGACTTTAGCTTTACTGGGTTGCGAGGGCGTTACCCTTGCTTCGCTGGTAGTATCGGTGGCAGTCGGCTCGGAGAGACTCGGACTGGAAGTACGGTCGCCGGGTTTCAACAAGGTTGAAGATTTGCTCCGGGGAGGCTTTGTAATCGCTGAGATTGATTGATTCGAGAAAGGTCATCTCTTTGTCCTTTAACCCTGGTATTTATACACCTAGGGTTTCGACTGTTCCTTGCTTTAGAATGATTATTGATTGAAGTTTCCTATTCAATTTCTGCTACTTGATTCCAATAAAGTTTCGTTTTCCTTATGGATCACGGAATGGGCGAAGCTATACCCCAAGCCTAAGTAGGCTTATTTTTGGGCCGTAGGTATCGGCCCACTGGGTCAAATCCACTAAAGGATCTTGCCAAAAATACTTTTGGGCTCAAACAAGGAGTACCCTTAATTTCCGGTTAGAATGATCCTTATTTATTCTTACTATAATTCGATGTAGGGTTATATTTTGAGCACTCATTTTGAGCATGTCAATTTTTGGCGCCGTTGTCAGGGATTGGTGTGGTTCGGTTTATTTTCGGTTTTGTTTTTAGTGGAACCGAAAACTAGGACAGAAGAGATCGGTTCAGTGTGGTTTCTGGCACTGATTTGTCCGTTCGGTCCAATTTCAATTTCTCCGCATCGGTCAGGTGCTTTTTTGGCCGGTCTCTGATTTTTCGGTGGCCAAAAGTTCACTCCTACCGTAGAGGTTCTACGTCTCAATCTCATCGGATGGGTGGGATGAGGAATGAAAAAGAAAAAAGGCCCGACTCGGCTCAGCCTGAACGTGCCCCATTTTGCCTGGTGCATGGGCCTGGCTTAGACTTGAAATTCATAGAAAAAGTCTGGCCCAAGCGTGTTAGTTTTGAGTAATGATAAAATGAGAGAGTTTGGAACACCGTCAGCGTCGTCATCCAGAGTCGTTTATTAGGGCTGAGACGTTATAACCTTGAAGTCAAATTTTGGTCAGAGACGCACAGTAGACAAGTGTTTTCAGAGTTGAGAGAATTTGCAGAGGGAGTGATGCTTCACAAATGGAGGCGGTGAATGTTCAACCAATACAAGCGAGGAGGCCTTACGAGGGAGAAGAGTCGGAAGGGGACTATGTCGCCGTGAATAATGGAGCCGGAGCGAATCCTTCTCAAGTCACAATGAGTCGCTGCAGCAATTCCACTCGCACCAGTGAGCTCACCATCGCCTTCGAGGGCGAGGTCTACGTTTTTCCCGCCGTTACTCCCGATAAGGTTCCTTCCTTCCTTTGGCTCTTTTATACTCTCTCTGTTCATTTGCGAATTTAGATTCACCTAAGTGCATGTTAACTGGTAGAGTCGTGTGATAATTTGGATGATAGGTACTGGTTCATACTTCATAGTGTTGGTTTGTTTATGAATTCTGAGGTTGGCTCATCAGGTTTATCATGTCTATGTTAATTTAATAATAAAAGCCCAATTGCAGCTGATTATTATTACCTGGATGATGAACTGCTGCTTTTCGGCTGGGCTGAGAAATTTTTTTCGAAGATACGGTCATGATTTTTAAAGTAATCTCTGAGGAAAATGGCAGACTTGCTAGTTATTTCGTTCTTGGGAAGCATTTCTTTCTTTTAGTCCCTTGGAAATATGTTTTTGAAATTGTTCAAACAGTTGGCAGATTATATAAATCTGTTCCTCTTGAAGCAGTGCAAACACACATTTTAATCAGAGCTGCAAAGGATACGGTTGATTCTGACAAAACAAACATATGTAGAGCTTATGTTTTTGTTTTCTAAGATGTATATGTTTTCTATCTGATCAAAATATGGAGTTAGACTTGACTAATTTTTAGGTCTGCTTCTCTTTGCTCTTTGTCTATTCATATGTGACTTGAATTAAAAATGGTTTAATCAGTGCAATTTTTTGTGCATATACTTGTGCAATGTTCCATTATGCTTTAAAATCTGCTGTTTGGAGTTCCTTTGCGTAAATAATGCCTGACTTCTGGAATATCAATAACAGGTTCAAGCAGTGCTGTTGCTACTGGGAGGACGTGATATACCAGGCAGTGATATACCAAGCAGCGTTCCTAGCTCTGGGTTTTCGCTACAACAGAATAGCAGGGTAATCCTATAAAAATCACTTCAGTTCTTCTTTTTCCATTTTGTGGAGTTAATATGTCTCTAATTGTTGTCTTTTCAAAATCATTCTGTAGGGTATAGGGGACATCTCACGAAATTCAAAACTTTCACGAAGATTTGCGTCTCTTGTTAGGTTCCGTGAAAAACGGAAAGAGAGATGCTTTGACAAGAAAATTCGGTACAGTTGTCGTAAAGACATTGCAGAGAGGTAGTGCATCCTATCTTGATGACTTTGATCATAAGGCATGGAATACATTATTTTTTCTGGCTGATGCTATAGTGAGCTCTTGTTGAAAATATTGTGATTCTTCTCTTAAAAATGTTCTGTAAAATGTTCTTAAAACTAAGATTGGTGCAATACAGCTGTAGTCTCTGGACCCAATTTATAATATATTATGAAGAACAATGGGTTTTGAAGAAGTGGTTTTACTTGATCTCCTGCATTACTCAGGAATCAGCCTTTTCTTTTTCTTCTTCAATTCATCGCCTCCGATGCCTTTGATTCTAATTTAGTTATTCTTTCTGTTTTTAAAAATTCACTGGAAATCCAAGTGAATATTTGGATGGTGCTCTTTTATTGGTAGTATGAGGGCTTCGCTGTCTTGCTTCCCCAGCTGTCTTCTGGCAGTTTAAATGTTATTATTTTTTTCTTGTTTTCCTTTTTTCTTCAAAGAGAGTGTGCCCTAGTACACGTCATACTGCTTTATCCTTCAGACATAACATATCTGACTCGGAGGTCATAGGAAAGTTTATCTTTCATAACACAGACTACTGTACTATTTAATTATGTATAGCAATGATGTAAATGAGATTTTCTAGTACAGTACTAAATTTATAATTATACTAAGGTTCTCCTTGTTCTTTTTATTAATAGACACTAGAAGCATGTACACATGCTATGCATGTTTAACGGGAAGATATAGACATGCAGGTGAGGCAATGTTAATAACAACCTTTAGTTTTTTTTTTAATATTATAGGGACATAATATTCAGTTTCTCCCAAAGTAAGATTTTTTGCCTGGTTGGTGGCAATTGGTAGGGTGAATACTTGTGATCTTGTTCCCTTTTATGTGTTTTCACTTCATACAGATGAACTTTTGTATTCTTATGAGGGGGTGGGAGTGGATGAGCTTTGGAATCGATAGCTCTACTGATCTGCATTATGGGCTCAGTTACTGCTACTTTTAAGGATAATATACTCACATTTGTATAGTAATTAGTATGAATGTGTTTGTTGGGTGTTCCACAACTGACAATTTTCAACACTTGAAAGAAAGCATTGCTTTATGCAATATATAATAATATGAAAAAGCCAGAGGATGAGATGGTACTATCTACTAACTGTTAATACCTTTCTATATAGAATGCATCGGAAGAATGGACAGTTTGCATCTTTGAAGGATCCTTCCAAATTGGTTGCGGGGAATTGTGATTCAAGTGATAGCACTTCTTGTCCAGAATCTGTGTGAGTTAAATCCTTACTTTCAGCTAACATAACACTTTTGGTGTACATCATTCATGAATTCTTCATCACTTTCCGTCCTTGTTGCAAGGATGATGTGCTGTATGATTAATTTATCTTATCTGTCTGTTGATTGCTGACATGTTCATTGCTTCATTTCGGGTTTTCTGCAATTTTTAAGCTTACGTAGATGTCAGCACTGTGGGATTAGTGAAAAGTCTACCCCAGCAATGCGGCGGGGACCAAATGGCCCAAGATCTCTCTGTAATGCTTGTGGTCTTAGGTGGGCAAATAAGGTAGGTGCTGTCTGTTATGGCTTGTCTTAGTAGGGATTATGTTTGATTACATGCATGTATGTATGCACCTGTTCTGTGCTGTATTTTTTTCTTGGAATCATTTTCTCATGATGAATGTGAATGGTTGACGTACAAATGTTTTCATGGAATCATTATGGTTTTGCGTATTCAATAGAAAGTATCGTTTTGTTTTCAATTTCCAAACTCTGGAGGAAAGATTTATGCTGTTGAATGCAAGATCGGGCATGATAGATGTTTTTAATAATTTTCTGCTTTTTATGTTATCTAGTGCTTCATGTGCTAGCTCTCAGTGCTCTCTTGTTAGTGAATATGTGTAAGCTGAAGGGTTGATGTAATTATTTTTACATTCTATACCATATTTTTGATTCCACTGACTTGGAAAGCACAAAAAAGTAAAATAAGAAAAAAAAGTAAAAGAAGAAAAAAAAGAAAAAGGGTAGTGGAGTACAAATCTGTGCGTATGGCAAACTTCACAATATTAACATCTCACAAAGCTTCATTCATGTTCGTTTGGAAGTCATCTGATTTCTATGCACTGGCAATAATGTGTGTGAATATATATATATATATATATATATATTCCCTTAACATACATATATCTTGTTAAAAAAAGAAAAAGAAAAAAACAAAGACACAATATAATGCACTGGCGATCAATTGTCATGACCATTTTTAATATTTGCTCCCTAGATTCTTGTCTGTCACGAACATTTTGACCCCTTTATTATTTGGTTTTTCTTAACCTGCTTCTCATGATATTTTTGAACTTGAAGGGAACTTTGAGAGATCTTACAAAATCAGGGAGGGATGTTTCTTTCGACCAAAATGAGCTGGTGTGTATTCTAAGCTATGTTGCCTCCGGAGGTGGCATCAGAATATTATGTTGAAACTATTTAATATTGAAATGATCTGTTTCTTTAATTTAGGAATACTAGTTAAAGTAAAGTATTATGCTAGAATATTCTCAATTAATACCATTTTGGCTTTACCCTTGAGCATACAACTTTCTTACTCACTTTGCCATCTGTTTTTTCACATTTGATGCTTTCTCATGTCAATAAAAATTTAATTTGCACTATCAATTCTGAGGTGTTAAATAAACTCCATCTGACATTGAACCTTCAATCTTGGAATGAGAAAATTTGCCAAACAGGCATGATTTGTAAGAATGGTTGCTATGAATGTCAATTAGTGCAAGTGATGAGTTTTCTGACACTTGACAAGTAAATGAGTTGATTTATTAATTTCCATGGTTACCTATTGTTGTGCTTGAAGTCACAGGCATTATAATTGAGAAATCTTGTGTGAACTGTTGCTCCACTAGTAATACCTTTATGGCTATATAGTTGGTGTATGTGTTCTCTATGTGCATCGCTTGTTTGGTTTTTAATGCTCGTTTGAGTCTACTTTCGATTTGTGTACCTGGTGGAAATTTATCTGATTCTTTCCTCTCAGAACATAATAGCTTCCTATTCTAAGATGCTGAAACAAAATGCTTTCTCTTACATAACTTGGTGCTGGTTAATATTTTGCTCATCAGGAAAGCCCAGAGGAGAATAAGCCTATTGCATTGGATGCTGAAGTCCCTCCTCTGAGACTGGGCGACCAGGTAGCATGTCTTCCCAAATAGCTAAAAGAATAGTACATGAATTTGTAAACTTTCATATTCCAATCTATTTGGATTCCAGTCATTTGTCCTCCTATAGAGAAATGAGAAGGAGTTCTGGAAGATTGATAACTACAATCTTGTAATATCTGTGTAGATTAAATGGAGTTTTATTGCTTAGGTTGGCTAGTTAGGGTCATTATGCAATATCAGAGAGATATTTTAAATAATAGTTCGTGTGTTGTTAATTCGATTTAAAGAAAATTATATTTCAATCACATTTAGTTGTCTGATGTGCAGGACATGCTTGAAACTGCTGAAGCTGCTACTAATCATGTATCCATCCAAATGGAGAATTCATCAGTCAACCTTGATGAGCAGGTAGTCTTTCTAGGCTCAACATTGACTAGATGGTTTGGCCAGTATTATTGAGCTCAGATTTGTTAGTTTTCAGTAACTTAAATTCCCTTGTACTGATTTCATTTACATGAATATTGATTTCATTTACATGAATATATAAGTGGAGGAAGTGCGCTACAGGGGAGGTTCAGTTTAGATCATTACGCTATATATTGAGAGCCCTTCAAATGATGTATATTCAATCCAGATGTAACTCCAGAAGAACTGTCAGTAAACCTTAATGATGTTTTGATTGTCAATATTAAATGGGGCTTTAGTGATCTGGCTATTAAGTGGAGAAACAGTGTGAAGCTTTGGCTGAACCATTGTTAGAAAAATTACAATAGGTTAGTGAGGTTGCCAAGTATGTCTACGTGGTGGAGTTTAGGTATGGAGGCCTGTGATTTAAAGGGTCTTCAGGTTGTAGAATAACAATATTCGATTTTTAAGTTTCAATGAGATGCAGAGATTAGAGAGAAATTATTGGGTTTAGGGGGTGAAGTGGCTAATTTCTTATGGAAAAAATTATTTAGGGAGGCAAGAGTGGACTGGACAACTCCATTAGAGAGAAGTGACTTGCTAAGAGGAAACCCATAGCGTTTGGTAAAGGTAAAAAGGCCAGAACCCTTTAGGGTTGTGGGGTGCTAGCTGTAGTTTGGGTGGTCTGGATGGAAAGAAATAAAAGATTATTTGAAAACTATGGAGGGGTGGAGAAGGAAGACCTGTGGGAGAGAGAGTCAAGTTCTGGGCATCCTTATGGGTTTCTATTTCTAAGGAATTCAAGGATTATAATCTCTCTTCCATTATACTTAACTGGCAAGCAGCTGTAGTATAAGCCCCTAGGCGTTGATTAGTATTATTAGACGAGATGCTAGGCCTATAGCCCTAGCTGCCCTCTTTAGATCATTAAAGCGGACTCCTTGTCCGCCTCCCTGTATCTCGATTTTTGCTGTTTTAATAAAAAGCTGTTTCGTCTCAAAAAAAAGAAGAGATGCAGAGATTGAACTTGTTGGACAGAAGTTGAGAAAGATTGAGACTCGCGCATACTGGAAGTGAATAATCGAAGGGATTAAGGGCATAAAAGTAGGTTTAAGGATTCTGATGGGGAAGAAAGGGGTGGAATGGGCTGCAAAGAAATATGGGAAAAGCTTTCTTTTCTATGATAGTTAAGAAGATCATACAAACTCTAGACCAAAAATAATTCCGAACATTCATGATTATGTAGCTGTTATCTGTGAAATTAGAAGTTGCTGGAGCACATGTAGAAGACCTGTATCTCTCAAAACTATATATAAAAGTGAAATTAAGCCTATGCTTGTTGAAACCAATCAGGCTTGTCGAGTAGGTCGAACCATTTCTTTTTTTGCTTTTCAGTTTGCAGTTGGTAATGGGAAAGATTGAGGGCTTTGAAGACCTGTATCTCTCAAAACTATATATAAAAGTGAAATTAAGCCTATGCTTGTTGAAACCAATCAGGCTTGTCGAGTAGATCGAACCATTTCTTTTTTTCCTTTTCAGTTTGCAGTTGGTAATGGGAAAGATTGAGGTCTTTGGAGGACATATGGGTGGGAGATCAACATCTAAGGTGCCATTTTCCAAGACTTTCAAGTGTTCATAATTCTCTGATTAACAAGTATTGCTAAATTAAGCTATCCAGTGTACTGGGATTTTGGCTTTAAAAGAAACTAAAAGATGAGGAGATTCAAGAAGTATCTCCAATGATCGGACTCACATTAGTGGAGATCGAACTGGATGTCAGGAAATGGATTCTGGACTCTTTTGGAGGATTTTCTTGTAATTATTTCACAATTTTCTAATTGATAGCTCTTCTGAGTTCTGATCCTCTTTTGCTCTCCTGCAAGTTCAATATGAAAAGCCAAGTCCCCCCAAACTCTCAACCTCAATACCTGTGATTTACTTCACGTAGGTGGCGGAGGAGCTGTTTCTACCCCCATTGGTGTGTTCTGTGTAAAAGTCAGGGAGAGAGTGCATGTCATGTTTTTGTGCACCGTTCTCTAGTTATGTTAACCACTGTTTATGGAAGCTGTCATGAGCTGGCAGCTTCAACAGAGTTAGCTGGTCTCTTAAGAGGTCACTGTTCTACTTTCGATAAAGGAAAGAAGGCCAAAAGTTCTTTGGTTTGCTGTGTTCTCGGTAATCTGGATGGAAAGGAATAAAAGGCTACAAAGGAATGCAGTCAAGGAGCTTTGGGAGTGAGTGAGGTTATTATCATCATTATGGGATTCCATTTCTACTGAATTAAAAACTACACCCTCTCTTCCACAGCTCTTAATACTTTCACTATCAATGGAAGGTATTCAAAAAATAAAAAAAAATAAAAAAAGGCCTTTTCATCTACATCTACATCGGCTCCACCTCCAAATGTTAGATCACGAAAATAGGATAAGCTTGACTAGTGAATTAAGGTTGTCAGAATCCATCATATTGTTGTGTATTGTTTTGTGTAGTTATACGTAGTGGCCATGTTATTTTTATACTAGTAAATAGAGTAAGTTGTCAGTCACTTTTACACTCCAATTAACATAAGCAGTGTCCGTGGCAATTGAAGGTTACGGTAATGATAGTGTGAAAAACTTAGATGTAGTCGGTATTTATATATTCCTATAGAAAATATCAGGAGGTTTCCTAAATCTTGGCTAGTTGGCTACTGTAAATCTATGAATCATGGATACTTCAAAAATCTGACTATGGTGTATCGTATCCGTATCGGATACGGATACGGGTACGATACGCACTGGGTACGTATCTAGGACCTTCAAAACGTATCATTGACTATGTAGCATCAGTTGACTTTTTTGATACGTCTTGGATACGGTTTGATAAAATTTTGGATACGTTTTGGGGGTATTTTGGATAATTTCCTATCACTTTCAACCTGATACGGTGTGCGGCTTCGATCGAGAGAACGCATCAGATTCAGTTCTCTCTTTGCTTCTTCGCGGCGTCCCTTTCTGTTCGTTGCTTCTTCCCGAGTTCGCACTTCGCAGCTAGTGGGTATGTTCAGATCGAAAGCTTGAAGCTAGTGGGTATGTTCAGTTCGAAAGCTTGAAGCTTTAACATCTGTGGGTTGAAGCCTTGAAGGTCGAGCTCTCTGAAGACTATCTTCGCATCTCTGTTTGTTGCTTGATGGGTATGTTCTGAATTGAAAGCCTTGAAGGTTGAAGCTCTGTGGGAGTGTGGGTTGAAGGGTTGAAGCTTGAAGATTGGACCAGCAGTTCTCTGAAGACTATCTTCGCATCTCTGTTTGTTGCTTGCTGGGTATGTTCTGAATTGAAAGCCTTGAAGGTTGAAGCTCTGTGGGAGTGTGGGTTGAAGGGTTGAAGCTTGAAGATTGGACCAGCAGTTCTCTGAAGACTATCTTCGCATCTCTGAAGACTATTAATAGCTCCAGCAGTTCTCTGAAGGGTTGAACCTTCAACTTGTTTCATTGCAATTCCATCATTTTATATGCAATATTCATCAAATATATTTATTAACACTATATATATATATATATATATATTACATATTATTTTATAAATGTGTCCAAAACGTATTGTATCCTGTTTTTTTTTAAAAAAAACGTATCCACGTATCGTATCGCACCCCGTACCCCGTACCCGTGTCAGTGCATCATAGCTGTAAATCGAATAATGTAGATTTGTTGCAATTGCCCTGTTTAGATTTTTTTTTTTCACTCAACTCACATATTGCAACTTGCAGGAGAATCTGGAAGAATTAGCCAATGCTTCAGGGACAGAATTTGAGATTCCTGCAAACTTCGAAGAGCAGGTATTGGTCTTTAGCAGCTTGGCATCACATATAGGAGACTAACCATATCCTTCAGATGGTTTAAATCTTAAATACTACAGCTGCAAGTTTTATAAATGCAAACCTACAGGTGGTTGATTTTTACGATTGCAACATGGAGACTCATTGGGGAGGAACTTGAGAAGATGTTGTGTGCCTCTTGCTACAAACCATTGAAGTGCTCATGCTTTTCTTGTTGGCTAGAATGAAGGTGCTGTGCTGGCGGCCCCCCTACTAACATTTGATGTTCATGCCTTTGTTTATGTTTATAGACAAATCTTTACAGAAATCTCATATTACTGTTAGTAGCTAGAATTATCTTGGAGGTCAGTTATATAATGTGAATAAGTTTCTGATAAAGTTTTAGGTCTATGTTCTCTTTCTACATAAATTATGAGTGAAAATGTGATTGTCAAGGTATATCAGTGTAATATTATGGTTGGGACTATCCATTTTCTAAATCACCGATTCAATTATCTACCAAATATCAATCAAATTGGAGGTTGTTTAGTCAATAAACTCTACCAGACAAATGAACAGTAAAATGTTGGCTGTTATCCAGACACTGTATTTGTTCAATAGTTAGTTGAATTGATCTTTGATTTGGTTGATTTTAAGTAGAGATGATTTATGAATGATTTAGGAAATGAATGTTTCCGATCACGATACTACAACATAGAATGTATGCAGATTGTGAGTTTGTGGTGTCCATACTTAATTCTTTACATAACTGTTCATAACTAATGAGGTTAACCAAGTCTGCATAAGCACCGGTAGCAGTAATTGGACTTTAGTTTTGTGAGAATACCAGTTAAAAGTTGCAAGCTGATGGTTTGGATCCTCGAGCATTATCTTTGGTACACAGAAGTTGGCTAAATACCCGTTAAAATGCAAGCTTACGGCTACCAGCAACAGGATGTAAATTGCCTGTTACCATATGCCTCCATCACCGGACGTAATGACACTCAAATAATTTTTTTGGAATGAAATTTACACTCAATTTTACAATCCACACACCATGTTTTTTTTTTTTTTTTTTAGTATCTTAACATCACATATTTTACAATTTACACTACAAAAAGAAAAAAAAAAATTAATATACTAAAATAGAAAACATGGAGTATGAATTTCAGTCCTCTAATTTTTATTAACCATTTTGTATTTTTCCAAAAATCTCAAATTGAAACTCTAAAATGATGGGAAAATCCAACACCTTGAGACAGCAATGAACACGCGATGTATGTGTGTGAAAAAATTAACTGGACTTTTTGTCTAACAAGAGTTCCATGTGCTTAAGTGGTTGTTGAAAAAAGAATTGTACAATCTCTCCAATACAGAGCTAAACCTTGGTGCTTTGTGATGGCAAAAACTTGATGCTTGGTTCATGTGTTACGGGAAAAAGTATTATCATGTTTTCTCCTAGAAAGTGTGCCTGGTAATAATAGCATAGTGCCAATTAACAGCAGCAAGTAACTGTTATCAATTGCTTGCAGAGATATCTCTATCCAAACATAACAGTGGAATCAAGTGTGCGCTATCAAAGTAATTTCAATGCCATGTTTCCAATAAATTGGAATTGCACTCTTCAACTAGAAGGAATTGTTTGAAAAGTGAAGGAGCCGCTCAAACAAGCCATCTGTAGGAAATGCTAGTAATGTAACAAAACCTGGGGAACACCAGGGCATGTTCGTAGTACAAAGCTTAGATATAAGTAGTCGATCTTGAAGACTAAAAAGCCTTTTCACGGCAGCAAAGATAACATAGATTGATATAACTCGGGCAAAATCTCCAGAAGGCTCTTGCAGCAACCCATATGATTCAAGTGTTTTGATATCTTGGAAAACAGAAATATAAAGTAAACAGCCCAGAACTGCTTGGACCAAGGTCAACCTGCCACCTCTTGACAAAAAAGCCAACTTCCAACCTCGAGTCTCTTCTCTACTTTCTCGATCACAGGGTGCCAAAAGGATTGGCACCCAGGGGCTGACCAAATATTTTAGGGGCCAAATCCTATCTCACATCCCACTTCATGAGCCAATCTCTCCAATTTGCTATCCGTAGAATCACTCCAAGAACATTTAGCGTTGGTGAATTCCAGCCCTGTTAACAAACAAAAACATTCTAGCATCAAATTCATATTGGTCCATTTCTGCTCATTATCCCTAAAGAAGAATGTAGTGTTGTCGGCAAATTATAAATAAGTAATCTCAACCTCCTCCATAAGAACATAGTGCCATTACAAAAGAAATATTCATTAAAATAAAATGTAAGAGATTAAGGCCTGCCACAACCAAAGGAGTAGTGTAAAAACGTTGTGAACTGTATCTTTTTCTTTCATAATTTTATTTAAACCTACCCTCTACTCTAAGGCAATAGGCACCACCTCCAATTTATATCCCTCTTGATAAAGCAAGCTTAAATCATGAGTTCAATGCCTATAAAACAGGGCTTTTTAATCTTAACGAACTATCTAAGTTATCTTTGTAACTGTATTTCTAGTTCCACCATCATTAGCTGCTTTTCTTATTTCTTATCCATCATTCTAACCATTGGAGAAAACGCTGGTAGAAGCCTAGAACTACTTTGCATTATTCACACAGGAAATCCTTACATGCAGAGAACAGAAAAAAAAAAAAAAAAAACAGAGAGAGAAGAAGAAGAAGAAGATAACTGGAACACTGATGTGATAAACTATTAATACACCTAAGCATTAATATTACAACATAGCAAAATCACTAGAACTAGGGCCCTGGCATTAAAAGCACATGACTATAGGTACATACATTACATTTCGTCAACAATCACTTTTGTATGGAAAAAAAAAAGGAAAAAATTCTGTTTACTACCCTGTACTTTTAAGGGTTCGTCAGTTTAGTCCCTGTACTTCTAATTTAATCAGAAAAGTCCTCAAACTCTCCAATTTGATCAAATCGAGCCATTTCCTCACAATTCCGTCAATTTCCACTGTTTAGGTTGCTGACGTGGAACATTGCCGTCTGATATGTCAGATTTGTGGGACCTTCCCACGTGCAAAATTCCCAAAGTACCCCTCTCATATATCTCCACCCCTTCCCATTCGAGTTGCCTAATTCCTCCGAACGCCGTTTTCAATCGCTGAAGAACCCAAAATTAGAACCCTAATAGAAACCGTCATCCCAAATTAGGACACCGTAATAGGGGTTCTGTGAAGCGCAAATCTGATTCCCGTTTCCAATCTCGCAGCGAAGAACCCTAGAATCCTAAATCTCTCAAACTCAGAAGCACGAAACCGGGAAACCCAAAGCTGAATCCTCTTCCATGTGAGTCGAAGTTTCGAATCGAAGCTTCGATTGAAGACGTGGCCACATGGTAGGCAACGACCTTGACCTATGGATTCCAAGGGGAGCCGATATCGAAGTAGATGAGGTTCCCGATTATGGTGAGTTCTTTTTTAGGGTTTCGAAGCTTCACGGGTTTATGTGAACGGGGGGAAGGTATTTAAGCTTTCACGAGTTCGGGATCTACGGTTTCCATAAAAAATTTGGGTTATGGGTAAGGTTTTTCGATTTTGGGTTTAGGGGTTTGAAAATATAGCTCAGGTGTTTCCTTGTTTATATGGTTTCATGCTTTTGGAATTGCTGAATTGTATGTGCTCTCAGTTGGGGACCGATAAATAAATAAGTTTGGCGCCATGTGCAAGGTGGTAGTAAAGAAATAGGGTTGGTCTGCCATGTGCTTTCAAATTTGACATTACTTTCTGTGTTGTGGTCCTAATGGGACCTAATATGCAAAGGAGGATGACTGTTTTGGCTTTATTCTGTTAACTTTGGTTGTTGTAGAGTTTATGGCGATACAATGGTTGGTTAGCTTGTGTTTCTTTTTTTTTTTTTTTAATTTTTTCTGTAAAGGGACCTTTGCAGAGGAAATTGGTTGTTGTAGACTTTATGGTGATTACGTTGTAGACTTTTATGGTGCTTACTAGTTGGTGTAATGCTTTTGTAAAGGGATGTTTGAAGCTAAATTGTTTTGCTCCTTGACTTTTTTGCAGGGCAGCCGGATTATTTTACAATAAAGGTGTTTCATGGGGGCTGTATAAGGGATAACAAGTATGTGGGAGGAAATGTGAATTTTTTTGACTATGTGGATAAGGACAAGATGTCCCTCGTAGAGATAGACAATATGGTGAGGCAATTGGATCCAACATATGAAGGGCAGAGAATAGATTATTGGTATAGGATTGGTTCCGAGGATGAAGCATTGACGAAGCTAAGTACTGATTTGGATGCCATAACAATGTGTTGCTGTGTACCTTCAATTAGGTTGGTGTTACTGTATTTAGATCATATGGAGCTGCATGGTGTGTATGGGGACAGCTTGGATGAAGTGTATGAAATAGAGGACATCTTTTTTAGCCAAGCAAAATCTGGTGGGGTAGTTATAGAGGAATTGCCAGATAGCCCAAGAAAAATAGCAAAGAGAAACGATGGGATAGTTATAAGAGAAGTCCAGGATATTGTGCCATTTCAACAGATGAAGGCTGCTAGTATTGGTCCAAATGACAAGGTTAAAGAAAAGGTTGATGAAAGGAGCAACCAAAACTCTAACGGTATCCACTTTGATGATCTGCACGATATAGACATCCTAGATTTCATGCAAAGTTATGGTGGACAAGGGTTTGAAGATAATGAAGAGGATGAAGAAGATGATGGATCTGATGGGAATAATGATGATGATTACAACCCTGAGGTGGATGATGAAGATTATGACCCTTATGGTATAGATGATGATGATGATGATGATGTAGGGGGTATGGAAGGAAGTCAAGGAGCAGATGGTGGAAAGCAAACTGAAGATGGTGTAGGAACAAGCAGTCAAGGATCTGTATTGGGGAGCATAGATGCATATGCTGATTTGGAGGACAATGAGGACATGTTTGCTAATGTGGATTCGGATGAAGAGAGAATGGGACCTGCCGTAAACTCTGATGGGGAGCCTGAAGATGAATTCCCAGAATTTAACCCGAACACAGACATGAAGAAACCTGAGTTCTGCAAAGGGATGATATTTGCTAATGTAAGGATATTAAGAGCTGCATTGAGGGAGAAAGCAATTCAAGGTGGCTGGGAATACGTGTACCTCAAAAATGACAAGCAAAGATTAAGAGTGATATGCAAGGAGGATGACTGCCCCTTCGAGCTTTATGCATCAAAAATGCAACATGAGAACACACTCATGATCAAGACATATGAAAGTGAGCACAAGTGCACAAGAAAGTGGAACAACACAATGGTAAGGTCTAGATACTTGACTGCAAAATTCAAAGACAAGATTCAGCTTAATGAAAACTGGAACACAGGTGAATATATACTTGTTTTTGAATTTGAATTGTAATGGTTCAATTGTGTACCAAACTTACTTCAATTATGTTTGGTTTGGTTGATATGCAGGTTCTCTTGCCCAGACCATGTCTACAAAGATCAAGGCAAGGGTATCAAAGCAAATGGCCTATCGGGCTAAAAGGGCAGCTTTGTTGGAATTGGAGGGCTCTATTAGGGAACAATTTGCAAGGCTGGCAGACTATGGCAAAGAGCTGCAGCGGGTTGACCCAGCAACCACGATAGATATCAAGTGTGATTTCTCACACTCAAGCAGCCAGCCCATTTTCAAGAGAATGTACATATGTCTGGGGGCCCTTAAGAATGGATTCAAGGCAGGTTGTAGGGCTGTTATAGGATTAGATGGTGCTCATCTAAAGAGTGCTTTTGGAGGGCAACCTCATAATGCCTGTTAATGGTATGGATCTTTGGTTAAGAGGTGAAGGACCAGCAATGTTACCTCCCCAATATACAAGACAGCCGGGCCGACCAAAAACTGTGAGGATTAAAGACTCTTCAGAGAAAGCTAAGGGATCTGGTACTAAACTAGGAAGAGTACAGAAATCACTCAAGTGTGGCAATTGTGGGGTCCTAGGTCACAATATGAAGACATGCCATCGGCATCTGCCACCAAAGGAGAAAAGTTCTGCCCTTAATAAAAGGAGGAAACTAAACAACGGGGAGGGTTCTGAAACTCAGGTAATTGTATAACCTAAATGTTGTTTTCGATGATTTATAAGTGTGAGATTGTGCAAACCCTTATTGTTACTTTCAGCAGACCAAGAAGGGGAAAAAAACAACCTTGACAAAGAATGAATTGAGGAAGAAAGCCAAAGAAACAGCCGAGTATCAAAGGGTATGATTAGCTCATTTTTTTCACTGTGTTTGTGTGTACTCGACTCATTTTAGCTTAACTCAATTTCTTGCAATGAATTACCACATGTGTAGGAGAAGATGGCTTCCATGAAGGCCTCAAGAGCAGCAGGAACCAAATCTGCCCCAATCGGCTCAAGGAGTGTACCACCACCACCTGCCCCAACAAGGCCACCACCGACTGCCAGTTCAAGGCCTGTACAAAGTTCTCAAGCATCCAGCACCAAGGCTGCAAACCCAACTAGAACCTCGCAAAGAATTAGACAAAACTCAGGTACAGGAGGTGGGAAATAGTTGAACTCCAATTTCACATTAGCAAGCCCTGCAATTCTATTTTGTAAACCCTTTTCGTGCAATCTGTTGGTATTTGCAAACTCATGACATTTTTTTGTTAGATATGGTGTTTGAACAGATTATGGGGATATATTTTTGTAAGGCTCTATGTTTTTTTGCTTTTGTCAAGTTAGAGCTGCATTGTAGTGTTGTGTTCTTTGTAAGGCTCTATGTTTTTTTGCTTTTGTCAAGTTAGAGCTGCATTGTAGTGTTGTGTTCATGGGTTTGCTATTAGATGAAATTGGATGGAGGACTTGGATGTATCTTTTGGTTATTATGAACATCAGTGGATGCATTTGAATCTATGAATTTATGTTGTTTTTTTTTTTCTTTTGGATGCCAAAATTTATGAAGGGCAGAGTTTATGTTATGAACCCGTGCATTGGTCAGTTGGTTCTATTTGATGAAGGGGTGGAGATATATGAGAGGGGTACGTTGGGAATTTTGCACGTGGGAAGGTCCCACAAATCTGACATATCAGACGGCAATGTTCCACGTCAGCAACCTAAACAGTGGAAATTGACAGAATTGTGAGGAAATGGCTCGATTTGATCAAATTGGAGAGTTTGAGGACTTTTCTGATTAAATCAAAAGTGTATGGACTAAACTGACGAACCCCTAAAAGTACAGGGTAGTAAACAGAATTTTTTCCAAAAAAAAATCAGGTTTGAATGTTCAGTGCAATTAGCTCTCTTGTTCTCCCAAAAGAATATCAATAAACTTTATTGCAGGTTTGAAGTTTGAAATGTTATGTACGTAGAGACACTAATTGAATTGCTGAAAAAAAAATCCCCCCTTGACTGTTTCTTTTCTGTTTCCCCTCTGTTTGCTAGACAATACTTCTATAATTCTCATTAATCCCCTATACTAGAATAAAAAATTAACATAAACCCACAATATTAACAGAACAAATTTTCATTCTGCTCAGAAATTACACTTCTTCAATATGTTTTTTCTCTGAAGCAACCACATAACTAAATCACATAAACCAGGAAAAATGATCAATACAAAGTATATTTCACTTATTAGAAACACAGTTTTATGAAAGCACCAACATGATACGCACAAGGTGGAACAAATCACATCAGCACAATAATGCAAAACAACACAGAAACCCTCCAAGAAACCTAACCGCAGCTTTCCAATGCAACCATGTAATTGAAAAGAGACTGATGAGGTTCATACTTTATCACACTGCATACACATGCACACAGATAGATACATTCCCTCTGGGGCTGTTCAGCCATAATAATCTTGATTTGTGTGTCATCTATACTTTGATAATTGAGTTTCTCTCTTGTAAGTGCACAGAAACCTTCAACCATACAGAGAACTTATGATGATGTACCCAAAATTTATTTTTTCTCTATTTTGAGATTCAAGTTTGCTTGCTCATAATAAATACTACAAAAAGTTGCAAACTATATTTCTCCAGTGAATAACATGTCAGAACTCCAATCAAAACTAGTATCATTATGAATTAGGGAATACACATTCCAAATCTTAACACCGTCATAGTCCCATGAGCTTGCAAAAAGAAACGGTGTCCTAAGAAAGTTATTGTTGGCAAAGGTTATAGAGCAGCACACTGGTTCACCACTCCCCATGTTCAGAAATCAGTTATTAAGAATAAGAATCTCAACGTTGTTCATAATGCTAAATAACTCGATGTCAGAAAAAACCAAACGTAAACCTAAACAAAAATAAGGACAATGCCCCTGAAGATCATATGTATTTTGGCTGTATCCTGTATTTGTATAATTTATGCAAACAAATTGCACAGTCACCTTTTGTCAAAAGGAAAAGAATATGGCCCAAGTAAAAATCAGAGGAAACAAAACACAGCTCTTTCTATTTATTCATAATATATGCTAAGTACTCTGCCTGCATATATCATGTAATAAGATTTGTAGATGTTCACTATTTGGTCCAGGTAATGAGTATACTAAGAAAAAACTCAACCGTTCTCCCTCCATCAAGAACAACCAATGTAAAAACCAATTACAAGAAAAGACTCAAATTAAGGGGTATAAAAGAAAAAGATATGAGGGAGGAGAGATCTGTACGTGTGAATTCGAAGAAGAGTAAAGACCCATTCAGGTGATTGGTTGGAGAAAGAGAAGCCCTTGTCTCCTTTATAAGCATAGTCAGCAATCCATGCGTAATAGAAGCCTGAAATGAACAAGGTTGCCCCGTGGCAAAGAATAAGCCTGAAATTTAAAACCCCCAAAAATAAAACTAAAACACCAGAAAATAAAAAATTGTAGAAAATTTTTTGTGGAAAGGTAGGGTAGGGAGTTGGGGTACCATGAGCTTGTCACAACCAACATGATTATAGGCCCTGATGATGCTGAAGATAATCCTGAGTGCTTTTTTCTATAGCTCGATCCAACTATATCCTGTATTTTTTTGTACACCTCTTTCTATCATTTCCCTCCTTATCTTTGTAGCATCCTCCCAACTACCTGCTTCAGAATGAGCCTTTGACAATAATACATAAGGTGCATCATTTTCTGGAACCAACTGGACTAACTCCTTAACAGCCCATTCTCCCAACTGTAAGTTCCCATGCGTCCGACAACCGCTAAGCAAGGATCTTAATATGGCAGGCCAAGGAGCATACGGCACTACTTCAATTATTTGTCTAGCTTCTTCAAGGAATCCATTTCGTGAAAGCATATCAACCATGCAACCATAAATATCCTGAGAAATTTGTTTCAACTTATGATCAGAGGCTATTGATTCAAACAACAAACGACCTTGATCAACCCGTCCCATGTGGCTACAAGCTGCTAACACTGACACAAATGTGGCTTGGCTGGGCTTTAGATTAGCCAACTTCATTTTCTCAAAGATCGCCACAGCTTCCTCGACCAGACCGTGATGAGCAAAAGCTATGATCATAGCGTTACATATAACTACATCACCAGATCTAGATGACTGGCTAAATATCATCCTTGCATTTTCAATATCCCCGCATTTTGCATAAGCATCTATAACTGCACTAACCACAAATACTTGTTTTTGAAATCCCATTTTGATGACAATGGAATGAACAGAATGAGTTAAATGATAGCCTGCAATATGAGCACAACTACTTAGAATACTACCCAAGATAAATTCATCAGGCTTCCTGCCAGCTTCCATCAGAGAGTTGAGAAATTTGATAGCTTGAAAATGATATCCCTGATGCACCAGCGCAGATATCATGGTCCCCCAAATTTCCACATCTAATCTCTCAAACCCATTAAAAAACTCAAAGGACTCATCAAGTTGTCCAAGTTTAACATAGCATTTAATTAATGAGCTACACACATATCCATGCAATGAATAGCCAGACTTGACAATAGCACCATGAATTTGTCTAACCATTTGTTCGTGTTCATCTCTAAAACAAGTTTCCAATATAATGGACAAGGTAAATTCATTGACTCCAACTCCCAAGTGCCATAGATTGTAAAAACTCTTCATGGCTTCCACGTAGTAATAGTTTGAATTGCATCCAGAAATCAACTCGTTCCAAGAAGTTATGCTTTTGTACAGTAAGCTGTCAAAAAACAAGAATGCCATCTCCACAGCCCCACATCTAGAAAACATGTTCATTAATGAGCTTCTGACAATAGCTTCATTACAGACTCCAAATTGCAATGCAAGGCAGAAAAACTGAAGCCCAAGGTTGAGATCAAGTAGCTGACCACATTGTCTAAACAAGACTGAGAAAGTGACATGGTTTGGCTTCATGTTTGCTAGCATGAACTCATGGACTAAGTTTAAAAGCTCTTTTGCATTTATGTCGTCAGAAAAGACCCCAAATGCAGTGTTCCAGGATATTATGTCTTTGGTTTTTATCCTATTGAAAACTTTGAAAGCCAAATCCTTCTTCCCGTGTGTTGAGTACATATCCATAAGAGCGTTCATTACTGAGGTACTAAATTCCATCTCACTACGGATGAGCAATCCATGTAGTTGCTTCCCAAAATCTAAATTCCCCATAGAGGAGCACCCCTTAAGAGCATTAACAAAGGTGAAGTGGTCCATGCTTATCCCTTTGCACACCAGTAAAGACACAAGCTTCAAGGATTCAAAGCCATAGCCACACCTCATATACCCTCCAATCATAGTATTCCAACAAGCAGTATCAAGATCGGTCGTAGACTCAAACACCCCCTCGGCGGATTCAACATCCTCCAACTCAGCATACATGTTCAAAAGAGAGCTAGCGACAAAACGGTTCTGCTCAATCCCAAGTTTCAGAGCACAACAATGAACACTGATGCCAAACTTAAGCGCTTCCGTACTTGCACATGCCTTGAGAACACTAGCAACAGAGAACTCATTCGGCCTCAAGCCCGTTGTTACCAATTCCGAATAAACCCCCAATCCCAATTCAAACTCACCATCCTGGACAGCAGCAGTGACGAGCAGAGTCCAAGAGACGAGGTTCCTCTCAGGCATTTCATCAAACACCTTGAGCGCATCACCCAGTTGCCCACATTTCGGGTACATTTTGATCAAGTTATTCAATGAAAAAATGTCGCTAGTGAGTCCCAGCTTGATGATGCGGGCATGGATTTGGAGACCAAGAAAACATGAGTTTGAAGTCTCGGCGAGGGAAAGAGCGCCGGCAATGGCAGTTGAGTGTTTACCCAGGGAGGGATAAGAGCATGAAGAACAGGGTTTCGAACTGTGATACAGGTGGAATTGCCTGGGTTTAACTTTACAAGGAATAATAGTTTTAATCGTTGAAGCAAGAGGAAGCCCCAATAAGCGTAAGCTCCTCATTACCCTCTCGCCCTATCTCTTCCATTCCAATTCCAAATGCCCTCTTGTGCGCGCCAATACCATTTATATTTGCCATTTAATTCACTGAATTCCCAAAATACCCTCGTCAATGCATGAATGGGGGTAGGGGTCATCATGGGCCGGGCTAGGGCCGGCCCTACCCTAAATTTTAGGGCTTAGGGTCGGGCCGGGCCGGGCCTAGTCAAAGTCAACAAAATTTAGGGCCGGGTAGGGTCGGGCCAGGGCTTAAATATGCTAACCCTTACCCGCCCGAAAAGCCCGATCCGTTAGGGCCGAAAGGGCCGGGTCGGGCCGGCCCTCAAATAAGGCCAAATAGGGCTGAAATGGGCCAAAAAGGGCCTTATTTTGTTTAACAAAAAAAAAAACATTATTTTTTTCTTCTCAAAATATGGCTTAATGGTATATATTGGTGATAAAAGACTCATTGTTTTTTATTGAACATATTTTATATTAATATAATACTTGTAACTTATAACATTTATTAATATTACTTAAGGTGATTATATTCAATTAACTATCTATATAAATCTCCCAATATTAATTGTTGTCTAACAAAGAAAATAGAAATTAAAGAAAACAAAACTTATGAAATCAATTACAAAGAAAGAGATAAATTGCATATTATAGAAAAAAGAGAAACGTAATTAAAAAATAGAAAAAAATATATGGCTTATTTGGGCGGGCCAAAAATTTCGAAATGGAAATTGATCAATCTGACAATGCTCACGGAGGGTAACAAGCCTAATAAACTAGTTATACTACATTACAAGGCATATAAGGATTATGTGCGATCCAAAAATTTTGAAATGAAAATCGACCAATCTGAAAATTCTTATATGTTTATACAATAGTGATAGGTATTGTGTAAAGAAATTAGGCCGATCCGCCGTGAATAAGGCGTCCAAAGTAGCGGTCAACGCTTTGCACAAGCAAACTTCCCTAAGGAGAGAGGCACCATGCGCGGACAAACGTTGCGGAATTTTGACATCCGTAAGTAGACCCCCTACCCATGAGAGTGTGGGAGATGAAAGATCGAAAAAAGTGAATTGCCAAGCACCGGTTACGAGCATATTTGTTTTATGTTCTATTTAGGGTATTGAGTTGACCGGGTAGATCGAGACCTAACTGAAGGCGGAAATTGCTGAAATTTCTACCACTATCATATATTCATATGCGCACAACATCCAACGGTGAAATTTTAAAAATTTCATTTCCGCCCTCATTTTGCTCATGGAGGGTAACAACCCTAATAAACATAGTTATACTACATTACTAGGCATATATGGATTATGTGCGATCCAAAAATTTTGAAATGAAAATCGACCAATCTGAAAATTCTCATATGTTTATACAACATTGATAGGTATTGTGTAAAGAAATCAGGCCGATCCGCCGTGAATAAGGCGTCCAACGTAGCGGTCAACGCTTTGCACAAGCAAACTTCCCTAAGGGGAGCGGCACCATGCGGGACAAACGTTGCGGAATTTTGACATCCATAAGTAGACCCCCTACCCATGAGAGTGTGGGAGCTGAAAGATCGAAAAAAGTGAATTGCCAAGGACCGGTTAAGAGCATATTTGTTTTATGTTCTATTAAGGGTATTGAGTTGACCGGGTAGATCGAGATCCAACCGAATGCGGAAATTGTTGAAATTTCTACCACTAACATATATTCATATGAAAACAACATCCAGCGGTTCATTTTAAAAAATTCCATTTCGTCCCCCATTTTGCTCATGGAGGGTAACAAGCCTAATAAACTAGTTATACTACATTACAAGACATATAACGATTATGTGCGATCCAAAAATTTTGAAATGAAAATCGACCAATATGAAAATTCTTATATGTTTATACAATAGTGATAGGTATTGTGTAAAGAAATTAGGCCGATCCGCCGTGAATAAGGCGTCCAAAGTAGCGGTCAACGCTTTGCACAAGCAAACTTCCTAAGGGGAGCGGCACCATGCGCGGACAAACGTTGCGGAATTTTGACATCCATAAGTAGACCCCCTACCCATGAGAGTGTGGGAGCTGAAAGATCGAAAAAAGTGAATTGCCAAGGACCGGTTAAGAGCATATTTGTTTTATGTTATATTTAGGGTATTGAGTTGACCGGGTAGATCGAGGTCCAACCGAATGCGGAAATTGTTGAAATTTCTACCACTAACATATATTCATATGAAAACAACATCCAGCGGTTCATTTTAAAAAATTTCATTTCGTCCCTCATTTTGCTCATGGAGGGTAACAAGCCTAATAAACTAGTTATACTACATTACATGACATATAAGGATTATGTGCGATCCAAAAATTTTGAAATGAAAATCGATCAATCTGAAAATTCTTATATGTTTATACAATAGTGATAGGTATTGTGTAAAGAAATTAGGCCGATCCGCCGTGAATAAGGCACCTAATGGAGCGGTCAACGCTTTGCACAAGCAAACTTCCCTAAGGGGAGCGGCATCATGCGAGGACAAACGTTGCGGAATTTTGACATCCATAAGTAGACCCCCTCCCCATGAGAGTGTGGGAGCTGAAAGATCGAAAAAAGTGAATTGCCAAGGACTGGTTAAGAACATATTTGTTTTATGTTCTATTTAGGGTATTGAGTTGACCGGGTAGATCGAGGTCCAACCGAATGCGGAAATTGTTGAAATTTCTACCACTAACATATATTCATATGAAAACAACATCCAACGGTTCATTTTAAAAAATTCCATTTCGTCCCCCATTTTGCTCATTAAGAAGTTAACATTACATTGGTAAAAAGGTTTCAACTCGACCAATTGATTATTTTTAGCTATGTTGATTACTTGATTTATTTCAAAATTGGTATTACATGAATATATTGTCCAATTTGAAATAATAGCTTTGTAATTATTACAGTTAATTAGTTAACAGTAATTATTGGTAAATATTAAAATACCCATAAGATTATATTAAAACGGCGGCGTTTTTGCCGAATTAACGGTTAATTCTTTAAAAAAATTTATTTTTTTCTTCTCAAAATATGGCTCAATTTAAAAGACTCATTTCCTAATATGGTAGATTGAAATAATTTTCTACACTTCCATAGTTTTATTACTTTTATACATATAACACATGTAATAGAAAATAACAAAAATAAAATATAAATTTTAGGGCCGGGTTAGGGCCGGGCTTTAAGGGCCGGGCCGGGCCTAGCCCTTAAGGGCTCAATCGGGCCGGGCCGTAGGGTAGGGCCGGGCTTTATTTGTGTGACCCATACCCTACCCTAAATAAAAAAGGGTCGGGCCGGCCCGCCCTAATGGAAGGGCCGGGCCGGGCTTCGGCCCTACGGGCCGGGCGGGCTTAGGGCGGGCTTAGGGCCCAAGGGCCATATGATGAGGCCTAAATGGGGGAGTTAAACTCGATCGTTGAAGCGAGATGGAACGTAGTTACATAGAGCGTATTCAGTGTATCGAAGTGCACTTGCACCGATAAGAATGAACGGTTAGATAACAGTAAGTACATTTTTTTTATTATTAAAAAAAAGTACACATAAATATGTTGAGATCTGGTGGATCTACCGATTAGAAAAATTTTCCGATAGAACAAATCTCAGTATAAATAGTGTAGTAAGATCACAGGCAAGTACTTCAAAATCAAATCGGATTTTAGGTTCCTAAAGCATTTCTCCTTTCCAAGAAGAAGAAAGAGGAGAGATGATGACTGCAAGAATTTAACAACTTGGAATTTTCTTGTGACACAGTCGGTTAACACTACTGAAGCCACTTTTTGGCAAAAGAATAGGTATGGAGATTTCCCTGACAAAGATAGCCACTGCTCCAATAGGTCAGCAGCTTTTACATTTCTTATTACAGTGAGTTCATACAATTCAACAAGCACATAAACTATAGATAATTAGATATACATCATATTCTTCCAATCAAAACTGGAATCAGCCTTTACAGAATCATCGGAACTTATTAGCACAGACTGCAATGAAACACAAGCCAGTGCCAACAAAAATGACTAGTTAGTAAATTGCATTTTTCCTTAACCAGCACTCTGTTTAGTAGCTCCACTACTGCTTGTTGTCATGAAAGATTCACCACAACCACATTGTCCTTTGGAGTTGGGATTGATAAAGACAAACTCGGACCTGCCAAAACATTGATTTTAACTGTCAGCACAATCAGGAAGGCATATTTTGTACGAGTGTTGCAGTGCAAAACTGCTCCACCAAGAAATGGAAAGAGAGAAACTAAATGCAAAAAGTTTTCATCAAATCAAAAGATGTACTCATTCACGTTGTAATAAAGTCTGAGGATACCTATTACCAGCCCATGTTGCTTCAAGTTTTGCTTTTGTTCATTAGAAATGGATGCACATGCAACAGTATGTAAATCTAGTTTTATATGTACAGGGTTAATTACATGAGAGAGTGGAAGGCAACTTGATTGATGCAATTAGTAAAAGTCTAACATACACATTCAATATTCCTGCCAAGACACACCCTCATACTGCCTCCCATCAATTCTTGGATGCCAAACTAACAAAGGACGAACTAACGATTCCTCAAGAGGGTGGTGATAGTCTCATGGGGTCTCCACTAATTGGTAGTGGGCATAGTCGTCATGGCAGGAGCGGAAGGGCGAACATCATTGCAGGTGGCCAAAAGGGTAATCTTAATATCAGTAGTAGAGGATTCAGACCTAATTAAACCTGGTGCTAAGCACCTCTCAATTACATTGCACTGTGTAATAGCATGCTAATTGCTAAGCAGGCTTACACCTGGGATGGACACAACTGGCAATGGCAGCACATTAACTTGTTGATTTTGGCTTGGTCCTAGTTCATCTCTAAGTAAAAGACACTACCATATTCTCTGCACTTCACACAAGAAAATTGAAGGCTCATATTTACCGTGGGAAATGCATAGACTAGGTTACAACAAAAATGACACATAACTCCATTTCTACCCCAGAAAGGAAAAGAAAACAACATCAATTTCCTCCAGTATAGTAGCACTAGGCAATTCTGCAAAGCACAATTTTTTATTTTTTTTGGAAATTCATGACAAAGTATATAATAAAAAACAAACAATTTGTAGCATCTAAAGAATAAACATAACCTGAATATTATGACAGTAGGCTTTTGCTAATATCAATTAAATTTGAATTTGGCAGAGAGCCAGTAAAACAAAAATAAAGGGAGAAGGCCGACCTGAGCTTATCATCTACAAAATCCATCTTCGTCCCAATAACATGCATCAGAGCCTTTGGATCGATCAATATCTTCACACCCTTGTCTTCGATCAACTCGTCGAACTTACCTTTATCATCTGCATCCATTTCGATTTTTGTGAGAAACCAGACTTATGAGAGGACCAAAATTGAAGGGTAGGCTAGGGCCTGGAGGGGGGGATGCACCACCTGCGTAATTGAGAGTGTACGACAAGCCGTTGCAGCCTCGGGACTTGACGCCGAGCTTGAGATACGACCGCTGGCGCTGCTCTAGGAGCTGTCGTACTCTAGATGCCGCAGCGTCTGTTAAGATGACGGCTTGGCGCCTCGCCGCCGGAGCTATCCTCTCCGCCGCCGCTGCCAGAAACTGGGATGCCATCATCATCAACTTTTGGGGAAATGGTTAGCACCAGCCTTATTTATACGATCGGGGATATTTCGGGCATTATACGTTTTTATATGTCGGCAACACTTACACCACCTTCGACCGACAACTACTCCATCACCTCAAACCTCAAACCTCAAACCTCAAACTACTACATCATCTGCTCTCTAATCTCCTCCTCTTGTTTTTTGATCGATCAGGTAGAGTTATAGTTTGCATCTTCTTTTCTTTTCATATTTTGATTCGTTATTTCAATGTGTGTCCTCAATTTTCTTCGATCTTTTTCAATTGTAATTGTGTTTTAGGTATGAAGGAACAATAAAATCTATATATAGCTGCAAACCTCGGGAGTTGCTTGTAAAATTTTATAAGGCCACCAATTTGAATGAATCTACTGTTCTCGTTCAATTTCACCAACAAAATGCTTCGATCTTCATACCCATGACACGTTTATTTACTTGGAATGGAAAATAATTATGAATCAAAGACAAGTGGAATGAGAGAAGAAAAGAATCGGTATTGATTCCGGAGAATTGATTCCTTAACTCATCTCCCCCCTTCATAATCAAATTCCTGAGTATTCAGGAATCGGATTCCTGATAAGGAGATGGGACCTACATCCATTCTGATTCCTTCATGTGTTAGTAAATGCATGAATTCTTTTACCCGGAATTATTCCAATTTCTTTATGTGTTAGTAAACATAGGAATGTTTTTACCCTGTAATCATTCTCTTCCATTCCAAGTAAGTAAACGTGCCCCCAGATCTTCAGTGGCGGAGCCGGAAATTGATCTCTACTAGGGCACTCGAAAGTAAAAAAATAAAAAAAACTTAGAAAATGTTAAAATTTTAATAAAAATAAAAAATTAGAAAGATCAATTTTTTTTTAATTACATATTTTATTAATCAAACAAAAAAGGGAAGTGTTAATGTTTTTGTGTTAAGAAGCTAGAATGGTACTAATGTTATAAAAATGAAGAAATAAGCAAAAAAGTTAACATATTGAGGCTGGTACCCACGTTCAAACTTGGGACCAAGCTCAAGTACTTGAATACCTCCACCACTGCTTCACAACAGCTTTTCATGCAAGTATGAAACCAGAAATATATATAATGAAGATCTGACTGGGGCACGGAACCCACAGTGCCCCAACGTGGCTCCGCCCCTGTTTGGCAACTCGAATACCAATTATCCAGTAAAGCCATCTTTTTCTCAACATGCAATGTCTTCGTCGTTTGATCCAATAACATTATTTGTTAGATAAATTATTAACTACGTACCAGTAGTAATATACTTTCAATATTTGTGTTCTTCACTATGATTTGGCTGCAGGCAGCAGGCAAAGGTCGAACAGGCTTAATGGTAAGCGCGTCTCTAGTTTACTGTGGGATGTCAGCAGAGGAAGCACTTCAACTCTATGCTCATAGACGGACCACCAATAATGAAGGAGTAAGTCACATTAATTAGGTATGTATAATACAAATTTAATTCACATTCTCGTTCTCAAAAACAAACCACTTTCACTTATCAGTATTTAGTGATACAATTAGATAGAGTCTCTACGTACACAATCAATTGCTTAGTTTCAGCATTGCTTTTAGTGATTCTGATACACTAAGAAGCACATTGCCACCTATATGTACTTGAACAGGTCTCGATACCAAGCCAACGTCGTTACGTAGGGTACTGGGAAAATTGTCTTTCTTTCCCTTCGGAAGTCGATGATAAACCTCCTGAAGTCAACTTACGTCGGACTTGTGTAGAATCGCTGTAAATTTGTATTTAATTAGGATATCCTGTAATTATGGAAAGATTGTTTCCTATTAGAGTTAGACTACTCCTTTGTACTTGTATATATACTCTCTTGTGGGATAAATAGAATTATCGAATTAACCCTGAATTGAAGTATTCTTTTCTACTTGGTATCAGAGCAGGTTCAATCCTTTGAACTTGCGTTGCATCCTTTGAATCCTGAATCCTGAATCCCGAAGAACACCATAAACCGCTGCGTATCACCACCGTTGAAATCAAACCATCCTGAATTTCATCACCCAACCTTTTTTTCAGACAAATGAAAAAAAAAAAAAAAATTCTTTTCCAAAACATTCATATCCATCTTGAAACCCTTGAAAATCCAATCCTGCGAAAATCATGAATTCCTCAATAATGCAATTAGAGAAACAGGCTATGGGGCATTCGGTAACTACCGAATTTTCTGTTATGGCTCAATGCAAACAGGGTCCTCCTCCAGGCTTCTTAGGACCTTCTCCACATCGTCCTCTAGGTAAACCAAATCCATATGCAAACAAAATGTGCATTATCTGTGGGGAATTCGGTCATAGCAAGGAGCGGTGCTATGAAGTGATTGGTTACCCTGATTGGTGGGACTTCACCAAGAAACCACGAAAGAATCTGGGCAAGGCCGCTGTTGCTACTAAAGAGGAAGTTTACCTAGATAATGCCTCCGTTAATGTAGCGCAGTCAAGTATGAAGGGTAAGGTTACTTTTAATAGTACATGGATAATTGATACATGTGCATCTGACCATATGACCAATGACCCAAGCCTTGTGAAAAACCTTAGACGTTCCCCTCAAGACGTTGTCTCTACTACTGATGGTACTCCAACTCCGGTCACCGGAGAAGGTTCTATTGCTTTATCTGATACCTTAACCCTTGAATCTGTCTTAGTTGTTCAATCACTAGCTTATAATCTCATATCTGTTGGTCAAGTTATTTTAGCTCTTGCATGTATTGTGACCTTCTATCCGTCTTTCTGTGTGTTTCAAGACATTCTGACTCGACGGATTCTTGGTTATGGAAAGAAACGAAGACTGGAAAGAAACGAAGCATCTTTTGGGACAGGCTAATCAGATCAACGGGGTAGAGAATGCGAAGGAAGCTGTATGGTTATGGCATCGCCGTTTAGGTCATCTATCCTTTCGTTATCTTAAGAAGCTGCAACCTCAATTGTTTTCAGTTGTTAGTGATTTGCACTCGAATGACATGGGTGTCATTACTCAAGCTGCGAAAATTCCTTCTCTTTCTGGAGCTCGGTATTTTGTAACGTTTATTGATGATTGCACTCGCATGACATGGGTGTCATTACTGAAGAATAAGAGTGATGTATTTGGAATGTTTACCGAATTTCACAAAATGGAGGCAACTCAGTATCAACAATCCATCAGAGTGTTTCAGTCTGACAATGGTGGAGAGTTTGTGAATGGCCCTATGATTGAGTTTTGCCGGTCACATGGAATTCTTCATCAAACCTCCATTTCTTATACTCCTCAACAGAATGGTTTAGCATAACGGAAGAGCAGGCAGTTGATGGAAGTTGTTCGTGCTTCCTTGTTTGGCATGAATGTACCTCGGTCCTATTGGGGAGAATCAGTAAAATCAGTAGCATATCTTATCAACCGTACTCCTTCATGGGTGATTGAGTTTCAGAATCCTCATCAGAAGCTTCATACACTTAACCGTCCCTTCTATGCCTAATTTGGAGCCCCGGGTGTTTGGGTGCACAGCCTATGTTCATATTCCCAAGCCTCAACGTAGCAAGCTTGATCCTCGTGCCCGTAAGTGTATCTTTGTTGGTTATGCTGACTTCTAGAAGGGTTATCGATGTTATGATCCCCTTACTGGTACTATACATGTATCTCTTGATGTTGCTTTTCGTGAATATGAGCCTTATTACTCAGGAGTTTCTCAGTCTTCCCTTCAGGGGGAGAGAGGTTGTGAAGGGAATCCTCGTTCTATTATTGATTTTGATGTCTTTGAAGACTTGGAAAATTTGGAGGATAGATTTGAGGGTAGAAATTCGGAAACAGAAAATGCAGTTGCCGAACAGAGTATTCTGAATTCCGAAACAGATAATGTGACTGCCGAACGAAGTGTTGCGAATTTCGAAACTGAAAATGCGACTGCCGAACAGAGTGTTGTGAATTCCGAAACAGAAAATGTAACTGCCGAACAGAGTGTTGTGAATTCCGAGACATAAGAGACGACTTTTCTAGATAACTTGAATCAAAATCAAGACGTATCTGAAGCTCACACACAAGATATTCCCCCTTCTGCATCACCAACTAAAGATCCCAGTCAGAATGATCCTCCTCAGGTACCCTTAAACTTTAATGAATCTTCTGGGTTAGAAAGTGTCAAACCTAGGAAATCACAAAGGATTACCAAGGGAATTCCCAAGAAACAATATGAACCAGATATCAAAGCCAAAGCTAAATACCCTATAGCTAATTTTATGTCTAACCATAGGATTTCTGGGTCACATGCACTTGTTGTTGATCAATTATGTACTGTATATATTTCTAGTAACGTGCTGGAAGCATTGACGGATCCAAAATGGACAAAGGCGATGAATGAAGAATTGGAAGCTCTTTAAAAGAATGCAACATGGGAGCTAGTACCTATGCCGGTTGGAAAGAAGACTGTAGGATGTCGTTGGGTATTTACTGTGAAGCTTAATGCGGATGGAACTATTAATAGATACAAAGTGAGGTTGGTTGCCAAAGGATATACACAACGCTATGGGATTGATTATGAGGAGACTTTTGCACCTGTGGCAAAGATTAATACTGTCCAATTCTGATCTCACTTGCAGCAAACAAAGATTGGCCCTTACACCAGTTTGATGTGAAGAATGCGTTTCTTAATGGGAATTTGGAGGAAGAAGTGTACATGGATGTGCCCCCAGGTGTTGAGAATTACCCAAGTGATGTTGGCAAGGTGTGTAAATTGAAGAAGTCTTTGTATGGCCTGAAGCAGTCTCCAAGAGCTTGGTTTGGAAGATTTTCAAAGTCCATGAAAGCTTTTGGGTACAAACAGAGCAATTCTGACCATACCTTGTTTATCAAATGCAAGAATGGTAAGATTACAGATCTTATTGTGTATGTTGATGACATGATTGTTATAGGGGATGATCCAAAAGAGATGAATGAATTGCAAAAGTATCTGTCAAAGGAGTTTGAAATGAAGGATCAGGGACAACTGAAGTATTTTCTGGGTATTGAAGTTGCAAGGTCTAAGAAGGGGATTTTGCTTTCACAAAGGAAGTATGTCCTTGATTTACTTGCTGAAACGGGGATGCTGGATTGCAGACCAATGGAGACACCCATTGAGATGAATCACATACTTGCTATTTATCCTGATCAAGTTCCAACTGATAAAGGGAGGTATCAACGTCTTGTAGGAAGGTTGATTTATCTTTCACATACTAGACCTGATATTGCTTATGCTGTGAGTGTTGTTAGTCAATTATGCATTGTCTTAGTGAAGAGCATATGGATGCAGTCTTTCGTATTTTGAAGTACTTGAAGATGGCGCCAGGTAAAGGGTTACTGTTTCAGAAAAAAGATGAATTGGAAGTTGTTGGGTACACAGATACATATTGGGCTGGTGATAAAACTGACAGACGTTCTACATCTGGGTACTTCACTGAACCTTGTCACTTGGCGTAGCAAAAAGCAAAAAGTTGTTGTCAGATCAAGTACAGAAGCTGAGTTCCGAGGTATGGCACACGGAGTCTGTGAAATGTTGTGGATTTGTAATGTCTTGAAAGACCTGGGTTACAAGCTGAAAAAGCCTATGGATTTGCATTGTGATAATACAGCTGCCATTGAGATTGCACATAATCTAGTTCAGTATGATAGAACAAAGCACGTGGAGGTTGACCGTCATTTTATTAAAGAAAATCTTGACAGAAAGGTTATTCACTTTCCATTTGTAAACTCAGAGAAGCAATTAGCTGATGTTCTTACTAAAGGAGTGTGCAGAAAGGTATTTGACAGCTCAGTTGACAAGTTGGGCATGATAGACATCTATGCACCAACTTGAGGGGGAGTGTAGAATCGCTGTAAATCTGTATGTAATTAGGATTTTATTTAATTAGGATATCCTGTAATTATGGAAAGATTGTTTCCTATTAGAGTTAGACTACTCCTTTGTACTTGTATATATACCCTCTTGTGGGATGAATAGAATTATCGAATTAACCCTTAATTGAAGTATTCTTTTCTACTACGTGTAGCAGAGAATTACGAAGAATCCAATGTTATGACACACTTAGCATTAATAAGATCTTCTTTGTGGTCTCTGAGTTGCAAGAGGTATATACTGTTTTCTATGTTCTGATTAGCTAGCATAGGAATCTAGCGGTGGCCACGGCAAAAAGTTCTTAGCTATCTCAAGTATTTCCTTCTACGTACTTGAGAGAAAATTTCCTATCCATGTTAACAGATTCCGGTTCAGATTTATCGTCCATCAACAGAAGTTTCTAGGAGTTCCTGCAAACAAATCAAGAAAGGGTATTCGAGAACGAGCAGTCCTCGCTATTATCTATCTTTCATTGAAGGTGATGAAGAAGACAAGAAATTTGATTCAGACGAACCTCGTGTTGTTGTTCTGTCTTCAATTGTATTGTAAATGTGGAATTCCTTCAAAATTAAAAATATGATTAGAAGAATTGAAGACTATGAGGCACTTTTAGGACATTTCTAATAGCTCTTTCCTTTCCCTGCTACACAGTTTCGGGTGTAACGAAAATTTGTTGTGAATGAATAATGAGATTCCTGACCATATCAACTATTGAAGAGAATAAAGAATATATAGAATGTGATTCAAACATGATTGGAAAACAAATGAAGCATAATTACCCAAGAGGGGTGTTGTGGAAGTGCTTTATCTCCGTCTTTGGCTTGGTCCCAAAAGAGCCTTCAGTTCTTACAAATTGTGGTCAGTTTTTACTAACTAAGTATTATTGTAAATGAGATCACACTGTCAATTCCTTGAGCTTATTATTGTAAATCTCAGAATCCTCAGTTGTTTACATTTTAGAATGTTTGCATCTTGAATACTATCATTATTGGCTTTTTTTACTAGTTGTGCGAAGTTTGATTTTACATTAATTTCAAACTATTATCAATATTTGGCTTGACCTTTTAACATATGTTACATTTAAGGCCGAGAATGTGTGTGTTTCATGGTTGACATATGTTACTTACAACCAACGATGAATATGCAATGCCATTTTCATACTAACCCCATGTGATCGTAAAATGTGGCCGTGCAACTTGGAAGGCGTTGTAATTGTTCCAATTGAAATGATTGCCCAAATTCCAAGTAAAACCCCTTATTAGGCACCTCCACATTTGGTTCTTCCTCATTCGAGACTGCCTCATATGGCACTAGCTCATTCGGATCAGTATTGGAAGGACCAGGCCTAAACGGATCATCTTCGTCATGATGAACCCAAACGAAGGCAATACCAACTCACCATTTTTATGGTTAAATATTAATGCCGACATGAACTTGACACAGTTAGCCTCACTCAATTTACATTCACAAAAAAAATCCCTCCCTTTGAACTGGATTGAATATCTGTCTCCCACCCCCATTCCGGCCCCTACCATAATATACTAAGTTTTTTTCAAGGTGGGTTTGAAGCAACAGTGTGTACTCTACCGGTAATTCATTATTCATTAATGCTTTAGCAAATCGACTGCAAGTAATATTCTGCACTCAACAATATACCGATGTCATTCCATTAATATGTAACAAGTAAATTGAAAAAGCAGGTCAATGAAACTCTAATGGGAAGATCAGTCAGCATTTTATGTTTGATTTACTTCAACTACATAATGTCTATGTACTTCAAAATATGCCTTTAATTTATTAACAGAGAGCGTACCACATGGTCATTGAGGTTTTCCCCAATAATATAGAAAAATTGTTTATTTAACCTTTCCAACCCATTGATGCTGTATAAGAGTTCCACGGAAGACTGGTTTGGAGAGCATTGCATTGTTTCCCTTTTTCAACAAATCTTGTGACCTGGAAGTTCATAATTGTGCCCTTCGTATTTGAAAATGAGATCTAGGCTCGGCTTCCCATCGTTAATGGCAACCAAAAATTGAACTCAACCTTCCTTCTTCAAAATACATCTCCATCCCCTCGGGCTGAGTTATGCAAACTCATATCACTTGACGTGTTCCATTTAGAGTCATATGGGCAGAAGAAGTTCGGTCATTTCTCAAATGTTGGAGCCTAAACTTTTTAGGAACTTCCGGCACACATTGGAACCAAAATATAAGCAATAATGGAGCATGAGTTATATTAACAATAACTATTCCCAACTATCTAATATAATGATAACCAATTTATATAACCTATATATAAAGCAACAAATGGACTACAAAATCCATAAACATCATTTTATGAGAGTTTAACTTACAAGACATTCATAATTCTTAGTTGGGCTGATGTGTGAGTGGAATAGGGCAACTCATATTGTATCGTAACTGCACTGCTATTGGTTTCCATCAACCTTACACCTTGCAGTTGTAATGTCCATCATATACAAAAACATCAAAATACAACAATTTCAGCAACTATAGTTCCCAATATAAAGGCAACAAAGTATAAATTCTTGAACATGTATATATTTGCACTACACGATCCATATACAATATGGCTAACGCTAGATATATTAAAATCGTGGAGTACTGTTGAAAATTTCAGCTTCTGGATAAACTTTTACCCGATATTTTGATACGATTAGATAACATATACAAATTTCTTGTATGTTGGGACTTATATGGCTAGTGGTAGTGAGACATGCACTCTCTATATGAATCGGTTATCATGATCATAACCCATGAGCTTATATAAGCAACTTGGTCAGCGTTTGAAACCTTGTTCCAAGTGGACTTCCCACATGCACATGAATAAAGACCAAATGAAGACATGGACATTATTATTCCACAATTCCCTACATCTCAACTTTCATAATATAAGACATGAATTTTCTTTTCCAACATCACATGCATCGGTTTGGTACTTTGACTAGATCGACATGACCTCTCTTTTTGAAGAAGTAATGTGTCCATGTGGGTTATCTGATCAATGCTATCCCTTAACCCATTTTCTAAACTTTAATAACTACTAGAAAAGGTAGCCCGCTCGATGCTGCGGGAAAAAAGTTGTTGCATTTTTTGTTCATTATTTAAAGATTTATCTAGTTTGGTTAACAAAAATAACTAAACTGTGCTAAAATGAATGGAAGATAGGAGCAGTGAATTGAAGCAAAATTGTAAGACGATAATTAGTTGAAATACATGGGATGTTATCAACAAATCGGTAAATGGAAAAATAACTATCATAGCATGTCACCGCAGCAACCTCCAAAGCCTTATAAGCTGGACATGCCATATTCCTGTGATAACACTAGAAATGGAGAGGCCTTGGATGTTAGTTTGGGCTTTGTGTTTATATATGAAGCGAGATTTCCATTGCCTGCAAAACTCATCTCTTCCATTGGCTGCAAAAAACAAAAATATGGAAACCCTTTTAACGACCTACCAAAATCAATAAAATGTCAAAATTTTGATGATTGATTTTAGTTTTCGTAGTATTGTTGTGCTTCTAGAGCAGGTAGATTTCATATGTACCACTTAACCACCACAACAACATGAACAATGTCATCTATCTCAATGATTTGAAAGAAAATACTCATCTTCTTTACCTCTTTGTACTTCAACATTCTTTATCCAAAACCAAGGTATGAAACCCACAATTCTAGATCTCGAACTGTAAAACGCAGGAACCTATGTCAAGTAAGCTTCAATATAGAAAGCCAAATGAACCCACTTCGATAAAAAAAATATATAAAAAAAACATATATAGGCAACAAAGCTTGGATACGTACATGGGTTGTCTTTCTGGGTTAAATGTAAAATATCAAAATGTAATACTAAAAGCTGAGAATTGATGAACTATATATAGTGGAAAGGAAAATTGCACCTGGATCGTGGTGTGCAATTTATAACAACCAATCAAGTTGTAGCTAACAAAAATACGATGTAAACTGATGTTATTACATAAAACAATCAGCAAAGAAAAAACTATCTTGCTTCCGCATATCAACAGAACTTACCAGTGATCAAAAGTAAGCCAGAAGAAATCCACTTCAAAAAGATAACCCCCTGTCTTTCAACCTTCCAGCCAAGATGATGAACGTAGTCACATGGGTAATGCTTGGTCTGCATATAAACACAATGGATAAGTAAAAATTTTCTCTTGAAATCACAACTAAACATTTAAAAAAAAAAAGGGAAAAAGATCCAAACGAACTCAACAAAATTGAAATCAATATGTTTATTAGTAATTATAGTTATGACTGTTTTAGGGAATCAGAAATTGAGAGGAATTTGCTGCTGTATATTCTCATTGATAATAGGGGCCTCTTTATATAAAGGATTACAATGCATAGAATCTGAATCGTACAAGGGAAGTAAATCTACATTGAATAGGAATCGAAATCCTTCTAATGTAACCCTATTACCACTAGGTCAAGTAACCTAGAGTTTGGGCTAAACACAAATAGAGATATCCTTAAACAATTACTAAATTTTCAGACGTTTTAGTTGAATTTTCCAATTATCTCATTCATTATTGCAGCTTATTGAACAGAAGACAATTTATAAATCAAAGTAGAGTGTAAAATTTTACGAACATAGTGTAGTGATATAAAGGTCAAGGTTTAAGTAATATAATTCTAATACCATCAAAGAGACTAAATGACACAAAACTGAATGTTCTAATTACCTTGTTCAAGCTCAATAGTGGCTGGTGAAATTCTAAGGCCTACGCAATCTTCAATCCAATTTGAAACTCTGGCCGACAGATTGATAGATGACAAATCTGAACAGTCGAAAAGAATTTATCAATTGAACCACAAATTGACAATAGCTAACTATCTATAGCTTCAATGAATGTGTGAAAAATGGAGAAGATATTGAAAAGCAATTAGTTACCAAGATTAAAAGGAGATGGTAGATGTTACAGATCAAATACAAATCTGATATAAAAAGGAAATAATGATTCCAAAGAGGTATAATCCAAACAACAAATAATCATTGGAAAGAGTTGTGAAAAGTATTGAAAAGTACAAAACATCATTGTAAAGAGCTGCAAAAAGTAGATGAACAGTGCAATTCAAATACTATAGTGCTGAAAACTATCCATGTGAAATGGATCTGTGATAATACTGAGGCTATCCATGTTAACATCTATTGTGCCACTATTTGGACTATCTTTATAAGAGTCCACAGTGTTTCCACCTGATTGGATTATCTTCTTTTAAGATAGTAGGTTATAAGTCAAATAACTCATTTGATTATTTCTATTAGTGATCAAATTGCAGTTAGCAAAAATCTAAGTTCTGATGTTTCATGGCGATGGAACATACAATAGACAAATGCTACAACTGTAAGAAATATTAACATCTTGAAATCTGATTATGAAAACAGAAATATTGCGCTTACTTTAATGTGTCTATCCACTGGGCTTATGCGTGGACTTGAATATTAGATAAACGAAAACTATTCAGAGCCCACTTACAGTCACAGGCTGTCTTCTTCTCCTACCCTAAGTTGCTTAGAGCTACTTCTGCCTCCGTCACAATTATTTCTCTGGTTGGAATTGATATTAATCACAAATTCAGAAGCAGAAATGAAGTCAAGAAAGAAAGAGGGGAAAAAACACCTTATAGAAGATAATTCTGGAAAAAAAAACCATTAAAGTTTTTTTATCACACATTCTTGATGAAATGACATGAGTATTTGGATAACAGAACAGTCATTCAAGTAACCAAACTAAGTGTTTCTTCCTTTTGAGAAGGAAATTGTAAAGCAACGAGACCTCACAATCTATTTGAGGTAACTGTAATTCTATCGGTATGAAGTATATATAAAGTAGCATTAACAAATCATAATTATAAGTATTGTTTGCAATTAACTGTGATAATAACTATAGTGAAACAACAAACAATTCACATTCATACGTAAACAGCACCATCAAAAATGGTTCCAACACCCAGGAAAATTAAAAACTTTCACTCTAGACATCCAAATCTTCACACGGTTCCATTTAGTTCCAAGCAATAAAGCATCAAATTCTTCAATACCCAATTCAAGCTTCAAAATTTCACTTTACTCCTCTATTATATCAGCAAGAGAACACACCTAATATCCAAATAACACACCACAACTGCAAAACACATCACATCAAATTGTGAAAACAAAAAAATAAGAACACCTAAAAAACTAAAAGAATTGAACCTGAAGAATTAACTCCAAATTGGTAGGGAACAGATAGCCTCCTGAATACTATTCCCACTCTCAAACCGCTCCATATCCTTTTACACTCTTCTATTACCAATATCTAACCAGAAACAGAAAAACAGAGCAGATAACGATAAAAGCGAACATAGAGCACATGAAACATGAAATATGGCGCTTACTTTAATGTGTCTATCCATTGGGCTTATGTGCACATTTTCCAGTCTCAACTCTGTATGGTTCAGTAAGTAATTAATCTCAATAGAAAAAGCATCAGAAAACATCCTCATTCATTGTTTTGTCGAAGGAAAATTCTATGCAAAGAAATATATTCTAATAGAGAATGATACATACTGCAATTAACATATTTCATTAATAATCTAATCATCTGTAATTGGTGAGAAACTGCAAGTCCTCCAACTCTGTCATCTCCTACCCCTTTAACAGATTCATTGTCCAATGCATGAGTATCCTCTGAGATTGGAAGTCAATGTGATTGTTGAAGCCAATGTCCTAAAGAAAAATTACCATGATACTATGATTTAAGTGCTTAAATGCAACTTACGCCCCCAATAAGGGCACGGTCATCAAAGAGTGGGAAATATTTGAACCCGATATTATCGTACCACGGGGATTGAAAAGCTAACTCCGATCCTTGGTTATGCCGATTACTAAGTCACCAACAATTTAACAAACAAAACCTAGAAAAATAGCACCAAGCTATTTACATGCACGGCTCGGAACAACCAAGCCTAAAATTAGTCAAGAGAACCAGAAGTGGATGCGAAAACTCACAACCAAATGGTATAGACAATGAAAGTGGTTTGTGAAATTTGATTTTTGATTTTGAAAAATAAAATTGACAATTGAAAATTAAAATTGCGACTGAAGATAAAGATAATATAAACTAATCAAGAAATGAAAATTAAGTCACTAGGGTATCCTCCTAGCCAAATCTAATGCACAAATATGCTCCGACAATGGTCATTCAATTCATAATGGCATCAAGAACCATACCCAAGGCTTTTCAAGGCTCATAGGTCATTAGATTTCTTAAAGGGTATTCCTACTCCGGATCAAGGGTCGTAGAAACTCAATTGGGACAATCTAGAGCCTTGTTAGGGCCTCTAATTGCATCAAAAGGCTAAGAGTCCTAGAATCAAGGTTCCCAAGCTAGCCAATACGGCAATCAAAATTGGTATTGTAACTAACCATGTTCTAAACAAGTGTCCTAGCCATAAATTAGAGAAGTGATTAGGTCTCCTAATTTTTTCTAGACATGCTCATCTACACATTCAAGAGTTAATCAAACTCCTAAGCATGCATCTAAGCCAAATAATATAGAATAGAACATATGCCAAACACGAAATTAAAAACCATTAAATCAAAACATATTTATTACATTAAATCCATGCTAGGGCTCAAACCCTAGCTTCCTAAATAGACTACTCACAACCCATCCACAAATCAACAACAATATTCATCAATTAAAGAGTGAAAAGTGAAGAAGAACAAGTCACAAATTGCTATGGAGCAATTATGAAAAGCCTTGATTTATGGCTTCCCACTATACCCAATCTTAAGTCTTGATGTAGATGAGATCCCTTGAAGCTCCTTGAAATCCCTTTGAGAAATTGATGAGGATTTGATGGAATTTTGGTGAGGAGGAGTCTAGGTAAGGAGAAATCTTGGTGAAGAAAAATCTTGGTGAGGAGGAATCTAGGTGAGGAGAAGAAATGATGTGGAGAGGTGGTGTGTTGGAGAAGAAGAGAGAGAGAGAGAGAGAGGGTGCGGCCGTTCTGGTTCTTGTTAAGAGGAAGAGAGTCGTGATATCTCCCCTGGGAATAGGGTTGGCTGCTATATATATGTGGGGTAGCAGTGGTCATGTGTGGGTTAATTGGATGATAATAAAAACCTGTTGGTTTGGGCTGCAGCTAAGATTGAGCAAACGGGGGATTCCCCCGCCCCCGCGCCCCCCGCCCCCGCCTCCAGTTTCCCCCACGCCCCCCCCGCCCCCATCTGGGGATATTTTCAAATGGGGGATACCCCGCCCCCGCCCCCGCGGGTAACGGGTTCCCCGCACCCGCCCCCGCCCCCCGCATTGGTCAATTTCTCTATATGAAGTTTTTTTTTTTTTCCTTCCTATTTTAAAATTCTATTTTTTATCTTTTCAGATTTTTTCTTTCCTTTTTTGACAACAAATAAATTTTTTTATTCTTTTTATTTTTTTTGACAAACAATAAATTTTCTCTATATGAGTACTTCAAAATCCGACTGAATAAATGTTATAAGAAACTACTTAATCATATTAATAGACAATTAATAATCCGACTGAATACAAAAGTTGGTGATCCATTGAAATTCTACTTAATAATCGTACATTAATCATTCTAATCCCCAAAATCCTACATTCATCAATAATTCCGTCTTCTTCCAATGTCAATCATAAAGAGTGACGTTATCCTTCATGGTCTCGGCTAAGTCAAAATCATCATCAAATGTGCTATCGCCTTTTGAAGTAATTCCTGCAGCTGATAAAAGAAAAAAATAATTTGTGTAAAAATAGTATGAGTATGCATATATAATAAAATTATTATTATTGTATACCTTTCATTTCATTCCACATCCAGTCTCGGGCGCACATAAGAGCCTCCAAGGTGTCTGCATGTAGACGGCTCCGATGGGAGCTCACAACTCTCCCACTAGTGCTGAATGTCGACTCTGAAGCAACAGTGGATACCGGTATAGCCAAGATGTCTCTCGCCATGGCTTGCAAGGTGGGATACCGTATTCCATTAACCTTCCACCATTCCAAAATATCAAACTCAGGGGAAGTTCTAGTTCTTGGTATCAACTTCTCTCCCAAATAATCCTCTAATTCAGACTTTAGGCTATCCTTCTTTTTCTTACTAGAAACATATAAATCGAAAGATGCCAAAGAGTCGTCATCCAAATCAAAAGGTAATGAAGATGGAGAAGCTGAAGACTGAGATGATACTTGACCGGCTTGTAGGCTTAACTGATAATGTTTTGTCAGGTTATTTGTCAACTCTGTGATTCTCTCAACTTCCGATGAGTGCCACTCTTGATAAATCAGAGGAAAGAAGTTCTCAATCAACTCCATCTTGTACCTTGGATCTAATATGGTTGCAATAGTCATCATGCCATGAATGGAATTCCAATACTTGTCAAACTTCAATGACATTTTCTCCGCCATCAACCTCACTTGAATGTGTTCGGACTTCAACCAATCATTGATCCCAATTTTGATATGGCACACATTCAGGAAATAGAGATTTGCAGTTGGATATTTAGTCCCAGAAAACAACAAGGTAACCTTATAAAACAAATTCAACTTATCAGTGCCCAATCTTCTTCACTTGGTATAGCCTTGTACTCACGCTTCAATCGGGGGAAGACATCCTTATACTTCAATGCTGTGTGTAGCATAAGATAAGTTGAATTCCATCTGGTTCGGCAATCCAAAATCAACTTAGTTATGCTCTTGAAATTCATTGTTTTCACCATGTCTAAAAACTTCTCTTCTCTTTTTGGAGTTGCCGCCCAATAGGCCACACACCCTCGAATCCTCTCAATAGAGCCACTGATCACCTCCAGACCATCTCTCACAATTAGATTCAATATATGGGCACAACACCTCATGTGAAATAGCTCTCCATCTACCAACTGTGAACTAAAGGAAATTCTTCCTAAAAGATCATCCAGCATTGCATCATTTGTAGAACAATTATCCACTGTTAAAGCGGACAGCTTAGCATCAATCCCCCACTCAGTCAAGCAATCCATCAAAGCATTAGCAAGTACTTCAGCTGTATGCGGACACGGCAGCCAGAAGAGGAGAGTGGGTCTAACAGTTCGGTGGGGCACACAAATTTGATGGGTTTGATTAATTAACCATATTGGTTAATTAATATGTTTTGCTGCTGCATTTTGTGTGTTGCTCAATTAAACAATTATGCAATTTCTCGATTAAGAAATTAAGCAATTGCTCAATTAAATAATTAAGCAATTATACTTAATTGCATAATTAAGATATTACAATTTCGTCTTTTTGTCAAAACTCCGAATGATCCAATTTTGTACCATTTCTTCTCGTTTCCGCAACTCCGCTTATTTTCTACAACATAAATAAAAATGAGTTAATTACATAATAATTGACTCGAGGATTAGCTTAATTCTAATATTTTAGATATAATTACACGTATAAAAATGCGTGTTATCATACTACAATCATATCAATAAAATACATAACTCAATTAATTGATTTTGTATATAACAGGTCAAATCTCATAGAACACTCACTTGGTTGTGCGTACCCATGCAAATTTATAGCATGTCGAATGAACTTGAACGCTTGTAAGTACTCCATCCATAATTGGTCAATACTGTTGAAAATTAAGAATTGTTCAGTGTCCTTTATTAAGCCTGGTGAAAAAATGTAAAGGAAGATATTACAAACACATATATATTACAAACATGAAGGCAACCTTGATCAAACAAAAAAATAACTTTCATACTACAATCACTTTGTTTTAGTATTGCCTTCTTCCTCTTTCAATTCCCAAAAGCTTCAAAATTATCTACAGTACATAGCTCCTCCACGTTCATAAAACTCTTCAATCAAATATATGTACATCATGCTGTCATAGAAATCACGGGATGAAAGAGAGAAACTGCATTCGTTTTGAGTCTTCATTTTTGTTAGCAAAACCCAGCACTTTTGTTTTGACTAAATGTTATACAAATACATGAACGATAAAAATCACTATATGTTCTTTCACATAAGTATATGTTGATTGGTACATCCTCATTCTTGACGTTTATGCCAGAAAAAAAAAAGTAGAAAAAATAGGTATCTATGATTATATTGACGTATAATGTAATACACACTTTTATTCATAGATTTTGTAGAACATCTTTGTAAACTATGTTTTTAGTGTATCTATTTGGCATATCATTGTTATTATTTATTAGAATTTTCAAACCATTTCTTGATATAACTCTTGAAAGTGCGACATATAATTGTCCATGAGTGAAAACAAGATCAGGTAAATACATGCCAACTCGATTTAGTGATTGACCTTGGTTTTTATTAATCGTCATGGCATAACACAATCTAATTGGAAACTGGCGTCTTTTCAAAGTGAATGGCCATTTATTTTCAGTTGCAGTTAGAACAATTCTCGGTAAGTAAAATTTTTGGCCTGTATTACTTCCTGTTAATATTTTTGCTTCTATTAATCGATCAAATAATTTTGTTATTATTAATCTTGTAACATTACATAAGCCAGATACTTGATTTAAGTTTCTCAATAACATGATCGGCATGTCAATTTTTAAAGTTAATATGTGTGATGGTAATCCACTAAATTTAAGTTTATTCAAAAATTTTGTAGGGTATAGAAGATTAATATTTTCATTACTTGCAGAGTTCAATGAAATGTTATCTGGACTTAAATAAGTTGTTGTGTCACCTGACAATAAATTTATAGGGTAATCATTTATATCTTGAATTTTAGCATTTCGTGGTGTAACAATTGCACGCTCTTTCAGATAGTCAAATTTGTTGTAATTGATGTTAAAATCTGAATAAATTGCAAGAAAAATTGTTTCTATTGGATTTGTATAAGAATGAATAAGAAAATCATTTGGAATCTCAACCTAAGATATATCTTTATCGTTTTCACAATCAATTGAATGTATACGGCCTTCTCTTATTTGTAGCAGCTAGCTTGCAAATTTTTTTTTTTCTTTATCAGTTAAATTTTTATTCGATAATCTCATATTTTCAGTTAGATGAAATATTTTAAACGATGACCAAATGTATGAACAGTTTAATGAAGCTTCAATTATTTGCTCTTTAATTCCTCTTGTAACAACGGGTAAAATCTGTCCGAAATCTCCACCTAATAAAATAGGTTTACCACCAAATGGTTTTTCAATTTGTGTATTATTTGGGTTGGATAAAATATCACCCAGAGATTTATCTAATGATTAAAAAAAATGTTTGTCACACATTGGAGCTTCATACCAAATAATTAATTATGTTTTCTCAATAAATTTTGGAAGTTGAGTGACTTTCTTTATTGGACATATTGATAAATTATTAACTGTGAGGGGTATTTTAAATCTAGAATGAGCGGTTCTACCATTTGGAAGTAATAATGAAGCAATTCCAGATGAAGCAACTGCTAAAACAATTTTGCCTTCAGATCTTAGCTTGCTTATTATTGTTTTTTCCATAGAAATGTTTTACCAGTTCCTCCATGACCATGAACAAAAAAGGTATTCTTTGTTTTTTCTTCAATTGCTTTGATGACTTGATCATAAACAATTTTTTGACATGTATTTAAATGAGCTACTAAATCTATATGGTGACTTTTTAATTCAAGACAATTGTAATCTAATTCTTCTCCTAACAGTCTATTATTTAACAGTAACAGAATATTTGTATCAAGCATCAGTAATTGGTGATCTTTTAATAAACTTGATGATATATTAAATATTTGTTCTAATTCAAATAAAAGTTTATTTTTTAATTCTGATTCTGGGAGAGTTAAATTTGGATTTCCAAGTTCAATTATGGCTTTATGTAAAATATCATCACACATGTTTGACCAATGTGAATCTAATAACACTTGGGGATTTGCAACATCACATAATAAAATTATTGTGACAAAAAGTTGACGCATTTCAGATGCTGTTGCAACATGTGAAGAATCTGTTAATGCTTCAATCCATTCTTTGTCATTGCCTAATAAATCTAATATTCGGCAAGCCTCTTGATATGAAGGATATGTAATACCATTAATAGTTCTTATTGAATTGTAATCACGATAACCCTTTTGAATATTTAATAACATTCTCATAAAATATACTCCACCTAATGGAGGATGTATATGTGCTATTCGACCGATAGTTTCATATTGTTTTCTTGGCGTCCAACATTTTTTAAGATCATTCCAGACAAATTTAGTTGAAAATTCTGTATAAGTTATATTTTCTTTAAAGCATCCAGTAAGCATAGCATCTTCCATCCTTTTATGTTTTATAATTGATTGAAGAGATTGAGATTCATCAAAAACAATATTTTGTTCTGAAGGCATAAGAATTTGCAAATGTAGAACAGCTGGATGTCGAGAATGAATTGGATATTCAAACAACCTCCACACAGATTCATGAGGAGTTAAATATCAACAATTAAGATAGGTTTGAATTTCGTCATTTAAATTTTCATGTACTAAAATTCGAGCTCGATCTGGGCCTTTATTAATATATTTAATTAACATAGATTGAGAACACGATTCAACATTAATGTGAATATTATATTTTAATAATAAATTTGAATTGTAGGGCACAACAAAATTATTTCCAATATGGATACCATTTTTTATTACAAATTTTGTGTGACCATCACGGCATCAATATAAGGAGATTTAGAATTTATCCGATATTACAAATTTCCAATATTTGTCCGAAAGTCCCATGAATCATGAATTCGCTAATAATTTTGAAAAGCGCTGGATTGGTATTTTTGTCTGGCAATTCAGCTGAAAGAACAGAATCTATATCAGTTGCTGTATAACATTTGTAATTTTTTTTCAACCAAAATAACATATGGGCGTGAGGGAGTCCTCTTTTTTGAAATTCTATCATACAAACATCTGCTTCAACTTCTCCAAAAGTTTCTCCAGATTTAACATATTTGATTATATCATCCAATTTCAGTTTAAAAATCCTTGAAATTATGTCGGGCCTATCTTCTGGTTTATATCCAGGTTTCTTTTAAAATATCTCAATATTTCTGGCCACTTAACATTGCAAGTGAAAGTTATAAATAGATCAGGATTGCCATAATGTCTACAAATTGCCATTGCATCTTGATAATTGTTAATCATGTATCTAGGGCTTCCAGTGTGAGAACTTGGCAAAATAATTTTTTGTCCTCGATTATGGCCTTCATTAATTCCAGTTGAAGATGCGGTGTAAAGGTCTTTATAAGTTTCTCTTCTCAAATTTCTTTGATTTTTTTCTAATGTAGTCTGAACGATGTTTATCAATCGTTGCATTAAGAGTCGACTAAGAATTGTTGAAACAATCGTCCACCTTTTAACAAAGTGCTCATTTCATTATTTCTATCTTGAATCTGATATGCAATAAAACATCGCATCGATATTTTATCTTTTTTTCTTTTCTTTTTTACTGTTTGTTGCAGTTGTTTGCATCAAAAGATCAAGTATATATCCATATTCACCATATGGAAAAAGAATTGGATATTGTAATGACATGTATTTAGGTAATCCGCTTCAAATGTCCGTCGTTTGATTGAATAACTATGTCTTATTTAAATTGAATTCTCCAATGTCACCAACAATTAGACCACCAATTTCTTCACTTGTTGGTTCCTCATATTGTTTACTGTCAGTTGGCTGGCGATTAAGCATAGTCATATTAAATGAAGACAAATAACTATCTTCAAATTTAGCTCTGATCGTTCGATAAGTTTTAACTAATTCGTTAATTTCATCAAACATGTTAATCCTGTTAGAAATTTAAATATTTATTTATTAAATATTTAATTTTATTTGAATGGAAATTGTAGGAAGTTAAATTCCTTGTAACTGTCATCAGGAAGTTACAACATATCTGTTGAAAGAGTTCTACTGAAACAATGCAACTGATGCATTTAAATCAGAAAACACATTCTTTCATGAACAGACATTTGACTCCTATAAAACAAGCATCAATTCCATCTTTCAAAAATTAATTGATCTTGAAATTCCTTTTCTTCAAAAGTTTCTCCTAAAATCATTCTAGCATATAAGAGAGTACCACACAATTTGTGTTCATCCGTTTTCTAGATTGCAGTGCTTCTTCTAGAAAAAGTTGATCGTTGAAGCTGAGGTATATTTTCAGTAGCGTGGACGTACAAGTGTTTTGGTTTTAGTCATCCGCTCTGTAGAGAGTTGGTGAACATGTTTACTTATTGAATTGCAATTCAATTTAATTTGTAAACTCTCTGTAATGTAATATGTGACTCTAAAGTACGAGTCAGTATTATCATTGTGAGCTCGATTTGTTTAGTTGCTTAATTTAAATGAAAAAAATTTCGAGTGTTTTCTTGTTCTTGTTCTTGTTGAGTTTTTGCGTTTCGGATTTGGATTCCTTTATTCAAAATTCGAGGCGTGACAAGTTTTGACGAACTTCATGTATTTGCATTCCCATACAAAATGTTGAAGTTTCTTACATGCTGATCCAAGAGAATCTCAGGTAAATGCATCTTATGCATACATGGTCAATCATGCGTATTAATTAGTGGTTGGTTTAGGAAAGTATCTTTGGGATTTAATATTTTGTATTTAAAGATATTTTTCTGTTTGCCAAATCGTGTTATTGATTTCCTAAGTATTTTAGGATTTGGTGTTTTTAATTGATTATTTTTAACACAAAAGATTGTTTCCTTGTAGAAGTCTAATTAGGGTAGAATCATGTTTGTTTGTGTGTTGGATGGTCCCTTCATATATGGAGGAAATAGACGGTTATAGGGTGACGCAAGAATTAGTTTGGTAGTCTTGCTTGCTAAAGATCAGTTTTGTCATAAGAGTCAAAGACACCTATTCCATGCTTAAGTGTTATTGGTCGTGTTTCTCATATGCATAGAGTCTCTTATTCCAAGCACTGGCCTTTACTTTATTTAGAGGATATTGTAAGGGAGGCTGTGTTTGTATCAGTATAATATCAAATAGCATTTTAAGGGGGTAGTGGTGCGATATTTTCGACCAAAAATATATATTTTGGGAAATAACAGAAATCTAGGCCAGACAACACAAGTATATTTATTTTCATCTCATGACCCAATAAGCCAGATTCGACCTAATTTGCCTAATCGATTCAAAATACACTAAAAAAAGTGCTCAGATAAAACTCGACGAGGTTCGAACCTTGGTCGTAGAAGGAAGTGAAAATGGTCCCAAGCCATCTTGGTGGAAGAGATCCTTTGCTAGTACAACACTATCCTTCTTTATATAAAGACTTTATTCTATTTGAGAATTGTTTTATTTACTTTTTGTACAGTTTGTTTAATTGTAACTAGTAATTTTTCTTTTTAAATTTTTATTTTAATCTGAATCAACTACTAATGTTATGTATGAGAATAGTAAAGTAGCCACCTTATAAAAAATAAGTATAACTAGTTTTTAATAAATGTTTTGCTGCCATCAATTTATAGTAGTTCACTTTAAATGATAATAATTCATTTTTAACATTACTTTATACACACACACACACACACACATATATATATATATATATAGGGTAGAATCATAGATATATATATGTGTATATATATATAGATATATATATATATATATATATGTGTGTGTGTGTATAGGCCCTTCCACTAAGGGATTCATTTTTTTTTGTCTTTTTTAGGGATAGGGCATTAGACCAACTTTTCAACCACATTTCAGCATCTCAACCGTTCAGTTTTTAGGTCCTAATATATAGATCACTTCTACAAATTTTCAACCAAATCGGTGATCGTTAAGGTATCAAACTATATTAAATCAATGGACGAACCAAATCTGTGTCAAACTTGAATCGTTCATAGTTACAATCTTAAATCGCTATTTTGAATGCCTTAACGATAATCAATTTGGCTGAAAATTTGCATAAATGAACTATATAATAGGACCTAAAAACTGAATTGTTGAGATGCCAAAACGTGATCGAAAAGTTGGTCTAATATCTTATCCCTACAAAAGACCAAAAAAGTAAATAAATCCCTCACTAGAAGGGCCCTGATATATATTTATATATCTTATTCAAATAGTATAGATAATTGATGAAATATAGATAATATAAAGTTTCAACTTAAAATTGTCATGTTTTTCTCACAACTTCCACTCATATATTGTCGATTTTTAATCGATGTCGCTTTTTTCTCTTCTACTTGATGTCCACAAAACTACAACAAAACTGAACAAATAACACCATTGTGAATGGTGTGGATTGAAGTCAAAGACAAACGTGATTGGCGTGTAATAGCAATAGCCACCTCCTTAGACCAAAAAATGTTTTAGATACTAAAGAACAAAGAACTTTTCAAAGTCTGACCTACGCGCCTCACGCGCCCCTCTCTCAACCTCACAAACTTTTTGCCTGCGAGCTGTGTGTTTGGGTTGATCGGCGGTGACACTTGCTCTCCGATTGCATCTTGGCTGCTCTCCGAGACCTGGTGGCGTCCCCGATCTTCACGTTCTCCGCCCTTCCACCGGGAAGTGGCGGAGAGGATACGATTCAACGAAAACGTGTTCGAAATGGGAACGAATTGAGCTCTGAGTTGGAAGCCTTGCGAATGGATGATCTGGATTCCAGGCGGCAAGCATCTCCTGTGCCGTTGCAACAGATGAGCTATGCTAGCACCCTAAAGAATCCGGTGGATCGTTTTCGACAAACAATGGTGGAGGACTTTGATCTGACCGATGAGGACTACTCGATTTCCAAAGGTAAGCATGGTGAGAATATCTCCTTTTCTGAAAAAGTTCATAACAAATTAGACTATGATTGGAGATGTGCTGTAATTGTTAAATTGATGGGAAAGCCAAACTCTACTAATGCTTTTGAATTCATGCTGGGTGGTCTTAGGAGGAAGTGGAAATTGAAGGGTGGATGGCAACTCATTGATCTTCCTAATGACTACTTCATTGTGAAGTTTAATCTGGAAGAGGATATGAATAGTGTTCTATGTGGTGGTCCTTGGATCCTAGCTGGGCAAACCCTTGTGGTTCAGAAATGGAGACCAGACTTTGATCCTGTGAAGGACACAATTAACAGAATGGCACTCTGGGTGCGAATTTATGGGCTACCAGTCAAATACTTTAAGCAGTTTATTGTGGCAAAGATTGGAAAAATTCTAGGTGATGTGGTGAAGGTGGATCAGCTTACAATTGCTCAAGCTAGGGGCAAATTTGCGAGGGTTTGTGTTGAAGTGGATTTGAATAAGCCATTGAAACCTTTTGTGGAAGTGGGATCTGAAGCCTATGGTGTAGTGTATGAGGGGATCTCCATGATTTGCTTTGAATGTGGGTGTTATGGCCATGTCAAGGATAAATGTCCATTGATTGTTGCTGCTCCTGAGCCTTCTCCGAACAAGAATAGTGTTGAATTTGATTCTACTGGGATCACTATTGTTGCTTCTGTTCCAGAGAACTCTGGACAACAAGATATGGAAATTAATCACCAGACTACTGCAGAGATGAGTCAACCTTACTCCGTAATCAAAGAAGACATGGGTCCTTGGATGCTTATCAACTACAAAAACAAGAAGAAAAATGCTAGTGGCAGTGGGGGAAGTAAAAGAGGGCAAGCTAGTGGTTCCAGGTTTGCGGTGTTGCAGAATGAAAAGGATGCTGATGTTGTTGAACCTGCTACAGAGAGTATGAATGTTCAAACGCCTTCTACAGTTGTCAATCCTTCAATTGTTAAGCTCTGGCAGAGTTATCAAGATAAAGCTAAGCATATCAAGAATAATGCTGATAATGGATTTAAAAGCAATGACACGGGGAAGAAAAAACAAGCTGTTCAAGATAGTAACCAAGGGATAAAGTCGCCACTTCCTCCTCGGGTTCCTATGAGAGATGTGTCCAATAGAGTTTCTGGAGACCGTGCTAGCAGTTCGAATTCAAAAAGCTCCTTGCACTATCATAGGAAAAGTAAAGTCACCTCGTCCTCCTCTATTCTTTCTTTTCCTATCATAACTAAAAACTTGGAGTTGGTGCAGAATAATGTTCATATTTCGAAAGACCCAGCTGCTTTTGGGCATTGTCCTCCCGAGGAGACAAAGTTATGTGGTTTAGCTTTTACTCCTGAGGATGATCAAAATTTTGCTGCTGAAGTATTTGTTGAACAGACCTTTGCTGATAATAGCATGATGACACCATCTGTTAACCTGCCCTCTCCAGATGGGGAGGGTATGGTTTCTGATAATTAGGGGTTTGCCTCTTCCTTTCCTATTTACTCCAATGTTTAAGATTCTGTGTTGGAACGTTCGTGGAGCAGGAGGGAAGAAATTTAGATCAGTAATCCCTGATCTTATTCATTTGTACAAAATGGATATCTTGATTGTCTGTGAACCTCGTGTACCTTACTCTAAGGTTAAAAACTTTCTTCGGAGGAATGGTTTTCCTAATGCTGAAGTTACAGAAGCTAGCGGTTTTTCTGGTGGAGTCTGGATCCTCTATGATAAAAATAAAGTCTCTGTGAGTTTTATTGATAAAAATTTTCAGTCTGTTACTGTCAAGGTTGCTTTTGAAGGAGCTCAAGATTGGGTGCTTTCGGCCATTTATGCTAGTCCTACTAATTCTATTCGATGCCAACTCTGGGATTATCTTACCAATTTCGCTATGAATTGTCAGACTCCCTGGCTTGTCATAGGAGATGTTAATGAGTTATACTGCACTGATGATAAAAATGGTGGTTCTATGAGAGGTAAGATTGGTGGGATGAAGAGATGGGTTGATAGCTATGGTATGATTGATCTTGGCTTTCAAGGTCCGAAGTTTACTTGGACCGATAAAAGGGTAAAAGAGAGGCTTGATCGGGGGTTTTGTAATGACTTGTGGAGACTTGCTTTCCCTGAAGCTTTTATCCAACATTTACCTAAAATGAAATCTGACCATTGCCCACTTCTTCTGCATTCTACTTCTTTTGTTGCTTCTCATGGTGTCAATAGACCTTTTCGATTTCAAGCTATGTGGATGAGCCATGAGGCTTACAACGATTTCGTGTTACAACAGTGGCAGAACTACAATGGTTGTCTCCAGAATAAAATTGGTTGGCTGGCTAATGATCTGCAAGCTTGGAATGATACTGTTTTTGGTAGTTTGTTCAGAAGGAAGAGACGGCTCTTAGCCCGCATTGCTGGTATTCAAAAATGTCTTGATAGGAGTGATAATCCCTTTCTCATTCAGCTGGAGCAAGATCTTATTAGAGATTACGATTTGCTTCGGGAACAAGAGTCAATGTTTTGGCAACAAAAGTCTAGAGTTCAATGGTTACAAAATGGCGATAGAAATTCCAGATTTTTTCATATGTCTACGATGGTTAGAAGGAGAAGGAACAAAATTGAAGGGCTCAGTGATATCAATGGCACTTTATGCACTGATCTAACTTCCATGAAATCCATTGCATCTAGTTTCTTTGAAAATCTTTTCACTTTTCATTGTCATGGCGATTCTGAAATTTTGATTCCCAATCTTTTTCCTGCTTTGAGTACTAATGATATTACTTGTTTGAATAGAGATGTTTCTAGCCTTGAAGTGAAGGAAGCTCTCTTCAATATAGGTGGTCTTAAAGCCCCTGGCGCAGATGGTTTCCCTGCTATCTTTTATCAGAAACATTGGAATATTTGTGCAGATGAGATTGTTCAACTAGTTGTGCAGGCCTTTAGATCTGGAAAAATTCCTGACGGCCTCAATCATACTCTTATCGCTCTTGTCCCTAAGGTGGTGAGTCCCCAAGATATGTCCTTATTTCGACCTATTAGCTTGTGCAACACCCTTTACAAGGTGATTTCTAAAGTTGTGGTTTCCAGAATTCGGTCCTCTCTAAGAAATCTTATCAGTCCCAATCAGGTCAGCTTTGTACCGGGAAGACATATCTCAGATAATATCATCATTGCTCAAGAGGTATTACACAAGTACCAACATTCTTGTGGTAAAAAAGGCTTCATGGCATGGAAGATTGATTTATCTAAAGCCTATGATAGGCTTAACTGGGGTTTTATTGAAGCAGTTTTATACGAAGCTCATTTTCCTGAAGGTCTAATCAAGCTTATTATGAGCTCTGTTTCCTCTACTAGTTTTCAGGTATGTTTAAATGGTGAACTTTCAAATGAATTTAAGGCAAGCAGAGGCATTCGACAAGGCGATCCCTTGTCTCCATATCTCTTTGTCCTTTGTATGGAGAAGCTTTCTCACTTAATTAATTCTGCAGTGGAAGATGGTCTGTGGAAGCCTGTTAGAGCCTCTGGGTCTGGTCCTCTCATATCCCATTTATTTTTTGCCGATGATCTTATTCTTTTTGCTGAGGCGAGCTGTGACCAAGCTAGAATACTAAAGAGGTGCCTAGATTTGTTTTGTGATATTTCAGGGCAGGAGGTTAACTTCAGCAAGTCTGTCCTTTTCTGCTCCCCAAATACACGCAAGTCTCTTGCAAGAAATATTAGTCGAATTTGTGGTTCGGTGTTGACTACTAATCTTGGTAAATATCTAGGGGTGCCATTGATACACACTAAGATTACCAAGCAAACTTATGCAGCTGTGATTGATAAAGTGCAAGGACGGCTTGCTGGTTGGAAGGGAAAGTTGTTGAACTTAGCTGGCAGGTTAACTCTTATTCAATCTGTCTCTGCTGCTATTCCAAATTATACTATGCAAACTGTGAGAATTCCTATGTCCATTTGTGACAGCCTTGATAAGTTGAATAGAGATTTTTTATGGGGGGATTATGATGGTAAGAAGAAAACTCACCTTGCTAGTTGGGAGTTAGTCTGTAGACCTAAAGAGTTTGGTGGCCTAGGAATTAAATGCACTAAGGATATGAATCAGGCTATGCTTGCTAAGATTGGGTGGAGAATGTTCCAAGGTGATAAGGGTCTGTGGAGCGATGTTCTCCATCATAAATATGTCAAGCAGGTTGACTTTCTCCATCCTCAGTATTCTTGCCCTACTAGGTGTTCTAGCACTTGGCGTGGGGTAATATTTGGCTTCAAATTATTGCATAAAGGTCTAACATGGAGAATTGGTGATGGGAGCTTAGTTAATTTCTGGACTGATACATGGTTTCAGGGAAAACCCTTAACCCTTACTTTTGCTCCTTCTAGTATCCCTAATTTTCATGCTAAAGTAAAGGATTTCTGGAATGAGCATGGCTGGAACATGGATTTATTAAGATCGGTGCTGCCTGATGATCTGATTAGCCAAATTGTGAAGATTCCTGCTGGATATTCTGGTTGTGGTTCTGATAAGCTCATATGGGGTGCTACTTCAACTGGTAAGTTCTCAGTTAAATCTGCATACCTTACTTTACTTCAAGATGAGAATTATACTCCCTTTAATTGGGCTTTTATTTGGAAGATGGCTATTCCTCCCAAGCTGAAATCTTTTTTCTGGCTTATATGTCATGGAAAATTGTTAACGAATGTGGAAAGAGTCAAGAGAAGAATGTCCTCTGACCCTTCTTGCCCTCTTTGCCATAACGCTCCTGAAACTATTATGCACTTGTTAAGAGATTGTTCTCATGCCTCCTCTATATGGAATAAGATCATTTGTTTGGATACCATTACTAGAGCTATGCATCTGGATTGGATGAGCTGGTTGGCAGCAAATATTCGATGCCAGAGAACTTGTTATGGAGAGTTAAATTGGTGTGTTGTCTTTGTTTTTGCTTGCTGGTACATCTGGAAGTGGAGGAATAAGATTATTTTCGATGAGGAGTTTCATTATCCAATTAATCCCAGCAATCTGATCATTGACGCTACTAAGGAGTGGAGCTCAACTACCTCAAAGAATTTATTTCTTGGCCAAAAGGCTACTATTATGCTGCATTGGACCATGCCTCCTCTGAATTGGTGCAAGCTGAATATTGATTGATAGGAGCATAAAATGCGACGTTTATAATGATTAAACCTTATATTTTGCTAAGTTATTTCCTTTATCTTGATCAATTTAACTTAGTTAGTGTTTTTCAGGTGTAAATGGAGTCTCAAGGTCCAAAAATGGCTAAGGAAGCACAAGTGGCGCAGAAATGGAAAGAAATGAAGAAATGGAAGTTCTCCTAGTTTGACTAGGAAAAGGAATCCTAGTTGGAGTAGGAATCAGAAGCTGACTTGGATTCAAACTCTTAAGTCGCGGGAATTAGAAGTTCTACTTGGACAAGGAAACCCAATCCTACTCAGATAAGGAATCCTAGTGTGACAAGGAGTCCCTGTTGGATAAGGATTACTCAAGAAGGTTCCGGAAGAGTGTAGAAGCATCTCGGAAAAGGAAGCAGTATTCAACTAGGAAACCTACTTGCATATGGAGTCCTACTCGTACTAGGAGACCTGTGGAAGCTAGGAGAAGACCATGGAACGTCCATGAAGCATCTAGAAGTCTCAAGAAAGTCATATGCCGTGCACATGGAAGAGGAAGCAACGAGAAATACGAATTACAAAGCAATATGGAATTTGGACTTCTTGTTGAGTAAGGATTGGAATTGCCGTGATAATCTTGAAGGTTCTAGGGAGTTCTTGACGTTTCTACTTCAGAATAGGCGTGGAAGACATGTGAGAAGCATGTGATGTGAAGGAAAACCGATTTGGACTCAACTTGTGCATTGAAAGTCAAATCCATTACAGATTCGGAAATCTGCCTGTGCAGATCAGTCAACTTCAACGGAGTGTCAAAAATCGCTCAGAGCTCAGAAAATTATGATCTTTATGGTTGGAAAGCTACGGATGTCTAGTTTCCAGAAATTTTTACGGTTCATCAATAGCTATTTTCTAGAGGAAGTTATGGCCGTTTTAGTGGACTGAGGTCAATCCTGCCGGAAATCTGTTTTGTGCCAAAGAAGTCCTAGATCAACACGAACTAAGAGAAACCAAGTAGAAACGAATTGGGAGTGCCTTGAGACGTTCTACTATATATACCTTGTGTATTAGACGTCCAGGGGTGACACTTTATTCTCCACAATTTCGTATTCTCACTTGTTCTCTCTAGTTTTCAGGTTTTCGCAATCTTCAAGGAGCAAGGCCGTAACCATCCACCTTTCCAGCCGTGATCATCACTTGTGCACCATCTTGGATCTGCTTTGGACCTTGGGACGTGATCAAGGGTTGTCCACACCATCATCTTTTCATGTATTCTTACGGTTTTGGCTTTCTTGTAGTTAGAATTTCTGCTTTGGAATTTCTGTTGTTTAAACCGAAACTATGATGTGACAAACCTATTTTTGGATTCAATTTTGATGTGCTTTTTGATGTTTAATGTGTTTATGTGTTCTTGACTTTTGTTAATTGCCGAATTGATAGAATGATAATCTGAATTTTGTGCTTCATTACATGTTAACGATTCACTTGGTCTGACAAACATAATAGGATGACTTGCATGTAATTTGCTAGTAATTAGGGTTGATGCTTTGTGAACCTTAATTCGAAAAAGTAGTAAAGGCTTGCTTTGAGTCGAAATCAGATTATGCATGTGATGAATAGTTGTGACGCGCTTGGATTTGCATGTTCATCAATTCTTTCTTGAACTTAATGATTTGAAAACGAATTTTCAACGTATGTGTGTATTCGGGTTTTCAAAATAAATTGACTTAGTGCTTTGCTATTTCGATTCACATAAGAAAGAAAGTTAAAAGGGACATTGGTTGCTTTGATCTTTGTGTCTTGGTTGATGGCGTTCTTGGTAATTAACAAGATTAAGGGATGCATGAATATGTTGTTCTTGAATTGTTCTTGATGAATTGTTTTCCAAAAGTTCTTCTTTTCCCACCTTTGTATAGAAACGATTTTTACTCTTTTATTGTTTTCTGAAAATTTTTACTTTGATCTTTAAAACCCCCCCCCCCCCCCCCCCCCCCTATTTTCTATCTTTTGTGTTTGTGTAAATTTGTAAATATATAAAATTAATTTTAGGTTTTTAGTATGCATGTAAATTGTAAATAACTTGTTAATAATCTGAAAATATATTTTAATTCCGTGAATAGTGTTTCTGTGAATAGTAATATGTGTTTGTGTTATACATGGATTTGTGTAGTTAGAGTTTAACTAGGATTTGTTGTTTGTATTTGTGTTGTATATGGATTTCTAATTTAATTCTAACTTAACTTGTACATGATCTAATAATTTCGTGTGAATTTGTATATTCTTTCTTTTAATTTGTTTCTCACATGTAAGCACCCTCAATCCCCGGCTTGAACGATCCCTGCTTATTCTATACTAACAACTACATTTTTCAGGGTTTAAATTGGCGATTGCTTTTGCACGTATCAATTTTTGGCGCCGTTGCCGGGGATTGAAAAGTCTTCATGTGATGAAAACGCCACTAAGGTATGATTTTGGTAAGGGATTGTGAACTATTATGGAATAGGTGAAGTCTCTTTTGTTGACATTAGCCTTAACCCCTTATTAGCACCTAATTTAGGTCTCTTAAGGTTGTGGGCGGCTTTTGTTAACACTTGAAAAATGTCGTGCACTTAATTTTTCCCTTATCCTAGTAAGTATAGCCTATGTGAGATGGTGACTCTAGGAAGGGGACAACGTTCATGACGGGTTTTGAAATCAGAAAGGCAATTGCCGAAATGGTTTCTACCTCTTGTGCTCGTCCTCCCCCGCACTGGCCATTTCAGTAAGGTTGCCCAAAGGATTTGCGAAGAAATATGTGTGAGACAAGGACTTGGGCCGCCCAAAACAATAGTCCATGATGTTTTATTAAAATCATATACTTAGACAATTTTCGAAAAAATTGGTTTTGGTAGAAGAAAGAAGTAAGTCATAACGGAATAGGTGAGAGTTCTTTTATTAATACTCGTCAAGCAACCTCCTTTATCAAGTAGGCGCACCTTAGTAACCAGGGTGTCTAGGTTGATTGGATACGAGAAGTGCTTACAAGAGGGCCAAAACCACTATGTGGGAGTAGCTCCGCCAAAATCGTTCCTCTACTACCTGGCTCTGTGTGAAAGAGTTACCAAAAGATTTAGGGGGGAGACTTGTATTAACATTAGAATCTCTGGGCCGCACGTCTAAACCTTGACTTACAGTTCTCTTATTAAAGTTGATTATTTCGAAAGGTAAAAGATTGTACTAACCACTATAATTTCGTTGACTTTGGTTTATGCATGTATAAAATGTGACGTTTTTGATGTGTGTACCTTGGTCCACGTCTTGTTTATATCTTACTAACTTTATACTTTATTCTATCAGGATCAATGAATGTCTGGATCATCTGAACCACCTAAGAACACTAAAACGCCTCTTCAAGTCCTCAAGATAGACTTGAGGAATTGAAGAAGAACCCGGACATCTTTGACGAAGTGACCACACCTCTTCAATTTCGTGAGCTTCAAGTAGATAGTGAAGGGAATAGAGTAGAAAGGAGGATCAGAAGCTTCGACACTTCAGTTAATCCATCACCACACCAAACGCCACGATCACCTCGTGCATTTAGTGTCTGCACCACCCCACCACCAATGGCTCTCACCATAAGGCAACTCTCTACATCCGTCATCCCACCTGGGGGAGTGCCAACCTGCATAACCTACCCTGCTGCAGCTGAGGGATTAACAGCTGATTTTGAGTTGAAGTCTGGGTTTGCTTCATCGTCCTTCCTACATTCCATGGACTCCCTATGGAAGATCCCAACAACCACTTGATGGAATTTCAGTTCATCTGCACTAGCATGAAGCCCAAGGAGCTGATGAGCATATTTGAAGCTGAAGGCCTTCCATTTTCGTTGGCTGACAAGGCAAAGCAGTGGCTTTATGAGTTGCCTAGTGGACGCATTACCTTCTTGGGGAGACATGATGAAGGCTTTCTTGAGAAGTATTTTCCACATCTCGCATCATCATGTTAAGGAAAATAAGTGGCATCCAACAAGGGCAGGATGAGTCCTACGCAGAATACTATGAAAGGTTCAAGTCTCTCAATCACTCAATGCCCTCAACATGGCATGAAGGGGAGACCTTGCTCACTTGCTTTTATGCTGGTCTCACACCATTGGAAAGAGATATGCTAGTGCAGCTTCTGGTGGATCTTTTGTTGAAAGGAACCTGCGGCTGGAATGATCCTTATTGGAATAGGGCCTTGAATCAACAACAATTTGGAGCTCTAGGCCCAAATCCACCACCAACACGTGAAAGGTCCATATGTAAGTACTTTAGCTCAATTGGAAGATAAAATTAACAGACTTACTTCTATAGTGTCTCAGGGATCACATGGACAAGTCATGGTGTGGTGGAGTGTGTCAATGCAAGGGCATGTGTCTGACCAATGCCCTCAACTCATGGAAAGTGGAGGACAAGAAGGTGTCAACGCCATAGGTTTCCAACAAGGGTTCCAACGTCCTAGGAATGATCCTTACTCAAATACTTACAATCCTGGATGGAGGGATCACCCTAATTTTCGATTTTTCTTGGAAGGACAATGAGAACGTTCAAAGTGCCCTCAAGGCTTCCAACCACGTCCTCAAGGCTTTTATCAAAAGCCTAACCTCCTAACCCGACTCCTTTCAATTCGAATTTTAATTCAAATGCTGCTTCTTCTTCTTCTAATGATGAGTTGATCAAAGCACTAACCAAGTCTACTCAAGCTTTAATTGCAGGTCAAACGAATCATGGGAACCAAATCAACGCCATATCCACAGATGTGTAGCTGAGATGAAGAAGCAAATGAGTCAAGTGTGGAGTTCATGGGTAAGTTTCATGAGCAAGGTAAGTTACCAAGTGGCACCATCCCAAATCCTCACTTTGAGCAAGCCAAAGCCGTGACCACAAGGAGTGTGTAAGACCCTTGTAGATCCTTCCTAAGCCTCCCAAAAAGAGCTTAACGTCAAACTTTAGAGGAGGAAGAGGACCCTGCAACGTCTAAGGCTCATGTGACACCTCCTCCTGCAGAACCGAAACCTAAAGGACAATTTCTAACTCTTTCAATTCGGTTATTTACTAATCCATCTTCTTTCCTTTGCCTTCCCAAGCAGATATGCTAGATCCAAGAAGGTGAGGCCGAAAAGGCCATCTTGGAAGACCTTCAAGAAAGTGCAAATCAACATCCCTCTCCTTGAGGCCATTAAGCAAATTCCTAAGTATGCCAATTTTTGAAGGAACTTTGCACCACAAGGAGACAAAAAACCGTGAGAAGAAGTGGTGAAGGTAAGTGAGAATGTCTCAGCTGTGCTTCAACGCAGAATGCCAGAAAAGTGTAAGGATCCAGGGAGTTTTTCTATCCCTTGTGTCATTGGAACTAGTAGATTCGAAATGCCATGCTAGACTTAGGTGCTTCTATTAATGTCATGCCTTATTCTGTTTATGAAACTCTAGGTCTAGGTGAGCTTAAACATGATAATGTTATTATTCAGTTGGCAGATCGATCTAATGCATACCCTAAGGGGTTAGTTTTAGTTGCGGATGTACTTGTGCAGGTTGGTGAGCTAATCTTCCCAGCTGATTTTTACGTCTAGAGATGGAGGAGCCCTCTCCCAAGTCAACGCCACTTTGCTAGGTCGTCCCTTCATGAGGACGGCTAGGACTAAATTGATGTTTATTCTGGCACCTTGACAATGGAATTTGGAGAAGTTGTTGGCTTCAATCTTTTGAAGCTATGAGGTATCCTTTAGTTGATTTCAATCATGTTTTTCTATTGATATACTTGATGATCTTGCGCAGAAATCATGGAGATTATGGAGGAGGAGGATGCCATGGCTTCAACCATTGCAAGTGGTGTTGGTTTCTGGAAAATGCGCTACCATACCTAAGGAAGAACTCACGGATTCTTATGGGGCCATCCACCTAGAAAACGTTGCTTTTCTTGAAGCAACACCACTTGAGTTAAGTAATGTTTCTTCTTTGTCAATTTTCGGTTTCTTCTAATAAACCTTTACCTTCAGTGATTCAGGCACCTACTTTAGAACAAGCAATTACCAGATCACTTGAAGTATGCTTATTTGGGGGACAAAGAGACTTACCGGTTATTTCATCCATCTTTGACGCCTACTCAAGAGGACAAACTTGTGGAGATGCTTAAGAGGCACAAGAACTGCAATTGGTTGGACTTTAGCAGATATTCAAGGGAATTAGCCCTACTACTTGTGTGCATCGAATTCTGCTTGAGGAAGGAGCCAAGCCATCTAGGGAGGCTCAAAGACGTTTGAACCCACCTATGATGGAGGTCGTAAAGAAAGAAGTCATCAAGCTTCTTGACTGTGGCGTCATATATCCTATTTCAGACTCTAAGTGGGTTTCACCAGTTCAAGTCAAGTTGTGCCAAAGAAGTCTGGAATAACTGTTGTGAAGAATGCAGAGAACGAGTTAGTGCCTCAGAGAACTGTGACTGGACATCGAGTTTGTATTGACTATAGGAAGCTCAACGCCACTACTAGGAGGAAGGATCACTTCCCTTGCCATTCATTGATCAGATGCTTGAGAGGTTAGCTGGCCATGAGTTTTTATTGCTTCTTGGATGGATATTCTGGTTACAATCAAATTGGCCATTGCTCATGAGGATCAAGAGAAAACGACCTTCACTTGTCCTTTTGGAACGTTTGCCTACAGAAGGATGCCATTCGGACTATGCAACGCCCCAGGTACGTTTCAAAGGTGCATGGTAAGTATCTTTTCTGATTTTATTGAGAAAATTATTGAAGTTTTTATGGATGACTTTTTCTGTCTTGGTAAAGATTTCGAAAATGCTTAAGTAACTTAGAATTGATACTTGAACGTTGTGAAGAAACTAACCTTGTTTTAAATTGGGAAAAATGTCACTTTATGGTAAAACAAGGAATAGTTTTAGGGCATATTGTTTCTAAACGTGGAATTGAAGTAGATAAGCTAAAGTAGATTTTGTAAGATACTTACCATACCCCACAAGTTGAGGGAGGTCCGTTCTTTTTTGGACATGCAGGTTTCTACAGGCGCTTTATCAAGGACTTCTCCAAGATTTCTAGGCCCCTATGTCGTTACTTCAAAAGGAGGTGGCATTTGAGTTTGATGAGGATTGCAAGAAGGCATTCAACACTTTGAAGGAGCTTCTCACGTCTGCACCAATTATGCTTCCACCAGATTGGTCCCTACCTTTTGAGATTATGTGTGACGCCTCAGATTATGCCATTGGGGCCGTGCTAGGCCAAAGGAAGGACAAGAAGCCTTATGCCATCTACTATGCGTCTAGGACCCTGAATGATGCTCAACTCAATTACTCTACAACTGAAAAAGAACTTTTAGCTGTTGTTTTTGCCTTAGAAAAATTTCGTTCATATTTATTGGGTACTAAAGTAATTGTTTATTCTGATCATGCAGCTTTAAGGTACCTAATGTCAAAGAAGGAGGCAAAACCAAGGCTAATTCGTTGGATACTCTTACTTCAAGAGTTTGATGTTGAGATCAAGGATAAGAAGGGTTCAGAGAATGTTGTAGCCGACCACTTGAGTAGACTAGTGAGTGAGGAGGACGCCATACCTTTAGTTGAGATGTTTCCGGATGAACAACTCTTCGGAATCCAGGTAAGTGAGCCTTGGTATGCAGATATTGTTAATTACTTGGTGTCCAAAACGTTTCCTAGTAATATGCTAAGTGCTCAACGTGATAAACTTAAAACTATGGCTAGGCAATTTGTTTGGGATGATCCTTACTTGTGGAAATATTGTTCTGATCAATTGATAAGGAGATGTGTGCCTAATAATGAACAAAAAGCTATACTTGAGTTTTGTCATACTAAACAATGTGGTGGTCACTTTGGCTCTGATAGAACTGCTAGGAAGGTGTTGGAATCTGGTTTTTATTGGCCTACTTTATTCAAAGATGCATATGAGTTCTGTGTGACATGTGATAGATGCCAAAGAACCGGAAATTTAGGTCCTAAAGATCAAATGCCTTTGAATTTTGTACTAGTTGTCGAAATTTTTGATGTTTGGGGTATTGATTTTATGGGTCCTTTTCCTTCATCTAATGGTTTTCTTTATATTCTCTTGGCTGTTGATTATGTTTCTAAGTGGGTGGAAGCGAAAGCCACCAGGACTAATGATTCTAAAGTTGTTGCAGAGTTTATAAAGTCTAATATTTTTAGTAGGTTTGGCATGCCTAGAGCAATCATTAGTGATGGCGGTTCTCATTTTTGCAACAAGACCATTGAAGCTTTGCTTAGGAAGTACAACGTTACTCATAAGGTTTCAACGCCTTATCATCCTCAAACGAGTGGACAAGCAGAAGTTTCAAATAGGGAGATCAAGAGAATACTTGAGAAAACCGTGGGACCTTCAAGGAAGGATTGGAGTCAACGATTGGAGGATGCATTGTGGGCATATAGGACGGCTTTCAAGACACCAATTGGGATGTCTCCATTTCGTTTGGTGTATGGGAAGGCGTGCCACTTACCTGTTGAGTTGGAACATAGAGCTTGGTGGGCAGTTAACATTCAACATGGACTTGGATGAAGCTGGACTTCATAGGAAATTGCAACTCAATGAGCTTGAGGAAATTCGAATGAAGCCTATGATAGTGCACGGATTTACAAGGAAAAGACAAAGGCTTTTCATGATAAAATGATTCGTGGAAAGACCTTTGTAGTTGGTCAAAAAGTTCTTTTATTTCATTCTAGATTGAGACTTTTTCCTGGTAAGTTGCGTTCTAGATGGGTTGGTCCTTTTATTGTTACTAATGTTTTTCCTCATGGTGCTATACAGATAAAGAGTCAAACAACTGGAGCGGAATTCAAGGTGAATGGACATCGTCTTAAGCCTTACTATGAGGCGTTTGTGGAACATAATGTGGAGGATGTACCCCTCCAAAAGGCGCCACAACCAGATGAATAAATGAAGGTGCAAGTCTAGGCTGAAAGACTTTAAACATTAAGCGCTGCATGGGAGGCAACCCATTTCGTCCGTAGCTGTGGAGGAGTCATCAACGCAGATTTGCTTTCTTGAACTCTTCCCTTCTCCTTTATTTTCGTCAACTTTGTCTTTGTTTTTAGGATTTCTTGCGTTAACTCTTATGCCATGCTTGATTGATGTTTTGTATGCTTTATACTTGTTTATACATTGAGGACAATGCATGATTTAAGTGTGGGGGAAGGGTATAACGTTTCACTTTGTTTTTAGGAGCTAGTTTTGTGGTTATAAAAAGAAAACAAAATAAAAAATCGGAAAAATCAGAAAAATACAAAAATTTGCGTTAACTTTGTTTTAGGTTTTGTGTTTATGTTTGGTTTTTTATACTTGTGTGTTTTGTTTGTTTGGTTATTGTTAGAGTCAAAATGATTTTTGGGTAAATATCTTCTTCATCGTAGGCGCATCCAATGGGATGTGATGTCTAAGGTTTAGTTTGGATATGAGAAGTGCTGACAAAGGGTCTCGTCCCCTGTCAATCAAGTGAGCTGAGCTCCGCCAAAATCGTTCCTCTCTTCACCTGGTCATGTTCCAAAGGAGTTACCGAAAGGAGAAGGGAAATATCCCTAAGTCCAAAACGTTTTTGCTTGTTTGTTGCGTCACTTTTGTGTTTGTTTTGTTTTGTTTTGTGATTGAGTCTTAGGATGCCCTTTTAACTGTCTAGGATGAGCTTATATCTCTGAAATTAAGGCTAAAAGAGGATCACAAGATTGAGATAATGTTTGATGATATTCTTTGGTTAATTATGATTTATGAAAAGCATATGAATGTGTAGTAGATATGGTGTATGCGTAACTTTGGTACAGAATATGAACATGTGGAAGATAAGTTGTGATTCATAATAACCCTTGTGAGAATTTGAGCCATGTGCCCTTTCTTTGTGAGTGATTAATGAAAAAATGAATTATACTCTTATTTTCTTGGCGATGATTTTGTTGATCTCATTATTCTTTCATCTTCATCTGATTGATTACTTGCCATAGATTAAGTTTGATGACTAGAGAATGCTAGAATTCACTGTTATGCTTGTTGAGACGTTTATGATCAATATATGGCCCTGATTCTGGAAAGGATAAAGGTATTACTTAGGATTTTACCACCAGCCAAATATAGCCTGTGTCCCTATTTGTGCCCGTCGTGGGACCCCCTAGTTTAACCATTTTGAGCCTACATTGAGCCTTTTCTTTCATCACCCTCAAAATTCCTTAACCCTTAACCCTAGTATAGTTATATCCTTACCCTTTGTTTAAAGACTTAGTGGAGCATATTTTTGAGACTTTGCTTGGAGTTTTGGCGTCAAGGACGATTTTTGAAGACATGAAGAAGTTCAAGTGTGGGGGTAGACTTGTCCATATGTAATTTGTATATGTAATTGCCGAAAAGAAAAAAAAAAAATGAAATCGTAAAAAAAAAAAAGAGAAAAAGAATATTACGGCAATTAAAGAAAAAAATGTGTATTATTGTTTAAGTTCTATGGATTTCAGTCCCCTATACTTAGTGGATTTGGAGTTTGCTT